>OY728156.1:1572123138-1573331309 GCA_963277665.1 Viscum album
CAAGAGAATTGGAACAGCTGATGAACTGGAAATCAAGCAGATTGATGACAAGATAAACATTATTGACCATGATTACTATGATATCTATGACAAAACTCTCCCATATTTGGATAAGTACTTGAGAAAATACCATCTTAATTTCCCACAGAGCATCTATCTTCCTCTGTGTGGTCATGGTCATCTACAAGGATTCAATATTCCAGAAGCAAAGAACAATACGCCTGAGATGCAGGAGCACTACTACTCCTCTATTTCTGTTATGTTATGCATTAAGAGCAACAACAATGGTGTGAAATTTTAAATTTTTCCTCCATGTCATTTCCTTGAAGATATAAAAATGGAAACCCATGGGAAGAAATGTTTTCCGCTGCCGGTTGGTGGAGAGAAGACAATAATGGCACTAGAGCAATATCTGAAAAGAGTATTCTCTCAAAATGGTTATTTACTTCCAATGCCCCATTCTCAAATCCATGTATCCATCTTACAAGTCTCTTGGATAGAAACAGAGTCACTGTTTGATCAGCAAAAAATTTTCTCAAACCGTACTCAAGAACATTCTTTTACAATTGTTCCAAGAAGATCTGGTACCACTGCATCTCTTATGGTATTTAGTTGAATGAATGAATTCCATGTGGCTGTTGATGAAGCTCGGGATGTCGTAAATCAAATGAAGAGTTATGATGAAAGTCTTTTGTAATTCCGGAAAAAGGGAAGAGGTTCCAGTCTGTGGATGTCCTTCTAACTCTTGTGCATCAATGAAAAAAACTTTCACCATCAATCATTTGTACTTGCATTCTCTTTTTCTATCTGCTTTAAATTTACTTAATCCAATGGGCCTAGTGAGCATAGTTTGATTTTTACTAAGATTAATATAAATTACCCTACAAAATTTGAATCTCTAAATTGCTCAATATTACCTAAATCATACAAAATCTATGTTTAGTGAGCTGGAACTTGACTTTTATTCAGAGTTCCATTGTCTTTTGTGGGCAGTTTAATGTCATGCACGTCGGACATAAAGAGGCTAATGTTTAAGGTCGAAATAACATTAACCGAATGATTTAGAAATGACTAAATTCTTTGAAAATTTAACTGAAAACACATTACCATACTCAAGTATGAGGAAAAATATGTAAACTATAATTTAAGAAAATTTGGATTTGAGGAATGATAGAAATTGAGCAAAAAGTCAGTAGAAGAAGTAGTTTCCATGGATGAAGTTACCATTATTTAACAAACCTGTTAGAGGGTTGGATTATGCATGGAAACATAAGGAAATTGGCTGCATAGTAAAATAAATAGTATCTTTTGGCTAAGACGTCTGTTATGTAGACTGTTTATGCAAGACCTCCTAAGGGCACATGTTGTATAGTCAGGTAACAGAACTCTCAAAAAATTACTTTCTTAGTGCTAAAAAGCCAGTAAATGTTTATGATGATTCAAATAATCCAAATTATAGAGTTTGCTATATGTAAAGGGGTACTTGAATATGGAGAAGATATTTCCAAACAAGATTATCGAAGAACTGGATGAATATTACTCCTATGAAGGTTTGACGCAAATGTTGGGAAGGGGAATATAAACCATAGTCTTGAATACTTTCATATCATGAGAAAGGATATGGGACATGTATGTTAAGGATGGCTATTTTTGAGGATCCCAACATATTTTCAATAAGAAAAATAAGGACAAAAGTTGCTTTCTTCCCAAGAATGAAGTTACCAGTATTTAACAAACCTGTTAGGGGGTTGAATTATGCAGGGCCACCTAAGGGCATTGACTGCATAGTCAAATAATAGAATTTTTTGGCAAACAAGTCTGTTTTGTAGACTGTTTATGCAAGGCTGCCTAAGGTCACGTGCTGCATAGATAGGCAAAAGAAATCTAAGAAATTCAGGCCTTTTGGGATTAGAAGTCAAGAAAAGGGTTATGAAGATCTAGAAGGTTTCAAAATTAGTATTATGATACATAAAGATGGTTATTGTTCAATGTATTTAGAGATACATCAATGCTAACCATAATTATTTTATGGTTGGGTCCTGAATGGAAATTTTGGACTTCCCTACATAGCCCATAAGGATAGGAGTCAGGCCATACGTAGTTCTTAAACTACAGTTTAACGTCATGCAGGACAAAAGGATTGGAGATCATAGTTCAAGGTCATTGAGCTCGGACCATTATAAGAAATACACATTGTGTGTTTTCATGGGGACTTTTCAGCCAAGGGACTGAATGTAGAATTTGGTGTTAGGACCAAAAGTCATTGGGCTGGATTCTAGGGACAATCGAATGTTCTTACGTATCCCATAAGGATGGGAATCAATCCCACGTAGTTCTAGAAATACCCATTGTACAAATTTTGTTCGTGCATGTGAAGGGTGAAAAGGGACTTTAGTGAAATGATTGTTTAACACAAGATAAATGGTTTGAGCATTTCCATGTATACACGTAGTCTTTGAACTGAAAAATGATTTAAAAATCAATGTAAATAATGGTTCCCTCTCAGGTGAGGATATCAATGAATATTTGTAGTTTATTGTCATACTAGAAAAAACAGTGTTGTATAGTTTAACGTCGTATAGCAAGGATGAAAGTGAACCAATTTAAAGATATTGATTCTAGGGGATGTTTCCCAAAACAAAATCGTATGGGATGGAGGTGAATCGATATGAAGAGATTGATTGTGGGATTGAACCTTGGGAGGTTTCCTATGTACCCAGCCTAGAAGGCAAGGATCAAAATCTGTGTAGTTCAATTAAAGAATGAATTAATGCTCAAGTTTTTCTTGGGGATAACTACATAAAATATGATGGTGTTGGGACATACACAAGTTTAGTAGCCCAGATAGATTTTTATGGTTGAAGTGTGCTCTAAGCTCACGTGAATCATACTCGATGTGAGAAACAAGAGGTATAAACAACACTAACGATGTACAATTTATGTCATGTAGGACATATAAAGGGACTTTTCAATTTATATTCTCACAGTTAGGACTATAAGTGTTGCACATTTTAGTGTCATGTAGCAGGGACAAAGTACAGTTTAATGTCATGTAGGACATATCAATGGACTTTCTGTATAGTTTATCATCATTTAGTTAAGACGATGGGGACAACACAGTATAATGTCATGTTGGACAAAAAGAGGATTGTACAATTTAATGTCATGCATTAAGGACAAAAGAGTACACCATTTAATGTCGTGTTTGACGTATTATGGACTTTTTCATAGTTTAACGTCATGTTGGACAAAAAAGGGACGATACATTTTAGCATCATGTTGGACGAAACTGAGAATAGTTTAAGGACATATGTATGGACCCTAGATGATTCAGTTTAACATCTTGTTGGATGTAAGGGACATGAAAATAGTTTAGGGCCATTTGCATGGACCTTGGATGGTGGGGTTTAACGTCATGCGAGACAGAAGGGGGACTGTGCAGTTTAATGTCATGAAGTGAGAACAAATTAGGTAATTTTTTTCATAGTTTAACGTCGTGTGGGACGAAATTAATAAAAATATTTTAAGGTCATATTTATGGACCTTGGATGATGCAGTTTAACGTCTTGATGGACGGTGGTGCAGTTTAAGGTCATATCGGACCAATGAGGAAATATTTTGTGTTTATTCAAAATACTTCTTCAAAAATCTGGCATTGGTTGGAGTAGTGATGAGTTCTCCATCCATTGAGATTAATGAATAAGCTCTATTAGAGTAGACCCTATGTATTGAGTAAGGTCCTTCCGATTTTGGCTCAAGCATGGGAGGTTTCTTTCCTGGTATCATTGGAGTTCTGAGAAATAATACCAAATCTCCCTGAGTGAATGAATGAAGACAAACATTTTTGTTAAAATCGCGTGATATTCGATTATGATAGACTTCTAAGTGGTGCAAAGTGCACAATATTTTCTCATATTACTGTTCCAATTCATTCAATCGCTTTTGATATTTTTCATCTGTATATGATGGATCAAAAATGGAAAATCTGAATGAGGGTAGTTGAACTCTAATTGGCAAGACTGCTTCCGTTCCATATACCAATGAATATGGAGTTGACCGTGTTGCAGTACGGGTGGTAGTCTGATAAGCCCATAAAGCATGGAAGAGTTTATAAGGCCATGATTTATTATCTTTATCCACTATCTTTTGTAGTATATTTGATAGATTCTTATTGAAGGCTTCTATCTGGCCATTGGCCAATGCATGATACCGAGATGAATGGTTGGATTTGATGTTTTATTCTTGATAAAATTTCTTCACCTCGAATGAACATAAGTTGGTTCCATTGTCCGTCAATATGGTATGAGGGACACCAATTCTGGTAATGATGTTAGACTTGATGAAGCTAACAATGAATTTATAACTGACTTCCTTGAGAGGTGTTTCCTCTTCCCATTTGGAAAATAAATCAGTAGTAGTAAGAATATATGTAAACTGCTTGGCCGTAGCTGAAGGGTAATGTCCCACAACATCCATTCCCCATGTGGAAAATGGCCACGAGTATTTAGCTGTATGATGAAAATATATAGTTTGATGAATGAAGTTGGCATGTACTTGGTATGAATGACACTTCTTTGTGAAATCAACACAATCTTGTATCATTGAAGGCCAAAAATATCCAAGCCTTCGAATCTGATCAGACAGTCTATGTCTAGACTGGTGGGCACCACAGATTCTTGAATGCACTTCTTTCATGAAAACCATTGTCTCTTCACCATCAATGAATCTAAAGATATATCCATCAAAACCACATTTGTAGAGAATTTTCTCTAAGTGATCTGGGCTATCATAAAGAGTAAAATTGACCACATGTCGCCGGATTTGTTCTTTCTCAGCTCTATCAGGTGTAAGTGTTTCATTTTGAAGGTATTCCCTGATAGGTGACTTCCATCTTGTACTATGACCATATGGTTTAGGAATGGGACTAATTTCATTAATTTCCTCTGTTCTGATTCGAACATAGGTGAAATTTCATGACCATGGGCAATACTGATGGTTTTCTCGTCCCGATTTGGATCTTCCAGAGTTGTGGGTATATTAGCCAGTGCATCAGCTTGAGCATTTTGTGATCACGGGACATCAAAAAATATCATTTCGGAATGGAATTCCTCCATTAAATCTCTAAAGTAATCATATAAATGGATTAGTTTTTCTTTTCTGATGGCATAATCCCCATTGACTTGCATGATTACTAGGTCTGAATCACCTTTCACCTTTAAGTGATTCACTTGTGCTTGAAGAGCTAATTCCCAACCTATGATGAGAGCTTGGTATTCTGCTTCATTATTAGTACCACCTTCCCACAATAATAAGGAAAAAGGTAACACTGCCTTTTCTGGAGAAATGAACACAATTCCTAATCCAACTTTGTTGAATTTAGGAATTTCCATTTTCCTCCCTTTTGGACTTCTGGAAGCACTATCAAAATACATTTCCCATGCCTGAGGACATTCTCGAATAGAGAAGACTTTCTCATCAGGGATTTCAATATCTGAAGATGTGTCTTCCACTGAAGGGTGTTCAGCCAAGCAATCAGCCAGAGCTTTTCCCTTTATTGCCTTTTGAGACACATACTGAATATTGAATTGCTGCAAAATAACTTCCCACCTTTCCAGACGTCCTGTAATCATTGGACGACTAAAGATGAAATTGAGCGGGTTATTGCGAGATACCAATTGGACCTCGTGATGTTGCAGGTAGTGTATCAACTTCTGAACTTCAAATATTAAGGCTAGGAAGCACTTCTCAAAACATTACTACCAGGTTTCTTCTTCAATCATAGTCCGACTGAGGTAGTAGAGGTTGTTTTCATTCCCAGTATCATTATTCTAAGCAAGAAAGGCCCCAAATGATTGCTCTAAAGCTGTCATGTAGAGGATAAGTGGTCTTCCTTAAACAGGTGGCATGAGTACTAGCAGAGTCAAGAAATATTTCTTGAGAATATCGAATGCTTCTTGACATTCTTCAGTCCACTTGTAAGTGACTCCCTTCTTCATCAATTTGGGGAAGGGTAAAATTTTTCCAGCCAAATTGGCAATGAAACACCGAATATAGGCTAAGTGTCCTTGAAGTCCTCTTAATTATTTCAAATTTCGAGGGGGTGACATACCAAGGATTGTCTTTCACTTCTCAGGATCTACTTCAATACCATGATGGCGTACAACAATGCCGAGAAATTTTCCTGAGGTTACCCCACAAGCACATTTTAAGGGGTTCATCATCAAATTATGTTGTCGAGGCTTGCAGAATATGACTTCCAAATCAACCAAGTGATTAGAATGTTTTTTGGATTAAACTACCAAATTGTCTACATAGCATTCAATACACTTCCATAACAAGGTGTTGAAGATACAATGCATGGAACGCTGATATGCAGTGCCCACATTCTTTAAGCCAAAGGGCATTACCCGGTAGAAAAACACACCCTGAGGGGATCTGAAGGCTATGGATTCCTCGTCTTCTGGGGCCATTCAGATATGATTATATCTGGAATATCCATCCATGAAGGAATGTGCTTCATAGCCAGTTGTTGAATCCATTAAAAGTTCTATAATTTGAACTAGGAAGTCATCCTTAGGACAATGCCGATTAAGATCTCTGAAATCGATGAAAACTCTAATTTGTCTGTTATTCTTCTTTACAGTGACCATATTATCCAACCACTTGGGATATTTAAATTCTCTGATGAAGTTAGGTTTGATAATCATACCCACTTTAGCTCAATTTTTGAAGCATAAGTTGGGTGTGTTCTTCTCGAGGCTTGCTTAAATCCTCGATGTTCTCCTGGTAAACACAAATGATGAGTAGCAACATCAGGATCAAGCCCGGGCATTTTTGTATAGTTCTAAGAAAATATGTCTCGATTTTTTGTTAAAAAGGAAATATACATCTCTTGTTCTTCAAGATTCATGGCCACACTGATTAAAGTGGGGCATGGATCTTCTTTTTTACCCAGATTTATTTCTCTGAGTTCATCCATTGTGGTAGAGATACACACTTCAAATGCTGGAGGAGCATCTCTGAGATCTTCTTATTCTTCTTCAACATGTGTTATTTCTTCCGTTTCTACATTCATAGTAGATGATGAAGAAGAATTTTCATGATTAGAAGAGATGTCAAAATTTAAACAACTTGAATAAGAAGCTTCCATTTCCGACCCGATTTATGATGAAGGGTCTTCTTTGGGTAATAAAGAGGAGATGATGGATTGAGACTCGACATTATTGTTCACCTTTGATGTTGCTATAACTTCTTCTGTCCTAATTGGTGATGTATAGAGTTTTTGTATTTCAGAAGATGAAATGAAGACGTCACCATTTGGGATTTCATCACTGCTTAGAGGATCACCAATTTCTCCCATTTTGTCTAGCTTGATTGCCGAAATTGAAATTATGGATCTTTCCATAAGAGTATTTTTATTTGGGTCTATCCTATCAATTTGATTGATAGGAAACACATAATCTATACTCACATATGAAAACGGATTTACTATAATCTTCTCCAAACCATATGGAGCATTAACTGTGGTAATCTCTTTTGATGTGGATTTATCATTTTCTTTCATGTGATAGAGTTCCGACTCAATGTATTGAGACTCACATGTATTGAACAAGGCCTTATCACCATATAATGTCCCAACCTGACCATCGAAACAATATTTGAGACAATGATGGTATGATGAAGGGATAGTCTCATGTTGATGTAGCCAGGGTCTTCCAAGCAAGATGTTGAAAGCCGTGTCTTTATCAACAACCATGAAATCTGAATTGGATAGAAGATCTCTAAACTAAGTTCTGAGTGTAACTTAGCGTAGTGGTTCTTGTTAATTTTTATCATATCCTTGTAACATCATGGTAGAAGAAGATAAATCAGATTCTGTGAGGCCCAATCGACGAAGTGTACGAATGGGCATGAGGTTGACTCCTAAACCATTGTCAATGAAAGCTCTTCGGACGTCTACGCCATTGACCTTTCCAGATAAGTACAAAGGTCTAATATGCCCATGGAATACATCATCTTTGTCTTCATCAGTGAATGATATTATTACATCGCATTTTGTACGATTATTCTCTATGTGATAGACTACAGATGCAACAATTTCAGTTTCACACATTTGAGGACTTTGAAAATCCTTGATTAGTTCCTCCCAAAGATCCGTTAGCAGATTCAAAGCATCCAGAATTGATAACATAGCCGGTACATGGGCCATGTGTTTCAATACATAATACTTTTTATCCAGAGGTCTGCGTTTTCCAACAGAAATATGTGGTTTAGCAGGTGCCTTGGAAGAAGATGCTTTGGAAGTTGATTCATCTTGTATTGGGATAGGAGTTAGTAATACTCCTTTGTTTGGAAGATTAGACTGATTAGATCCATTTACTTGATGAGAGGAAGAAGACGGAACCTTCAACCGGTCTTCCAAAATAACTGTGCCAAGACTAAATTTTCTATTGGTAGAAGAACTTTCTTGTTCATGCTGAGCTCACTGAAGTGATCTACCACGAGTTTCTATTGCGTACACAGTTTTAGCTTGGGTAGAATTGGAACTGTGGCTTCTGAAATATCCATGTCTTCCCCTGTATCCTGAGCCTCTAGAACTTCCAATGATTCCTATTTTTGAAACAATGAATTTAGGCTCATCTAAATCAAAATTGCAATGGGCATATGGATATGTTAATTGAATCATATTAACAGAACCGAAAATCAACTCTTCATCCGATAAAGAATCTGCCTGATTAGACTGTTTAGGCTGTGCCGTTTGGTGGACGGTGCCCGTTGTTTCGAAGTAGATGGCATGAAATCTGTTAGAGTAAAAGACAACATAGGCTTTGACACATACTCATTTTCTTCTGATTATTTTTCTTTCATTGAATCATGCCATTTCATTGAGGATTTTCCCTCTCATGAATAGGGTTTTACTGCGGCATTCATGGCAGAAGGTACAATTGGTTTCTTCAATTGTGTTCTAAAAATAGCATGAGTTCAGTTGATCGTCTTTCTAACCATCCAATCACCACATTTTTGTGCATTTTTTCTTTTCACTTCTTTCCACTTGCCTTCCTCCTCTGGAACTGTAGCAGTAACACATGCTACCTAGGATAAAGATCCATTCAGTTTGACTTATCCCGAGTTTACCATCTTATGCAGGAGGTCTTTAAAGACAAAACACTCTTGGATGGGATTTCCCAGCATTTGATGAAATGGGAAATAATTGGGATGACCTTCATCTCATTCCTTGTTTGGCTTTCTAGGCCTTGGCAACTAAACCAAATTAATTTCTAGAGCCAAAATGATGTAATTAGGAACTTGTTCATTTCAAGAAGAGTACGTTTTTCTTTTCAGATCCTTAAATTGTTTTTGTCTTTGATCTCTTTGATCGTCTTGATGAAACTGCCTTTGTTGTTGGCGCTCAAGAGGTGGATCCCTTCGAGAAGATGAAGGTTTTGAAGTAGAAGTCGGTACAGATGCTTGTTTAAGCATAAATTTATTAGTCTCTGCATTACCCATTCTCCTTCCTGGAGCTGATGGAATTACACGAGATTTAGCCTTACTCTGTATAAGTGAATCTTCAATCTGTTGAGCTATTGAAGTATGGTCTCGAGACCCTACTATGTATTTCACATGGATCATTGGTGTGGGTAATTTTTCATGCAGAATGGAAAGAGTTCCTCTTGAGGGAGTGCTAAACTCAGGGAATATGTTAATCCCTTCCAGCAAGCAATGAAATCATAGAATCATTCATTCTCCCTTTTCTTATAGTTTATAAGATAGAAAACTTTTGTTTTTGGTAATGTTGAGTTGAACTGAAGAAGGAAATTTTTTGAAGATCTTCCCACCCGGTAATTAACCGAGAATGCATGCTTGTATACCAGACAAAAAGCTAGTCATTGGAATGTTCGCCCAAAGCATCTAAGTTTCACTACTTCTTTCTGCTCCGGAGTTCCCATCATAGGATCACAACAAGACACGTAATACGTCAAATGTTGTTCAGGGTCACCTGATCCATTGAAAATAAAGAATACATGGTTCCCAAAACATGAAGGGGGAGAGATTGATACTACCCATTCAGGGTAAACTTTCTTTTATTGTTGAACCTATGCATGCTTCCCTTCCATAGTCTCTAACTGAGCTGTTAATGACTCAATGGTAGTTATTTACTTTTGAGAAATGTCTGGTTGAACTTGGACTTGGGAAGGTGAAATGACTGGAGTTTGAACAGATATGGCAGTAGGTACTACAACTGATGGAAGCACTGCCAATTGTTGTTGCATTTGACCCGTAGGATTAGACCTATGAGGGTGTACTGATAAAGGAGGACATTCATGATCCATCTCCGTAGCTGCAACAAACTCCCTAAGCTAACTAACTCCAGCACGTTTAGGAGAAAGACTACGCTGAAGTAGTTCTGCATTCAACCTCCTCAATTCCTTCATCTCTTCCTCCTGTTGTGAAAATTGTTTCTCTAGTGAGAGCGATTAGCCTTCTCTAGAGGAAGGGTATGTAACCTGATTCTTTAACTTCCCCTTGTTTGATCTCATTCAGAGAGGGGGGAGTGGGTTACATGAAAGAAACCCCATATTCTAGGTAAGCTTTTGATTTTGTGTACACACACCTTCTTCATTTGTGTCTGTGCATACAACTTCTTGAGTAGGAATCTATTCATCTGATCCCTCTAAATGACCCTCATCTGGTGGATCAGCAACAATGGTATTGATGACATTGTTTGATGCATAACCCATCTCATCCCTTCTATCAGCATTTCTATGATATTGTCTTCTTCCATGTCTTTGATGAGACAATACCTTTTGTTGATTCAATCCCTCAGGAACTTCTTGAGGAACCGTAATTTGGAGAGAATATCCTGATAATATTGCGCTTCATTTATCTTGAGACTTCTTCCACAATCGAGAAAAGACCGAATTTCTCTGAGGAGGGGATTGATGATTTGAAAAAGTCCCCAGTCCAGTGGACTAGGTCTGTTCCTGCTGTTCCCACTCAACTCCTCGAATTCTATTTGTTGATTCTGATGGCTAGTTTAAGAGAGTCCGGGTCTGGCAAGATGGGGTGGCTCTTGACATGCTACGTTTGAGACTTTCTGAAAATCTCTCTGGATCTTGTAGAAATTTGTCCGGAAATTAAATGGATGCATCAACCTATATCCACTTTTATCACCCAGCTCGAAAGACCATTGGATGATTTCCGACACTTCTGTCACGTGATGATGTGCTTGCTCCATACGAGAGGCATGTTCAATATTCTCGTTTTCTTGATTCAGGAGTAATTCAACAACTTGTTCTCTGTATTCTTGATTTTGAGAAGAAATATTTGAGGCTTGTTCTTGAGCAAGCATTTGATTACAAACAAAACCCATTGACTATGGCCGGCCACGAGAAATAACATTGCATGAGACAATTTTCGGCAGGCTTTGCTGACTGGAGAGCACCGTGAAATGTGGTGCTCCATGAACACTCCATCCTCTGACATGAATACCAGATGGGGCACTGGAAATTAACTGATGCAATCTTCTTAGTGTGCCAAGGCATGAAGGCTGAAGGGATCTATGCTGATTTTCATCCTTCAGATATCGAGAGACTGATAGAGATGCCAAATCAATTTGACATTATAACCCTTCTATTATCTTTACATGATTTTCATATTCATCATAAGATAATACATTCTCTTTCAACTGAAAAAGAGTTTTCGATATGTTGAGATGAATATCATGAATTACATCTTCTTTCAACATCTCTAGAATGTTATACTGAGAGTTATCCAAAGGCCAAAACATGACTGGCACTTCACCTTTTACCAGTTGTTTTCTCATGTTCAGCATTTCCTCTGTATCATTCAATGAATATTCTTCTACCTGAGTTGACCAGAGTTGGTGCTTCCTTGTTGTCTCATCAGATTCAACATGATTGGTAGAGAAATCAATGATCAAACTAAATGATGCATGACTTTGGGGTGGTTCGTAGAATGATGTAAACCTTGGGATATCTTCTGATTGAGAAAGTATTTCACCTGCTAGCGATAAAGCATCAGAAATGACTGGTTTCACATTTGCAAGTGCCTCAAAATAAGAGGGCTTTCTCAGTACTACATTGTACACTAGAGAATTTTCTGGGAAATGTGAATTACTACTTCAGAGAGGAATTTCATAGCTAAATTTATCATCATGGGGAGGACCACCATGGTGGGTTATAGAAAAAGATGAGATCTCTTACTCCTTGGTCTTCTGGCCACAGAGAGGGTTATTGTAGCTCTCATCTGAAGATGAAACTTCAAGATAGACCAAATTGTCATGAATCTAGACATCATGAGGAATTGTCTATTGAAGACCTTCAGAATTAATGTTCCCACTATTGGGAAATGAGGGAGTAGAGTCTTGGATCCCAACAGATAATTGTCTGTGGGCTTCATGAAATCCAGCATCGAGCAAGGCCTTATTACAGATTGTCTCTTCATCTATTGACTGTGCTGGGTGGATCTTCTTCTTAGATGCCTTCTTACTCACCTTGGAAACCACTTGTTGACCAAAGTGGCTGCTCTGACCCGGTGTATGGTCCTGATGAGGATAGATGGCCAGGTTTGTTAGACGATCTCCACTCAAATCAGGTGTATGTGCCTGACATGGTTGTCCATATGATATGGGGGGTGGTATGCCCCACAACCCTCTTGGACTGGAAGAGATGTGTGTGTCTGTTCCGGAGTGAACTGTTGATGTGTCACTCCACTGGTAGGGATAGATTTTCATTTCTTCCCCTGTGATGCTGCTGAAGATGCAATAATATCCTGGCAGGCATCCCGAATATGAGTAGGGATTTTCTTCTGATCTTTCACCATTGATAGAATATGTTTGTTGACTTCAGCTTCTAGAACAGGGATATACGTCCATTCCTTGTTTGGAGTAGGTGTATGTGCCTGCTCCTGCCCTCCTTTTCCTATCAGTGAATCCTGACAGTACTCAAGCATGGGGGGTGGAGAGTTGAGTCGGCGTCCTGTTTGTCATCAGAGCTTTCCGACTAACTTCTCCTAATGCTACCAAGCGAGACTGTTGGAAAGCTTGATCAATTCTAGAAGGTATATGTAACTAATTATTTCATTTTGTAGAACGTGGTTGACGAGCTCCATCATATGTAGTCAGATGAGCCTGCTGACTAGATAATGATGTATAAACAGGTGTATGTTCCTTCCTATAGTACTCCACCGCAATTGCCTGGCGGGATTGGCGTGATGCTGCCAAACGAGTCTGCTGGGCATCAGAATTAAAATGGGAAGGTGTGTGTGCCTACTCATTGCTTTCCACCAAGTCAGGATGGTGGACATCTCCGGATATGGAAGAGATGAGAACCGACTCACTGTTAACCGGATTTCGCCTTCGGTGATTCGTCTTGCCTGCTCGGGTTCGAGGAACCTGAGCCGAATGCCTGGAGTCGACACCCTCATCATTCTGAGGGCACGCTGACACACGAGTCTGGTGTCGACTACTGATGGGAGCCCATGGGACGGACTCCGGATTCCATGAATTAAGGCCCGGCAGGACCTGCTCATTCACCTCCCCAGAATATCGGAGTGAATAGTGATTGCATTCTGTGGATAACGACCTGAAATGGTTGGAGATAGTAGTTAGAACCACTTGATTCTTGATCACTGTTCATCGTTTTCCGGATGAACAGGGTGAATTGTTCACTTGGAGGGATTATCGAGTAGCCTCCAGAGTTGGAATGGTACCGTGTTGACGGTACTCTTTAACCAGCGCATTTGATACCCAGCGTTGAAGACGCTGAGTATGTGATTTCATCCTAAAAGTGGATGAATATCCAGAAGGAGTAGTAGCAGTGGCATTCATAGCAGTGGTATTCACAACATTGGTATTCAGAGCATTGGTATTCACAGGTGTGAATTTGAGAGTATCCATTCTAGAAATGCAGAAGATCTTGGAAAAGAGTGCATGTTTGATATAACAGATGTAATCAAGATAAATTCATCCACTACATCATTTTGATGAGCACATGTGACAATGGTTGTTTTTGTTGGCCCTCTCATTGATTTTTAAATAGGGCCCTAACAAAGAAGTAAAACATCATTTTAACTTGGTTAAGGATTCACGTCGGGTTCACCGTTTTTTTGTTTCCCTCTGGAATCGGGGTTGACATCATTGATTCAAGGTTCAAACATTCCAATCAGTTTCTAATGGGTTTGTTTGTAGAACTAGAAACATCCAATGATTCCATATCCATTTGGAACTACTTTCCTAAGGTAGGTGCTCATTAGTTGTGGACCGATGAAGCTTAGGAATTTACTTTGGTCGAGAGGATGGGAGGTCGGACTCATCACACCTTTTTTAGGGGAATTATTGTCTACTCTGGGACTCTCTTTATAGATTTATGTTATGTTCGTGAATCTTTATTACATTACCAAGTATAAAATCAGATTTCCTTTATTCTGACACTCAATGATTTATATGTAAGAAATTCAGAGAATCTTTTATATGTATTCGAGGTTATTCATTGATGAAGAATCATATGTATTTGTTAGAGATTCTTAGTTGGTGGTATCCTTAAGATATATAAATGTCTCTTGGTCATTATGATGAACATACTAGTTTTAAAACCACTCATTGGGGGCACATGAAGTTTATTGTCATTCAGGAAGACATGGATTATTTCAGAATTGGGATCATACCCACTAATGGGGTACATACATATCCTTCGTTTTGGAAAAGGAACTAGAACCCACGTAGTTTGAATAAGGGAGTATGATTTTTATGTTTTAAGGCTCAAAGGAATATGTCATAATTACTTTTAAACTCTAATCTCACGTGATTCATGCTCGGTGTGAGAATCAAGAGGTATTGATAAAACTAGACAATTGTGCCATGAATGATGCAATCATAAGAAATGATGTGGGGCTTATTTATGTATGACTGCCCAAAATAGATGGGGATTAAGATTTAATTTAGAGAAAAATCTAGGAACAGGGTCCATAAAGGTATATGTACTTCATGGAGATTTTGATACTCTAATCTTGGTGTTTAATCCTAAAGAAGATTCCCAAGTTCGGAGGGGACTTATGATTGTGTTTTATTCCTGAGAAGGTGTCCCAGATCAAAAGGAAATTAAGACTGGGGCATACTCCTAAAAAGGAGGCCCAGGTTTAAAGGGATTTGATAATTAAGGGGGTTTGGACTTACTCCTATATAAGAGGCCCATATTTGATATTGAGGATTACTCCTGAAAATGAGGCCCAGGTTAAGGGAATTATGGTTGGGGCTTACTCCTGAGGCGGATGCCCATATTTGAGACTTTAATTCTGTGGCTTACTCCTAAGGAGGATTCCCTGATTAGTGGACTTGGGACTTACTCCTAAAGAAGATGCCCATATTAATGAGTACATGGGGCTTACTCCTAAAGAGTATTACCATATTAATGAGAATTTGGATTGGGACTTACTCATGAAAAAGAGGCCCAAGTTTAGGTGTTAACATATCTTAAAGGATTATGTTGAATGAATGAAATCTCAATAATTAGTGACATAAAGTTGTGTAAATCACTTGATTTTGAGAGATTTTCCATGGAGTTACTTTCAAATAAGGAATCCAAATCAAGAAATCATGCCATAAATGGGTTTGAAGATTTTCTTGAAGACTGAATCTTGAATAAGAGTGGTGGAATGGAATAAGAGGGGTGAAATGGGCACAAAAGGTACCCAAAAAGGTAGGGGCGCGCATGTCCTGGCAGGCGCGCAGGTATTGCGTGAGCGCACAAGTCCTGGTCGCGCAGGTATACCTGCACGACTCATGGGTAGATGCATGATTTTCAGAACATAGAGTAATAATTGGGCTATCGTTGATCAAAGCCTTTAAAATCATCCCTAGAGGTTTTCCAGAAGATGGAACGCAAGTTCTGATGAAGAAGTAGTGTGGCGCGCAAGTGTGTCCATTTATCTTAAGGGTAAAACCACTTATGCGCTCAAGTGTTAGTGAATTCTAACACTTAGACCTTACTCCTCTTGTTTAGACCATCCTTTCTAGGTAAAGAATTACCTTATAAGTGTTCAGAAGACCTGATGAAGAGACTTGGGCGTTTAGAGCTCTGTATGTGAATTCTAGAAAAATTCCTCTCGAAATGGGGGGCCCACGGGGTCTATTTATAGGCTGGAGAAGACCCCGGGTGGTTATCCTTTCGGGCATGCAAGTCACTTGCATGACCATTAGGTGGTGTGCATGTATACTTGCGCGATAGTGAGGGAACTTGTGTGACCCTTATGCTTTTGATGCCTTGTTCATGCCTTTGTTGATTTTTGATGATTTCTTCAAAGGATGAATCAATTTGTGCTAAGTCATCTCCCTTTAAATTATTTCAGAAAATGTGATGAAAAGGAGCATCAACAATTGGACAATTTTTTTTAAATTTAATTAATACCATATAATTTCACTTTTTAATATTATTATAATTTTACAAGAACTTCCCTAATTATAAACTTGCGAAAAAACTAAGAAACCATGAAAAAAATGCTCCCAAAACAAAAAAAATCTCTATAACTCATTGAAATATCCATAAATGAATATAATAAAATTATAATAAATATTATATATATATATATAATAGGTTCTAAATTAATTAATTAGTGGATATAATTTTATTATCTAGGACATTATGTGTAAGTGTATAACACTTTCATACATAAGGTAAGGGATTCTTTCCAAACCACTAGTTTTTCATTTAGGATACACTTTCTCTCTCCTTACCCTAATGTAATTATTAATTATTCTTATTTACTACTCCTAAATTATTTTTTTTATTCAGAAAACACATTTACCTATCCCAATTCTTATTTATTTGATAGAAAAAAATGATTTATAAGGTTCACTTTTCAATTCGTCCTAATAAGAAATCTCGATTAAAGGGAACCTTTCAATTTCATAACACTTTTCAAGTACCCACCATAATATATTTTAAACCATCATTATTTGTATAAAATCAGTCATTTTATCAACAAAAACATTCTTAGTTCATTTTTGTTTTATTCCAAAAATTACACCATTTCCCACATTAAATACTCGTTTATATTTTCCCCTTAAACTCCACTAAAGTGGTTCATTTCTAATGTTTCTTAAACAATATTTTTATATGTATTCAAATAACCTAGAAATCATTTATCATAATTTATTAATATTTTCCATTATGAATTTCTAATCATGATTTAAATATATTCTTTTATAGATCCCATTATGAAATGACTTTTTGTTATTCCTTAAGACATACTTAAAATACAAATTTTTCCATGGGTAACTATTATGTTAATTAACTATGTTTGATATTTTCATGTCGAAAACAAATTCATGAACTAGTTTTTGTGGGTGTTCCCATATAGAGCTCCAATGCATTAAGTAATGCTTAGTCCAATGCAGTGTCATATTGGGATAGAGAGTTATCCTAATTCAATTATGGAACATCGTACACCCTACAATATAGTCTTGGTAGATATCCTTGAATAATGTTTCTATCATGTTATATGTTGCTAAAAAATTCTTATGTATCCATGATTACATGATCCCATGTTTTATATCTTATTATTCTATATATTTATTCATGTTACATGCTTTTTATGTCATCTTGTTTTTTCTTCTAACTCAGGTATTATGATTTATTTCCACGTTTATTCCCCTAGCAGGATTTATCTCATACCATAGTTCATGTATTCCACAGTTTATTCTATATATATGTAAGATAACAAAGGATGTTAGGATCAAATTATGGAGTTTAAATAAAATATGTTTTATTTTGGTTTCATGCCTTCTAATTATGTGCCTAATCTACCAAATAAAGTAGAATTTACTATAATTGGTTTGTATTTAATGTTTAATTACTCTTAAAATAATGTAATAATATGTGTAAAAGGCTATGGTAACTATATAAAAATTTTGTGCCCCATGTATGTATATGAGCTTCCATCTCCCAAGTATCCTCTTGAACACGACTATGCTTCCACAACACTCAATATAATGGCACAATCTTACCTTGCATATGTTTTTCAACATAATCCTATATATTAATTAGATGTTCCTCAAATAATGCATCAACCTAAAGATTGAAATCATCAACATTATTCAGATGATATGGGTTGAGGTGATACCACCAAAGCTATGACCCTTGAAAAACATACCCTTCTTGAATAAATCGATATATCAAGGAAATAACTTACACTTATTCAAAATATGATGGTGAACCAATCTCGGTGACAATCACATGAACCCACGGTATCCCAAAATAAACTCAATAAGTCTATGATGTTGATAATCATATGGATTTTGTCTACTATGTTCCACATCCATATACTTTCAGATCAACTAAAACTGGTTTTCATTATATTGAATGAGAATTATCCCAAAAAAAATATTATTCTCATGCTTCAATCCAAAACAGAGGTGATCATCTTGGACTACAATAATTTTTCTTGTATGGATAAATATAAATAATCTATTGATAATTATAGTTATAGGAAACCTCAATAAGATTTGGGTGCTTCTCCCATGTTCCACCAACATCTAGGATACATTCTCTCAGAATATCATCTAAAACCTATATAGTATGTTCTAATTTATTATTTATCTATAGGTGGTAATACATACCCAAATACACCTCTGTACTAAGAGACTTATACTACCCTAGATATAATGTCAAATTATAATGAAGACCAAAACATTAAATAATACTTTTAATCACCATATATATACATACAATATCCTAAACATATAAGGCACCAAACTGATTGATGGTAAATTTATCTCAAATTGGTAATAATTGGGTATCATTTTCAGAAGGTCTATAATCACCCATATCACAGCACTATTCAAAGTATTCATTAGTAAAACCAACACAAAATCAATGGTAACAACATCATAATTCTATTTAAGGGTGAAAAAATGCTATAAATGGCCTTTATGACACAGATACTCGATCTTCATGTGCTGATAGGTGCAGCATCACATCATAAAACCTAAAACATTTTTCTTTTCTATGGGGAACTAATACTATTAATGAATATTACGGTAAATTTTAATCAAAATAGGGTGCACCACCCACATCAAAGAATGAATATTACACATGATATCCTCTCATATAAAACTAGGAATAATGAAACATCCATGAACGTGAATAAACTTTTCACCAATGACGGTCTAGTGGGAGGTAGCTCACCACCACCAAAGTTATCCTTTAATGTTAGGCCTCATGGATTGTCATATTTCCTACTCTTGATCCATCTCATAAGAGAGGTAAAAACATATAACAACTTTATTTTCATTATTTCTTACTCCTCTTGAACACCTATGTGAATCTCGATGAACATGTTTATCATATTCTACTCAAAACGTGACTTATGAACCACATAAGTCTGTATCTCATGACTAGGAACTAGTAACACTATTTCATTTCAATGGTGTATAATCAATCTCGATGTAAAAAATTATCATATAGCCAAACCATCTTCACTCTATGATATTTAGATAATGATATGAAAAGATATATATATATGGATATTTTTTTCAGTATAATCTATAAACCTATCACCTAGGAGATAATTGCACCAACATTTTAATGCTTGAACTAATGAGGATAAATTTAGATCATGAGTATTATAGTTCTGTTCATGTACCCTCAATATTCATGAAACATATTACATGAATCAATCTCCCTACATAATCACATCCCCATGACTGATCGTAGATACATATTAATATAGAGTGTACTTCTTACCTGATTCTGATAAAATTAGAATTAGTGTTGTGGTTAGACAACACTTAGTTACCAGGTTGGAATTCCAACATGATTCAGACAACTAAAACATAATAAAATTCCCATTTAGGCCTAGGATTGGTGATTAAATGATGGAAAAGTATCTGATGAGTCTTCGATAGTAACAAGATAAACCCAATAATTATTTGGATATCAAAAACATTCTTTGGATACTCCTAAGAAACAACCTCTTTAACCTTCTTAGGGTCCACTGACACACCCTATTCTGAGATGATATAACCTAAGAAATGCACCATGATAATCCAAAAAGTACACATAGATAGCTTGGATTATATTCTATGCACTCTAAGAGAACTCAGAATGATGTCTAGATGTTTGGCATGATTGCATCAAGTCTAAGAGTACACTAAGATTCCATGAAAAAATACAACTACAAACTGATCCATGTATAGGGGAAATATTTAGTTCATCAAAGATGTAATCATAGTATGAGTGATCTTTACCAAAAATTGAATAAAGATTAACTCAGACATGCCATTCATACTTCTAAAGGTAATTTGTGGTATATTTGATGGTCTCGACCTGAATTGTTGTCACTCAGATCTCAAATTAATCGTGGATAATACACAAGAACCCATTATGTAGTCAAAAAGATCATCCATACATGGATGATGGTAGAATTTCATATTCATCATTATGTTCATAATCTAGTTATCAATTTACGGGCACCACATTTTATTATCCATCTTAGAAAACTGAACTAGAGATCCCCATGGTGATGTACTAAAAAAATGTACCCTTTATCCACCAACTACTCATACTGAGTCTTAAACTCGTTATGCTCTGATGGTTCCATTTGATATGGTGTGATAAATATAGGCTCATTACTAGGTGCCATAACAATAGTAAAGTTGATTTATGTCTCTAAAGGAATCCTTGAAAACACCTCAAGAAATACAACAAAAAACGTCTTCACTACTCAAGGGAATAAGTCATACCCACTCCCCCTTTACCAAGAAATAGACTCAAAATGTGAGTAGTAAACTCAGCCATTTTCTAATAAATTTTCCATACATAGACTAGATGGATATCTTCATCCGTGTGATGAACATAGATGTCTCCCTCAAGATATGTTAAATTCGCTCTCTTATAGTAGTAGTAAATATGATACAGATATTAATCCAACCAGTCTTTGCTAGGTATCAAGTCAAAAACTATCATGTAAAGAACAAGTAAATTTTAATGAAAGTGGTACTCACCATTCCCAAGGGAAAAACCTATAAAAAGACAGATGCCCTATGATTTTACCCCCAATTGTGTTTCAGTCAATATAACCCCAAACAAGAACTCCACCACCAAACCCAAACCATTAAAAAACCACGAATATAAAGTAGAATGTGAAACTCCTATATCAAATTGAACACTACCTTATATCGAATCTAATAGAATCATACATCAGATAGTTGATTAAACAACCTCACTACTGATGGGTTCATGATGAAATTATTAGAGAAAAATTATCCCTATACCATGATCTTCTGTCTCCGTCCCATGCACTACACTGCTCTAAAAATATGACCACTCCTTCCTTAGAGTACCTTATCCCCCACCCCAACTAGTACGACTAGTATAACTCCAACTACTAAAATGATATAGGGTAAATGACCCCCTTCTAGTTATTTGTATCAGCCAAGGTATCCCACCAATACCCATATATTTATGGTTTATATATTACCTATATATGCATTCCATAATTCCACAAGCTTATCACTCCACTGGTGTTCTTGGACATTGACCACACATGTGATAAAGATTTACAAACTGACAACATACCACTTGACCACATCCCTAAGAGGCTAATACTTTCCCTCAGTCACTCTTCCCACCTCTCCCTTTATTAGTGTTCTCATAATGATGCTTCCTATTTTCTAAGGATGCACCACCTGGTTTCCTAGTTGATACTACATGTACATCATCATATGATTCTTTTAGGGTCCCCAATGACATGATAACCTAATTTTACACCAGAATAATCTAATTCAAATAGAATATATTCTTCTTTTACTTGATCTCACATATAATTCCATCCAAAAAATGTTTCCCCTAGCTAAAAAATCTATTGTCATCATTGGAAAAAATTTAAACATTCAAGTAAAGCATCCTTAATAATATTTCACTATAATATTCCCCAGCTTAAAATACCTATTCTATGAATCAAGCATCATGATCATTATTTCTATGTAAAATTTATCAAATAACATCTCCCAGATTTCCTTCTAATGTATTCCCTTTAGAATCTAATAACAGACCCAGATATCCCACTAGAACTTCACCGGTCCTAAGAACATATTAGCTACTAACATAACCCTCTTCTGTAGAGGAATTTCCATGTGATGACGAATCATAGATAGACTCAACTTAGAACACATCTGCATTAGATCAAACCTCTATGGTGAACACTATAACATACTGAAATTAAAACTCCCAAGTTAGGTCAAATATTATTGACACATCCCACACATGATATCACTCCATATACTACATGAAGTGGGTGAAATTAATATGAAACTTCTCTTTCACTGAATCACCTAGAACCAATGGGGTCCTAGTTACACTACTAGAGGAACATTATCAGCAATTTAGTTCTATCACCCTATAAGTATATTTCATCATAGAATCAACCCTCTATAATTACAAACACACATTTTAGGGCACGTAATATATAATTATAATAGTTACACTAAATTGGGGTCAAAACTATCCATATCAAGCTATTCCTTAGACATTATACCAATAGAGATAACCACTAAATCATCATTACCCCAACCATAAATTTCAAAGGGTATTGGATAACTCATGTTAAAAAAATAATACAGGTAACAATCATTAAATTTAATACCATTCTCTCCATTTTAATTAAAATCATCAAATTTAAAACATTTTAACATATTTATTGAGAAATACTTTTAAAAAAATCCAAATAAATAAAAAATCATTTCATTTACCACAAAACTACTATAAAATGATTTTCGATGTTTTTATACTATGATTCATTTCAAAATCATTCTTGACTACCTACAATTTTTCATGCAAGAACAACTATGTTTTCATATCGGACCATGGGAAAAATATTAGAGAAAAGTAACATCACAAAAAATTGCATCACTCAAGTATAAGTAACATTTCAACTATAACCAGTGAAAATAAAAAAAATGTATTCCCACTATGGGAACATGTGTATTCCACCACACATGTGATTAATAATCCCATAAAATGGATCATTACTAAGTCTTAACATGTCCTAGTCTCCTTTCTATCTTTACAAGAAATTAAATCAGCAAAACATTACTCATATGATTCCAAATTTTAACAACCTGACCCAAATCACTCTAGTTAGTAGTCAAAATAGTTCTCCACTTGACCATATGTGAACCTCCCCATATATCAAATGTTTTCAACTAGTAGCAAGGTTCTAATGAGAAATGTGGGCAGACTATACACTCTTTCTTAGAGTAAATCAGTAGTAAGAATAAAATTAAATAATATACAATATCCAGAAACAAACATACATCAAATGATAATATTCCAAAATATGAAAAATTTATATAAACTAATATAGAAAACATGTTATGTCATAGTAGTTCCATGAGTAAAAAGAAAACAAAAATAGAGGCACACTGAAAATACCAAAAATAGGTTCCAAAATCATGTAAAGTCCCCTCTTTAATACTCTATCCCATGTCTAAAATCATCTATCAATCACAGTTTGTTTTCGCTTATCCAGACGTACAACTATGAAATCTACTTGAGTACCAATGATGACCTAAGAAGGGTATGAGTACAACTCAACATTCCACCATAAATAATGTCTAATAAATTATTCAGTTTAAATAGTAGTGTATGTGGATGTAAACGGGAATAATAATCTAAGAAATAATTTATATATGTTTCATAAATATACATTATTTAATATATTTCCTTGGGTGTTAATTTCTTAATGACACCCGAGACAATCGATCCTTCTATGATCAATGTCGATCATTTATACAATATATCATTGTGATCACATAATTTAAATGGAGATTATACGTCCATGTATCCAAGTCTAGATATAGAGCATTAGGATTGATAATCCCAATCAATAATGTGGTTTTTGTCTTCTATCATCCCATACCAGGGGGTGTGGAGTTTTATATCCAACAAACCGAATCAATATCGTGGAGCAGCATATCTAACACCATTAACCATTTAATCAACAAAAAATTTCAAGGGTCATACATACTTAACCTTTTTATTGAATTAAAAAACAAGGGTTTATCATTATAAATATTCATTATTCCTAATTTTTCATTATATTAAACATATTTTTAATCTTATTTAATAGTTAAACTATTTCACAATTAATTTACAAACCGCAATCATTAAATGTTCTTCAAAAAAATTTAATAGATTATACAAGACACTTTTTAACTATTTACCTCTTCTTCCCTTTATCATGTCACAAACTGTTTAATTCCTAATGAATTCAAAAAACCTATTATGCCAAAATAATAATCCATTAAACAAGTCTAAACATTTTAAAGTCATTAACAATTTCTTCCATCCTTTTTCACCCATTTTACCATTTACATTGGATTAAAACACCCCATGGGTGGCCATAGGCCTGGTATCATAGTCTTTTATTAGAGGAATGGGATCTAAAAATTGTATAAAACATCATTTAATGGTCTAATCAGTTATTATTAAAAAATGGAGAAATTGTGTTGCACATTGGAACAATTTCACATACCACATGGAGATGAAAAACATCATATTTAGGGTAAATTTCTTATATGCCAATTCCCTTATAGTTATTGACAAAAACACATCTAACAATAGCCTATAGTTCAATAAAATTTCTATGGAACCCCAAAAGTGAATATTTACAAGGAAATTGGGATCATGAGAAATAGATATGGAGAGAAAACCAAGAATTGTATAAATAGAAGAATATTGACTCAAAGACTTACCTTGGGATTTGATTCGTAAAAAATTACATATAGAATGACGTTGAATCAATGGATATCCTCCATTAGGATTGTGGTAGATTTTTTTCAAAACATAGGATACTAGGAGTAAACTTTCGATAAACCTAGAGGGAGATAGATATAATATAGAAAGAAAAAATTCAAAAACAAAATCACTTTTGATGAGAAAAATTGATTGGTAGCATGGTTTAACAAATGGTGTGTAGTTGTGTGGGAGCCTCTATCCATGAGAAACTCTAGTCGCCTAGTTATATAGGAGACTTTGATGGTTTTCCACACTATACAAAAGTCATGAAAATGGATCCAATTCCAAATCACATAATTTCTATGACATAGTTATTACTAACTATTATATAAACTTGTGTTATGCACCAAAAGTTCCATTTTCTATATTTTCCATATCCCTAACTATTGGGATTCACTTAAGACCTTCCCTAATCTGAATAAGAATTCCTCAATCCATCTAATAGTATTTGTACCAAAATTGAAATAGAAACATACCTCATCAAAGGGTTAGGATCATATAAATATAATTTCATTTCATGCCAATTTTGGTTGTGATCCATAAAGATGAAATAGATTATGATCATGTTCTAGTGATTCATAATGAACTAAATGTGTTTTCATAATTAATGAGTTAAATGATATTGTAATTGAAACATTTTTTATAAAAATGTGAAAACATAATTATAAAATCTTACAAAATACTACTAGTATTGATATATGTGGATTTTATATCAACAGAGATGGTTGAATGAGTGTGTGCAACAAAAAACTAAAAACATCAAAATAGATCAAAAAATCATGAATGTTATTGAATAACAATTATAGTGTGAATGTATATTAATAGAACAATGGCAGAAAGTAGGAAATTGATGTGGAAGTAAGAGATATGAACAATAAAAAATAGTTTAATTAGGTAATAATATAGCAGTTTATTGACTTATAATAATCTCTATTCTCACTATATAATTGTAAAAATATATTCTAATGGTGAATGAAAAGGTGTGAAAACCTAAAATTGTCATCTGATGATCAACACTATATATTTAACACTCTATAGTAATGATTTTTATTCAATAATAAAGAAAATGAATGATTTATTATAGGGAAGAGTTTCATCAACCATTTCAACTTTTCATTATTTCGATGGATTCTCGAAGGTTGAATTTCACAATAATCATTCATTGGTGTGTAGAATATGTGAAATTTATTCATATAATGAAAAAATATGAGAACACTATATTAATCATAACAATGATATTAATTGTGAAATCTAGAAAAAAAGAATAGATTTTAAACTATAATGATCGGATTCCCTAAAAAGATTTATCATTTCATTTTATTTATACAAAAATATAGCATAGTTTAAACATATTGAAAAAAAAGATAGTGTGAAGGAAAAAAGAAAAATGTAATCTCAACTGAGATTTCTTCCAAACTGATGTCCAGTTTCTCTATACTCACAAGCATGTACCCTAACTCTAGTTTCAACCACATATATTTGTCTGTAATCCTTATTAATTTTCTTACATACTATATGTTCACTATTTTAATAATGTCTCTCCTCATATCATATCTTGAATCTCTCAGTCAACACCATTTTTTCATCCTCAAATATTAAACTTCCATGAAGTGTTGGTCACTATTCACTATCTTCAACTTGTGACTTGATCTGAGTTCTGTAATTGATTTCAGCTGCCCCATGTGTTCATCAAACTATAAAAAATCCTTCCTTGAATTTCTTTAATAAAATTTTTATGAGCATTAGATCAGGCTCTATTTTCTTTTCTTTGATAGAATTATTTAGTTCTTCATGCATTATAATTCACACTCCTCATACCATTCATTAAGTGGATATAAGAATAGATACCCTTATTCTAGATTACACTTATGTGGTATTACCCATATGTGTTCTTACTGTAGTTGATGTTACCCTTATGTAGATGTTTGTAGTGTTGGGTACCTTTATTCATTGAAGTGATACCCTAACAAAAGGCTTTTGAATCCTAGAACAAACCATATTAAAATATTTAAAAAAATAGTATGATCCCTACGTAAGTTTATTTTCTTCATTTACACAAGTTTTTATGTTCACAAAATCCCTTAAATAGATCATTAATACCCTTATATAGCCTCAAAACTACCTTTACATAGCTCACCACTACCCTTAGGCATCATGTTTAAATCATTGGGTACCCTTACGTAACCAAACGTCTACATTTAAAATGATTATAAATCCTCATAGTTAACCTTACATTATTCCAAAAAACATAGGGTGAACTTTACACAATCCTTTACTACACATACACAGCTCATGTTAGCGTTGGTTTCCTTTAGACAGTTCTTCACTACCCTTACATAGGTGCCTTTTACCTTTACATACCCTACATCTACAATAGCTTTGAATATTTAGTTAAAATAAAAATTCCATGAACATAATCAAAACAAGTATAAATTAATTTAAAAATATAAATGTTAACAATAATTGAATAAATAACTATATTATAATAATAATTAAAAATAAAAAAAAAATAAAAAAAATTAAACAGTTAATTAAAATTAAAATTAATTAATTAATTTAGAAAACATGGTTAAAAATTAAATTTAACTTATATTAATTAAATAATAGATTAATAAAAATGTCACATAAACTATTATTTGATTCATGGAATAAAAAAATTGACAAAAACACTTAAAATTGAATATAATGAAGAAAATACAGAAATGAAATAATTAAATAATTCAAAGAATAATCCAAGGATTATTTAATCAATGAAAGACATAATTTTCATAAATTTAATTAATTAAATGAAACCACAATAAAGTTACCACTAAGATATACAATTCTAAATTGACTAACATAAACATTAAAATATTTAATTAATATAAGAAAACATGTGTAAAAATAAAAAATGAAAGGACACATTAATAATCTTCATAGAAAAAAATAAAATTATTTACATATTTATATCATATTTGTTGGAGTCCCAAATGATTATAGTGTCTCTCTACAGGTCAACGACTATTGACTACAGTGTGTCACTACCTGACATATGGGTCACACTATGAAACCTTACCTGTTGTCCCATATCAGGGCTTGGAGTGGTGTTGAGAATAATATAGTATCCCTAGTGATCCACTCCCCATTATAAGTCCTTTTCAGAGGGGGATGACAGCGAACAACCCTTGTGGGATGTGAGACTTGCTGAAGAGAAAACATATGAGGTAGTGACCCAAAGATGAAAATATTGTGATAGAGGGTCTTATAGCCCCAATTTAGATCTTATAAATTGTATCAAATGGGTTATGTATAATCTGATTCATATGTCAAGCACTGAGGTGGAGATTTATGGAGTCCCAATTGAATATAGTTCAGCCCTATGAGTCAAGGACTACTAACTACAGTGTGTCACGACATGACATATGGGTTTTACACCATGAAACCATGTCACTTTTACCATATTGTGTATTATGGTGGTGTTTATAATGGTATATAATCCCCAATTATCCTCTCCTAATTATAAGGCATGTTCACAAGGGCTTAGTAGAGAACCACCTTGGTGGGAAGTGATCATTGCTGAAGAACCAACCTATGAGTTAGTGAACCAAAGAGGAAAATATTTTTATGGAGGGTCATAAAACCCCAATTTAGATCCTATAATATTAAACTAGTAAATAATTTATTATATCCTTTCATGAAATAAATGTATAGTATTAATCTAGTAGGAGGTTAAAGATACCCAAACATGAACCTATCATGATTTGTGGATGATTATATCAGGGTTTATTTGTTATATAATTGTACTAGAACCATAATAATCATATTTAGTTTTTATTAATGTGATATATAAATATAATATTTAATAATAAATATAAAAATATTTTATATAATTTCATCACTTGGAAATAATATATTAGTTTCCACTTAGTTTTATTATCTTAAAGGATTGAATTAATGATAATCATTTATTGATAATGTCATTAATAGGTTCTCCAATTTGTCATACCATAATCTAAATTACGACATGAAAATCATATTAACTCATTAAATTATTCTTATAACCATAAATTATTGGGGGTGATTAAAAATTCATTTCATTGGCCATAGGGGTCATAGTATGAACATATGCCGCAAAGAAAATTCTGTTTTCCATAATAAATGGGATATATGAATATAAATTTACAATACCATAAATAAAGTAATATAATAGTACATTAATAAAAATATCATAATATTAGTATTTCATTAATAATTTAACATTAATATAAAAATTAAGAAATGATAAGTAGTTTGTAATTCTCATTTCATTTGTTAGAATTTTCCTTGAAATTCTCCTTGGAAAGGAAAAAATATTGCTAAATAATGGAGACCAAAAGAATTTTAAAGTGATATAGTGTTACTGTAAGATAATATTAGACTATTTCCAATAATATATTCTAATTTAAGGATAATATGGATGTGGTGCAAGGGTTACTATTTTATAAGTGAAATGAAGGGCAGTTTTGGGAGTAATCCTTAAATTTTCAATAATGCAAGGTTACGATTAAAGGGTCTATGGCCACAAAATGGGAAAAATAATATTGTAAAGTAGTTTTGGGACGAAATTAATCACAAAAATCCCATTTTAGGGAATCTTTCTTAGTTTTAGGTATTTTTTCTTTGAATATTTTATCTTTTTATATAATTTACTTTTACTTTTCTAATTAATGTTTATCCCTAATAATTTATTTTAAAAATAGGAAATATAAAAAAATATAATTTTTATTTTTTAATATGATTTTAATTTTTATAATAAATTTATCAAATAATATTTCTATAGGTATTAAATGTTAATATTAATATAAACACACATAATCGTGTAAAACCAGTTTTTAGAAACAAAATGATATTGAGATTTAAATTTATATATAATATAAAATTATCTTGGGTAATGATTTCTATGAAATAAATTGAATTATTAAAAAAAATATTTTTTAATGATTTAAAATAAATAATAATCCAAATACTACCATGATAATACTCTATTAGAAGAAAATACCAAATTTTTTTATTCAATAAACATTTTAATAAGTTCAAAAAATGATGAACATAAGATCCAAAAGTTAAAATAGTTTTTTTAATTAATCAATAGTACTCATTAAATAAATATTTAATTATCTGAAATGTTTTTTTAGTTTCATCTTATTCTTACAGAATACACAGTTTAGAAGATTCATAGTTTTAATAAAAATGGTAACATTCACCAAAAAAGCAATCATTAAAAAATGTATCCTAATAAAATAATACTATGATTAATAAAAAAATTATTAATTGGATAAATATAATTTATAGATTTTAAAATTTTATCTTTTAAATAAATAAATGGGATATAAATAAAAAAAATTTATAGGAAAATATTTTTTTAGAAATTAATCTATCTCATTGATATTTCAAAATATTTAGTAAATAAATTAGTATTAAAAAATCATTTCAAATATATTTTATTATCATTAATAAAATGATTCTTGAAATAGAAATACTTATCATATAAATAAGAAATATTTATAAATACTCTTTTCTTTTTTGAAAATGATCGTATTATTCAATTTAGCTATATCAAAATAATTTCATTAATATTTAATATAACATATATTTTATTTATATAAATATTTCATAAAATTTAAATTAATATTCATTCATAATAATTTAATGTATATCTTTTAATGATCATACATAATATTTTCATTTTTCTCAAAATTCAATATGATATAGTTATCTGTTATGACTCGACCTACTAAGGCCCTCCTGGCCGGTGAAAGGCTAAGCCACAACTACCGCAATCCTGTATCTTTAGACTAGGGGTTGTGAAATATTTTGAATGACATAACTAATACGGTAGGAATTTTGCTAATGTACCTTCATTAACACACAAAAATTTATCCATTCCAATGTATAAAGGAATAAAAAGAAAATATAGTAACATATTAAGTAATAACTGTGCATGAAATAACCACTAGGGAATACAATGAAGTGAAAAAAATAATATGAAAAGTGACAGGGGAAAATACATTCCCTACCATGAAAGATGTTATAACCTTAATATAACTAATAATGTAAATGATGAGAGTGATCAAATGAAGAACTCCAAGCCCCAACCATCAATCATGGTGAAATTCACTAGAGTATCCCAATACTCCATTGAAATCACTATTGACCTTTCAGTCATCTTTATATGAAATGACACATGAAGGAAAATTCTATGAAGAGGAGAGTATATACATAATCATTTTCCTAAAAATTGGATGGGAAGAAATAAGTGAAATGCTAGAAATATCCATGTCAACCCAAAGTAAGAGAGAAAAATATGATCATATAAGAAACCCAAATGAGAGAGAAAGGGAATCTATATCTCACAACCTAGCCCTAGAAAATGAGTCTACCATCTGTTCCAAGAGTCCATTATTGATGCACATCATCTCGTAAGACTAACTGAATAATTAACTATATAGAGACACACCACACCACTATTTCACAAAGTTGAGGTGACATAATCTCATGGTAGAGGACCTATGCCCTGATACAAAAGAGGATTATACTATGTAGACAGAGGAACCATGTTCTATTCCGGTAGGAGGGATCCACTTTATAGGTAGAGGATCCATTTATTTACATAGCAGGAGAGTTCTACAGTATTGATAAAGGACCCATGCTCTATCCCAGCAGGTGGGTTCCACTCTATAGCCAAAGGACCCATTCCACAGCACATATTGAGGGTTACATTATTTTGATAGAAGAATGATGACCTATCCAAGTAGGATGTTTACAATTAGTAGGTAGAGGAACCAAACCCTAAAACAACAAGAGGGTTTAACTATTTGGATAAATAGAGGACCAGTTCCTTAATCTGTCAGGCTGGTTCTAATATGTTGGTAGAGGTTATATGCATTCATGAAAAAGGAGGGTTACACTCTGTCGATGTTTAGAGTAAGCATTCCATAAACCTCCAGGGGGATACACTCTATATATGGATATAGGATCCACACCCTTGTTCATTAGAGGGGTTTCACTCTCCTATGATATTGTCTGATCACTACCAACATTGCGCACCACTTAAAGAATTTTCACAGTCATAATGTCTCACATTGTATCCTAAAATCCAATAAAAAGTAAATCGTCACATTTTACATAGAAATTAATATTTATAGGCTAGACATGTGAAAAAATATGAGTCCAAAAAAAGAGATAATAGAGGTAGAAACTTCCTAAAAAAGAAGTACACAAAGTGTTAGGGGGTCCAACGGGTGAGTTTCCCAAATCCTCTACCCACCCATATCTTTTACAGTATATATATTTATATACATTTAGTAATACATAGCATGTGAGGGAACTACACAATGTGTCTCAGCTACCAAGGGCCTTCCGATTCTTTCCTAGACTTGCCCATCATGTTGTTCCCTTGCACCTAGTTGTGTGCCATTACATAGTTTGGGCCTGGATATATCTATATATGTCTACTCCTTGAGTACATGATGGCCCAAAAACACCGAATCACATGTCTTCTGGGGGTCCCAAATGACATGTTATATTTAACATAAATGAATTCCATATCCATTGTGACTATGGAACAAAACGACATGTCTTCATCAAAGTATAGACCGTGTAGTCGGGATTTTCATAGACTGACTAGTTTCCTTGATGCATCGTTGCAACACCACTTCATCCACTATTTACACCACGATTTATGATTGGATACATAGTTCTAGAGACATCTAGGATCAATCCTTTATCATCCATAAATTTTTTATCTCTAGTGGCCAAAAATTGGAAATCTAGTTACACGTAAGAGGCCATAGCATTTCTAGAACACCACACATAATTTTAAGACCGCTTTGAGATCCAAAATACATGGGAATACTTAAATATATCTTTAAAACAATCATAATACATCCCAAAATCATTAATAAATTTGTCATATATGAATATTTCACAAATATAGGGGTTCGATCACGCTCATAACTACCTTACAAAGTAGAATCATGGCACCATATAACAATAATGAAGAACAAAATGAACTATGAAGGGAAAAACAAAAAAAAGTGAAACAATCACTGGTCAAGCATTATTGGCCAAAGATTATTTGTTTTGGATAACTAGGGGGAGAAAATTTTCATAACATGAATAATAAATAAAATAAATAATTTAGATTTGACATGCCATCTCATGAAAAGAATTTATTTAAAAGTAAATCAAGAATTATGATTCAAAATTTATTTATATTTTAATCATAAGGGTTGAAAAAAAAATTAAAAGTCCTAACTTGATATTAAACCATTAATTGCATAATAAAAAACTTCGCAAATAATTTGAAGACCTATTTCAGTTAATTTTCCTCGATTCACCCTGATCTGGTTTTCTTTCTTCATCTGATCTTGATTTTCCAATGAATGAAAATTGATTCCTCTCAAAACATACCAAAATTTATGTGATATAACAGGGTGAAATTTCATGACATCATATTTTTAGAGGTTTAAAGTTATGTTATTTAAATTATAATATCTAAATTAATCACCAATTTTAATTTAAATGCACCTGCTAATGACCTCCCCTATCAGATGTCCCATACTGTCTAATATTTTGGTCACACCTAGAGTAAAATCCTAATTTAATATTGAAACATGGTCATATATTATTGATATGATACTTTATTTGGAAGATATCACATTATTTTTGAAAAGATAGTGTGCATGTTATATAAGAAATATTTAATATTTTTATAAAATTTATTTTGAGCTCACCAAGACACAAAATTGCATACCATATTAGTGATTAGATCTATATATATTATTTTATATATTTCAATTTATTACAAGAAAAAATAATTTTCTCTAAATTTTTCACTTATTTCAAGAATTTATTCCTCAAAATTATAAAACTATGAAAAATGGTTGAGATATTGAGCCCACTTCTGGGTCTCCTGCTCCTAGTAGCTCTCTTACATGCTCCCATGCTACCAAAACACATGAATCAAGGGGATGGTCCATCCATGAAAGATCCTATCCTAATTATCTTTGATCACCAAAATATAATCATAAAAATGGATTCATCCTTTATGCCTAGCTCCCCCCAATCAATAATGTGTATGGGATCATTCCTGTATCTCCTCACCTGCGACACATAGTTGATATCAAGAACCTTATCTAATTATGGGGGCATAGAGATTTAGTAATAATCCTCTCCATACATAAAAAATATCTTGAAAATCCTATTGAACCTAGGGATACCTTCATCGTTGACCGAATCACTATAATCCTTGCCATGGAGAAACTCTCAAGAAAATGTGGTTTCCCTTCTCGAACTCCAACGACCTATAATGTTGATATAAAAATGATTTATGACTACTCTAGGCTATCCTAATCTAACCTTATATCACCTTACCTTATCCATCATCACATGAATTATCTCCAGTCCCATAAGTGATGTATCACCAATCTCATTCAAGAATATTAGTGAACTAATGTGTCTCTCATATAGATCCTCCAAAGGTGATGTGATGATAGTAGAGTGATAATTACTCTTATAAACAAACTCCACCGTGGGAAAGTTATCCTTCCATATCCAGCAAAATTATAAAATAAAAACCATATACATATCCTATGGAACCTAGATAGTGTTCTCGAAATTATCATCCTTATGGGGGTGAAAGGACATATGCATCATCATCAGGGCCCTGAATGGCTCTTGTAGGACTCTTTACAACATTGACATGAACCACATATCATGATCAGAGACAATAATTGAGGAAATCCCATAAGGGGTATGATCTTACATAAGTAATAGTAAACCAAACACTAGTGAATTGTGCTCTCGATTACTATAGAATTATGTTGACATCGTAACATAGTTAATTATTACCCAGATGTTATCATGAACTATCAATATTTGTGGAGTCCCTATCAAATATTACATAGATATAGTGTCCCATTTCAGCATAGGGATTTCAATAGGGTACAAAAAACCTACCAAAACATGGTGGTCAGTCTTCACCTGCTTCCATGTGACACACTAAGAGTCAAACTAAATCAAATTCCACCACAAGTTAGATTACAACAACTAACACCTAATTTCCCCATAAATATACCCTAAAATGGGAGGTAATTTGAATGTAGAGGTTTGTAAATCCCACATTACATCGTCTTAGATCACAAAAAAACCATTATTAGTCATATGAAATGGATGATTAAATTCTCTTCTCAAAAGAATCCATATTGTGAATCTATTGAGGATATATGATTGTGTAGGAAATCATAGTCAATGTATCCCAACTGATCCTCTATCAGATGATATAGAATAGGAGGTTTCAATACTATTAAATGAAGAAATGTTTCACCCTCCTTCACTATCTGGGTCAACTATAAGGATGCCAAATTCTTAGAGGCCTCCTCCACCAAGAGAGACTGATACTTCTTACTCAGGGAATATTATACTACGTTTTCCTTACCAATATTATAGACTATTTCAATGATAAATTCTTTATATAAGACCAACTAGAACCTATATACCAGTTTTAGGTCTCTATGAGTGAAGAGATGCCTCAAAATATGATGGTCTGTGTAAATAAAAAAAGCATTATCCCAAAAGATTGTGCCTAAACATCCTATGAGAAAAGAATAGTACTTCCAAATCAATGTTGTAATCAATGAAGTTTTTCTCATGGGGTATAAACTTTATTAAACCATATGAAATAACTTCTTTCCTCTGCATTAACATGCCACCAATCCCATATCATGATGAATAACAATATACTACGTACTCCAGGCCCTCCTCTGGTATCCTTAAAACAGGAGAATTCATCAGCCTCATCCTCAACTCCTCAATGGAAATTTTACACTACTCAATATAATTTAATGGACTCCATTACATGTCTAGGAGGTCAAATGAGCTTCAATCCATGAGAAGACTACAAAGAACCTCCTACAGTACCCCGCCAAGACAAGGAAATCTAAACACTTCTATGATGATCTTGGGTGGATCCCATGGAACAAAAACAATAATTATTACTGGGCCCACAGTTAATCCATGATCAGAAATGAAATTCCCAAAAAAATGAACATCATGTATCCAAAACTAGAACTTTGTGAGCAAACAAAAATTATGGTTTTCTCGAAGCATGTTGATGACAGTTTTTAATTTCCCTGCATGATCCTCCCTTTACACAGAGTGTATGAGTATGTTGTAAATGAATAAAAAAAAGTTAGTTCAAGTATGGATAGAAGATACATTCCAACAATGACAAGAACACAATGGTGGAATTCATCATGATTAATGTCATCACAAATAAGTCACTGTTTCTATAGAATAATCAGAATTCAAGCATCAGAATATCATCCTCCTTAACTCTCAAATGGTAGTATCCAAACATGAGAAAAATCATCTATAAATTCCTTGAAACTCAACACTGTTCAAAGAGGTTGTCATTCATTAGTAAGTGGTAATTTTTCTTTTTTCAGTCCCTATTCAGGCAATGATAATCAACTCAAATCTATAATATCTTGTCATCCTTTGACATGAACAACACTGATGCTTCCCAGGGGGTATAATGGGTTTGATAAAAATATTCACTTGAAGGTCTTATAACTGAAACCTCCACTATCATAGCTCAGTATGGGTCATCCAATATGTGGAAGAAGATATCACAGTTGTCAAGGGGTTTAAGGTGATACAAAAATAAATCTCCCTCCTTGGAGTTAGTCCCAAAATAACCTCAGGGAATATGCCCATATAATCCTCCCTGGATGAAGGAATCCGGATTCTTATGGATATTATAGTTCCAATGGATAAAATTTCCAATTTATGAGTGATGGGTTGCATCTTATTTCTTGAAATACCCACTCGCTCCACTATGAGATAACTCTCACCCACATAGGAGAATCTCATCCCATCAGTATGAAAGCATCTGAGTCATATGTGGTGAAAATAAATATGGGATCAAACCATAGATGAAGATTATATACCAAATATTACATAATATGGTCTCATAATGATGAACATGTTGTCCCAACTGAAACTCTCTCCACCAATCCATAGCTCATACTATCAAAAGACAATTGAAATTGAATTAGTGTTTTCAATAGAAACCTCATGCTAAAGATGCTGGAAAATAGTCTCAATTAAGATATTCATCTCTTGTACCAGGATTAAGGAGATAATGTATTTTCTCACAGACATTTCTACTAGTACTAAAGAAATATTAGAATAAACACAAATCATACCAATAATTATCTTATGAGTAGTAATGTCATATGAATCTATAGACTAAATCTTCCCACAACGTCGAACACTTGCTCCTAGAACCTAATGTGGGATTCTTAATGGCTATAGTGGAAGGACTCATAACATCATACACCACTAAAAGCTCCTACATTGGAAGAAACAATTGATTTTTAACACCGCAAATCCAACAACCCAGAGTCGGTGCATTTTTTTAATACATTGGAATAATTACATGGAATCATGTCCCGAAAGACTAATAAGTTTAAAATTCGTGGAAAATAGATTAAATACATGAATATTACATTACACATTAGAAAAACAACATGACTTAAATGATCCTTTGAGAATACCATTAATCCCATAGCATAATCCTTCTTATCAATCATAAAACACATCTTGGAATCCTGGGAAAATAAAACATAATAAAGGGGTGAGAAAAAATGCTCAGTAAGGGAAAGAAATACAGCAGATGATAACATAAACATTAGGCATAGTGAATAATTGAAAACACATGCCTTTACAAATAATAAACATGAACACTTTATGGAAATAATACGAGCTTAGTAAATAATTCAATAATAAAACATAGTCATGGGTATTCTACTAGTTAAATAACTACATTATCCATCAATAATATTTACTAAACGAGGGAATATATAATTTGGGACATTCTGAAATATTTTTTCAAGGCCTCCTTCAAGACGCCAAAAAATGTTTAAGGCCTCGACCAAAACCATATGTCAAAATTTGGAATGGCCTCATCTAATTCCACATATAGTTGTCTCATGCAACATACCGATGCATCGGGGAGCTATAACAGGCTCTACTCATCACTTTCTATGTCTAATGCATTCCTCATATGAAAAGGTTTAAACATAACATAAATATTCAGTTTAAAATTAGCATACGAAATGTTAACACATTAACCCTAAACCATGAATTGTATAAATATAACACATTCACAACCAAACATATCATAACACATTAAATACCATATTGAAGATTGTATTTATACAAAATCAACCTCAATCAAAAATAATATCCAAAAATGATGTTGTCATAGTTGAAAATAATCATTAAAACCCTTTCAGTGAAATATAAATTAATGTGAAATCATATAAAAGTATCACATTTATAAAGGAAGCAATTAAAAAAGTGGTTTTTGAATCAAAGTGTCCCATACCAGTTTGAAATGTTTTAATAGAATTATCTTTACAATACATTCATTTCCATATAAATAAATCCTTAAAATCCTTTTGAAAACATAGGAATTAATTAAAAATATTTAGATAGATAAATATTTAAAACATTTAAAATTCTGATCTTGCTAAAGAGTAACTTAAAAAACATTAAAATATTTATTTTGAAATAATTTTTATTAAAAATGGATATGGATGATAAAAATTTCTCTGTAAATACTTACACATAAACAATATCTGATAATAATGAGATTGAGGAAATAACCCTTACATTGCACTTTCCTTTAGTCGAGGGTGCGTTTAACCTCCTGTATAAAGACCATAGTATGTTATTAAATTATAACATAACTATATTTATAATTATAATTTTATAATTGTTTTATTTCTGACATTATACTACTTATTGAAATATAATATCCATGATAAATTAACCTTTTGGGTAATAATTGCTTTCATTTTCATATGTGTTTTAACTTGTTATTTGTGTTCATGTCATTTTGATCAGTATTTAAATACATCCAGAATATAAAACATGGTTTATATAAATATATATATATATATATAATATGTATACTAGATAGATATATGAAATGGAAAACACCTTTTATAGAGATGTTAGGCCATACAAACGCATAAACATTGTATCTGTTTTCAAATCGTATTGAACCGAAGTAAGTGAATAAGATATAAATAATATATATATATATATCTTCAGTAGAATTATTATTTAATATATTATATAATTATTAAAAATATATATTTTTATAATCATTATATAATCATGAACGTGTAAATGAATCTTATCTCGTTCGTGGAGATGACAATCCGTACATACACACGAGCGACAATATCATTTTATTGATGATGAAATCATATGAAATTGGATGGTATATCATATATAAATATTCATTAACATGTTATAATTTTTATTCACATCAGTTATACTCATTATTATACAGATAAAAATAATGATGTGTTTGAATAAAAAACTACAACACGACGTGGAGATGGTAAGTCGTACGTAGACACGTATGGTGACATTGTCATTTATTGGATAGATAGGATAAAAAATTTTGTGTAACATATTTATAATAACATCACAGTATTTAAGAGGTACTAGAGTTATTATTTTGTTATGAAAATAACAAAGAAATATGAAGTGGAAGAAGAAAAGATCTTGAAAGAGGGTGGTGAAATTGTAACCTCTTCTTCTTGTGTTTCTTTTAGATTTGATCAAAAGGACTATATAGGTTGTCTTTATAATAAATTTAGAGACTCTAAGTTGATTTGTGGTAAATTAGGACGATATTTAGGTACGTTTTTTTCAAGACAAATTGCATTGGATGTGTGATTTTGAGATAAGGGGAAGTTCCCTTTTATAAGAGGGGTGAGGGTCACTTTAGGAAAAGATTAAAATATTAATTTATTATTCAATAATATTCTCTTTATAATGGATCCAAATGAATTTATTTTGAGCCTTAGGTGGTTATGGGTCGATATACTCACAACAAATAGGTTTTAGACATGTTTAGGTTGCCATTGTAACCTTACATTTTCGATTTAACTCTTATTTAAACAGTTTAATTTTTACCATGTCATCTTGTATTATTACACAATATGGTTAATAAATATACTATAAACTTACAGGAGAACCTAAAGATATTTATTAATTAAATATATAATATTATTTAATCCATTTTGAAGAGAAATATATTTTTAAGAATATTATAACAACCAATAATATAGTATTTTATTGAAAAATTAATTTATGTAATTTTTTACATTATATTGTATTTTGTTTTTGTGAAAGTCATATCAACCTTATCACTTCATAAAAAATATATCTAATTAACTTTAACATGTCATATTATCCTATAAAATTAGTGTATGTCATCAAAACCTTTAAAATCTATTTATTTTAATATTTATAATATATACTATTTTAATATATAATTAAAAAAATAATTACTACATTATCATCGTGTCATAAATAAATATAAATATTTGATCTCTAAAAATTATAAATAAAATACCATTTTGTAGAAAATATCATTATTTTTGTAATAAATATTTATAGTCGAATTTATCTTATGTATATGCTTATTTTAAAAATGTTTTAGTTAATAAACATTGAATTTAACACTTTTAACTCTTTCTTAAATAAAATAATAATAAATGTTCTAATCAAATACAAGTGGACCTAAAGGATCATATTTTAATCCTAAGGTTGTTTTTGGGTCGAATTAAACTTATCCAATAGAATTAAAGCATGTTTTATGGTAATTATAATATCATTTTTACACTTAATTACTCTATTAATATTCAAACATGGTAAATAAAAGTCAAAACTTACTATTCAAAAAAATTATTTTCATCTTATTGAACTGCATTTTATATAATGATTTTAATAGTATCTCTCGGATTTTTGAAATTCAACACACAGAAGTGGTAAAATTATGTTTTATTCAAATTATCAAATGCTCTTAGAAGGTGGGTAAAAGACGGTAAAAAGTTTAATAAAATTTTATATATCTAAACTTATTATAAAATGATTCCAATGAATTTAATTTAACATATACAGGTATTATGTATCTATTTTGACCTAAAATAAATTAAATTAAAATAACTAATAAAATAAATAAAAAGTCGGTTTTAAACCATAAAAAAATGTTTTTCATTATTCATCGAAAATTGAAAGCTTTCAGAAAAATACCAAAAATTCTCCCTAAGAAATTTTTGATATTATGAATTCAAAAATGAAGAATATTTTACAAAATTGAAAATATATAAGATTCGTTTATTAATTTAAAATTAATTCCCATTTCCAAAACCAAAAACCATGTTTTTAAAAAGTAAAAACTATCAAAAAATTGACATTTGTTTATGTCAAATTTAAATGTGAAATTACTTATAATGACATAAACTATATTAAATGATAAAAATATAATCATATTATACTTACAAACCATTCAAATGTATAATTGAAAATTATACACTATTTTTATTAAAAAAGGATGTTTTCAATTAAAATTTTGTATTTTTCACTATTCACCCAAATATGAATGTTCTTAGAAAAACTCCCAAAATTTGTCAAAAATAAATTTTTATGTCCTGATTCTTAGGAAGAAGTTTATTTTTTCAAATTTAATATATATTAGTGTCCAATATTGGATTCAAAAAGGGTTCTCCATTAAAAGGTTGTAAAATTTCATTTTCTGAAAAATACTGCCTTTATTTGAAAAATTGATTTTTGTCTTATATTATGTCTAATAAACACATAATATAGATGTTAAAAAAATATGGAATTTATAAAATTAAAAATTAAGTTAAAATTATTCATAATCACTTTTTAATGGTTAGTTTAGTAAGTCATCATGCATTTTAACTCGGTGTTGCGTGTAACACGAGTTATTGAATTACATAGACTAAATAACGTACTATGAAATCATGGAGTGTCATATTCTCCCCTCATTTAATAAATTGTTTCCTCACAATTTTAAATTTTTCATTGAAAATAAAAGTGTAAAAATAAATAAATACCTTTGTGGGAAACCCCACCAGAAATTGGGATAATAATAAATAGTGTTAATAAGAGGGAAATTGAAATGAAAAAGTCATCACTATATTTTGATCTCGATTAGGATAACATTGGTGGAAATTGGAGACACGTAATTTGAGGGAAAATGTAAATATTTATAGGGAGTTATTGCGATCATCAATCACAAACAAGTGTAAAATTGAGGTCCTTAAATCCCTCAATCTATGATAATTTAAAATAACAATGGTTAAAAAAAGGTATTAGGATAACACATTTTTGGTTTTAAGATCCCTTTCCTAATGTTTAAGAATTAATTTATTCATATAATAAAAGGAATATATATATATATATATACAAGACAAGAGGAGATTCATCCTTCTACTAATTTCTACCACAAAATCATTTTCACTCAAAAAGATAACAGAATTAAAATATATTCTATTTATCTTAAAAGTATAGGGTTCTAAAAATAATGAATATATAATTCATTTTCTAGACTATGAAAAAAACTAAATTATAAAAAACATGAAATCATGTTTTCCAATGGAAGGTGATCCACCCTTACCACCCTTCAATTATGGATTCATGTTTCACAGCCTTGCCGGATGTGATGGGTTCTCACCCAACCTCCGAGTTGTCCTATTTTCTGACAATCGAAAAATAATCTCACGAAAGGATTTAACCTTAACAACAGTGTCCAATGTCAAACTTAATCAATTCCAACCTTTAGACTTATCAAAAATAATTCTGTCTAAACTCACATTCCAAAATTTATAAAGAAGGTAAAATCAATTAAGATCCTTTTTTCCAGGTAATAATATGGGAACACTATCATTATGTATTCTTTTAAAACACTGTAACACAAAGAATTACAATAAAACCTTATTGATTGAATTCATTATCTCTTATTTCTTATAGAATAATGGATATAATCCTTCTATCAAAAAATGTTGTAAACTCTAACTATGATGGAATATACAAATCATTAATCAGTTCTATGGTAGTCAGAGATATCAAATATAATTTATCCAAATCAATCATATATCATTCAAAAATCATTACCTCAGTATCAGAACTATATTATTGTTTATGTTTATCTCAACCATATATTTTCCCAAAACATTAACCTGCTATTGAGTCACTTTTCTTTGTTGCACACAATCTCATCAACATAATGAAATAGTACTGGATTACAAACCTTATATACTCTATAATTCTTATAACATGTACATCATTAATACAATAATTAAATGAAATAATACTTTAATAACATCAAAAGAAATCTAATCATTCCTCTTCATATTTGGTAGTATCAAAACTTGATTATTATCCAGTAGCATCATTTGGGGTATACTCTGATGATTTAGACATTGATTCGCATAGTGTACCAACTCTTTGCAGATGAATCATTGTACATTTGAAAATTATTTCATACCCTACCAATAACAAATTTGGTGTGATTTTTCTCCACACTTATAAAAAAATCACATTCCCTTCAATAATTTACCAAGGTGATTCTTTCCACATTTATCACATGTGGGAAAATATTTCATTCCCCTCTTCCATTTATCTATCATTCTCTATTCCATCATTTTCTTCTCTTGTTTCCATTAAATGCCACAGGACTCAGATAATTCTTCACTAATCATACGAACACATGATTCTATTTATTCATATGATGAGAATGCATGAGAGACTATTTTCCTTTTAAATGTTGGATTAATAAAATGAAATATACGATACTTTTTAATCCTTCGACCATGAGTATTGGTTGAATTTTCTTTCCTTATACAAGGCGACATTTCTAAACAATGACATACACTATGTTAGTTTATTAATCCAATTACATAATTATATTATTGAAAAATACCTAACATAAATTGAAAAGGTTATGCATATAATTTGTAATCATAAAATGTTTTATTTGAGGAAGTATTTACTCTTAAATACATCATAATGGCTCGTAAGGAAAATGTGAACTATATTAAGCATATCCCCTGTGAGTGTTGTAACCAAGAGTGAAGAAAGGCACGTTATCTTGTACCAGGACACCATGGGTCAAGCCTGGAACTCCTTGCCAGAGTTTTTACTCCTAGGAACATCTGTTCTAGAGCTACCTCTACCAGATCATATCCAGACAAGAATGTATTGCTTGGAAAATATACAAAATCTCTACATTATCAAAATTCTTGGAAGTTATTATATACTTATCCTCAATGTCTATCTTAGGGTAATGTTCTCTAATCAGAGTTTATCTAAATCTATTTCCAAAGTTGTTTCTAAACTTTCTCTGATGCCAACTATAAATTCCCAACCCATGAAGCACATAGTTGGTGCATTATTTTAATACATTGGCCTGATTACAAGGAATAATGTCCCGAAAGGCCGATCAATTTAGCAGCCATGAAAAAAATATTACATACATGAATGTTAAATTACACATTACAAAATAAATCATGAAATAAATGATCCTTTGAGATTTCTATTAATACCTTAGATTAACCCTGCTTATCAATCGTAAAACACTTCATGGATTCCTTTGAAAATAAAAAATAAGAAATGGGTGAGCCTAAATGCTCAGTAAGAGTAAGCAATATAGTGGAATATAACATAAATGTTATTCATGGTGAATAATTGAAAACACATTCCTTTAGAAATAATAAACATGAAGACTTAATGTAAGGAAAATGAGCTAAGTTATTAAGACCATAATAAAACACAATCATGTGTATTCTACAAGTCGAATAACCACATGAACCATTAATACTATTTTCATATTGAGGGAATGTATAATTCGGGACATTCGGAATCATTTTGTCAGGGCCTCAACCAAGACGTCTAAAAATGATTAAGGCTTTATCCAGAACCATAGGTCAAAATTGGGGATGGACAAAACCAATTCCCCATCTAATTGTCCCATTAGACCTATCGAAGCATCGAGGATCTAGAGCAGGCTCCAACCGTCACTTACTATGTCTAATGTATTCCTCATATGAAAAGGTTTAAACATAACATAAATATTAGTATTAAAACTAGCATATGAAATTTTAATATACTAACCATAAACCATGAATGATATAAATATAACACATTCACAGTCAAATATAACATAACTCATTAAATAGAATATTGAATATTGTATTTATAATAAGTCAACCTCAATTGAGAATAATATTAAAAAGGATTTTTACATATTTGAAAATAATCATTAAAACCCTTTGAGTGAAATATCATTTCATGTGAAGTCATTTTAAAGTCATACATCTATAAAGGAAGTCATTTGAAATAAATGTTTGAATCAAAGTGTCCCATACCACATTGAAACTCTTGTAAAGAATTATCATTTCAAAACATTCATGTCAATATAAATGAATCCTTAAAATCATTTTGAAATCTTGGAAATTAATTAAAATGATTTAGATTGATAAATCATTAAAACACATAAAATGGTGTTCTTTCTAAATAGTACCAACCACAAATCCATAAAATATACATTTTGATAGAATTTTTAAGAAAAAAGTACATAGATGAGGAAAAAATCCCAGAAAATACTTACACATAAACAATCTCGGAAAATAATGAGATTGAGGAAAGAACCCTTACCTTGAACATTCCTTTGGTCGAGGGTATAATTAACCTCCTGTATAATGGCCATAGTATGTTATTAAATTATACCAGAACAATATCCATATTTATTATTTAAAAGATGATTTATTTAGGACATTAAACTAATTATTGAATAATAATATCTATGTTAAATTAATATTTCAGGTAATAATTAATTTCTTTATCGTATGTGTTTTAACTTGTTATTCTTGTTTGTGTGATTTAGATCATGATTTAAAAACGTCTAGAATATATTACATAGTTTATATATCATATATATATATATAATATAAATATTTATAATATAGAGATATATGAAATAAAAAACATTGTTTATGGAGATGGTAGGTTTTACGTATGCATAAATGTTGTTTCCATTTTCATATCATATTGAACGGAAGTAAATGAATAAGATATATGTTAGTAAAATAAATAAATATATATATATATATATATATATATATTAATCTGAATTATTATTTCATATACTAAATACTTATTAATAATATATATTTCTAGAATCATCGTAGAATGGTGAACGTGGAAATGAATCTCATTGGGTTCGTGGAGACTGTAATCAGTACGTACGCATAGGGGACAATATCAATATATTGATGATGGAATGACATGTAATTGGATGGTATATTATATATAAAGAATAATTAACATGTTATATTTATTATTTACATTAGTTATAATCATTATTATACCCACCCAGATAATAAAGTGTTTGAATAACAAACTATACCATGAGGTGGAGACAGTAAGTCGTACAAACGCACATATGGTGAATTTTTCATTTATAGGATGGATATAATAATTAATATGGTTATAACATATTTATAATTATATCACATTATGTAGGAGGTTCTGGATTTATTTTTTTGTTAAGGAAACAACAAATAACAAGGAAGTGGAAGAAGAGAAGAACATGAAAGAGGGTGGTGAAATTTGTATCTCTTCTTCGGGTGTTTTCTTTTTGATTTGATCAAAAGGGATCAATAGGTTGCCTTTATGATCAATTTATATACTCTAGGTTGATTTTATGGAAATTTGGAGGATATTTGGCAAGGATTTGGATGAGGAAAATGACTTTAGTGGTGCGATTTTGAGATAAGGGGAAGTTCTCTTTTATAAGAGGGGTGAGGGTCACTTTAGGAAAGGATTAAAATATTAATTTATTATACAATAATATTTCGTTTATTATTGCTCAAAAAGAACTTATTTCGAGACTTAAGTGGCAATGGGTCTATATCTTTTCAACCACTAGGTTTTAGACAAGATTGGGTTTCCATTTTACCCTTATCTATTAGATTTAACTCTCATTTAAATAGTTTAACTTTTACCGTGTCTTCTGGTATTCTTACACTATATGGTTAATAAACGTACTCTACACTTCCAAGAGAACCTCAAGTTGTTCATTAATGACATATAAAAAATTATTTAATCCATTTATCTGATCAATTGATTTTTAGGAATATTATATCAACCAATAATATAGTATATTAAAAAAAAGCAATTTATTTCAATTTTGACAGTATTAGGTATTTTGTTTTTGTGAAAGTCGTGAAAACCTCATAACATCAAAAAATATTTATATAATCAACCCTAACATGTCATATAAACCAATAAAATTCGTGGATGGCCTAAAAAACTTTAAATTATATTTATTTTAATTTTTATTATATAATCAATTTTAAAATTTAATTAAGAAGGTAATTACTGCGTCATCATTATGTCAAATTTTTTTAATTAAATGATATTTAAAAATTAAAAATAAAATAAAATTATTTATGAAATCTTTTCTTATTTCTAATGGATATTTATAGTCTGATTTAACTTATGTATAACCCTATATTAAAAATGGTTTAGTTAATGAATTTTGAATTTAAATCTTTTAACTCTTCTTTAAGTAAAATAATAATAAATGTCCTAATCTAATCTATGTGGACCCAAAGGATCATATTTTATTCCACATTTTGTTTTCAGTCGAGTTAAACTTATCCAATATAATTAGGACACGTGTTAGGGTAATTATAATATCATTTTTACCCTTAATTACCATATTTACTTTTAACTGTTGTAAATAATATTCAAAAGTTACTATTCCCAAAAAATTATTTTCATTTTATTGAACCAAATTTTACTTAATGATGTTAATTGTGTCACTTTTATTTCTGAAAATCAACTCATGGAAATGGTAAAATTATGTTTTATACAAAATTTTCAAATTCTTTTAGAATTTGGGTAAAAGACGGTAAAAATTTAAATAAAATTTTATATATATAAACTTATTAATAAATGATTCCAATGAATTACATTAAAAATATATAGGTATCATGTATCTATTTTGATATAAAATAAATTACAATAAAATAACTAAATACTTAAATAAAAAGTTGGTTTTAAACAATAACACAATGTTTTTCACTATTGATCCAAAATTAAAAGTTTTCAGAAATATACCAAAAATTCACCCTTAGTTAATTTTGATATTTTTAATTGAAAAAATATGTTTATTATACCAAATGCAAAACATAGAAGTTGTATTTATTAATTAAAAATTAATTCTTGTTGTTAAAATAAAAAAGAGGGTTTTTAAAACTAAAAAACTATCTAATGATTGGCATGTGTTTATATAAAATTTAATTGTGAAATTAATTATAATGACAAACATTGTATTAAATGTAAGAAATATAATCTAATTATAATTCCAAACCATTAAAATGTATAATTGAAAACTATAAAATATATTGATTAAAAAATTTGTTTTCAATTTAAATTTAGTTTTCTCACTATTCACCAAAATATGAAAGTTATCAGAAAAACACCAAAAAGTTTTAGAAATAAAATTTTTATGTTCTGATTCTAAAGAGGAAGTTTATTTTGCGAAATTTAATATATAAAAGTGTACAATATTGTATTTAAAAACGTTTCTCCATTAAAAGGTGGTAAAATTCATTTTTTTTGAAAAAAAACATCCATTATCTAAAAATTGAATTTCTTATTATATTTTGTCTAAGAAAAACATTATATGGATGTTAAAATTATATTTAATTTATAAAAATTAAAATTCAGTTAACACTATTCATAACCACTTTTGAACGGCTGGTTTGGTATGTCGTGGTGCGCTTGAACTCAGTGTTGCATGTAGCTCAAGTAATTGAATTACTTTAAAAAATAATGTAATGTGAAATCATGGGGTGTTACATGATACTCTACCAACTCCACCAACCTGGGGTCCGACCTGACCACACTTCAGAGATCAATGATTAGTGGGCTGACTCAACTATGGTGGTCTACAAGCAATCTTCCTCCTATCATCAACATGTTAGATTAAGAAATAACATTCCATTTGATCTCTCCCCTCACATGTATAACATTAAACCTCTTCAGTAACCCCAATAACTTAGTGTGATCTCTATTCCATATGAACATATTCCCATGTCTAGTCATGATAATATCTCATTTGTCGAGATCCGGAAGACCGATGAATACTATGTAATGTAGATAAATCAGTCCTATGATGCCCACTAATAGCTCTAAATACATTTAATACCTCATATAATAATCTTTCTATCAAATTTTCCTACTCTAACACTCCATAATAAGTCAGAATGGACAATTGTACGACATTGGAAGATATGTCTATATGGAGACCATGCTCAAACATCCACACCCAAAAGTATCAATCCTAAATCATGTTGGGGGAGTAATATGTAAGGTTATTGAACCTCATGGAATACAAAAAAACTATCATCTCTCTCTAATATAGATCTAGAAGTTCCTAAATCTGAACTGGGAATGAGAATGAGGGGTAAAAATCCTCACAAAACAACTGTCCGATGTTGGACCATGACAGTGTCAACTCATCATGAATTTGTGAAACTAAGATTGTTTATCACCCAACTGCTTAGTGGAAAATGCTTCCTACAAGCATAACCATATGATTATTCAAGGCCCATAAAATCTTAAAAGTAGAGATAACCGACTAAATCAAATCATCCTCTATCTTGATAATTCCCTCATAGTAGAACCTCAGTGGCCTAAGGCACATGAACTCATGGAGAATGCTAAATCGGTGTACATCTTCATCCTTATCTATTGGTATAATATTGATCTCTATATGTCTGGGTGATACTACCTACTCTCCAAGTGGAAGGATCTCAAGTTATATCCCATGAATTGAGGAATCATCACTCATTGGATCATTATCACGATCATGAATTGGTATCCTAGATGATTATTTTCATGGAGGAATCCTAAAAATTTAAATCAAGATATACCATATTCAAATGAGCATATAAGTACGGGGAGATGACCTAAGAATTATTTTCAAAAGAATCAATCTTATTTTATGCAAACACTAATGTTCCCTAAAACTAATGTCTCAACATGTTGAGTTTAAAAGTAGGTTGTCAGACTACTTATATATAGGTATGATTGCTATTTCATCAACACTGGGTTCCTTATCCTAAAATCTGCACTAAAAACTCTTTGAAATCATTTCTTAAATTCCCAACCAAATCCTAATACAGGGGGGAAGTCCAAATACCATCTGAAGGAATAAACCACCTATGATACCAACATATCATGAACTGACCCACCGAGTCCCACCTGCTAGAAAAAGGTTAACATGAAACTACCTCAGGCCTACATCCGTAGGCTAGGGGATAGTGACAAGCACTAAAATGCAAAAATAATATGGGGACTTTTCATAATTTACCTATATACACACATCCAACCATCTTCATATAGAAGTGAAATAAATAAAATTAAAATACAATAACATCTAGAGTAATGGCCATGCATGAGACAACCTATAGCGAATATGAAAGAGTACAACAATATAATTTAAAATTTTAATGTTAAAAATACATGCCCAATCCAAAAAGATGTCCTAACCAAACAATAACTGGGAATTTAAATGTTGAGAGATCCCAAATCAATATCTCTAAGCCAAGACAAGGATACATGGTCAAATGCACATGGGTATCCATAGGATAATATAAAATCACATCCAACTTGTCCTTTATCTAAATAATACATGAAACAAGTAGGTAAATCCATATAGCATTGAGTATATACATACCCAGCAAGACACTGTGAAAACTAGAGGGAGGAAATAAGAGACACGGTCGAAATCGATAACTCATCCTAAAATAAGAGGGAAAAAACCTACCAAATGATATATATATATATTCTCTTTTATGAAACACAAATGAGAGAGAAATGGAATCTCCATATGACACCCCAACACAAGAAAATGAGTCTTTCATCAGTTCCAAGAGTCCATCATTGATGCCCATTATCTCATGTGTTTGTTTGAAGAAGTAAAAATTTGGAGCCATAGCTCACCACAATGCTTCATTGTTTAGGGGGAATAATTCATAGGTAGAGTAAAAATTCCCTAGTACAATAAGAGGATTACACTTAGTATATATAGGATCCTTACCTTGTCCTAGTAGGAGGGTTCAACTTTGTTGGTAGGTTACCCATACCATGAAACAATAGGTGGGTTCCACATGGTCAATAGAGGACCCATGCCCTATACTAGTATGAGGGTTCCACTCTATTTATTATGTACTAATGAACTTATATAGAAACAAGGTTCTAATCTATGGTTGATGGATGTACTCTCTGTCTTAATAAGAGGGTTCCACTCTATAGGTAGAGGACCCATGCCCAGTCATAGAAGAAGGGTTCCACACTATGGATAGATAGAGGAACCATTACAAATTCAATAATAGGGATCCACTATATATGTAGATCCCCCATTTCCTAAAATATTAGGAGGGTTCCACTATATAAATGGATAAAGGACCCATTCCTTAGTCTGTTTGGGGGTGATACTCTCTAATGATCACGTTTGATCAATACCATCATCGAGAACAACCTAAAGAATTGTTACACTCAGAACATATTAAATCATATCCCAAAATAAACTATTAATGAAACCATATTATTATACATGTAAAAAACCCAAGATAGGATACTCTTGGGATGAAATATGATCCCAAAGGAAGGAGATATGAGAGGTGAAGGTTATATAAAAAAGAAGTACTTGCTGTGTTAGTGGCTTGACATGGCATGTAGACCCACTCCTATTCCTAGAAATGTCCTCTCCAATACAAGGATCACTTTCTAGGTAATGCTACATGTATTTTAAGGGTATTACATGGTGTGTCATATCCACCCAGGGCCTACCTATGCTCCCCTGACTGTGGCTATCAAGTCGTGCTCTTGTACATGGTTGTGTGCCAGTACACGTTGTGTACCTATCTTTGTCCATGTTCATGTACTCAAATAGAGGATGTAAGACCACCAACACTGAGGCACAATATGTGTGTGGGTCCCAAAAGGTGTGTTTTATTTTAATTTCTTGGAAACAATTTCTACTATAGACCGGGGACTACATGACATGTGTTCCCAATACACGTCGTGCAGTCTAGGATTTCATAAAATTTATAGTTTCCTTCATGTGTCTTCACCACACATCATCCAATTTAATTTCCATCAAAATTCATGACATAATTCCTAGATCTATACCCACACATCATTGATCCATCACCATACATGGATTTTTGGTCTCTAATGGATGGAAAACAATAATCTAAAAGACCACATGTAGTCGTAGAATCTCCCGCACACCACTTGTCATCATTCGAAAAATCCCGGATCCAAAATCCTTGGGAATAATAAATTGTATCACAAAAAACATCCCAATACTTCCTCAAATAATAATTTTTTATCACATGTGAATCTTCTATATATCTGAGTGTTTGATCACGCTCGAACCTGCTCGATAATTTCTAATCATGGATTTATAGATAAATAGTGAATAACACGAATAAAGATGATGAAAAACCACAAATAAGGTGAAAAAAATCATTGGTCAATAATTATTGGATAATAAATATATATTGAGGATAACATAGTTGAGAAAAAATGCATTACAAGAATAAGAATTTTAATAAACACTTTAGATTCGATATGCAGGCTCGTGTAAAAGATTTATTTTTGCATGGATCACGAATCAACATCTGATCATACTCAATATTATAATTATAGGGGTTGAAACCAAAAATCATGAGTCATAAGTAGATATTGTATTTTTCTTTGGGGTAGAACACAGTTACCAGTTTTGGAGAAGGCTATTTTCATTCATTGGGCCTCTATTCACGATAATCTTATTGTTAGTCGTTATACGATCTCAATTTTCAAATGAAGAATGGTGGATTCCTCTAAATATCATTATAGGGTTAGGAAAATAACCCAAAATAAATTTCAGAATGATATATTTACAATGTTTTTATATCATTTCATTGAAATCAGAATAAATAAATTAATAATTGTTTTAATTTAAACACTCTCACGAAAGGCATCCTATGGCAGACGTTCTGCGCTAACCAATCATTAGGTCATTCCTTGGGGAAAATAAACATTCTAGAATCAACCATGGTATTAAATTTATGAACAATGAATTTTTTAGGAGATATCAAATTATTTCTAAAAATGTACGTGTGATATAAAATCCGTTTAACATTTTTATAAAATTAATTCCAGGGTCACAATCCCTTAGAATTTTGCACAATCTCTGCACCTAGAATTGAAATTATTCCTTGATATATATTAAAGTATTATAAAAAAATAGAGAATATAATGTTTTAGTTTATTATTTCATGTTTATAAAGCTATCAAACATATTTGGATCTGATAAATAATGTCATATATTAAATTCATTGGGTGTAACAATGCACTTTTCCATTGATCCCATGTTATCATCCCCACTTGGAAAAAAATATTTATTTTGAATAGAAAAATATCTCCATACCATGAGAATAATTCAATTGGGTTTACATGGACTAAAAGGATTCTCACACACTGAGAGATATAGATTCCAAAAAAATCCCAATCCGATGATGTGGTGATTAGATCCTCACTATAGGAGTAGGCCAAAGATTATATCAATTGAGGGGAAAGTATGTGAATGATGAAAAAAAAATTTTGGGGGCCTTGTGGGCAATTTGTTTCCTTATATAACATCCTTATAGAGGTTATACCCCATATATAAATGAATAGATCACTTTTATAGATCCCATTTTTCTTGTAATTGAGGAAAAACTGAATTGTGGATTAAAATATATGGTCATAAAAAGTTTGGATATTTTCATTAAAACTCACTTCAAGGTTTTTTTACCAACTTAATCACCCAAATATTCAATTATCCCAAGTATCCAATAAAAAATCCACAATATGGTTTTCCTTTCAAGAATTTACACCCCAGCATGCGCTGCTAATATTCCAATCATAGAATTCCGCACATGCAAGCTCTATATGTACACAAAGTGTTACATGCAAATCAAACCTACATTCACCACTAGCGCACCAAACCATCTTCACACAACATACCAAAATTTCCTCTAAATAGGACTCTTTAGATCATAATTTACATTATTTTGGAAATTTTGTGATTACCCAAATCAATACTCTAGTCACACAACCAAGTCTTTGAATCCCTTCAGGTATATTATTTAACCTTAAAAACAAGTTAAATTAACCAAGGTAGAGGTAAATTTAGTTCCAATATGTATTTATGCCCAAAAAAATTTATGATGAAAATTATCTCCCCTATTTCATCAATACCATGGAGAAGGACCCTTCTAGGGAATTACATTTGAGTGCCTTCCTTTGAAAGAAATTGACAGAGATCTCCTATAATTAGGGTAAAGATTCACCAAAGTTATATATTTTAAAATATCATCTCAATAGTAAAACTATTTTGAAAAAACAACTACTTGTAAACATATGGTTGAAACCACATGTTTTCCATCACTAGTGAGATCCACCATAATCTCCCTAGTATCACTTGGGTGAATTACACTGCTTTACCTATTATCATTTAGTTGAACTCTTTAAATAGACCAATTATCACTGGGGGAAAATAATATTTAATCCATTTATTAGGGAAAATGGTCTTATTCTAATATTATATCAATTCATCATATGAAATTTTGTTTCAATGGTATATTATTCATTCCTATAATTATCGTACTAGGGCCTTCACTTATCAAGACCCCCTCAAAACACACTAGATGCAAAGGATTAGGGAATGTACACCGATGAGAACCCCTAGGATCATGGATTCACTTGATAAAAGTTGGATAGGGAATTATCCATCCAAATAGGTAAAAAACATTGCAAAATCACCATAATATATTCCATTGATAATGAGGGTCTCTATTAGGAAGTCACTAGATCAGTATCACCTATACCGATAATGGATTTATTCACTATTCTTTGAGCCTTACTAGTTAGATCATACCTCATAGAGTAAGACCCTATCCTTTCACATATAGTGAGTATACCATTCTTCTTATATATCCTACATTTTTTTGAATAGGTAGGAAGATGATAGGATAATATTTATCTTAACAATAAGACCTATGTTGGTTCATGTTGGCGATATCACTAAATAGTGAAGTAAATTCATCATGGGACTTCTATTTAGTTACAATATCCAATTATCCATACCTTTAACTAAACAAATTATTGGGTGAGGCATCTTTCAGTAGAAAAATATATTGTAATCCCTACATCTAACCTTATTTACCCTTGACCAAGAGAAAGAACCTTTTTATTCCTTACCACTCAACATGCAGAAAGATAGGAGAATATGCCTCCTATTTAGGTTTGATCTCTTCATAGATTTAATAGAGCACTCTAAGAAACTTTTCTTCATATTATATTAGCTTTTATTTTTTATAATGATAATTAATCATGTGAGGTTAATTATATTATTTGAAAATATAATTTGTAAAATTAAAACACTTCAATAGGTATCCTTCTAGATAGAAGGCCCAACACTCCATGAATTCAACTAAGTCACTTATTTGGGTAGGCATATCAAGGAAGCCCCATATTCATAATCCCTAATTAATTCTATTTTTATACCTTTCAGAACAAAAAAGAATCCATAAAATGTGGTTAAAATATGTTGAAAATATCATAGTCACATTATGTGAAAATTCATAACAAGATCCTTACAACATGATGCTATATTATATGATGTGATCTTATCATACATCCTAAAAATGTGAATATAAAGTAACATGGGATTTGATTATTATTAAAAATTATGTGTAGGATGAATCCATGAGGATGAAAACCAACATAAAAAATATCTCTATATCTCCTCACTAGGTTATATTCTTATGAGTTTGGATATCCTCACTCATTGGGCCATATTCTACAAGATATATCAATCACCTAAAACATGACCATAATCAATATGGACCACCCCTCTATGTAGCCATACTACTGATAAAATCATTCCACCCCCAGAGGTCCATATTTCCTATAGTTCCCAATGTATTACCCGTAATAGGTCATATTTATTCTGAGGTCCATCCTCACAAGGCCACAATTTTTTGAGACCAACCTAATATCATTGACCCATAATCATTTTTTTCAACTATAAAGGGACACCCATGAATAAGTAACATACTAACTATCTCAAGTAACCTTTCACCTATATTTTCTTTTTAAATGATGTTAAACTACATTTGTCAGTCCTTATCACATGACCTTAAATTGTATGACATGACACACTATGTGGTAATGAATATAATGACCCATACTTTACATACATTATTATTACTTCAGAATTGAAGTTCACTTATTACAAAATATAACAAAACCAAGGAACGACCGTATAGGTATAGTGTCTTTAGAAACTGGGAATCATAAACAACTGGTTCATAAAGCATCTACTTTTCCTTCCATTTATTTCATCATATCTAGAGTCCCTTTTTTGCGTATTCTACTTAGTAACCTTCTTCCTAACCTGGGGAAATAAAACATACAAAAGGGTGAGCTCAAATGCTCAGTAATGGTAAACAAAAGAAATATCAATCACATCATATACATAAGAACATAACTTTTCGAAATCTTATCCTGCAAAAGAGATCATAATATAATAACATGGGATAAATCATAGAAGTGAAATGTAATCCAAATAACCATAAAATAAAACCTGAAACTTTGTGGCATACACACATAATCATAGAGAATCATTTCTAATTAGTCATGACTCATTGCCAAGACTATCTCAGTGGACAAAGTCCATTTTTGAACAGAGTCACCCTCGTTTCAGTCCGGTTTCACTGAACCAGTATAACCTACCGTTCCAGCCATGTCAATATCTTGATATATAAAATCTTTACCCAATGCATTGGAGGGAGATATAGGTCCCACCCATCTCATAATGATACCATTCGTATGTGTGACACAAAATATTAAATCATACATCATTGCATAACCCATGTAATAAAAATGGGAATCTTAAACATCGTGACATCATAAAACAATTCATATAAGATAAAGGAATTCATAAAAATAATTCCATCACAACATAATCAAATCAATGTAACAATAGGGATAGAAACAAAACCCTTTATTATCTTAGATTGAAAATAATTTTGAAAAAAGCACTTGAACACCATTCTTGAGGAAAATATACTTTCTACTTCAAAAATATTTTTCCTTTCTTAAAATGTCATACAATTTTAAACTAAAAGAAGTTGATTAAAAATAAACATGAAAACTTGTAAAGGAAGCTTCTTGGAAATAATGTTTTAAAAATCCATTCATGCCGTATAAGATAAAAACACATTCTTCGAACTTTTGTCGGAAAAGTCAAAAAGTACCTCATATGAAAAATGACAAAAGATTCCATTCATATCTTTTAATAAAAACTCACCGAAGGGTAAAATAGGATTTAAAAAATTGTAGGTGGATGGAAATAATATTACATATTGAGGAAACTGGGTTGTGGATGATAAAATACATCTCGGTAAATACCAAAGTATAAACAATCTCGTATAAAAATGAGATTGTGATATTTTCCCTTACCTTATGTCTGACTTGCTTTGTAAGTGTCTGAACCTCCTGTATAATGATTTAAATAATGTTATTGGCATATTCCAGAATCATACTTATTTTTATGATATCATATATGGTCATATTCTTAGCTTCATAGTAGTAATATTTCATTGCTACTTGTTATTCGGGTGTTTATAACTTTTTGTTCTTATGCGTGTTTTGTCGAATAAATTCTTATTCTTCTCTTTAGGTAATAAATACCTCATTTACAGAATTTTATTAGTGTAATATATATCATATTCGTTCATTCAATTCATTTATATAATCATTATGAAATGAAGATCATGTAGAACGACTCACATCACATCATGGAGACGGTATTCTGTACGTACGCATGAGTGATGATATCGTTCCTATGATCATGGAATTATATTGGAGTGTATGTATACTATTTCAGAATCAATATCACTTTATAATAGTCACATATAGTCATTATTTACATCATTATACCCATCCATGTAAGGTGGTGGTGGAAAATAGATTACACCACGGCGTGGAGACGGTATTCCGTACGTACGCACGCGCGGTGATTTCATTTTCCGTACAATGGATAGATGGTTAAATAGGGTTGTTTCAAACTTATAATAACATATCAGTATATGAGCGATACTTATGTTTTTACTTCATAATGAAACAACTAAAGAAGAATAAGTTGAATAAAAATGAAATTGGAAAGGATCGGTAATGGGTATTAACTCTTCTTTGAAGAGCTTCTTTGATACCTCCTTTTGGGGCACTAAAATAGGACATTAAAGAAGACCAGGTCCTCTAGGATGTCTCCAAGTAAGTGGAGAGGAGAAAATGGCAGGGTTTGGCCGAGCTTGAAGGCTCAAGGTGGTGTGAGGAAGAGAGGGAGGAGGTGCCCTTTTATAAGGGAGGAGAGGGGCACCTTTGTAATAACTAAAAATATTATTTTATTATAAAGTCATGTTCGGTTTTAAATAGCTCCAAATTGATTTATTTCTGGGATAAGGTGGGGATGAGTCGAAATCCTTACATCAAATATAATATAGACAAGTCTAGGTTCCTATTTTAACCTTATCATTTAGATTTAACATTATGTTAAATAATTTTACTTTTACCGTGTCTTCTTGTGTTCTTATACTATAAGGTTAATAAACTTATTATATCAAGCCAAAAAAACCCCAAGTTGTTTATTATTAATATATATAACCTTATCCAAGTCATTTACCCGAACCATATATTTTTTGGAATAAAATAACAATTAATAATATAATATTTGTTTTAAAAACTATTTTATGTCAATTTTGACATTATTTAGAAATTGATTTTTTTGAAAATCATAACAGAATGATAAGTTCTAAAAAAGTTAATTAAATCAATATTAACATGTCATATTAACCTAGAAAATTAGTGGAATTCATAAAAAGTCTCAAATTATATTTATTTGGGAATTTATAACATCAATTATGTCAATATTTCATTAATAAGATAATTACTGCATCATCGTTGTGTCATAAATAAATTAAATTATTTAATGTCTAAATATTAAAAATAAAATATCATTATATAGGAAATCGTTTTATCTTTCTAATGAATATTTATAGTCTAATTTATCTTATGTATAACCCCATATTAAAATGATTTAGTTATTAAACATTGATTTTAATAATAAATGTCCTAATCTATTCCATGTGTGCCTAAATGGTCATATTTTATTCCTCAGTATGTTTTTGGTCGAATTAAACTTGTCCAATATAATTAGGACATGTGTTAGGGTAATAATAATATCATTTTTACTCTTAATTACCCTATTTACTTTTAACCGTGGTAAAAAAATTAAAAGTTACTATTCACCAAAAAATTATTTCCATCTAATTGAACCACATTTTACTTACTGACATCAACTGTGTCACTTGGATTTTTGAAATTCCACTCACAGAAGCAGTTATATGAAGCTTTATGAAAAATTCAGTTTTTTAACTGCCTCTTAGTAGTTTAACTATTAATCAAAAATTGAATGTTTTCAGAAAATTACCAAAAATTTCACCGTAGGCTAATTTCGATATTCCGAGTCCAAAAATGAAGTCCATTTTGAAAAACAAAATTTATAAAATTTTAAAAAGTGGTTATTAATATTCATAACAGCTAGTTTTAATAATATTTTAATAGCATATCATTGTTTAGTAAAACTCGGTATTGCGTACGACGTAAGCTATGGAGGAAGGGCGCGGTTGCGTGTAAAGCAAGCCAAGCTAGTGTTGTGTGTAGAAAAAGATTCCTTTGATGGTTTTAAATAACATAAAAGTCTCAGGTGTTACATTCTACCCCCCTTAAAATGAATTTTGCCCTTGAAATTCGTCACTTTTTAACAAATAGATTTGGATACTTCTCCCACATCATATCCTCAAGCTCCCATTAGCTTCTTCTAGTTGGTGGTTCCTCCATAAAACTTTCACCAATCGAGTTGTATTGTTTCATAGGACTTTTTCGCTATGATCCAGTATCCCTATCGATTGTTCTTTATAAGAAGGATCTTGCTCCAGCGGTACAAATTTTGAGCTAAGTACATGTGAAGGATCAGGTATGTACTTTCTCAGGAGAGATACATGGAACACATCGTGAACATGAGAGAGATTTGGTGGAAGCGCCAATCGGTAAGCTACCTTCCCAACACGATCCAGTATTTCGAAAGAACTGATATATCAAGGGCTCAACTTCCCCTTCTTTCCAAATCTCATGACTCTCTTCCAGGGAGACATCCGTAAGAACACTTTATCGCACATATCAAACTCTAGGTCTTTTCTTCTGTTGTCGGCATAACTTTTCTGTCGACTCTGAGCTGCTCTTATGTGTTGTTGAATAGATCTGACCTTTTCTGCCATTTCATCAACGAGATCAGGTCCTAACAGCTTTCTTTCCCCAACTTCATCCCAGAAAGTTGGAGTCTTGTATTTATTTCCATAGAGAGCTTCATACGGATCCATCTGAATATTGGAGTGAAAGCTATTATTATAAGAAAATTCCACTAAAGTTAGGTGTTGATCCCAACCACCTTTGATTTCCATAGAGCAAGCTCTCAACATATCTTCTAGAGTTTGAATTGTTCTCTCAGACTGGTCGTCTTTCAGAGGATGATAAGCAGTGCTGAAACTCAACTATGTATCCAGAGTATGCTGAAGACTTCGCCAGAACTTCGAGGTAAATCTTGGATCTCGATCAGATATAATAGAAAGTGGTACTCCATGCAATCTTACCACATCCTTTACATATATCCTGGAAAGCTGATCCAGAGAGAATTCCTCTCTAATAGAAATGAAGTGTGCATACTTTTTAAGACGATCAACTATGACCCAGATAGCATTATTGCCTTTGGATGTTTTAGGAAGTCCTGTGACAAAGTCCATAGTGATGTTTTCCCATTTCCATTCGGGTATGGGTAATGGTTGTAACATCCCCTTAGACTTATGTCTCTCAGCTTTAACTTGCTGACAAACCAAGCATCGAGAGACATATTCAACAACATCTCTTTTCATGCCATCTCACCAGAAGTACTCTTTCAGGTCCCTATACATTTTTGTGCTTCATGGATGAATAGAGAATGAAGAACTATGAGCCTCATCCAGCAGCTCCTTTTTTAATTCAGGGATGGGAGGAACACAAACCAGATTCCTGAACTTTATTATCCCATCACAATCAAGGTTGAATTTGGGAACATTTCTCACATTCTTTTGTTACTCGACATCTTCTTTCGGTGCCTCTTTAATCATCACATGTATAGATGGTTGAACATTCATTTGAGAAAGATAAGATTTTTCCTCTTCCATTATAATTCCAAGATCCATTATTTGTAAATCCATAAATATTGGATATTTTGTGATCCTCATCATGGATAAACTAGCATGGTCTTGCCTACATAATGCATCTGCCACCTTGATTGCTTTCCCAGGGTGGTAATGGATTTAGCAGTCATAATCCTTAATCAGCTCCAACCATTTTCTTTGGCACATATTCAGCTCCTTTTGTGTGAAAATATACATTAAACTTTTATAATTAGTATAAATATCACCACTTTCACCATAATGGTAATGCCTCCAAATCATTAATGCAAAGATTACCGCAGGTAACTCCAAATCATGAGTTAGGTAATTTTTCTCATGTATTTTGAACTTTCGTGAGGCATAAGCTATCACCATATCATTTTGCATAAGAACACACCCCAATCCCTTCTTGGATGCATCACTGTAGATCACAAACCTTTCTCCACTACAAGGTAGTGTGAGCACAGGTGCACTGGATAACCTTCTTTTCAACTCCTTGAAATTCTCTTCACATTCCTCTGTCCAAAAAAACATAAATCCTTTCCGAGTCAACATGGTGAGTGGATTAGATAATCGTGAAAAATCATTCACAAAACTTCGATAATATCTAACCAAACCAAGAAAACCTCAGATCTCAGTCACTGTTGTTGGTCTCGACCATCTTTCGATAACCTCTATTTTTGCTGGATCCACAGATATCCCCTCTTTTGAGATTATGTGACCCAAAAATGAAACTTTTTGAAGCCAAAATTTACACTGGGTAATTTTGGCATAAAGCTTCTCTTTTCTCAGGGTCTTCAATATAATTCTCAAGTGATCTTCATGTTCTCCCTTGCACTTTGAATATACAAGAATATCGTCTATAAAAACTACAACAAACTGAACAAGAGAGTCTCTAAAGACACTATTCATTAGATCCATGAAGATAACATGGGAATTAGTTAGACCAAATGGCATCACTATAAATTCATAGTGTCCATACCTTATACGGAATGTTGTCTTTGGTATATCCTCCATTTTGACCCTTAATTGATGATACCCTGAATGAAGATCAATCTTGGAAAATTATTGAGCTCTGCATAGTTAGTCAAATAGGTCATCAATGCGCGGGAGAGATATTTGTTCTTGATAGTGATCTTGTTAAGTTCTCGATAATCAATGTAGAGTCTCACTGATCTATCTTTCTTCTTAACAAACAGAACAGGTGCTCAACAAGGTGACGCACTAGGGCGTATGAACCCCTTATCAAGATTCTCTTGGAGTTGCTTCTTCAATTCCTTCAACTCAATTGGGTCCATTCTATAAGGTGTCTTTGAAATAGGAAAAGCATCCGGTACGAGTCCTATTGAAAACTCAACTTCACGATTCAGTGGAAGACTCAGTAGTTCCTCCAGAAAGACATCATCAAACTCCCGTACAATGGGCATATTCTTAAAAGTGAGTTTCTCACCAACCATTTGAGATAAATAACCTTCATTTAGTGGAATCAATACCCATAAAATGGAAGAAATTTCCACTGGAAGGTTATGTTCATCCTTGCATCGATAGATGATCATAGATTGATCTGGAATATGAAAATTGACTTCCCTTCTTGGGCAATTGATATGAGCTCCATGTAGAGAAAGCCAATCCATATCAAGAATCACATCAAATTCCACTATAGGAAGGATCACAAGATTTTCATGAAGCAGTTTCCCACAAACTTCAATCGGAGAAGAATTATAAACTTTTGATGCGACTGTTGTGCCATTAGGGGTTGTCACAGCTAACTCAACATCTAACTGTTGAGGTAATAAGGTGATATCCATAGGAAATTCTTCAGAAATAAAAGAGTGGGTGGATCTAGAATCAAATAAAACATTTGATACTTTAGAGTGGATGGTAGGTGTACCGTTCACCACATCGTTATCGTACTCCACATCACTGATAGAAATTTCATGTGACATTCCTTTGTATTTAGCCTTAAGAGTTTGTTGATGTCGACCATCATCATCAACCCTTGGATTTGGATATTTATAGGCATAATTCCCCATCTCCTTGCACTTGAAACATTAAAGTGTAGTAGGTTCATTCTGTGTATCCCTTCCTTTGTTTGCATCATTAGACATCTTCTTCCCATCATCGCTGCATTCAAATGCCCGATGACCTTCCTTTCCACATTTGAAACATTTACCTGTCCCTTTAAGACAACTCCCTCCATATTTATTTCCACACTTTGTGCATAAGGAAAATATCATCTTCTTTTCATTGTGCTCTTTAGATTTTCTTTTGAATTCCATTTTCCTCTTCTTATCAAACCCATATGACTGATGGGTTACTCCAATCTCCATCTCAACATTGAGGGAACATCGAATGATTTCCTCGTAGCTATTGAAGTCCCTTATGTCTAAGGCCCTTCGAAGACTTGGTTTTAAGCCACTAAAGAATCGATCGATCTTACTCTCAGGTTGGATAATAATACCAGAAGCGTACCTTGCAAGTCTTGTAAAATTTGCTTCATAGGTACCAACAGATACACCATCCTTTTGCTTCAGTTCAAGAAACTCGTTCTCCATCTTTGTTCATAGAATACAAGGCAAGTACTTATTGAAAAATTAGTTCTTGAACTCTTCCCATTCCATGGACTCAATTTCATCCCTTTGCCTTGTATTCCTAATAAGATTACACCATTGATCAGCATCACCCACCAAACGATACACTGCTAGGATGACTTTATCATGCTCAGAACATTGAAGAACTAAAAATATCTTTTCAGTAGTACGAATCCATTGTTCAACAACAAATGGATCAGTATACCCGCTGAATGAAGGTGGACGTTGTCTCATAAAGGATTCAACAGAATGTTGCTCCTTCCTTTGCTCGTTTGGAAGTCCTGCATGATTCATAGTTTGAGAAAGTTGTGTGAGCATGGATACAAGATTTTTTATTCTAGCTCCCATAACGTTTGGTTGCTCAGGGGGACAATCATTGCATTTCCCGTCGCATTCTGCATTAACACGGTCCATTCGGGTTCCATCCATTGAATAAAACCAAGAAGAATAGTGTGAGCAATACTAATTATAATAGGAAAACCATATAATCAAGAATAAAATTTCACACTTAAGGTCTTATCCTAGGTTATTCATGGCCATTTCTAAAACACTAAGATTGTGTTCTATTCTTAGACTTATCCTTAGGGTTCTTAATAAGGCTTTTACATCCTAGTTTCCAAAGGTTGACAATATCGTTCTTCTGATACCAACTATAACGACCCATACTTTACATACATTGTTATTACTTCATAATGGAAGCACACTTATTACAACATATAAAAAACCAAGTAAGGACCGTATAGGTATAGTTTCTCTAGAAACTGGGAAACATAAACAACTGGTTCATAAAGCATCTACTTTGCCTCCAATTTATTTCATCATATCTAGAGTCCCTTTTTGGAATATTCTACTTAATAACCTTCTTCTTGACCTGGGGAAATAAAACATACAAAAGGGTGAGCTCAAATGCTCAGTAAGTGTAAACAAAAGAAATATCAATCACATCATATACATAAGAACATAACTTTTGGAAATCTTATCCTGCAAAAGAGATCATAATAACACAACATGGGATAAATCCTAGAAGTGAAATGTAATCCCAATAATCATAACTTAAAACCTGAAACTTTGTGGCATACACACATAATCATAGAGAATCATTTATTATTAGTCAAGACTCATTTCCAAGACTATCTTAGTGGACAAAGTCCATTTCTGAACCGAGTCACCCTCGTTTCAGTCCCGTTTCACTGAACCGGTATAACCTACCGTTCCAGCCATGTCTATCTCATGAGATATAAAATCTATACCCAATGAATTGGAGGGAGATATAGGTCCCACCCATATCATAATGATACCATTCTTATGTGTGCCACAAAATAATAAATCATACATCATTGCATAACTCATGTAATAAAAATGGGAATCTTAAACATCATGACATCATAAAAGAATTCATATAAGATAAAGGAATTCATAAAAATAATTCCATCACAACATAATCAAATCAATGTAATAATAGGGATATAAACAGAACACTTTATTACCTTAGATGGAAAATAATTTTGATAAAAACACTTGAACAACATTCTTGAGGAAAATATCCTTTCTACTTCAAAAACATTTTTCCTTTCTTAAAATGTCATACAATTTTAACCTAAATAAAGTTGATTAAAAATAAACATGAAAACTTTTAAAGGAATATTCTTGGAAATAATGTTTTAAAAATACATTCATGCAGTATAAGTTAATAAAACATTCTTCGTACTTTTGTCAGAAAAGTCATAAAGTACCTCGTACGAAAAACGACAAAAGATTCCTTTCATATCTTTTACTAAAAACTCAACGAAGGGTAAAATTAGATTTAAACAATTGTAGTTGGATGGAAATAATATTACATATTGAGAAAACATGGATGTGGATGATAAAATACACCCCAGTAAATACCAAAGTATAAACAATCTCAGATAAAAATGAGATTGTGATATTTTCCCTTACCTTAGGTCCGACTTGATTTGTAAGTGTCCGAACCTCCTGTATAATGATTTAAATAATGTTATTGACTTATTCTAGAATCATACTTATTTTTATGATATCATATATGGTCATATTCTTAGCTTCTTAGTAGTAATATTTCATTGCTACTTGTTATTCGGGTGTTTATAAGTTTTTCTTCTTATGCGTGTTTTGTCGAATCAATTATTATTCTTATCTTTAGGTAATATATACCTCATTTCCAGAATTCTATTAGTGTAATATATATCATATTGATTCATTCAATTCATTTATATAATCATTATGAAATGAAGATCATGTAGAACGAGTCGCATCATATCGTGGAGACGGTATTCTGTACGTACGCACGAGTGATGATATCATTCCTATGATCATGGAATTGTATTGGAGTGTATGTATACTATTTCATAATCAATATCACTTTATAATAGTCATATATAGTCATTATTTACACCATTATACCCATCCAATTAATATGGTGGTGGAAAATAGATTACACCACGACGTGGAGATGGTATTCCATACGTACGCACGTGCGGTGATTTCATTTTCCGTAGGATGGATAGATGGTTAAATAGGGTTTCTTCATACTTATAATAACATATCAGTATATGAGTGATACTGATGTTATTACTTCATAATGAAACAACTAAAGAAGAATAAGTTTAAGAAGAAAGAAATTGGAAAGGATCGGTAATGGATATTACCTCTTCTTTGAAGTGTTTCTTTGAGACCTCCTTTTAGGGCACTAAAATAGGACATTGAAGAATACCAGGACCACTATGATGTCTCTAGGTAAGTGGAGAGGATAAAAGTTCAGGGGTTGTCCGATCATGAAGGCTCAATATGGTGTGAGGAAGAGAGGTAGGAGGTGCCCTTTTATAAGGGAGGAGAGAGGCACCTTTGGAATAACAAAATATATTATTTCATTATAAAGTCAAGTTCGGTTTTAAAAAGCTCCAAATTGATTTATTTCAACGTTAAGGTGGGGATGGGTCGCAATAATCTCATAAAATATAATTTAGACAAGTTTAGGTTCTTATTTTAACCTTATCATTTAGATTTAACATTAAGTTAATAATTTTACTTTTACTGTGTCTTCTTGTGTTCTTATACTATAAGGTTAATAAACATACTATAGCAAGAAAAACGAACCCCGAGTTGTTTATTATTAATATATATAACCTTATCTAAGTCATTTGGCAGAACAATAGATTTTTAGGAATAAAATAACAATTAATATTATAATATTTGTTTTAAAAACTATTTTATGTCAATTTTGACATTATTTAGTAATTGATTTTTGTGAAACTCATAACAGAATGATAAGTTAGAAAAAAGTTAATTAAATAAATACTAACATGTAATATTAACCTATAAAATTAGTGGAATTCATAAAAAGTCTCAAATTATATTTATTTGGGTATTTATAACATCACTTATGTCAATATTTCATTAATAAGATAATTATTGTATCATCGTTGTGTCATAAATAAACTAAATTATTTAATTTCTAAAAATTTCAAATAAAATACCATTATGTAGGAAATATATTTATCTTTCTAATGAATATTTATAGTCGAATTTATATTATTTATAACCCCATATTAAAAATGATTTAGTTATTAAACATTGATTTTAACTATTTTAACCCTTCTTTAAATAAAATAATGATAAATGTCCTAATCTAATCCAAGTGGGCCTAAATGGTAATATTTTATTCCTAAGTTTTTTTTGTCGAATTACACATTTCCAATATAATTAGGACATGTTTTAGGGTAATAATAATATCATTTTTACCCTTAATTACCCTATTTACTTTTAACCGTGTTAAAAAAAGTAAAAAGTTATTAATCACAAAAAAATTATTTCCATCTCATTGAACCGCATTTTACTTACTGACATCAACCGTGTCTCTCGGATTTTTGAAATTTCACTCACAGAAGCTGTAAAATTATGTTTTATGAAAATTTCAGTTTTTTAACAGCCACTTAGTAGTTTCACTATCCATCAAAAATTGAAATTTTTCAGAAAAATACCAAAATTTCACCCTAGGATAATTTCGATATTCCGAGTCCAAAAATGAAGTCCATTTTGAAAAATAAAATTTATAAAATTTAAAAAAGTGGTTATTACTATTCATAATGGCTAGTTTTAATAATATTTTAATAGCATATCATTGTTTAGTGAAACTCGGTATTGCGTACGATGCAAGCTATCGAGGAAGGTCGTGGTTCCGTGTAAACCAAGACAAGCTAGTGTTGTGTGTAGAAAAAGTTTCATTCGATGATTTTATATAACATAAAAGTCTCGGGTGCTACAATGAACGATGTTGTTTTTATTCCTTTTAGAATAATACATAAGAAGCCCATGTCTTGTTCTCTTTTCCTAGAACATAAAAAACTAATACTTCCAAAAATAGAGAAAAACATCATAGTTCCCATCTATGCGTATTTGAATCATAGGCCTTAAAAATTATTCATACCCAATTTATAAAAAACATGATAGAGAACTTATGATATATATATATAAGGTTTCATTTATGGAGAACCAATGGTATACATAAATGTTCATGTTAATGGAGAAACTCAAATATATGAAGATGTTTGTGACAATTGAGAACCTATTATACATACTAATGTTCATGTTTATAGAGAACCTCTGATACATATATATGTTCACATTTACACATTCAAATGACCAACTACTATAACATCAGAAACCTATTTTGTACAGGGATATGGGAATGATTAAAAAACATGTATTAAATCTATACGAGTGTCCAAGAGTGAGAAATAATTCCCATAAAAAGGTATGATGAGCCCTAAATCCCACCCACTAGACCAGAATTGTTTTTTGAGTTTCATTGGAATAAAACCCCTTGTGATCACACTCCATTACAAAGAAGGCCTCTTGTAATTTTCACACAAAATAGTTGTGGATGTGAAAGTTCATTTTACATTATTTATTCCAAAAACACATTCCCATCATAGAGAAACATACACCAAAATATTGAGCATATTGTAAATATTCCAACTATGATAGCGTTTCACAATAGGATGTCTGGCCATTCTCATACAAATAAAAAATATCCCAACATGAATCCAATTTTTTTAAAGCAATTGGTCTGACACTTTTTATAGTTATAAAGGTTCATTATCGAGTTTTCTTTATATGTTTCTTATTATTTCCAAACCATTAGAATCCCCATTAATCCAAAATCATGACATCATCTGTACAACAGTCATTTGCCTCAAATATTCCCAAGGAATGGGCCCCACCAAACTGGTTGTCATTGTCCCCTAACCAGCACCGTTAGTGTTTCACGATAAATGAACTGGTAAATAAGTAACACATTAATGGTACAATATCGACCTGGGAGGTTGTATGAAAATTATTCCTTAACATGAAGTCCCACCAACTATCTTCCCAATGAAAAAAGGTGGTAAAAATATAAAGTAAACTCTAGCTAACATCATTTGTTTTAGGATCCGCTCTGCTAAATATGATAAAAAATCCTCTATTATCTAATAGATATAGATCATTTGAAAATTAATAGCCTCATCATAGTATAGGATTCATCTAAGAGGGTTGATATTGATATTTATCATCATCACCTTGAAACATAATCCCCTCATCAACTTGATATGGGAATTACTCCACAAGTTCAATTACATTTAAATCATAACTAGGTATCTAGAAAGTCTTTCGAAGACTATAGAGCTACAAACATTAGAGAGAAGATCTATATACCTACATCACATGAAAAATATTTTTAGAGTATTATGTTGTAAACAAGTTAGTATGCACAAATTCCTACTTCCATAAATCAATCATGAAAGTACACTCATGAAGCATCATAGGTAGTATGCTAGCACATCCATGAAGAAACTACGGCGTGGACACACATTCCCAAACCAACATATTAATGTTTTTGGAATAATAAGATTCATTATAGGTGTGTGAACATATTCATACACTCACCGCATAATGAGAATAATTTCTCATTCCTGTTGTAGAATCTCATTAAAGCATTTCAGAATCAATGGATGTGTAATCCAATATTCCACATTATGTAATAAAAAACCTTCATCATATCTTGGTCGTGGCAGTAAAATATGGTAATGGATATGTCCCAGTATCCCATAATGGGTAGGTGCATACTCCTACCCCTACCACCATTATATCTGTTCAACATATATCAAGAGCTACTAGGGAGATGGAACACAGTACTACTCCCATTTCAGAGGATATTCTGTACATCCTAATGAAGAATGAAACAAATTATTGAGAGCACATTCTTATTCCAACTATAGATCACTATCCAATTTCAATGTCTACTATAGGATATTAACATTTCACTACCAAATCTATAAGGTATTTCCAGTATATTATTCCACATGCATAAGAGTTGGAACACATTCATGCTCCCCTTCAGTGTGCATAATATCATTATAATATCCTGATAAAATCCAAGAAGCTCAAGCATATTACAATACATTTTTAAAAATACCATTAGCATGGTAATATTTGAAATATGGGGTTGCCTATGATACCCCCCACACATGAATTTCATTTTTCACAACATGTGACATTTAATTCATTATAGAAAACATCTAAGTATAATTCTCACCGGGGGAAGCCCAAGAATATTAGAGTAGGACCATGTTCCTTCCCTCCTTAGTGATGGTGTTCTTGATTCCCTATTGTATATTTTATTAGTGGCCTCAGATTCGAATGACTCATCATTTGAATGAAGAAACAATTTCAACTATAAACATCCTCCCAGAAATATTTCTACTAGTAGATTTGGATGTCCTCCTAGAGCACCCAACATGAAGGTACTCATAGTAGTGATATGAATATAAATATTTGAAACTCTCCTCATGGTATGATCACCTAATGTCCACCTTATGGATGAAGCACAAAATGGAAATAATGTCCTCCCGTTACCACTTTCCACTCTAAAGGTAATTTATATGGAAAATGATGTTTGAATTTTCCTAATAAACAAGTATGTACCTATGATGGTTTTCCTCCCCATGACTGTATCCATTTTTATGGTCCTCTCTATAGTTACATTTCACTTCGGTAAGAAGGTCCTCTTCTTTATAATGTAACCTTCATAAATCCTTCATATCATGAAGCTCGTAATATGATTAGGTCGGTTACACATAAAAAATTTCAATAATAAGTGACATCCTTTATCAAAAATAACATAGCCCCAAAAATATGCCATTTTGCATCCCCACATCAAAAAATTTATATTTTGATATAATAGCATAGATTCCAACAAGTCTTACATCCCCCCCGAAAGGTATCGAAATTACATTCACTTTGGTAAGATCAGGTGGAGGAATCTCTAAATAAAATGAAGAGAATGTAATTATGAAGAGGAATTAAATATACAATGAGAAAATATAATCCATTTTTAAGAATAGTGTTATATCTTATTAAGACATTCTCAAAACATTGGTCGGGGGGGATGTATACACCATCTTAATGTGAATATATGGAATGTGAATCACAATTTCAGGGGAGAAAGTCTACCTTATGGGGAATATGAAAACTAATTTCTATAAATAGATGAATGTCTATGTTATATTTACCTGCAATCCATATCACTATCATGAAGACCAAAATTTAGAATTTATTGTGTAGATATTCAATACCCATGCCATAATTCTTAGTGAAGCTTGTGTCACTTCACTGTCGATGCTCTATATGATGTGCACTTCAGTGGATATAGTGAACATAGAGGGATTAATTTAACCCTTACCATATTTTAGTAGATCCCACTATGAAATTATTCATTCACCATTATCACTTCCTGAAAAAATCTATCCTTAGGCTATGAATATGATATTTGGTCTATTCAATAGGGTCTCAACATTCCCAAATATTAGAAATAATAGACAATGTCGGAATGAGTACTTAATAAGATCCTACATTTTTCTAATTAAAATTTTGAACAAGATTAATGTATGATAAAATAAACATTTTCATCCAATTATATATCTATAATAGAAATCATATCCCATTTAGATCATGCACCACACCTAATCCATTCTCAATGAAAATCCAAAAAAATAAAAATGATAGTAGTAGGAGTAGTATAAGAGTGACCCTAGCCCATAAGGATGGAGATATTTTTACCAGCACCACCACCATGAGGATTAATACATCAATATCTCATCTAATATTTCATGATTAAAAAACTTGATCAACCTATCCTATAATGTTGGGATAACTTTTATCAAAACCTTCTCCTACTATATGAAAATCAATATTATTCATATTGGGAGACACATCACAAGAGTGACCGTAACAAATTCTAACTTTTTGTGACCCACATGTCCCTATTGTGATTCCCCCAAAATGGGTTTTTATAAAATCTATAAGTATCCCCTATATAAATCAGTGTCAATATAGAATTGTAAGTGGAAGGTAAGACCTCAAAGGGTACACAAGTCTAAGTTGTCTACAAAAAAATGTAAGTCCATAGAAGATTGAGACATTCCTATCAAAAGATATTTAGAGGGAGACTAATGACCATTAGATTTTTATGAGAAAATTATTTTCTTATAAAACAATGAATCTATTAACATAATAAACATCTATCCCATAAAAGATCCAGAACAATCTTCAGATAAAGAAGTGAAAAATTAAAAAATCTATGTCAAAAACATGTCCCACACTAAAACACTCCAAAATTGTCTGTATACTGATAAAAAAGTAATTCCAAAATTTATGCTATCCCAACAATGATAAATTTCCACCTATCTAAAAGTATTTAACCTAAGAAGAGGTAAATAGTGTGGTTGCATTCCATTTAGCAGCAAAATAGGATAAACATCTTACTATCCTAGAAATATTTTCTTATGATAATGAATATATAAAGGTGTTAAAGTGAATCAATACTATGTAACTCATTCTTAATTTTCCTATCGATTATTTCCCCAAAATAAAGACTCACACTTTTCCTCTATCGAGTCTCCCTCTGAATGGAGAACCCACTCCACCAATGAGAGAATAATACATCATATGATTAGCTTAGGATCTGAGAAACTAGTCTTTCTAGAAATGATGTCTAATGTATATCTGGAGTTCAATCCACTAGGGTGGTAGCCAACTTGTAATTAGGTTAACTACACCTGGATGAATTATACTAGATATCAATAATAGAGATTGGAAAACTAACCATATCAGGATATTCCAGCTAACTATGCTCAAATTTTAGGCCATATAGCCATCTAATCAAATCTCAATGGATCTATTTAATCTATAATAGCTCAAAAGGATTCAATAGAGGAGGACTGTGCAATGGTGGAACAAGAAAGAAAACTACACCTTGAATGGGTGGAAATCACTATTCTTAATCCTAACATGAGAAATACTACTTTTGTGAATTTTAAAGGACCTTGGGACATGATATTGATTTTAATGAAAATATTATCTAGATGTGGTCCCATTATGGTTAACCTCATGAAAAAAATTCCCTCCAAACATAGATTCACTGTAATTAATCTTGATGGGAAATAATTTATCCACTATAAAAATTATCCATAATGATTACTCATTGGTTGAGAGGATCTCCATTGGAAATTTCGATATCTGTTCATTTCAACAGAGATAATGGCAACAATCATTGATCTATCAAGTTATATCATTAATCCGGTGATAGAGTATCTTACTTTACTACTAGTGGAAGGGTATAACTAACTCCTAAAACCTATAGCTCACTTAATATGAGTTGTTAGTAATCTATATATAGTATATCTAGGCTGAGTTTCGTACAACACATATCCTTGTAAAATATCATGGTGTATTCTTTCAAACATAAAAAGTATCAAAAAGTCTATAAGATTCACTTTCGTAGAAAAATACCAATCCTATAAATCTTTAAAATATAAAGGGAAATGGAATTTAAATGAAGAAACTATTATTTTTTACTATTAATAGAGCATCAGTTCCTACTCCATCATCCAAAATCATAAATTATCATGCAATTAACTATCCCAAATAGTAGAAATAATAAAAAATGCTCATATAGAATGGAAACAATAATATACACACAAACCATATGTGGATCAAAATAATAAATTATATGCTTTTTAAAATGAGAATGTTCTTGGGTATTTTATTAATGCTCTAAAAATAACATGATAAAGCTTTTATATCATAGAAATACTAATCATGTTTTCCTTGATGAATGATATAATTACCATCCCTTCCACTAATTAATAGTAGAAAAAAAATTCAAGAGTTATTTTTTCTGATACATCCTCTAGAAAATGATATAATAAAGTAATGTTATTTTTGGAAATCCACTAGTACTAGTGGATTTTGTTTCTTCCAACTCCATAAAAGAATAAGAGTAGCATAAAGTTTTGAATAAGGGTGATAAAAAGTTTTATGATTTAATAAATAATAAATTATTTAACCCTAAAAATCGCATCCTCATAGAATAGTTGAATCAACCAATTGTAACCCCATATCACTTTATAGCAACTAAACTAACTCATTTTTCACTATAGACTTCTAAGATTAATTCTCATAAGAACTGACACAATTAGTGTAAAAAATGGAGATGAAAATAGATTAATCTATAAAAATCCATCTTGGGTTTACCCATCCCATCACTCAAGATAACAATCCATAATTCCCTCAGAGCATCCCCAATTTCCATAATCTATTAATAAGCACTAGGGGCTCTCAAAATAACATTTAGGAATGATTTATACCTTTGAAAACCAACATGACCCATCCATGAATTGAATGGAAACTATAACTAAAATTACATTATCAAATGTTTTAAGGATATGATATAGTAAACATAATAATTAAAAGGTATAATATCATAAAAATCATCATAACACCACACACATATATATAAAGTCATATGCACGACATACACATGACATCTATAGTGAAAATATCAAAACTCCAAATTAGGTTCAATACCCATACAAGGAATATATATCACCCCATTTATAAAAAATCCCAAAAATATCTATACATGATCTAAACTATGTGCAACTATCTGTCCTCTTACATAAATAACTTTGGATGGTGGTAATCAAGAAGAGACACCAAAATTCAGGATTCCCTTTCCATTACTTGTGTCATACAAAACAAAATCTGCATACACCTAATGGAATATGTAAGGTGTGAGGCAGAAAAACCCAGTAGGATACCACCATGTATCCTTGTAAGGACCTTATCTATACAAAACAACAAATGTAGTTTGACAATAAATTTAAAACTATGTTTATTATAATATAATTTCACTTGAAAACATTTTTCATTTTAAAATTCCTTTGGTTTTCTAAAAAAACCATGTTTTAGGAAATGAGTAAACATGTTTGAAATAAATAAAAAACCCAAAAAAACAAGATAATAACACCCAAACATTCCTTGAATGTTATCATAATCATAAACACCATTATATAACTAAATAAATGGAAATGGTTATAACATTGGATATCTCAATCAAAAAAGGAACTAATATTATATATAAATTATATAGAAACTAAATATTAATTAATAATACACACCATGGGCTCTAAATATAAGGTCCAAGAGTGAATTAGGCTAAATAAAGGGTTTTATCCAGCTATGAAAGATACAAAAGTTCAAAATATCTCTTAATCTCTTCGAGGCACAAAATCCAAATGCTCAATTGGTCCCCCAATCAATGTTTTAAAATCTACCATAATATGCTTTTAAAAGGCTCATTTTATCCATTGGAAAAAATTAGTTAATATCTCTAAGTATTATTTCTAAATGATTACTCAATATATTATAAAAAAAATCATTTTCTATGTCATAAACACACATATAATGAAGGTCCTCTATGTGATAATCAAAGTAAAAAACATAATTCCATAAAATGTTCCAAAAAAGTAATCAATTTAAACGAAAATTTCATAAAAACAATTGTTCCAAAAATATTTTTTATTAATTCATCACCATGGTTGGACTATTTTGAAACCCCTTAAAACACCATTTCAGAACATAAAATCACATTGATCCATTTAAACTAACACATGTAGTGAGTTTAAACCAACCCCCATTGAAAATCCATGTTAACAAATACAATTGACAACAATAACCATTAATATCATTATAAATGGATAAAATATATATCATAAATCAATTTAAATACAATTTAATAAATAAAAATATCAATGAAACTTCTAATCAACGGTTAACTATGTGAAATTACCTTAAAAAGTGGCACCTACCTCGAAATCAATTCAATTTTTTTTCCTTTGTTGAAAACCACAAAATTAATGTGATAGGGGTCCTGGAGGACCGATATCAAAAAGAAAAAAAAACCAAAATCACCATTAATAACAATATATTCATCCATATGTCATTATAGGGTTTCACACATACATAAAGAATGAAGAAATCATGAAAAATGAGCATAACTCAAGCTCAAATCACTAATATCTATGAGAAATCATCCAAAAAGCTATGAGGAAGAGCTCTAAATACCAATGATAGGGTTGTAAATCACGAGTAGAAGAAATTCAGGTGAGGAAGATAAACTATAATAAGTGAAAATAGAAAAAAAACCCTGATTTTGATGACCTATAAAGACCACATGTTTTGGCCACAGAGTTAGAAAAAACATGGGTCAACCATAATGAATCCACTATATCCCTAAATAAAAATAAACATTTTTAATATAAAAACTCACATGGATAGAAAAATATTTCTCAATCCATGTAAACAGATATGTACCCCAAACAACCCACTTGTATGGTTTTCTACATGGTTAGACAACCCATATGTCAACTATTTATAATGGTTTATTTCCCAAAAGATAAAATTTCTACCACCCCAAATTCCTAATATCTCATTGAATGAATAAATAGATAAATAAAAAATAAAGTAGTAAAAATAAGTGACTTAGTTTTAGTCAAAATCTCCCCACTATATCACTTTATTCCGACAGAATATCCTCAGGAATCCCCAAAAGAAAACAAGTCAGGTCATTGGTTAGTCACCAATGCTTCCCACTCACAGGTATTATAGCTATCACCACAACAATTACAAAACACATAAATCAATGGGATCAATTTACCGTGGAATTCCTTGTTCAAGAAATCCAATATAAAAATAGGATTTGGTGCAATAGTGGATTAGGATTCACATACATATTATCCCACTTAGTATGTAACAAATTGACCTGAAAACCCTCTCAAACTGGTATATGAATCGATATGCCACATACTCAAAGATCATTCCTGATCCCCATGGGTTAGTGTCTAGTACCAACGCATTGAAAAACAAGTAGGGGGAATGGTTTATCCCAAACAAAAGTGATAACAAAATGGAATATATAAACATAACAGAAAGAACCAATAGAATATTAAGATATATTCCATAATAGAATGAAGAAAATAGAAAACCCAAAAACTCAAAGGGAGAAAAAATCTCAAATTAAAAGTCCAACCGCAAGGACTACAAAGACAACTAATGTATATGATGACATGGGAAAACTCCCACCATCTAAACCAGCTATCCATATTCATCTAACCTAAATCATCATCACCTCACTGTAGTGCCCTACTTTTCCCTACATTGAAAGGCACACAATGGTCTACAAACCATCAATGAAGTTATATGGGTGTAAGATTACAAGCTCAATTGGATCCCACCCATGTTTTCCATAAAAAATCTTTTTTCAAAAACTCTTATAAAATATTTTTAAATAATACATAGTATGATAATTATTAATGTAGTTATATCAAAAGAGTGGACAATATTTCCTTTTTTACATTACTTTCAAAAAATGTAAGGTATATTAATTTCAACAAAAATTTATATTATCATTTATCAAAGTCCAATGCATTCATTTCATTGAAAAACAATTAATATCAAATCCAATGTAGTATAGAGCCAAGAGTATGTAAATCATGCCAAATAAATCATTAGGCTAGGCCAGTAGACTACTCATACAACAAAAAATGACAAGTGGACAACATGTATTTGGAACACATGTATAAGGAGAATGGAATCACCCATGAGTGTACCTCCCAAATATGTCTAGAACATGTCCCTAGAAAAACATGACTAGGGAGAAGATAAAATCCCCCTGATAAAATCTTATAATGATAATATTGATGATTTCTCTAAGCTAAACCTTATAAATATGTACCCAAGTCTTCCCATTGTAACATTTCATAAATATTTTCCTTTCATTTAAAGTACAACCGTTTCCATTTACAAAAAAACATGGAAAACCCATCTTTTTTTCACAAACACGTTTATGTACACCGAAAAAACATGCCTAATTATATTATAAATAAATTTTAAAAAAAGCATAAGAGAAATATAATTCATAATCACATGGTCAAGATGAAACCACCTACCTCAAACTCTGGGTCTCACATACCTACAAAGGATCCACTAACAAGAAGATCACAACTATAACAGTGAAGTCCCTAAAATAAATATACACATCATATATTTTAACTAATTAAAAAATGGCTGGTAGAGTATAGGTAATGATACAAACCTCAGAACGAACCCCTAACACACCACAACCAACAATGGAAAGGACCCTGAAAAAATATCACACCATGAATATAGATGGAAATAGAAGAAACATAACCATGGGTGAATGGATTTGATAAGGTAATGATATAACTATAAAAATCAAAGAAATGAAAAAGAATGACTTACTCACCTAGAGAGACAAAACCCAACCATAATGGTGATAAATTACTAAAAGAATCAATACAAATCGAATGTAGTCTCCCAAAATCTCTAAATAAACATATAGGTTGTGATCCAAAAGATATGCGGAAGAATGAAAGAAAATAAAATTTGTATAGAACATTAATATCGATTCTCGTAAAATTTACAGGGTGTACAATCCCTTTACACATTGGCTAATACATGTGGATCACATACACCAAAAAAACCACCACATTTTTATTAAAAATATATCATATAACATTATACATTATGTAACAATTACACAATATTTACACCATTCATGTTTTGTACAAAGTTCCCTACATGTATTTAGAGATCATGGAAATGTCATTTTACCCCTTTACACATCATTTAATTAACCAAATTACAACAAAAAACCTAGATTCTTTATAAAAACCTCAAACCAACTTGGTTGTTCTTTGAATTTTGGAAGACCCTCACAAATCCATTACACATTTATACCGAAATTCCATTAATTCAAAAAAAAACATCCATCTTTGAACATTAATTCATTTTCCCAAAAAAAAATTCACTCCATCCAATAGATTCCCAAGATGAAATTAATTAAAGGAGAAAATAAAAAAAGAAAAGGGAATTATATAAAAGTGAGTAACAGGAAGCTACAAACTCCCCATTCCATCCTTGGGAAGTCAGGTGGAAGAATGAAGTCTAGTATATAGTTGAGGCCACTGATCCCTCATCAATGAATTTTTCTCCCAAGTCTCATGAGAATATGATCCGTTACACTATAAAAATATGGCCAACAGAATCGACATACCATATACAATTTTCAATTGAGAGTCAATAATCTAAACTAGCTACTCAATAATAGAAATATATATCTCTTTAATAATCACTTTCCAACTTAGAACATGAGAGGGGTCAGGATGATACACCTTGAGTTATGATATGTGGAAAATTGCATTCCACTCAACTGAAATGACAATTCCAACTAATAAGAAACCTTCTTAAGTCGATAAGTGACCTCAAATAGTCCCACATATCTCAAATCCAACTTACCTTATTTTCCAAGGAAATAGTGACCCAACCAGGGCAAAACATTCAAGAATATTCAGTTACCAATAGAAAATTCCATAGGATTAATCTTTTGATCTTAATATGTCTTTTCCAACTATCTGATATAACCAAATGATGACATGTATCATGAATCCTCACATACATCTCCTAAACTAATCATGACCCCACAAATGAAAATTTTCCAACATATGTCCAATAATAGTTGAACTACATGGGAGACCATAAATACTGCTAAAAATGAACCATTCTGATTGATGACTAATAAAATTTATTATATGAAAACTAAACCAGTCCTACAAGGCTATTACAAAATCTACCAAAATCTAAGACTCAACCATAGAGCATATCCTGCAATATTTGAATAACAGGCTCCATCTGACTATATATATATATATATATAATAATATATATAAAAACTGATAAGAGTACCCATCACCTCTTGGAGACTTCTCCAGAACCATGAAGGAAACCATGGATCTCTGACTGTAATAACGGTAAAAAGGAACCCCATGTAAACGCAGAAATTCCTGCACATAAAGCATACCTATATATTCATCTATAATAGTGTCCCCGATAAAAATGAAATGAGATGACTTTATCAAATAATCAATCACCATCTAGATATCATTTCTCCCTCTTGGAGTCTGTGGTAAACCAACATAAATGTCCATGGATACATCATTACATTTCCAATACAGAACCAAAAGAGACTTGAGAAAAATATAAGGATTCAAATTTAGTACCTTTATCTGTTAGATGGTGTAATAGTGGAACACATAATCAGTAATTTCATGTTTTAAACCTGGTTAACATATTATCAGTCTGATATCATAATACATATTTATAGAACATGGATGAATGGACCATGAAAAACTATGAAAAAAAATATGAGCTCCTCAGATATGATGGGAAGATAAACTTATCTCGGAAGTTGAGATTACCACCCACAGAGAGATACCAACTAGAAACATTCTCCACACCATATATGGAATCTTGAATTCCTCTAAAATCAAAATCCTAAAGTTGATTATAAAAAATTTACTCATGGATACATGATGATAAACGAACACTGGTCAAAACCATACCTAATACATCCTCTAGAGAATGTAGATGAAACTCATAAAAAATCCCCATAAGTATGCACTCTTCCTCCAATTCCAACACAACTTATGATGAAAATATCCTACTATGATAATATTCAATTACATTCCCATTCTTATGGGTATAGGCAATATCGAAGTCAATGATATATAGGAATTCAACCCACCACATCTATTTAAGATTCATGTATTTATGAAAATATATATCGGTTAAACTTTTTTGTTCAAAAAATACTAAAATCCTTTTCCCAAAAATATAATTCCACTATCACTTAAGCACATGGTTAACTATAACAATATATAAATAATTACTTGGGTAATTCTTCTCATGCTATATAATATGATGAGATCCATAAGAAATGACATGATCAACCTACATGAGAACATAACCCAAACCAGCACCAAAAGCATCATAGAAAACAATATATCATTTATCAGGATCAGGTAAGATCAGATTAGGAGCTGATGTTAGAAGTCATTTCAACTCATAAAAATAGGACTGACACTTTTCATCCCACATGATTTTAACCCCTTTATTAGTAAGATCAGTCAAAGGTGATTCTAACTATAAATAATATTTGATAATCCATTGATAATATCAATCAAGATCAACAAATCACTGAATCTTAAGGACATTTTGTGGATCTTCCCATGAAAATAAACATAAACATTTTCAGGATCAATTGATAAGTGATGCTTCGAAATCACATTTCCTAATAAATTCACTTCTTGAATACAGAGGTTTCATTTCGAAGGTTATACATACAAATGGTGAATACTTTGTATTTATAAAACCAAACATAGATAGTTCTTGTTATTGTTCTCAGATATTTAATAAACTAAAATATCATCTATGAAAACTACCTCAAAATTTTCAAGATTTTGATATAATATCAAATTCATAAAAACCACAAAATATATAGGATAATTAGTATTCCCAAAAAACATTATATGGTATTTGTAATGTCCATATATACTCATAAAATAAACCTTCAGTATATCAAACTTCTTAAATCTAAGTTGATGACAACCCAACCGAAGATAAATCATTAAAAACCACTTTTCCACCTTTAATAGAACATAAAACTATACACATGAGGAAAAAATTATTAATTCTTAACTGTTAATTAGTTTAAATTCTTATAGTCCTCGCACTATTATATGGAATAATATTTCTTCTTAGGAAAGAGAAATGGTGATTCATAAGGTGAAATTATAGGGATAACAAAATACTTCACTGATATATTTTCTAACTAAATCTTGATCTATTTCAATTCAACTGGGTCCATACGATAAAAAGTTATTGAAATTGGATCCATTATTTATACCAGATCAATCATAATCTTTATCTCCCTATCTAGAGGAATCCTACAGAAATCATCTAATTTTTTTAGGAAAACACCAAATCACTGTGGGAAGAAAAAAAAAGAAGCATCATCAGGTTGAACTGAAACAGGAGACAAAAGACTCTTGAACACTGAGAGGGATGGTCCTACATGGATTGAAATTCTACCCCACTCTCCCAAAAACACCTAAATGCTCCCATAATCTATATTGAATGAGACACACCGATGATAAAAATCAATAATAGAATGATGATAAAAAACCAATCCAACCTGATGATTATGTCCAATAGATCTAAATTGAGAATATGAAAATCTTAGACTAGTTCCATGTCACATATCAATAGTGCACAAGAAGGACACTAAAACCCCTGCTCTTTACTCTTACCAAGAGGTGCCGCTGACTCCAAATAAAAGGATTTGCGTTCAATTTTAAGGTTAAGTATATTAAAAAACTAGATATAAATGAGTTGGAAGCACTATTATAAAATAAAGACATCATTATTAATGATGCAATAAAGATGGTTTCTCTCACTATCAATAGAAACACATCTACCTACATTAGAAAATAATCTACTGTGTGAAGTTTCATCACTAATAAGGAAAAATTATAGAGCCCTATAGTATTTGAAGCATCAGATTTCTACGCAATATCCTTTGAAGCCGACAATACCTAACCATATCTAGGCATATAAATAGCCAGACAGAAACATTTCAGATGAACATAGTATCCATTTCTATTACACATATTAGCATGTGAATCATACAAATTCCATGTGTGTACACAAATTCGACACTAATAGAAATTCACAAGAACACCACTAGCTAAAACTGGAGTTTCCAAAGAGGCCTTCTTCCAAGAACCACCTCCACAGCTTCAGCGATGATCCTGCCACTTCCGCTTTTTCTCTATTTTTCAATTGAGGCTTCCATTAGGTGGAAGAAAAGGATAGGAATATCCAACATTTCCCACTATGTTTATCTCTACCATAATTTCCCTATCTTCTATATCTGTATAGGTAGAACGATTCATCATAAATATCTATGATTAGATATCCAGTCACAAACCCTATAGATACTTCTTAGTCTGTAGCTGGTCACTCTTTACAACCTCTAGTGAAAAACGGGCTAGATCAGCAAACCGATCGGTATATATTGATACCAAACTCTATCCCTACTATAAATAGAGGAACTCCATATATTTTTACATCATCAGTGAACCAATAAATAACTTTTGGAAGATGGGAGTATTGAAACCCGTAGAGTCCAAGCCCATTTTCTTAGTAGCTTGTACCATGGAATCCCACCAATGCATTCTAGGACCCTTATGTCTAAAAGATGTAAACATAAACATGATACTATTAGGTGTATACTTGATGTTAATGATCCAATTGATCTTTTAAATTAAATATTCTACCTATTGAGGTTCATTTTTACCACTAATGGATTGTGGATTCCCAATTAAGAACTCTCATGGTCTATCCATATCTCCTCCAGCTCCTGGAATCATCTCAACAAATGTTTTTTGAACTTCTGGTAAATTATAAAAAACAACAAGAACTTCTTGTATGATAGCCTCAATCAGATTTTAATACATAAGAGTATTTCCCTAATGATAATTAGCTAAAAACTCTGGATGAACTTGATGAACTCATATTAGAGGAATACTACTACACACCAAAACAACAGAAAAGATTAGACAATAGATATGATCATAAAATAAAATAATCTCAATTCTAACTAAAACACCCATAAGTAAAAATTGATATTAACATCAATAAACAGAAATAAGAAATACAAATCCCAAAATCCCATGGTAAATTGAGTCTCATCAATTAAAAATATGGATAGGCACTCACCAAAACACAGCTCCCCATTCCCGAAAACCGTATCTATAGTCATCCAAACATCCCATGAAAAGGAATCTATAAGAAAAAATCCATGGATTCTAAACTATAAAGAACAAAGACGAATAACCTCTCACACTAATACTCATCACGATACTCCACATACTTGAAGGGTATTCCCGATCCCTATGGGCTAGAGACTAGCACATTAGAATTGAAAAAAAAAACAAGAGGGAACAATTTCAGCCTATGTGAAGAAACAACAACATGGAATATATACACATAAACAAATTAAATAGAATAATATAAAGATATATTCCATATCAAAAATGAAAATGTATAAAAACCAAAAAATTCAAGATAATAACAAATCTCCAAGTACAATTCCAACCACAAGGACTAAAAACCATACAACACCATGTGATAGCATGTGAAGAATCCCACTATCCTACCACCAGATACCCTGAATCTACTATCCTGAGCCCTCACTAACTCTCTGTGAAACCACTCCTTTCCCTTCATTGAAATACACAGAAATTTTTGCGTGCCTCCAAAAATGATAATAGGGTGTGAGTTATAAAGCTCAATAAGTTCCCACTGAAGTAATCCTTAACAACTATCTATACAAAAAATCAAGTGTTCTTATTTAAAAAAAACATGGAATGAAAAGTAGTGATAAAGTTATATCAAAATCATGTTAAATATTTCCCATTACAATCAATTTCAAAACAAAGGTAGACATATCAACTTCAATCATAATTCCCATTATAATTTATCAAAATCTAATGCATGCATATCCAAACCAAAGAATGGATATCAAATCCCAAGTAGTATAGAGCCATGAACATGTAAATAATTCCAATGAACACTATAGGCTAGGATATGAGACTACTTAAACCACAAAAAATGGATAGTACACAACAAGTCCTTTAAACACATGAATAAGGAGTAAAGAAACACACCATGAGTGAACCTCCAAATAATGTCAAGGTCGTGTCCCAAGAACAACAGACCTAGGGATCAAATAAAATCTGCATGATCAAATCTATAGACTATAATATAAATGATGGCCCAAAGCTAAACCTTCCACCTAGGCACACAAGGATCCACATGTGATTATTTTATAAATCATTTCAATTCTTTGAACATACCTCCTTTTCCATTTACTAAATATGAGGAAAACCCACCTATAAAAAATCCAACTAGACACACCATAAAATCTCACAAAATTTATTTATAAATTTATTTATAAAAAGAACAAGTGAAATACAGTTTATCAACACATGCTTGAGATAGAATCACCTACCTCAAACTCATGGTCACACACACCCAAAAAGGATCCACAAATATGAAGATCACTAAAAAACAATTGAGGACTATGAATCAATATACACATCTTATAATTAATCCAATTCACAATCAGGATTGGTAGATAAGAATAAATGACACATACCACAGAATGCACACCTTCCGCACCACATCAAAAAATGGCCACGTAACATGATGACAACACAGATCTAGAGGGATACAAGAAGAAATATAACCACATGTTAATGGATATAATTACATAACGTTGTTGCACTATCATGATCAAGGGAAAAAATAATCAAAAAGGCCACCTCACTAGGAGGGACAAAAAAACTACAAAAGTGATTAATCAACAAATGAGTAAATATATTTCAAAATAAGTCTCCCAAAATTGTTGTAGAAACCTTTGAGGTTGAGATACAATGAAAATGAGAAATAATGGAAGGAAATTTCATTCATATAGAGCCCTAAAATCCCTTGTCACATCATTTACAAGACATGTAATACCTTTACACTTCGTGTAAACCAAGAGGATCACAAATGCTAAAAGACCCTTTTAATTTTTATTAATAACCTATCTTTTAACATGACACGCCATGTAACCATTACAGAACATGTACACTTTTAATACTCTGTACGCAGTTTAAATTTATTTATAGAGACTAATTACACATCAAATTACACCTTTAAAAATCGTATAATTTAATAAAAAATAATATGAAAACCACACTTTTTTATAAACACCTAAAAAAATTGGGTGTCACGAACCAACCCTAGTTGACCCTAGATAAATCAAGAGAGATGGCCTGAGAGAACGCTCAAGAGTCGTTCCTCAACCTCCGAAGAAAGAAACTAGTGTTGGGGAATATATATAGATTCAAGGGAATTATTTCAACAAATATAAAATGATTTTTACTATATATAATAAATAGATCATCCCAAAATAAACACAATTACTATACTGAACATCATTTATATAAAAAATGAAAATAAAACCAACCGATCAAAAAAAACTAAACATGAGGACCACAACATCTCCATGTGACCCTGAGGGTCACTCTCCTATATCAGAACCAACTCTCTCCCATAGTGATTGAAACCAATCTAAAACCTCCACCAAAAGATAAAAATTAGAAATAAATATAGGAGTAAGTATTAAATCTTAGTAGGCATAAATTAAAAATATATTACCAATTCATTTTATTTAAATAAATAAACATCAATTTCAGGTTTGAAATACAATATAAAAGAGCAGGGTTTTCACACATTTCCACTTCAAAACAAAACACTGTCAACATCCCTTTTTCTATTCAAAACCAGATTCTTTATCAAGGTAGTGACATTATCATTTTAGAGGAAAATGGAAAACTTTTCATTTTAAAATGATAGATGTGAGTATAAAACATTTTCTCAACACGTTTCATAAACCATTTAAAACCAACACATCAATTTTCTAAAAATTACACCACATAATTGATAAGAAAACACAAATCTCATAAAATGGTGTATACAAAAATAACACTTACATGAAACCACTGTTAATTAAACTAAATCTTCCACCATATATAACTATGAGATAAAGGGCATGGTAGAACATCAAATATCATGGGGATAATCTAGAACATTGTTACATCTAACTCATCTTAGAGGAATGCCTCACCCGATGACATTAACTCATCTATACACTTGATCTCCCCATGTATGGTTTGACTAGTGATCACTATCCCAAAGCGAAGAAATGTCCATGATAAGGGACATTATCCAAAGAGAAATCATATGTTATTGAAATAACCATACACAAAAAATAAACTATATATGATAGGTTACCATGTAATTAATAAATTGGTGTTGATCTAACCATGTTAAATAAGTACCCAATCACCTTCACATATATCATACACAAGAAACGTACACAACATGTCACCCCAATGTCACCCTAAGAAACAATCTATCACCTTTCTACTATTTAATCATAAGGGAGTATCTCAGTGTGGACCTCCCACAACATTAAATATAAACAAGGAAATAAAATGATCCAAGGTGTGTTTTAAAGAATACAAATTTCACAAAAGTTATGAATGGGCCTCAAACGCCCTTTGAGAAATCACCTATTTACAAAACAAAACCAACACATTTCCTTTACATTATCAAACCATTTTCAAAGAAACAAACCCACACTAGTTTCAATTAAAAAACAATCATAAATCCATTAGATAAATCCAAACCACCATTTTAAATTCCACAAATAAATTTACAAAGCCTAACCATGATTTAAAAACAACAATCAACTATAAAAGGCCAGCACTGCAATTTATCAAACACATGGTGTGCATAGTTCAAAAAAAGAGAATATACATTCCAAATATTTTAAAAATCACCTAATTTCACATAAATATATTATTCTAAAAATCATAAATCAATAATTAACTTATAATTAAGCTTAAAAAATCGAGAACCCATTGACTCATAAATTCAATGTACAAGTGAAGAGGGAAACCAACCAGAATCCACAAGTGCATGAATTAAACAATTCTAAACCTAAACAAATACACGAGGGTTACAAAAAGAATGAAAAACCAAGAACAATATTAGAAAACCCCAAATTAGAAATAATAAATACATAAACCCTAGATCCTCAAGACCAAGGAATAAGAACCCAAGAGAAATTGGAAGAATGATGAAGAGGAAGAAGAGAGGATAATTTTACCTTGAATATTGACTACTAAGCCTTAAATAAAACTATATATCCACACTATATGAGTGGTGGGGAATATTGGAGAGTAAATTAGAGTCTCCCTTTGGGTGGAATGAACCAGGACGGGGTGAAATAGAGAATTTTAGGCTTAAAAATCTCATAGTGTATAAATGAAAATGCATACATTTAATGATTTGGATTGGTCTCATGGTTTTCCTAGACAGTTTTTGAAACCATGAAAGAACCATGTGTCTCTCACTATCAAAGAGGGACATTCCAAACATTCTTTCCACACTGTATAAAAAAAAATGCGACAAACGTGTAGTATCATCCATCCGATTGGAAACTATCTACATGCATTCCTATGGGAGGGAACATTGTTTCCATTAATTTTGGGTCATCTGTTCTCCACCTATTATCAATCCAAATATCCCAAATTCTAACAAAAAACCCTCAAAAGGAAAATAATAAATACAAGACCAAAAATAAAAAATGTAGCACCAAAATATAAAATCAAATATGTGAAAATTGTCTCCACCATTACACTTTCTACCCCAAGAATGCCACAAGATATCATATTGGACAAATCAATGGACAAGGTTATCATGATCCGAAGATTACATTCCTCAAATTGAAGAACAATTAAACCATCAAAATATACGACCAATTCCTATTATCCAAAATGATTCAACTATCTAAACTGCTTTCTTAAAAAACAATGGAAAACATGATCTTGAACTTCTAAAAAATTTCATTAAAATAGACCATTGGGCTTGATCCAAAATAAAAATATTCTTTTAGAATGAATGACTCAAAACCAAATAAATCCAAATGATACCATTGAAAAATCAAGAGAATCAACAGATTATAAACCTGTTTGTCAACACAAGTAGTCATAATAGACACCCCACCATTATAAATAATGAATCACTAACCAAAATATGAAATCCAACATGGGAAAACTCGAGAACTCCCCACACAAACCAAACCGGCACCATAAGGGTTGGGGGATTGAAGGAAAATCTTAACTAAGTTGGAACATATCCATGATTAATCATCTCCAAAATATGCAACCATATCTATAAGAGCACAAACAAAAAAAAACAAATTCCAAAGGGTTAACCTCATAAGGACAACCAATCATAGATTCATATTCCTAAAGGCACAAATACGAGAATTAATGGAGTATAAGTTCACCATGATTGTTACAATAATGAGAAAATTATAGTGAAATGGAATCATAAAAAAGAACATTTAAACTACCCACAACCCAATAATGGAGATAGGAGTTGAGTCATGTTCCCCACACCCCCAATGATTTTTGAATATGTATTGGTCTTCACTCTGTGATCAATGGTTAGAGCTCTAATATATTGAAGCATATTATAACCTATAATCAGGATCTGATAATTCCTGATTTGAAATCCTTCTTTTGATGTCATGAGTATCCAAAAAACACTCCTATTAGAACCAAAATAACAAAAAATGCTCTGATGATCACTTTTCCCCAATAATAAACTTCCTTAAAAATAAGGTGGCACACCCAACTCATCCTCTCTCACTACAAATGGGAGGTAGCTAGAATAACTTACCCATATAACACACCTCCACTTATAATTGAATGATTCCTAATATCAAAAAGGAAATCACTAATATATTAATATAAAAGTTCCTTAGAGAACCATTACACCCACTTTTACAATTTAAAGAATATACAACACGAAAAAACACCACCAAACACAAACGTTACTAAGAAATTAGCATTACATAGAAAGGGACTCTAAAATTGGCCCAAAACAACACCCTACTGATGCAAATAGGCTGGGCATCTTTCAAAGGGCTGGATCTGGATCCAAGATGCTTCCTGATCACCTCAATAGAACTGTAGAAACTGACCTAGAAATACATAGGTATGATAGGTCTTTAGAGCCCTCATACATGACAAATTCATTTGATCTGACTTATTGCACTGATGAAACAACATGGTGTTTTGATTATAAGAGGATAACAAAATATCTAAAGGGAATTTGTTTCTATGAACAAAACAAATAGCTTCATTACAAGACCCTATATCCTTACCTGAATTCCCTTCAATGATTTTAGAGATTAGAAGAATTTTTACTACCTAAATCACTACTTCTAACACAGCTTCAACCCAAACATCTTTCCCCACAACATCTGAAAATGATGTTAGACCAAACTCAAACACCTTAAACTATAGATAAATATGAATCCCATACTCAAAATCTTAATTCAACAATTAATTGAATGCGTCCAACTCCAAAAGGTAAAGAACTATATCCTAAAAATGAAAAAAGAACTCCAACATCGACCCACCAACTTGTTGTTGAATGAAAATTTCCATCCACATACTCACCTTCACTAAATTAGAGAAATACTCATAGTTGAATGAAGCCTTGAAAAACTCCTAAGTAAGATATTCAGAATCCTTGGTTCAAGATACTGAATTCATCTACATCTACGTCGTTCCATCGAGTATAAAGGTAGAAATATCCATCTTTATAGACTTAGATAACTCAATGAAACTTACGATCCATTCTATTTTCCACATCAACTTTTCTGTTTTGAGAGGATCCACTTGAAATTAATGTGATGAGGGTTCAAATTCTAAAATTCAAGAAAGAAGTCCATAGGTTGATCAACTAGAGAGTTTACCAATAGAAAACCAACCACAACTGCACCTAGAATATCCATAAAATATTTTCTGGGGTCATATACTAGAAAACAAGAAAAATAAGAATTAAATCAAAAAAAGAACTCACCATAAATATATCAATCTCAGAAACCCACTTAAACATCATTTTGAAATAAGAAGAAAAAATACACACAACTATTTGTTTTTGAAATCTCACATATGTCCCCTTAAGATAAATTTTGAAAGGAAAAAAACAATCCATATGGGTTGCACACTCAAAAATGGTATTCCATGTATCCTGAAACATGCATATTCTCATGAAAAATCGGAACCCATCAAATCATGCCATCAATAATCTATCTCATGCACAAATCTATTCACGCGAGCACACATTAGAGTAACAAAGGTAAGCAAGACTTTTCCATCTTAGAAACAAAAATTCCTACCAAAGATTCATGTTCTTAATCGGCATCCCTTTTAAAACATCACAAAGCTTTATAAAAATATCATTAATTGCTTCCATAAATCTAAGTCACACCATTCAAATCATTTCCATTAATTCAAAAATTATCATTCCATCAAAAAATAATTGATTAAAATTAATTTTATAAATAATTCATTCTTATTTGAAAAAGATTTCTAAACACACGCTTTAAAATAAATTTCTATTTCCCCAAAAAATTAGATAAACTTAGGGTTTGATTATATAAATACAATATCATTAAACCCATACATATTTTACCCAAATATAATTTTATAAAAAACCACTTTTCTAAATATTTCTTCAATATAAATTTGAAAAAACATTTTCTATCTTCAAAAAATCCAAACCATTACCACATAAAGTCAATTTATCACAATTTGAAAAAAAGAGTTAAAAAAATAGAATAATGTGGTACCCAAAACAAATCACCAGGGGAAACTGTTGTCAATGGGTGTCATTACAATGTGGTTGGAAGCCACATTCCCATCACATGACCATTATATGGAGTCTTTTAGAATAATTTCTCTAGCTCCACATTTCTTTCCAGGTCCTATAAGCTCATAGAGACAACTAAGTCAACTCCCATTTCATATCCCAAACGTAAAAAACCCACAACAACCAAATAAATCCAATGTAACATGAAATACAATGGAAAACCAAGGTTTGGTATAGAAATTTTTTCTAGACACATCCACATAACGACAATCAAAGTTCTGACAGTCCTACTCCATCTTACGTGACATCCCAAATAACAAAGGGTTCTCTGAATGATAGGTCCCCTAAAGAACCTAATAATTTATAATACAATTTTTTCATGAACCATTATAAGTCAACCTTTTACTAGTCACCAAATTCATCATGATACAAGGTCGAAGAGGCATTCTCAATCCTTCCGGGTGGGTAACGAGAGCTAGGGAATCAATAAAAATTCATGGGAACGATATTACCAATATAAAATAAACTGAACAATGGAAAATTAATGTATAATCCCAAAATAAATAAAATTAAATAATTGGAAATTATTTAAAAAAAACAAAAAATACAACAAACCGATAAAAAAACCCAAACTAAACGGGATGAACACTACATCTCCAAGTGACCTTAAGGGTCACTCTCAAATATCGAAACCAACCATCACCCATGATGATCGAAACCAAGACCGAAAAAACCCAAAAATATTAAAAGATGATATTACATTAGGATTGAGTGTTAAAACTCAGTAGGCATTCCCAATTGAGATATTAAAAATGCATTACCATTAAATAAAGAAACATCAATTCCAGCTACTAAATATAATATAAAAAATTAGGGTTTTTACACATTTCCACTTTGAAACAAAACATGGTCCATTTTCCCTTTTCTAACAAAATATAGATTCTTTACCAAGGAAGGAACATTTTCATTTCAAAGGAGAATGATGGAATTTTCATTTTAAAAAGAGGTAAGGTGGTTCTAAAACATTTTATAATCACCTTTCATAAATATTTGAAACCAACAAATCACTTTTTTCAAAAGTACACCATGAAAACGAGTAGTATAAATCATCACATAACAAGGGTAAAGGAAAAATAATGTGAACAAGTAACCAACCAAGACTGATTCTCAGTCATCAACTGCATATAACTAAGTGCTAAAGGATATTGGATAACATAGGAGTTCATGGGAATATTCTACAACATACTTACATCTTACTCATCCCAATGTCACGCCTCACCCGATGTCATCATCTTTCCCACATGCTTGATCTCAACCTACCTGGTCTGACTAAGGGAAACTATCCCAAAGTGAATAAATGTCCCTGCTAAAGGCCACTGGCCAGAGTGAAATCCTATGCTAGTTCAGTAACCATTCCCTGAAAATGAAATAGTTATTCCATATACCCATTTCAAGAGTCAAGCAGTTGTTAGTCAAAAATTCCAAACAAGAATCCAATCACATGAACATACATCATAAACAAGAAACTCAAACAACGTGTCACCACTTAGTCACCCTAAGGAACCATTTATATCCTTCAATCGTTTAATCATAAGGGATTCTTTCATTTTTTTCCTCCCACAACATTCAACATAAACTAGGTAATAGAATTATACAATGAGAATTTTCAAGAACACCAATTTCACAAAAGTTCCAAATGGGCCTTAAACACTCTTCATGAAATCACCAATTTCCAAAAGGATAACATCCCATTTTCTTTACATCATTAAACAAATTTAAATGAACCAAACCCATGGCAATTTATATTCCAAAACCATTTAGAAATTAAATTCAGAAATCCAAACCACCATTTTAAATTCCAAAAATAAATATAGAAATCCAATCCATGCTTTAAAAACCAAAATCCACTTTTAAAGGCTTACTCAGTAATTTATCAAACTATTAGTGTGCATTGTTCAACAAATCAATTTCATAGAATTCCAAAAAATTAATAAAACCAACTCATTACTCATAAAAAAAATATTATAAAAATAATAAATCACTAATTAACATATAATGAAGGTCTGAAAATAAATATACTAATGATTATTAAATTCAATGTTCAAGTACAAAGGGAAGCCTACATCAAAGCATAATCACATTATAAATTAACACATAAAACAACTCCATGAAGGTTCCATGGAGAAATAACAACCAAGTGGAACCTTAATAAAAATACCTAATTAAAACCCAAATAAAAATGAACCCTAGACACCCAAGACCAAAGAATATAAAAAATCTATAGAAAATTGGTGAAGAAAGAATATGAAGGAAATTGGAGAATATTACCTCAATGAATCATCCCAAAAAATTGAAGAAAAACATATACCAACACCATGGGAGAGGAGAGGAATATTAGAAAATAAGGGAGATGGTCCATTTGGGTCGCATAAACTAAGAGGAGGGTAAATGGGGACTTTTGGGGTAAAAACTATGAGGGGGCAGAAATTAAAATTTTGAATTTTAATGACATGGATAGGTTGTAAAATTTTCTTGCACAGTTTTCCAAACCATTTGGTAATTATGTATACCTAACTATCCTATATGGTTATACTAGATTTTGAGCCTACACAGTTTTCTAGATCACGTGTTAACCATGTGATCTCCTCTATCGAAGAGGAATCAAATCGCACACGTTTCTATAGGAGGGCATAAAGTTTCCTCTAATCATGCCCCAACCATGAACCATGTGATATGAAGCTAAAATCCCCAATTATCATAAAAATCATAGAGAAACGAATTAATAAACATGAGACAAAAAATAAAAGAAGGAACACCTAAAAATGAAATCATGGATGTGACATGGGGAGTTTTTTGAACTTAGAGAGAACCCTACAAATCAATTACAATTTTATACTCAAATTCCATTAATTCGAAAAAACATACATATCAAAAATTTATATAATTTTCACTAAAAAAATTCTATCCATCACCAGGAGACCCAATATGTAGCTAATTAAATAGGAAAACAAGAAAGGAAAAAGGAATTTCGTAAAAGAGGGTAATGATATGTTATATTATCACATAAAATTTGAATCAAATTTCTCTTTTCAATAGGGATAAATAATAAAAACCATGAATAAAGTTATACATTGGTGTAAATTAAAGATATTATACTACCTCCCAACTATTTTTCACTACATTAAATGTCTCAACATATCTTGAAACTAACTTCCCTTGATTTTCCAATTTGTGGTGCCTCAGTTGAAAAGATAATTGAACAAACAACTAATCCCTGAACTCAAACTAAAATGGTAAACCCAATTTATTGGTGTATGTATTTTGGAACCTTTGAGCTATCTCTAACTATTTTTGAATCAAAAATATTTTCTTATTCATCTCTAAGTTGAGACTCAGACCTAACAATAAACACTCACCCACCTCTACCCAATACTATATGGACAGACCTGACCACCCATACAGTACCTCAAATAGGGTTATCATGATCTTTTCCTTATAAATATAGTTGTAATGGAAATAAACAGGTGATATACATAATTTTTATGAACCCATGAAGTCATGAACATACACTCAAATAAATTTCATGAGAGTTTGTTAGGTTATCTCAAACTAACCATCCATCTATAGTTAATATTTTATGCTCAATGTCAACTTGGTTCCAAAATAATCGTATATTACCATCGAAAAATAAAACTGAAACAAGAATCCCAGTTAGAAAAATATCATTATGGGATATCCATGAAGCCTAAAATACATTCTAACATATGAATTCTTAGGTACTCTACCTTTTTCGATTCTCTAATGGGAAAAAAATGGGATGAAATTGTTAAACAATAAAACACCACTCATTTGTAGTATGTTAAACTAGGATTATGAGGTAAGAAGATAATAAAATCCATTGATATATCTTCTCAATTCCACTATAAAATGGTAATAGTCTGAAACAACCAAACTTTTATTTGATTCTTAGATTTTATCCTTTTACAGGTAAAACGTTAGGAAAAATCAACAATGCCTCATCTCAGACCACCAATATGTACTCATCAAAGAATAAAATATTTTGGTGGCCCTGGAGTGCACTTCCCAACTATAATATTTCTCATTGTACATTACAACCTACCATAAGGTCAATGGAACCACAATCCACATCAATAAAATGAGAGAACCATTGGGATATCATGACCAATATCTCAGTGTCGCGCCATGATCTATATCTCTGATTATCTTCTAGAAATCAAGTTTGGAATCCATATCACACCGAACCTGATTGAAAAAAATTAGCATGACCTTCACACTGACTAAGAACAACTACTCTCTATTATCTTGCACATCCAAACATAGATCATAAAAATAAATTCCTTAATCTCCCCTCATCAACAATTTTCTGAATAGCCTCGAACAAAACCTTTTAGGTGTTAGTGAAAATGATACCCTTTATAGGGGTATAGTTTATATCAAAATAAATGGACATAAGATACTATACCCTGATATAAACATGAGGTTCATGTCTTTATAGGTAAATAAATACATAAGGATCTTATGATCCAAGTAGACTTCATTACACTCCATAAAGAGGTTAAGGTACCATTGCATCAATGCAAGCATCCCATCTACCAACTCCAGGTCATGGGTGGTGGAATTCAATTTATGTGGGCGAATCTTCCATGATCCATAAACCACTACATGGTAATATTACATTATCACACAATCTAGACCAAAACTTGTGGAATGAAAATACACAACACAATATTTTCTAATATCCAGAATAATCAAAACTAGATCATATTTCAAGTGGGAATCCATCTTTTAAATGAACATTACAACTTCTCACTCTTTTCAAAATTTACCCCTTTTCTAGTCAATTCCATAAAGGTATAATCTATCTTACTGTAGTCCCACATGAAACATCTAAAATAATCATCCAATACAAAAAATCATGTATCAAAAACTTATTTGTGGCCCCCTCCCAAGACATAAATTCTTGTATTTTATAAGGATCAACTAAAACCCATTTCCCATAAGTCGTGTTTCCTAATAAAATCACCACTTGAATCAAAAACTAACACTTGGATGGATTTGAATACCTATGATTCCGTATTAGTAATCTGGAAACAACATCTTAATGGTCTATGTGGTCCTCTTCTATCTCAAAATACACGTAGATTTCATCAATAAAAAAACCATCAATTAGTCCAAAAATGATGGAAGATCTCTATCATCAATCCATAAAAGATATAGGATCATTATTAAATCCAAAAGACGTAACCAAATTCTAAATTTATCTAGCCCAGTTTTAAAAGTTTTTCTTAGTAATGTCCTCCTCCCAGTCCCACAACTGATGGAACCATAATCTTAATAAGATCCTAAAAACCCATCATGCTCTACTAAACTGATAAAAAAGACCATCAATTTTATTCAATTGGTTTTTATTATTTATAGTCATCATATTTTTCTTATAATAATCTATTTAAAGTTATATATTTTTATTTTTCTTTTTCTCCATATATAACCACTGTGGACCATAGTTAAACCCTTGGATGAATAAATACCTAGCTCTTATATTTCTCTAATAGATCTTTTCACTCTAAAAACTTGTTTAGATCTATCTAATAACACAAAAAATAAACGATTCACATCTCTGAGAGTAGATAAATAGTAAACTCAACATCTCATTTAAGAGGAAACCTAAAAAAATCATCCATGAACACATCATGGAAATTTTACATTACCACTAAAAGAAAATGATTTCAATTCATCCCTAGAAAATCAATAAAAATTCTAGATATTTGAAATGATATCAGTACCAAATATAAAAAAATGGGACATGGCTTCCTTAACCATGGGTCACACTCACATTGGACGATGTGAGTTTTTCCATCTAGGGGTATTCTAGAACCTATAATTATAGTAAAAAATTAAAAACATTAAATTTCATCAACCAATCAATATCGATGATTAGATTAAAAATTTAATGGTACATCATGAGTAAATCCCACATTAATTCTATGTTATAATTTAAAACAACACACTATAGTAATTAAACATTCACATACGAAAAGACAACAGAAAAAAATTTACTTGGTTCACCACTATGGTATAGTCATAGGAGCATATGCCGATAGTATGGCTATCATACATAAATCCATAATTATTAACTACTTTTAGAAAACATTGGTTCATAAATCTCCACTCTATGGAAAGAACACTTTCTTTATAGTGTTTTAGGGATAACACATTTCCCCCCTCATAGTACTTTTTTCGACTCCCCATAGCCCACTGCTTTGGGTGAATTATTTCTTAATTTAACAACTTGAAGGTTGCTTCATTAGATTTTCATTTCATTAATTGAATCTTACTTGCACAGGAATATTCTTTCATCATAGCCTATAGTTTATGCACATGAAATCACTATTCACGTAAACCATAAGTTCAATACTACAATTCACAGAGTTTATGAATATTATAACCTTAATGATGGAATATGAATTCATGGAACACTCTACCATTGCTGAATAACTAGTCCTCATGAATATATTTTTTCAAAGATACCAAAGCATTTTTCAATACATAGACAATATTTAAACGATTCCTATGCTCACAATGAATACCTAATTCACGAAGCTTTCTGACTTTGAGAATTCACATTGATTCAAAATTTTCTCCAAAAAATTCCACTTCAATGATGTGCGGGTAGCCTCTTATTTATAGGTTTATAATTTAAAGAATATTCAAATTTTCCAACAGATTTTTCACAAAACTCTAAATTCATCTTCCCAAATATCACCCATTCATGAATCTCTAGTGAAATTTAAACCATTTATGAACATTCTGGTATTCATGTAGACACAAAATTAATCTTTCATGCACTTGTGATACGAAACTTCTCAAGGTCTTAGAGATGTACTATTTTCCATATCACATTCACGATTCTCAACACGTTTGTGTAACCTCAACCTTTTGAGAAACCTAGTCTTTGCGAAACCTAGTAATCAAAAAACTTATGCCTTTACCATTTTTTGAGAATAGTGAATTCTAAAAGACTACCTTTTGAATGTATTGATCTATCCACTTGATTTTACCCCAAAATTTGGATAAAACTAGGAAAATACACAATCATCAACAATATAATCAGATTGTACAATAAGACCACTTGCCTTACAATCTCCATGATCAATGTAAGAACTCGTGTTTCTCTGGACTGTTGTTTTGAGAAAAAATATAAATTTTTTATGTTGGATGCTCATGAGCGGTAAATTGGTCATTTTCACCGTCCATGTGATCTCATATATTTTTTCTGAAATTTTTTTTGTCCTAGAATATGTTGTTTACCTTAGTACATGAGTTTGGAGGAAATATAAGTTGTTCAAATTTTGGCAGAATGTTTAGTATTTAATATTATTAAATTATATATTAATTTATTCAAACAATTTCATTTGGAAAAAACATTGAAACAGATCATTGGATTGATATTATATCTGCGTAGTTGAGTCTGGAATGTGGATTTTAAACTTGGTAAGGCATGAAATCATGTCAGGCATCGGGGCCACCTTGGGCCCCTTTTCCTTCTTTTCCTTTTCTTTTTCTTTTATTCCTTCTCTTATTTCCTCCTCTACATTGCTCACATCTCCTATGCCTCCTCCTTGGTCGTGCAATTTGTGGAGAATTGAATTTTTTTAATAGAGAGATATGGGAGGCTAGAGGGGTACGGATTCGAAGATCTTGACATGATGTGTCGGCGTACGACAACCATGAGCCCAGAAATCAACTGAAGCTTCAGCAATTTCCGCCCGAAGGTAGGGGCGTTTATGGTTTTTCCATATATCCCATTCACACAATTTGTTTTATGTCTTTAAGGAATAATTTTTTTTACTTTTGGCCACTTGAGGCCAGATATATTGTTTTAGAGGTGAAAACAGGGAATTCAGGCGTATTGATGGACTTCCATTTAGAAAACACAACATTCACGGCGTGTGTTCCAGGGGAACATGCCATGTGTTCTTCCCATTGTGGGAAGGTGATGTTTTCAAACGTACACATTGTGTACGTTGATTGAATGCCCTATTGTGGATGTCTTTGCGACTGACCAAGTGAAATAAGACACGAAATAGTGGTTTTTAGGGAATACACGTCGTGTACTATAAGTACACGCCGTGTAGTAGAACATGGGCATGTGTTCAGGTTAAAATGCACATTGAATGACTTTTTGGGAATAGTACATTCCATGTATAGTAAATCACACACCATTTTCTATTACACAGGCAGACCCCATGGGTCTGACCTTGAGTGTTGGCCATGTACTACAATAGTTTTGTAGTTTTGGGATATCTTGTGCCCTGAAAGTCCGAATTGGGCAAATGAGTAGTCCATTCTAATCATTTTATCACTTAAATTGAAACGATGGAATACATTTGAAATTTTGAGGTCATATAAATGGTGTTTTGTGGGTTTCTATCTAAATGGTATGTTCTTCTTCGAGTTATCGAGTTTAGTTGACACCTAAGAGTGAGACATGGCATGGATGGGTGGTTGGGTGTTTAGACCAACATAGTTGTGACATTTAATATGAGATGAGATGTGACATATCATCCATAACATCTAATTTAGAATAATTTTATTTTGTGAGGTGTTCCCTTAGGGCCTATGAGGCCATGAGACTGGGCACTTTCATGGATCCCCTGAGGGATTCCATTACTTGTGTGATAACCTAGGGAGTCCCATATATGATATATCTTCTATTTATTTTACCTTTGGAGGACCCATGATAGGTAATGCCTTCGTTTCCATCATTTTAGGATCCCGTGTAGGATTACTCCTTTACTCTTCACTATGGTTCCCATGTAGGATTTTGTCATTCATGATTTCTTAGAGGATCTCGTGTATGATGCCTCCTTAATGTTTGACTTGATGGACCGATTGGGTTCCCATTGTATGATTGGCCCTGAGTAGTTACATCCGTCTTGGGTAGAGATGGAGTTCTTGTGTCACCTTAAACTCGTTCCCAACTGGTAATCCCTTGGGGCTTTGGATGTATTGTTGGGATGGGAAATCAGGCCACCCTCACTCATTTGTTTATATCTAAATTTTATTGTTGATTGTGTAGTGGTTACAAGAGGTGATTCCTAGTTAGTTGTTATTGAACCTAACACGAGGAATATTTCTTGTTTTTTAAGATGCCTATTATGCCTTCTGTGTCTGAGTATATGTGTTTTGATTGTAAATATGGTAATTTACCTTGTTGCGGATGTGTTTTCTCATGTTTCATAATATTGACATTTTGGTGTAGCTTTTCTTGTTAGGCTGCTTGATTTTCCATGCCTAGTATTGTTAGGATGGAGTGGTTTTATCTGACATGATTTGATATGTTGTAGAATATTAGCTAATTAGTTATTTATTTTTACATTGGCTGTCATATATTTTTGTGCATGATTGACATATGCAGGGTCATGAGAACCTAGTGTAGTAGACCATATGGATAATGGACCGTGAGGGATTCTCCATAGTGTATGTTTACTTTTACATTGTGAGACCATAAGGGGGATGGACATTATGTGCTCCATATGAGTGTTTGTAGTTCCTCGATGTGGTCTATAGGGGGAATTGGATGTTGAGTTCCTCCCAAGAGTGCCTTTTAGTTACCGATACGAGACTATAGGGGGAATTGACGTTGAATGTTTCCTCAGAGGTTAGACTTTTAGAACTACCTATAGGGTTGCTTGTGTTTTATTGGATAAACCAGAGGGGTTAGGCTATGAGTAATTCAAAGAGGGTTACTTGTTTTGGTTTAGACTGTTTAGAGACATATTTCTACCATTGGCCAAAGCAGGTACATATCAAAGGGATTGCGGACCTATAGATCGACTTATTGCAACACGACTATGGTGGAATGATGTCCAACTCAATGCCCATGGATAAGATGTTCAAGAGTTCGGGATTAAGTTCCTAAGGATTGACTACTGATGTGTTTTCTCTTTTTTTGATTTACCTAATCATGAATATTCATATTTATGTAGATCTGTATAGGTATGTGACAATAGATGTGTATGTATACAGATATGGACATCCACGGTGGCACTTTCCTAGTTGATAGGGATTATATACCATGAGTTAGATAGTGGTTCCATGTTGGTTTTACTTCATTTTGTTGTGTTCCAGCTTGGCTGAGAACATTGCTTTTGCATACACTTTTAGCATCATTGTTATAGGTTTCTTGTCGGGAAGCCCTACTGAGATTATTTCTAACCCCAACATGTACACCTCAGAGTACTTGTAGACCTTATTTCTATTTTATTGTTTGAGCATGAGTTTCATGGTGGATAGGGCTAAGGGCCAGTGTTGCATGATCGAGTAGAGCTGCTCGAGTAGTTCTATAGATCGGGCTGCTGGAGTACAAATGTGTCTCGAGATCGGGTATGTGGACTAGCTCGGAGATAATAGAAGAGCCTTGTACATTTACATTCAGTTTCTTTTGTACATGTATATATATGGTCGGTCGAGTGTCGGATTAGTATTGTTCTGTATTGCATAGTTTTTCGGGCTCTTACAATATTTTACTATTAAAACTTGTTCTATTTCTACTGTTTATTCATTACACACTCTATTTACATTCCACTGTGTATGATACATATTTTTTTTTGCTATTTTCTAACTCTGGTATGATGGAATAGTCTCCCCACTATCACAGCCAAGGCCCTCATTGCTAGTCGAGAACATCTGGTATACAAGGAGGTGTGCTTGAGTCCTTGTGGCCCACCTGCTTGAGCACTAGTTTAGTGTCTTACGATTCGAGATGTTACAAATTGGTATCAGTTGATTTTACTTTCTCTGATCTTTACAATTTTGGATATGGTAGACATGATTATTAGGAATTTGTTGGATCCTTTGAGGGATATCAGTCTAGTGCATTGATAACACTTGTTCCGGTATGAATTCCTCATTTTAAGGGCTTGAGATTGCGATTTTGATTTTTGCGATGTTATAGTTGTATATGATTTTTTCCTTGAGCGACGCACTTGTGTTGTGGTGTTTGGATTTACTATGGATCTCTGGATCTTGGCCATTGGTTAGATGACATAGATGGATTTTTACTCTTGATCAGCAAAAGAAAGAGGCGTCTCATGCATCATTATAGGAACATAGGATTCACACCATATAAGCCTTCTAGTGTTTGTTTTTACTAACGAGTGAGACCTTTGGGTCTTCTTAAACAAATATTTTACTCTGATTGAAGGTTATGTGGGTCTACAGTAAGGTGTTGGTGTGAGGATGATGACTCAGTCCTTGTACAACAGTGGTGTTGTGGCCCCAATTGGTTGATATGGAACATGACGCCTTTCTGTTTAACCCCTTATTGGGTGTTTTTCTTGAGGTATGTGGTTAACTAGTCGCACCGCTGAGTCTGATATCGACAGATACAAAGGCTTTTATTGGGAACTGGACCTCCTTGTGGTTTTCCTATATACAGATACCTGATGAGTGTCATTTTAGTTACTCTTCTTCTTGGGTTTTGAACACTAAGGATTAATTCCTTCTGAGGATGTTGAGAGAGGATCAAGGACATTGTAGGTAATGTTTTAGTTCTGACATTCTTTGGTCATTGTGATATTTTCCATCTTCTGAGAGGTTTTAGATCATTTGGGCTATGTGGTCTCGCCTTGTAATGGAGTCATGATGTTTTTTCGGTAGGTCTAGGTGGGAGACCTAGAGACCCTTGGTTTTCAATCGAACCCTTGTACGTCGATGATTTTTCAGTTCAAGAGAAATATGAGTGATAATGGCTGGATGATGTTTTCCAATTCCTTTTGGAGGTTCTTGTTTTTCAGGACTAGCATCGAGGGTCATGATTGTTCGGGTGCCTGGCCTTGACTACCTATGTTTCTAATGTTGCTGTTGTGGGTGGAATTGTTTGAATTTAAACTCGTGAATGGATGGGATTGATCCAATGACCATTGTTTTAAGACTTTTTGTGGTTCGGGGCCTCATATGTAGTGTTGGGATATCTATATGTTGTAGAGGTGACTTTGTGAATGGTCAGGTTACTGTGAAATTGTTGAACCGTGCTTGAATCTTGGTCAAATTTTGGTAGGATTTTAGCGTGGCTCGAAGGAAGCTAGACACGCCTTCAGTAAAATGTTAGTGTAATCCTATTAGAGATGATCATGCACTATCTTGATTTATCTTGAGTATGCTAAGATATCTTTGACACTACATTATGCTCCATTTTCATTCTTAATGTTCATCATTGTTGAGGATGGAACCTATTGTGGCAGTTCTCTCAATGCGGTGTAAGGAAATACGTATGGTGAGAAGTGCACTATTGGCCTTTTGATGGTGATTTTCCTTGTTTAGGTTAATCTATGGTGTTTTTAGTGGCCTTTTGAGCTTATTTTTTACATTCAAGATGACGGTAAGGGTATTCCTTTTGTGGGGAGTACCATATCGGTCATAGTTGAATGTCTTCTGTATAGGAGGTGGCTGTTAAAGCTATAAGGATGTTTGTTGGAGAGTCCAGATAGCTTGGTTGTGCAGATTCTCGGGGTGGGAGCATGGATTCTATTTCTTTTACTGGGATTCTTGGTGCTAAGAAGGTTTATGGTGGGGATTTTGTAACAACCCATGTTTTTCCGGACAATCATTTTGAGAAGAAGTTTGAATTTTTGTTGTTGGATTCCCTTAAGGGTTAAATGGTCATTTTACCCTACTAGGTGATCTTAGATAATTTTTTTGACTACCCTGTTGTTCCCAAAATAGGGAGTTTACCCATGGTTAGGAGTTTGGAAGAAATCTGAGCTTTTCACATTTTGAAAGATTATTTAGAATTTAATATAATTGAATTAAATACTAATTTATTTGCATAGTATCATTTGGAAATAAAAATTTAGTGGATCATTGGATTGAGATTCTGTCATAGACATTGAGTCTGGAATGTGGATTTTATCCTAGGGAAGGCATAAACTCATGTCGGCAATGAGGCTGGCCCGTGCCCCTTTTTCTTCTTTTCCCAATATTTTTTTTCATAATTCTCTTCTTTCATCCTCTCCCTTGCACACATCTCTTACGCCTCCTCCTTGTCCATGCCATTTTGGGAGAATTGTATTTTGAGTAAGAGAGAGATACGGGAGGCAATATGGGTACATATTCGATGCTCTCGATGCATTGAGTTGGCATGCGACAACCGTGAGCCGTGAAATCAACCGATGCTTTGGTGGTGTCTGCCCGAAGGTATGACCATTTATGTTTTCACCATATATCCCTTTAAAAAAAATTATTTCTTTAAAGACATATATTTTTTTCATGTGGCCCTTTGAGGCTGGATCATTTGTTTTGGGGGTGAAAATGTGGAATTCGGGCGTTTTGAGGGCCCATCGGAAATCCTTGAAAACACTATGTGTCTTCCAGGGGGAACACACCATGTGTTCTTACTATTAAGAGATGATTTTTTTTCCAAAGTATACATTGTCTAATTTTTTATGTTCCATGTTGTGGATGTCTGTGTGATCGACCATGTGAAATAAAACACAGAATATGGGTTTTTAAGGAGTACATGTCCTGTAGTATAAGTACACGCCGTGTAGTGACACATGGGCATGTGTTTGGGTGAAAAAGAACATGGAGTGACTTTTTTGAATAGTACATTCCATGTATAGTAAATTACACATCTTTTACTATTACACATGCAGACCCAATGGGTCTGGCCATGTGTTCTGGCCATGTACTACTTCAGTTTAGTAGTTTTGGGATATATTGTGCCCTAGAAGCTAGAATTGGGCATGCGAGTAGTCCATTCTAAGCGTTTTGTATGTAGATGAAAATGGAAGAATCATTTTTTCATTTAGAGTTAATATAATAGTTTTTTTCGTGGTTTATATCTAAATGGAAAGGTTCTTCCTCCAGTTATGATGTTCAGTTGACACTTGAGTGTGAGACTTAGCATGGATGATAGGTTGGGTGTTCAGACCAACATAGTTGAGACCTTTAATATGAGTGGAGATGTGAGATATATTCCTTATCATATACTTTAGAGGATGTTCCCCTTGTGGGGCATTCCCTTATGGCCTATGAGGCTGTGAGACTGGGCACTTCCATTGATCACATAAGGGATGCCATTACTAGTGTGCGGACCAAGGGAGTCCCTTACATGATATCACTCATGTTTTTTCCTTTAAGAAGAACCATGTTAGTTAATGTGATTTTTTGTCCTTAATTTGAGGTTCCTGTGTAGGTTTCCTCTATTACTATTCTCCAAGGATCCCATGTAGGATTCCTTCACTCGTGTTTTTCTGGAGGATCCAGAGTATGATACCTCTATAGTGTTTGACTAGAGGGACAAATCGGGTTCCCATTGATTGACCAAACCTGAGTTTTTACATCAGTTTTGGGTAGAGATGGTGTTCTAGTGTCACCTAGAACCCATTCCAAACTGTTAATCCCTTGGGGATTTTCATTTATTGTTGGTTTGGGCATTCGGGCCACCCTCACTTGTTTGTTTATATCTGACTTGGTTTTCTAATGTTTTAGTGGTTACAAGAGGTGATTCCAAGTTGTTGGTTGTTGATCCCAATGTGAGGCATTTTTCTTGGTTGTTGGGATGCCTACTATGCCTTGTGTGCCAGATTAGATGTGGTTTGATTGTGAATAAGGTAATTTACCATGCTGTGGATGTGTTATCGCATGTTTCTTGATATTGAACATTTTGTCTAGCATGGCCTGTTAGGCTACTTTGTGTTCAATTCCTTGTATTTTTATGATGGAGTGGTTTTATTTGACATGCTATGATATGTTGTAGACTGTTATCCAAGTATTTCTTGAGGTTTACTTTTGCTGCTATATAGCATTGTGCACAATTAACTTACACATGGCCGTGAGAATATGGTGTAGTAGATCATAGGAAGAATGGACAGTGAGTGCTTCTCTAGAGTGTATGTTTACTCTTACGTTATGAGAAAATTTGGGTGATGGACATTGAGTGCTACCTAAAAGTGTATGTAGTTCCGCAATGTAGGCCATAATGGGAATTGGATGCTGAGTGCTTCCCTAGAGTTCCTTTTAGTTACTGATATGAGACTATTGGAGGAATTGACAATGAGTGCTTCCTCAAAGAGTCTTTGATAAAGCTGAATTAGAGGGGTTAGACTATGAGTACTGTCTAGACGGTTGCTTCTATTTTAATGGTTGAACCATAGGGGTTTGTATGTGATTACATCCCAAAGGGTTACATGATTTTGTTTATCTTTCTCAGACACATATTTTAGGCTTTGGCTAAAGTAGGTACATATCGATGGGATTACGGACCCAAAGATCGAGTAATTCATACATTCCTTGACTACAAAGATGTCCAACTCAATTCCCCTACACAGGATGTCCAGAAGATCAGGCTTATGTTCCCAGGGATCGACTGCTGATGTGGTTTCTCGTTATTTTATTTACCTAATGATGAATATTCATATTTATTTATATTTATATAGGTATGGTAAAATACATGTGTATGTATATAGATATGGACATCCATGGTGGAACTTGCCTAGTTGACAGGGATTACCTACCCTGAGTTCAACTGTGTTTGCATGTTTGGTTTACTTCCTTTTGTTGTGTTCTACCTAGGATGAGCACATTGTTGTTGCGTACACATTTGGCAGCACAATTATAGGTTTCTGGTCGGAGTACCCTGCTAAGATTATTTCTCACCCGTACATGTGCTCCTCAGTGTATGTGTAGACATTATTTTTGCTTTTTAGGTTGAGAATGTGTTTTATGGTGGATATGGATGAGGCATAGTGTTGCATGATCGAACGGAGATGCTCGAGTGGTTTTACTGATTGGGCTACAGGAGTTCGACAGTGTCTGGAGATCGGGTACGTGAATTGGCTCGGAGTTAGTAGTAGTGCCCTGTACTTCTAATTTCAGTTTATTTTGTTCTTATATCTGAATGGTCGACCAAATGGGTGACTAGTGTTGTTTTGGATTGCATAGTTTTTTGGGATTTTACATTATTTTACTATTATAACTTGTTCTGTTTGAATTGTTTATTTCTTCTGTAAACTATTTACATTCCACTGTGTATGATACTAATTTATTTACGCTATTTTCATACAATGTTATGTGGGAATAGTCTCCCCACTATCAAACCATAGGCTCTCACTGCTAGTCTGCAGTCTCTGGCGTATGGGGGGGGGGGGGGGGGGGTGGGGGGGGGGGAACTAGTGGCCTTGTGGAAAACCTACTCGGAGCACCAATTTAGTGGCTTCTGGGTCAAGATGTTACAATAAACCCAGTGTATATTTACAAAAAACAAAAACAATACACTATTTTTAACTATGAAAATACTTTTTTATAATAAATTCCCTCTTAGGGTTTGTTGGAAATCTATAAATATATTCAATAATTATCTAGCCACTTATCAAAACCTAATATTCTAGAAATATATCTCCCAACACTCTAAGTCTACCTGATATGATATCGGTGTAAAAAATAAGATGGAAAGCCGGAATTGGGTTCTCACGTATTAGAATGCTTATGATTTCCAATCTCAGATCTGATAAATATGAACTATTTCCACATAACAACTAATTATCATCTTATCAGATAAGCATTTTATTGTTTTTCAAAAACCTGCAACTAGAAAACCATTAATATTTGAATTTCTTAATTATCCATAATTTGAAATAAGCCGTGAGAATCTATATTTTAACTTATAGATATTAAAAAAGACCCCCTAGATTGTATTTCCCTGATAAACCATTATAATATCCACAAACAGATTAAAGTAGTTAAAACATAAAGAGATAGGGGACCACTCACAACTTCTTCATGCACTAGGAGGTGGCTGAACATTGAGGTTCAATCGCTGTTTCTCAAACACATGTGCTATCAAAATATTAGTTAGAATGTCGGCCTCATGGTCATCAGTTACAACGTGATTATTTTTAATCAAACATTGTTTAACTTTTTCATTGATAAAGTGATATCTGATCTCAATATGTGTTTTATGAGAGTTCTTAATAATATTCATCATATTATCAAATGGTCTCTTGTTCTCACAGTGAATCCCTATTGACTATTTCACAACAGCACCGATATTAGTTTGTTTTTTCTTCATCCACAATAGTAGAGTGATGTCCTTTGTGGTAGAGATATAATATAATTAATCCATACTAGGAGAAATGATTTATTATTTCTTTATCAACCAGACCATAAATTTACTTCCTATTAATAATGATCCACCACATGTGGAATTTATATCCACCGCATCTCTAGCCCAGTCAACATAAAAAATTTTAAAATTCATTATATATTCATGAAACAAAGCATAATAAAAGATTGAGTGTACCTTGAATACACCACATGATTCATTTAACTACTTCCAAATTCTTTTCCTTAATATTACATTGAAAATAAACTTCTACGAAAAATTCCAAGAAAATCACATGTCATGTTACAATCATGTATAAAAGTATTCTAATTATTCTTAATGTGGGAACCATAGAACTCCCATCCCCATTTATTCCATATTTTATCCCAGCCATAATTAGATTCAACAATGGTTTGGAGTCATGAATGTTTAATTTCATTATAATATCTCTTGTATATTTTTCATGAGAAATAATGATGTAATAATTTTTTTGAATCACCTACAACTCCAATAAGTATGCGAGTTCACTAATTTTAGACATTTTAAATTATTATTTCATGTGATTAGAAAATTCTTCCACTAATATGTGTCTAATTCTACGAAATATAATATCATCCATGAAAAGAATCACCATAAACATATCTTCCTTTTATTTCTTCACATAGGTATTATGTCAAGACATCCTATTTTGAATTGATGCTTTTTCAAATTAGAATCTATTTAAAAATACTGTGAACTCAGTGTCTACTTGAGACTTTAGATAGATTTATTCAATATAAAAACAATTACTTCATCATTTCCAATTAAAAATCCCACTAGTATTTCAATTTAGAATTCTTCTTCAATAACTCAATTTATTAATTCTATTTTGATATCCATCAGATAAATTTTTTATCCCCTTTGAATTTCTATAGTATAGAGAATCCTGATCAAATATTTTCTCTCTACTGGAGTAAAAATTTCGGAAACATTAATTACTATAATCAATCCATATTAATTACACACTAAGCGTTCTTTATTTCTGATCAAATATCCATGCTCATTAATTTTTTAATGGTCCACTTTATTCCAAACACATTATGATTTTCATGTATCTGAACAAGATCCCATAACTAGTTCTTATGAATTCAATCTACTTCTTTATTCATGGTTTAACCCATTATTCATACTTTTTTGCTTCATTAATTGAGAATGGTTCCACAATAGATAGCGAAGAAAATGATTCTTCACCCCTCATTCTCTATGTCATTATGGGAGCATTCAAATCCCCAATGATGATGGATTGATCAATTTTTTCAATTTTATTCCTCCTATGAGGATCTGATAAATTTTCATCCACCAAGATTTTCAATTTTGATTCATCTTTTAATCATCATCATTTTTTTCACCATGAATTTTTTTAAGGCCTTAAACTATTTATAAATTTGAATCAATCCCTTTTCCACCTTCTTTTTCATCTTATATCAAATCATCATATGAGTTCCTTGAGGTATTAATGGTTTTATCATAAATGAAGTTGACATAAATTTTTTCAAAAACTACTCCAAGACAATTATTATTAAAATTTTATGATTTTATCTTCCCTGAATATCTATGGAATATTCCATCATCTACAATATCACCATACTTTTCTTGATTTCCTTATTTGTTTTAGACGAAACATTTACTTCAAAAAACAAGATGATACTTAAGAGAGGGACTACTCCCATATCATAACTCATATGGTGTCTTGGTTCTCTAATAAAAATGCATATTAGATTTTGAGTGTACACTAATAAAAGAATAATATATTTCCAATAATGACAATAAATAATACCCTCAATCTGTACAGATCTATCCATATTGTTCACCTGTAGATTTCTTCATTAAAAGAATCTATTTTGATGTAGGGTTCTCCTTACAGACACATCATTATTTATTCTATATTTTATAGGTAATTTTTAATTTCAATCGATGTGGATTATTCTCTATTGTTATATCTTAGAAAATTGATTATGTGGCCAGTTTCATTCTTTGTAATTATATTATAACACTTCTTGAAATCAATCACATAGTTTTTCCTCTATATAGTCATTAAACACTCCATTTGACTATAATAATCAATAAAAATAACGGATTACATCTCTCCATATGTTCCAACCACATTTATTGGACCACATACATATGTGTGGATGAGATAAAGAAGAATTGATTCCATTTTTTTCTTCAACCGATATGAACTCTAGACCATCATCCCTCACATGCAAGAATCAAATGTTTTTTATCATTCATGCTTTAGATTGGGAGTATAATTAAATTTATTCTACATATATATATCTTCTACATGATGTATTTATTAATGTCACCCAACTATCTGTGCCACATGTTGTTTTCTTCTTCAACTATTAAGTAACAAATGTTCTCTTTATTGTCAACCTAGTTTAAATTACCATATGTTTTTCATCCTTTCATGAGATAATTACTTGAATTTTCCTTGATTGTATACAATTTTAATTAAACACTATCAATATCGAGTAATTGAGTTGAATCACACTCAAGGGATTGGGATGAAAACTGTCCGCATAGAGAACTTTAGTTTTCCTAAGCTCATTAGTTACCAGTTCTTCACTTCTACTGCCTTTGAGCTTTAAAGCACCATTATTTTCGAAACATACTATTCCATCATCTTTTTTCTAAAAATTATTCAATAAATATTCATTTCCCAATCACATGGGATGAGCATCCACTATTTGGAATCCATGTACTACTATTATTTTTTTCTTTAAGAGCTATTCCTATTTGGTTGGATTTCTTGATTTTCTTCTTTTCCTTCCATGAGACAATTTATTGAGTGAAGGATAAATATATCATTTCCAATATCTTTTATATATATATGTATTCATTATAGTCATATTATTATTCGATTGGACAATACCTATTTTCAAGAGTGATTTCACTTGGTTGATGGGTAATTACTTGTCTTTGAGTTGTATAGGTAATGTTCCTTCCTTTCCTAAACCTGTAACGAATAATGTTATGTCCATAATTAGAATAGTGAGAACAATATCCATAGAAACTCTTTATTATATTGGATAAAGGATGTGGACTTATTCTTATTTGTTTTCTGAACTTCTATCATCTTTACAATATGATATAGTATGGCCTAAAAATCCACTAACTGACATTTCTTTAGTGGAAATTTATTCTCACATACATTCCTGCTTATGTAACAATATATTGTAAATCTTCATAACTGAATATCCTTTTTGGTTAATTTAGGATTATACATAGAACTCTTTTTTTTTGTTTGATGCTTTCTTTGTTGGGACATCAGGATCCTTTTGGATATCCTCAACTTCCTGCTTCCATTTATTTTTTCTAATCATGTTTCCAACCGTTGACGTTTCTTTATTAGAACTAATTCCACTCTGTCCCATACATTTGGATCTTTTATCAATCAAGGTATTCTATACTAATTCAGAACCATGTTTATCTCTTTCTAACAAATCTCCATCTAATAATCTTGGAATCATTAATTTCTTCATTATTTCCCTTGATTTTGATTTAGTTTTGAGTTTACTCCTTAATGTAAAATGTTATTCATCAATTACCAAAATTATATTAGTTGAATCTTATAGTCCACATGTAATGTCATTAATGAATTTTTACTATGCTTCAATACTAAGAATAAATTTCAAAACTTCTTCCAATCCTTAAATAATTGTTAAATGTTCATTATCACCTTGTTACAGTCAATTAATTTCTTCTTTAATCTAATAAATATACTGAAACGATTTCTCCAAAATGACTCTTATCTTTCTATTTCTATTTAATTTAATTTCATGATTATCAAGTGAATCCTCATGTTCACCCTTGTGATCAATAACACAAATCAACTGATTAACTTTATCTTATTAGGGTTCCACATTTTCAATAATAGCCATCACGGATGCATGGGTTTCCAATTAAAAATCTGGTTCTTCATCCTCCAAAATGTCATTATCATCTTAGCATTCTTTACTTAAAAAAACACTTTATCTGTAATTTTATTCTCAAATTGAAGTATCCCTTTTAGGTGAACCTTTTATGAGGATTTTTCATTATTCATACTTCTCTTTCTTCATCCATGGATTTACTTGATCAACGATAGGTAATGTGTCCAACTCTACCACATAAAAACAGGCCAGAGGAATCTTTCCATCAAATCTCCCTTTTCCTCTCTAGAATATTCTAGAAAAAAGATAAAGAAGTTCATCTTCTTCATTATCATTGTCAGTAATATCTCTCTAAAAATAATGTTTTTCAATGAATTTGAATGTTATTTCTCTTCATACTCGATTCTTTTATTCATTTTATTCTAATCTTAATTCATAGTTCACCAGGATATATAACATATCATCAAGAAAAATTTTAAAACCATTACTTTCATGAAGGGATGACAGTTTTGGATTGTATATGGTTGTAATCCTTCTCAAAATTTTATTTAAAATGATAATATATTTAATTCCATCACCATCTCCCCATATTTTTATAATAACTTTAGTAATTTTATTAAAAAAAATCATCTGCATTTTCATCAGGGTGCATTTTTAGAAAATCAATCCTATTGTAAAAAACATGGAGTTTTCCCACTTTACTTTGATGTCTTCATTATATATATTTTATAATTTTTACAGCATATTCTTTGATAAACTGAAACTCATAAACATAAAATAAATTTGATCAGATAGAGTTTCAATAACAAAATTTTTTTCTTTGGCATCTATATCAAGCACTTTCTGGTCAGTTTTAGTCACAGAAAAAACAATTACATCTGTGAACTAAATCCCCTAAATAGTGGAATAATGAACTTATATTTCAAGGGATTTCATATGATATCTCATCCCATTATTCCATATATGGATGTATCTTCTATCAAATAAGAATACTCCCCCAACATTAACAAAATTATGTATGAAAAAAAATATGGGGAAAATTTAACACCAGCAACCTATACTCTCTTATACGACTTGTAGGATCCCAAAACACCCTGAGAGGGGATTGGTGAATCAGGGTGTAAAATTATTCTTTTAAAGTGATGGATCTTGTTCCTATGTTTTTAGGGACTTGTTAAACCTATATGACAGAATTGTGAAGCGGTCAAACATTTACATGTAGAAAGACAAAAATTAGTTTTAATTGGGTCTCCATTAAGGGATAGTCCAAGTAGACAGTATTGACAATGTTTCGATCATGCATAAATCCACTAATCATTACTAGTTATGGAATATAGAAGTTTAGACATAGTCACTCTATGCCATACACACATCCTTTTCATTATTTTAGGGATAACACACTGCCTACCAATGAATACATCCATTGAGTACCCCTAGATAACTACTTTGGTTGAATTCTTACTCAGCATAATGACAACATGGTCTCTTCATTAGAGAATTATTTTTTCCTATCCAACATAATAATATTCTGGAACTGTAGTCCTGAGTTGATGCACTAGAAATCACTGCTCACTTAAAACAGATGTTCAACACTACATTCCCTGAATCTCTTTCATGAAGATCACAACTTTAATGAAGTAAAAAACATATATGGAACACTATGTAATCCTATAAAAACTAGTCTTCCAAAAAATCCTATTTCTGAGATACATAGAAATATGTCAATACATCGACAATCTTTTCAATATTCTCGGGGTTACAATGAATATCTGATTTGTGAAACATTAATCCTTTTTTAATTCAGATTAATTCAGCATTTTCTACAAAAAAACACCACTTTTATTATGTGGGGTTGGCCTCATATTTATAGGTTTATCCTTTATCGATAATTCCATGACCCCATCAGATTTTTTGTTATCCACTAAATTCATGTCCATGAATCTCTACTATTCATGAAGCTCCCGTGAAATTTAAACCATTTGTAAACATTCCCATAGTTGGATGAACACACTATTAAACCTTCATTCATTCATGAAGCTCCACTTTTCATAGTTAGGGATACATACCTTTTTCCATCATGAATTCATGATTATCTACATCATCATGAAACCTTATCCTTTTTTGAAACCTAGTCTTTATGAAACAAAGTAATCTCAAAACTTATTCCTTCACAATATTTGAGAAGTGTTATTTCAATAAAATTACATTTCATTAAACTTTCTCCATCCTACTGATTTTAATACCAGAAATTTGGAAAACACTATGAAAAAAATCAATCATCAGTACTATAGTGATATTGTACAATAATATTGCTTGATTTGAAAACATCCTGATCAACCCAGTGTGGATTGAATAGAAACAAAAACAACACTCCACTACCAACTAGAAAAATCCTTGGTTCCAATAGATAACTAATATGGACACATGGGATCTGCACTGTTAAAACTAATTGTAAAGAAAAATTGTGTGCCTCCTCATTTCCTCACCATTTCACCCTATAACTGAATTAAACTTATGATATCACCTCATGACAAACAATTAATAGGGAAATTCATAAAATTCCAATAAAACAACAAATAAACATGATAAAAACTTAATCAAAATCCAAAACAACCCAAGGTAATTCAGGGATTATAATGGGGAAGAGCTGTCTAAGTAGTCTTATGCGCACACAAATCAAATACCAATGGTCTTATGTCAATCATACCAATGAACCCCTAAAAAGATCTCCCTAATACCATTTTGTAGTCAAAAATATAAATTTTACCTGAATTATCACCTGATATGTAAGTCCACATGGCCCATAGCTTATTCTTAATCTCTATGTGCAGGAAACAAGACCCAAAGGATCAAAAATAACTATTTGGGAATAGTTTGTATCCTAGAAGACTAACATCACCCATCCATTTTATAGATGGATAGAAGAATTGAATAATTAATATCAATATATATAAATATAAAATAGAGTAAATTTATAAATTACTAAATCTGGATATCAAAAATATCATCAGAATACCATATATATAAATATATACCATATCATACTCATAAAATAAAGATTATATCCATAGTCAAAAGATCAAAACTCAGAAAAAGGATCAAGACCCAAATATAAAATAAATAAAACCCCAACTATACAAAATCCAAAAATACATCCACATTATTTAAACTCTATGAGACTATGTCTCCTACAATATAAAATCCCCAAAACTAGGTAATCATGAAGAGCCAAAAAAATTAATTATTCCATGACCTTTACATGTGTCTTGAATTTGTTTTCATACACCCAAATGCATATTTCGGGTGTGAGGAAAAAATCCCAGTGGGATACAACCATTAATCAATGTAACTCCTTTATCAATAAAAAATTAATCTACCTTGAAACTCATTTTCAAAACCAATTTAAATGTTGAAATAATTTCGCTTAAAAACATTTTTCATTTACAAATTCCATTAATGTTTATAAAAAATATTCTTCCAAACATGAGTAAACAAGGATCAAATAAAGAAAAAAACCACCATGAATAAAATTCCCAACACAACGACACATGGAATAAGAGATGTAACATGAATAAACACAGCCATAAAACAAAATAAATGGAAATTGGTATTGTCCCAAATATCACTATCATAAAAAATAACCTAATTCATAAATAAAAAAACTAGGTATATGTAATATTCACCATGTGATCTAACCATAAGGATCTTGTTTGCCATAATAAAAACATGGTTTATTATTTTCCAAATCAAGATACACAATTTTAAATTTCTCTTAGTCTTCTACGGGATGAACATCCTAGTGCTCACTTGGTCCCTCTTCAATGATATTGATTCTCTCTCAATATCCCTCCCAAATTATCACTTATTTCATTAGATAAAATTTTGGAATCTCTCTTGGTCTTACTCCCATAAAATTACTCAACCCTTGGGAATATATACTCTGAATATAAGGCATGTACATAAACACAAGATGTCTCCCATGCACTCCTCAATGAAAAGGATGTAAACCCATAAAACATTCCAAAGAAATTGTTCATTTTAAAACCTTTTTCATAAACCATATGGGATAAAATAAGTTAATAATTTAACACAATGAAGTAAATATTGTAAAAACTTTTCAGTAAAACCATTTTCCAGTATAATATATTTTTTGTTTATTTAAACAAACACATTATGTGAGTTTAATACAACCCCTATGAAAAGTCATTTTAAAATATCAAATTTCATGAAAAAAACCCATGATTCACATAAAATATTGTTAAAATATGAATCAAAAATCAATTTAAAATAAATTTTATAATACAAAAATAAATTTCAACAAATAATGCAAGGCTAACCATGAAAACACCTTAAAAAAGGGAGACCTACCTTGAAATAAATTCCAAACATGTCTTTGTTGACAAAAAAAACTAGATTTTAGTTGGAAGGGTTCTTAAACACCTAAAAACTAACCAAAATACCTATAAATAAGAAAAAATTCATCAATGGGGGATTTATATGGTTAAAAACATCAATAAGAAAATGGAGAACAAACGTAGAATTGGGTAAAGGAAGAAGATATCATGAAGAAATAGGATTAACTCAATCTTAAATTACTATGATCTAAGAGGAATCCACAAAAACATCCTAGAAAAATATATACCAATATAATGGATGGGGAATCATATCATGGTGTTAAGAAATTAGGTATAGAGACATAAAAATTATAAGGGTAAATGGTAAAAGACATGTTTTTAATTACATGCACATACCACATGGTATATTTTCATGTTTCGGAAAACCATGTTCCAATTGTGCGGATAGAACTATCTCCATAAAAAAAATCCACAAGGTTACTTCTAAATCGTAATCAGTTATAAAAATTATGGTCATTCTATTTAAATAGAAATATCCCCTAAAAATACCTCTCAAGTTGTTAGCCACATGATTAGACAATCTCTACGCTAACATTGCTTTGTAGTCTATTTACCAAAAAATAAGAATTTCTAACCCCCAAATCCAAGGTACTCTAAGAAAAAATAAATTGAAAAATAAAAAAAACTCAAATAATATATACATTTGACTCATTGGATATCATAAAACACGTATTGAGGCCTAATATGTTTTAAACCCTCTCAAGTTTAATCCCCCCAGCATAGGGAGGAAAGGCACTACCCTCCCAAATGGTTCAATGGGAATGGACACCTCAAACAAATTATTCCCTAGAAAATTAATCATAATACATTTCTATAAATTTGATTCACTTGGAAGATCTTATCTCTGATAAAGTATATTCTTATGATCTCTAGTTCCCCACTCATTATAAGAGAGTAGGACTTAGAGGCTATAAAGGTTGTTGGGGTCGAGGGAGATGAGGTTGACACAATCCTCGACATTTAGGTCACATACCCACTAAAAACATATACACTATAGAGACCCATAAAAATTTAATATAGTGTTCTTATAAGGAATAAAAATCTACTCATGAAACATCCAAAGCTTATTCATGCATGAGTATATTGGAGGACCAATTGAAGAATCAAATTCTATGTAGTTATTGTAAATATATGGAATGGTAATGTCATACCGACCCATAAATGACCAATATTACATCATAATATGACTATGGAGGAAATAGATAGTATAATAAACCATATCTCATAGGACTCAGACCAAGGAATATCCTCAGGTACGAAACTAAAAACATCTAGCCCAAAAATATTATATCTTTATGTAGATATTCTTTAATTTATCCTAGATATAAATTAGGGATACGCCTTTTCTAAAAAAATCCATCAGGTAGTATTTTTGTGACCCTCATATTCCCTCCCAAATTTAAATATAAGTCCATTGATCTTGAGGTATACCATTTAGAGACAATCCATACTATACATTAATCTTCTTTATATAGAAATATAGGAAGACTACCATATTGGGAAATATTAGCCATTTTACATACCAAAAATTTGGATTTTGTTGAAATCCATTATGATTTAAATGAAAATAGAATTGAGATCAATCATATCATGATCTATAAAATTTTACACTTAGGCTATAGTAAAACTGATTTATCACCTTCCACTATAACAATATAAGAGTTAGAAAAAATGTGAGCAAAATCAAATTGGTTGAGTTAAGATAAAAGAAATGTTTAATGGTCTCATTTACAATTATTATTTCTTTTTTTGTTTTCATGGATAAACATATCAATGGCATAGGATGGTCGTGGAATCATTTTCATTTGAATATTCCCCCATCATATCATCAGTGCCTCCTATGCATTTGTTAATGGACATAACGGTGTCCTACATAGTGATAGTACATGTTTTTATTATAATTATCATTATTATATAAATAAAGGATTATGCAAGTGAAGTAAGAAATATCCCTCTACATGAGACATCATTTGAGTCACTACCCTTAATGGTTTGGAGATAGGCAATATCAACCTATTTTTTATAAACTCAATATAGATTAATTATTTCATATCAACCAAATTTTGGAAATAAATCCTAGATTATAAAAATCTACATGTATCCACAAGATATGAGTGGAATAATTTAGGTCTAATTTCATGGTGCAAGGATTTACCCTATGTCAAAATGATAATGTCTCAGATGGGAATGCTCACACATCATCTCTATAATCTAAAGAGATCCATTCATCCCCACATCTATTAGAAAATTTCCTCAAATCATGGATGGAAATGAAAATTCCCTTTTTAAATCTCATGAATATTAATATATCAAGTCTTCCTCTAAACTCGGTGATAAAAGTGAAAAATAATTGAAAATATAAGACACTTATGATGATAATTATCAATCATTATAATTATTATAGTCTTTATACACCTCCTCACCATTCACAAAAGATAAAAATTCCCCAATAGTGCCTTCAAGCCCTAAAGATATCCCTTTATTTATTATTTCCTCTAAAATTTATCAATATATAGGTGGGGGAGAGCACATCTAGACTACCCCTAAAAATAATACTCCTGCATCAATACTCATATGAACATTAAATACTCCTCCAACCTTTATAAGGGTAAAATTTTCATTTGTATTTTCATGTTATCTTGAAAGAAACCCTTCATCACCTTGTTCAACAAAAATTGATATAGATGAATAAAATGTTTATAAACTCAAAGATACCCCTCTATAATTTTAGGATGTAATCTCAATCACTATTTATGAACTCAAAAAGGTGAACATGGGTATATAAGAAGAAAAGTGGAAAACCTTAATCAATGTACTATTCCCCATAATTGAAAAGATACATATATCACATTCCTAAAAACACATTGAAATTTATTTCCCTAGAACTCAATTGAAATGACTAGGAATGATACTAATACGGAATATGATCATTTGGTTATACCTAACAATCACCATGACTACATGATGTAATCTAGGTGAACGCATCTGACTAATTCTAATAAGGTTAGAGTTGAAGTTGAAAAATATCATCAAAGAAAACAATATTCAGAAGCTCTAATACAAAAAATAGATTTCAAAAATAGACCCCATTGAGAAAAAGTATTTGAAAATAACATATTTATTGACACAATTTAACTTAATAACCATTTACCAAAGGATGGATTCCAAATTCCAATCAAAAGACATATTATCAATGAAATTTATTGTTTTAGGACCAATCCTTCTTGATGGGTACTCATAATAAACCAAGATTTTATGAACCCTAAAGATGAGGAGGCATACACATTCTGATACCCCCATGGACTATATTTATACGCAATAATTCCCATTAGATTAATGAAAATTGGTTCCACTTATTAGTTTGACCTGAAACATTTCTCTATGAAAATTTTAGGAAATATTGTGGAATGAAAGAAGAATTATTTAGCAGTCATGTTTTAATACTGTTGTGATCATATTTTTATCCTTTTGATATAATTCAAAAATCTGTAGTCATAAATGCTAAATATGAACTACACAAAATTAACTTTATAGGTAACATCAGGGATGTTTCTCAACTTTTGGGTATGTTATCATGGAATTGAAGCCATCCTCAAAACAACCATGGTGATCATTAATGCTCATACTCATTGATATATTAAAGAGTTTAGAGGGCTTTAGGGATTCCCCTAGAACAATATATTCTTTATTAGAAACCTTTCATGTAAGTTCCTACCCTTCACCATGTTCATGAAGAATTATCTCTCAAGGTTATTTTCAATTCATAAATTGATGCACTACCTATAACATAAAATGGTCTACTTGGTCTATCATATCAACCCACTAAAACGGTATAAATAACCATGTTATATTTGTGGGATGATTCAAATGGGGCGTTTTCATCATGTAACAATTTAGTATTCAATACATACTACAAAAAGAATTCAAAGGATAGGCATTGGAAGAATTTCTGTCAGCACAAACCACTTCAAAAAGAACTCCAGTAGATGATGAATTTCATGATGAATATATTTTCATTATTTTTTACATTCACCAAAAATGGGATATAAATTTCAATGGTGCTTCAAAAATCTCAACAAAAAGTAGGATGAAAATCATAAGTTTAATAGGGTTGTTTTAGAATTTTTCTTTATATCTATAGAATGGGAAGTCATAAACTCTTTTTATTTTTATAAGGCTACACCAAAAATGAGTTATAATACATTAATATCATCAATGGTTTGAAATTTAATATTTAGGTACTACCTACTTAACTAAATGTCAATGGTGATTCAGTTATGTTAATCAAGAAAATTAATGTGCAATATGCCACTAAGAATGAGGGTTTAATCCCCAAAAAAATTACGTATGAGGATTGATGGAAGAATTACAATATGATACAACATAGTCGCATGTATCGTGTTAACAAAATGATCATGAAAATTCATTGTCTAATATAGACACAACCCATGAAAATCTAGACTAGAAAGAGACTTTCATTTTCATTACCCACCATTTGGTGGTATCCCCATTTTTTGAATACAACAGAGAATAATAAATGATATCAACCCCACTCATATAAAAAGAGATCCAATAACGTCACTAAATTATTCTTACGTTGGATGGATGCCTCATAATCTGGACTACCTTTGAATTGAAATAATTTCCTTAGATCGAGTTAAAAGAAACAAATCAAATCATGGGTCTTAAACATCGCCCTTTATGATGTCATGAATTCCCAAGAAATCCGTTTAAAAATAATTCTTTTATGGAGTCTTATTTAGATGTATTAAAGGAAGAAACATCATCACTATTAGTAAGTAATTCTCTATTGGTGCTGATGGTTCTCATTAATCTAGGATCAAGTTATCTCATCAAGTCAGTAAGCTTGGACATTTTCATCTATCAATGCCCCAGGATTGCATGGAATTAAAAAAGAAATGTTATTCCTTATAAATACATGTAAATTTTATATACCAACCCTAGATTTTTTACATACTACAAAATATTCATGATTGTTTTTAATCTAGGGAAAATGTTATGGGACAATATCCCCTAGATATAACCTTAAAGTTCATGTATATCTTCACCTAAAACAACATTTTCTCAAAGTGAATTGAATATTTTTCACCCAAGAATGTTTTAATGAAGGTGATAATAAACATTTTGAAGACAAATATTATAACTAGATTTTGTGTCCCTCAATATTGATGGAAAATGACCCCATTTTCTTCTTTTTAGAGTTAAATGGACTATATCAACAATATGGAATTTAGTATAACCACTCATCCCACTACCATGAAGTAAAAAAATATTGATTGAATCTTTTAAAAATATTATTTATAATATAAATAAAATATAGTATATAAATGCATATATTGAATAAATTATGCATTTTTTGTGGGATTATGAAACCATTATCTATACATATAGGTAATAAACCCCATATTCAGTTGTATATGGGATATAAGTTATCTCAACCATAAAGGTTAAACTAATATCACATTGAATTGAAATCTAGAACCAACTATATGAATATGAACAACCTTTAAAGTTGTGGGATTATTTAAAACAACTAGATGGGAAGATATTGTCCACATTACGGAACATCGATGATTATCAAAATTGGGTTTCATGAGTATTTAGTAACAAAGTTATATTCTTTTGGTTCATCCATGGATTGATAACATTGGATCTCATAACCCCAATAATATGAGGGAATATGCCTCAAAATATTGATCTATAGTTGGTGGAACCTTATATTATACACATGGATTACTACAAAAAATATTATTCCATGATCATAATGAATGGAGAACATAATGTGTCAGACACCAATGCAATATTTATAAAGAATTAAATTGTATAACATTCATGTCAGTCAACATATGTCCTTGTCACATGAACATAAACAACCTGGATTGATCATCCTTATCAAATGATAATACGTTATGTGGTAAAATTCTTATCTATAAGACTATATAATAAAATATATAACATCCTAGTCATATGACATAAAAGGGAACAAAAACATCCTAGTCATGTGACACAAACCTCATGGTCATAATCTACATCCTAAGATGATAAAAAATATAATAAATTTTTTTGACACATAAAATAAAATTGTAGGAATCTTTCAAATCATGAATTCCATTTCTCCTGATATGTGTTAAAAAATATCATTTATAGTTTGCTACTAAAACGTTGATAATTTTCCAATTTGACTCTTGTTCCTCACAATGATATTTAATCATGTGATCTTAGAGGACATGGTTAATCATTTGATTTATTATTATTAAGAGAACTGTGATCAAATATGGGAAATAATGCTCCATCCCCCATAAACATAAACTAATAAGAGAAGTATATTTTTTATGACCTAATTAAAAAATATAAGAGCCAATGATTTTATGAATCCCTTGCCCAGAAATTTTATGTTCCCAAAGGATATCAAATCTCTTTTCTATAGATATGATATTGATCAGTGCAAGGAGGTTATTTCTGAAAACTATATGTCTCTTGATTTTTTTATTATCTCAGGATATAGAGTGATTACAAGATTATTTATTAGAAGACAAACCAAAAATTAAGGTAAATTTTCCCCCTTCCCCTATATAAGATCTCGATAAAAACAATGGATATTTCCCCATATCATAGAGATTCAAGTGTCATATATATTCTGGAAAACCAACATAGAGTATGATATAAAATGAAAAAACAGATCATTTTTCAATCTCTATTTTCCATATCGATGTGGATGAATTTCATATCAACAAATACATGTGGATTGATTCTAATTACATTACGTTACATAGTGAAATTTGGATCCTTTATCCTTATCCTATCCATTGATATATAAAATTCAATGTTCCTTTTGTATATGCTCTATCTACATATAAATTTTATCTTTAAGAACAATATTTGGATTTACTCGTATTCCAAAAAGATATGTAAGGAAATATGGATTTCCAATCCAGAGAAGAGCTGTAAATTTCAACATTGAAAATTACATATTTCACCATAGTGAGTTCCCCTTACTATAATATTAAATTTCTTGATGTAATTTCACTGAGGTGAAGACCAATTTCATTCCTTTCACACGATGAGATCGATTTATGTAGAAGATCCCTTGCAATAATTGTGTTGGAATGATAGAAGTACCCCATCCTATGACTATGATGAATTATAAAGAGACCTTTAGTATTTATCATCCATTGAAAAATATCACAAAGAAATACCCTTCCCTTACTTATGAGCCATATCTACTTGGTATATTTTTTTCATGGAGTTCTTCAACATTGAATCTCTATAGAAAATCCCCCTTACACAAGATTTATTGAATATTGTTCCCTAGAACCATCATTATTTAGTATTTGATTATATTTTTTTCTTACTAGAGAAGTTTTTTATCACATAATGATTTTTATTCTTAATAATGTTTGTATGTGATAATGTACTTTGAATATTAGTCATGATGAAAGGTCATAATAATTCCCAACTATGGTGATAACTAAGTGGTTCCATGATATTATTATTGAACATTGTTATATGGTCAGATGATATTTTATTATAATACACATATAATATATGATATTAGGGGTTGGAGGTTTGTAATACATTGAGAGACCGTCCCATGGCATTCAAAATTAATAATATTCAAGATAGTATTTTATGGTAAAATGCTTGTTAATAGGAAATCCACATTTCCATGTGTCATTGGATGTTCCTATCATTGGATATGTTTACTGATCATTAGACATTAATATTTTCATTAATGTTTTACATGTCTCACATACTTTTATGTAGTGACGAAAATCACGATGAAATATGTTCAGAGTGATGTAAGATACGTTGGGTGATACATGAGTGATAATTCATAAATGGATAATACAAGAAAAGGATTATTCCTTTTCTATATTCATGGAAGTCAATATATATTTTTTGATGGGTGATTTAATTTTCATATTGTCAAAGAAATGGACACTAATCATATAAGGTGATGGCTCCAGCATGTAACATTCTTGATCTAACATATCACAATAAAGGTATTATATTATTTGGTAAATATTTGTATGTGGTTGGACATTATTGTGAAATTATCGTTTTTCACTATGGATTCATTGGAGTGTTGATAAACACAAATCATGGAAAATAGGTGGTATAATATAATGATACTATAAATGTGGACTAGACAATCAAACACTTAATGTGTTCACAATCATTGTTAACTTACAAAATTTAATATAACAAGATAGAGTAAATAATATTTTATTCAGAATTGGTTGACTACCATAATTTAATAAAATTTTATTCAAAAGATTAAGTGTGTTAAATAATAATAATAGATTTTTTCATGTTTGGATAATATAATATCGATGAATAATGGAGTGATATTTCCTTGTAATATAAATAGTCTTTATTTGAGGATCAATAAATATTGATAATGGAAACATGAAAAAGATTAATGGTGTAATTAAAAATAATATAAATGGTTTTAATTTATATTCTAAAATGAATTTCACATGTCAAGTGATTAATAATAATATTATTATTAATGGACATTGAGTCAAATAAGATTATTACTGTTGGTATGGATTTAGTGACCCACCAGATAAATATATAATTATATCGCTTTCCTAAAACACAATTGGTCTGCACAACAGATAGAGTGAGATTATTTGAATACCTAGAGAGAGATCAAGAGATATAGAGTTCTCTCCTACCAACCTACATCAATCCGATAAGAGATCATCATGTGTTTATCCTCTATTACGATGAATTCTACTACGATCAATCCTGAACAACCCAAGCTATTAGAATTGGCTTTTCTTGAACCCAATGATTCAACAACATCATTTATAGATTATGGTGCACATGTGGATCACCACATTATGAATTCAAAACTCAGATCCTAAAGTGAAACAATGGTGTGATGATTTTTATTCCATCACATCATCAATGAAATATGAATTTCATGTTAGTGGTAATTCCATATATGCCCATAAATTAATAATAAGTTACATATGTGATCCTCCTTTTATAGTTCCTATGTTTTAATCCAGTTAATTGATCTATGTTTTTTTTTTGAAATTATGTTTTTATCTGGTAAATTAATAATAAAATTTGATTTATGAATAAAATACGAGGTGGTCATACCTTTGAAGGATGCTTCTACCACACTCAAAACCTACCAATAGTATCAAATCCATCACTTGTTTTATTTTTAATTAATTATTATTAATTGATTGGATTCATGTGTTTTTATGTTTATTTTTTATAAAAATATTTTCTTTAATATCTGATATTTTTGTCTCCTATCCTTCTTCATTATCAATATCATAACTAGCAATCGGCTAATTATTAAAAATGATGATTTCTTTGATTCACACCATCTAGAGGTGCCAAAGGATCATCCTGAAAAAAACTGAAGTACATGGTTTTTACTTTCAATTTACATATTCTGTAATATGTTTTCTTAAATGTATCTATTTTTATTAGGATAGATCCAACAATATTGGATCTGAGTTCCGAGTATATCAGAATAGTGTATATATATGAACAAATTGGAATGAGATATGAAGAACTACACATAATGTATCCACTGTACATGATGTGTAGTCACAACTATCTCATGGATGTGTAAATGGGGTGTCATAAGCATGTCGTGATTCAGATATAGAACCTGGGTAATATCATACTATTTAGTGAAAAGTCACATGATTTGTATTATAGTAAACACCATGTATATTGAACACATCCAAGACAGGTAGCATAGAAAGATCCAATTCAATTATTTTGGACATGTATAGAATATAAGTACATGTTGTGTAATTTTTTACATGGTGTGTAGTATGCTATTTATATTGTTGTCAGATCATAATGAAAATAATAACTAAATATACAATAAAATCTATTTATTATTTGTTTTGTGTTTCATTCATTTGATAGTACATCCTATGTATAGGACTATGAATAATATATTAAATTAATTTATTGGATGTGTTTTCGATAAATACACATGGTTTCATATAAGTACACTTATATACTACATTAATTTAAGATGATGTTAATTTTGATTAAATTTATAGATGATGGTGGGTTAAATATGGTAAGATGAAAATAATATAAATTGAGTTAATTGGAATAATTCATCGTACATTATTTATATTAAAGAATGAATCGATGTAATTGATAACTATTTTGAAAATGTATTTTCATTACATGATTTGGGTATGATCATGAGATTATGCCATACCTTTTATGTGTTTTGTTTCTTTTATTTAATTATGGTTAAATTATTATTTTTGTGAATAAATACCTCAAGGTGTTATTTGAGAATGTTTTGTGTGTTATTGTGTTTGTTGACAATGCTAGATGACTGCGAATGAGTATCATTGGTGATTGTCGAAGACAGGTTTTTTAGGTGGCACAGATTCTTAATGTTTTCCAAATTTTTGGGCCAAAAACTCAGGAGATAGGTGTTGGAAAAAGAAGGATTTATTCAAAGGAATGAATGATATAAATAATGTGGAAGAAGATATTAAATGGTTAAGAACTGTGTACCATAATTCATGGGTTATATACCAGGTTCTGAGAATGGTACGCGGATATGGTTCACGAAATAAATAACGGTTCTTGGCTAAGAGGTGGTGCAGTAAGAGTCTATATTGATGAATATAAAGGAATTATCCACATAAAATAAAATTTTGTATGTGGATGGTGTGTAAAAAAACTTCATATCTGGCTTGGGTTTCATGGTGGTAGAAGGATCGACATGTGGTGGAGGCTGAATCAAAGATCTGGTCAACCTTATTTTAGTAGGATAAGCGGGTATCTTTACTTACATAAGAAACACTAATCTTGCCGATTATTATGGAGATTGATTATCATTAGAGAATATGTTTTTTCTCTAAGAATTTGGTGAATTCAGAAGAAAGTTCATGAGTGAAAATCCAGCGAAGGCTATTGTGGTTCACGTGGAAGAAATTACACTAAAGGATTTAAGCAGAAATCTATGATTATGACTCACTATGTGGAGGAGGATTTTCTGATATGAGAGAGAATTAATTACATAAGTGGTACATAGAGGGTGAGATTCGGTACGCGGAGGTTATGGTCGTCCTCAAATAGAAAAAAGTTCGCAGAAAGAGGCTATTTCGTAGAGGAGGTTCGTATCGTCGGTACGTGGTAGTGCTATGCGATCGCAAAGGTGAAGGCAGTCCGTGGATAGGGGTAGTTCACATATACAGAATATAGGAAGAAATACGTGGAGGTGAGAATTGTAGGTGGAAAGATGAAGCAGTATCCAGAGATGTGATTTTCATACCAAACCCTCTATATAGTACATGGATAAAAAAATTAGTTCATGACTTTCACAAGGATGCTTGTGAAAACATCAAGTCATTTTTTGAATGTATTTCTCGGTACCTAAAAGAACCCAGGAAGGTGGACTTCATCTTTGGGTTAAAAAGAAACATCCATAGAGCATCTACCTATAGTTGAGGATGTAGGAATTAATGAAAATGAAGGGACCTACATGTTCATAAACTGTGATTGACCTACATGTCTATAATCTATGAGGGGATTTTTTCAATGATTAGTGAGAAAAAGAAGAGGAATACAATGACCCTTTACACCGATAGTGATCCAGATAAAGATACATAGGGAATGACCCTTGGGAATATAGTGAGAAGACCCTAAAATTTGTAATGGCAGTGAGCATGGGCATAAAAGATTTATGCCAAACATTGTACTCATTATTGGTAGTGAGCCTTAGTGATTTTGGTACATATGTATATTGTCATTATATGCTCCTTATACATAGACCAATGAGGGTGAAACAAGTAAAAATCATTGTCTCCTATGTATGATTTCATATATGTTAATATATTTCAATGCGTGGAAGAGACAATTGAGTTTTGAATAACAACAAAACAAGATCTGGATGAGGGAAATTTTCAATATGTTATACCATGATTCACCCCCCACTCTTAGGGTATTCAAACTCATGGACATAATAATTATTGATGGATTGTGTGTCATCCCCTCATCTATTTTATATAAGTGAATGCAGGTCTATAGTTTCTATTATGTTAAACCCTTTATCTAATACATCATATCCACTCACAAGCAGGTGAGTAAAAGTTTATGTAAGGATAGAGCTTCCAGTTGAGATAAGGTTGAATGAGTCAAGGATTTGATATGAAACTAATCAACAGGAAATATAGTATCCAAGTAGGAATGGTACAACATAAAACAATTTACGATTCACAGTTTTTACTCCTATGTTCATGGGTTAGTTGATCATCCCCTAGAATAAATTACCATTAGAAAAATTTCATGATCATAAAACTTATATTTATTTCTATCAGGTGTATGGTTAATTATTTATATTCTTAAATGCTACATGGTTACATTATAAATGAATTAACTATACTGCAAGATAAAATAAAATATAATCATATAATGTGTTAATGTTTTATCATATATGGTTACTAACTTAAAAAATAATCTTTATATTAACAAGGAAGGTAAAAAGATAAAATGGGATTCACACATAAGGATAAAAATAAGAAAATAATAAAATTACATCGGATTATCCATCCAACAAATAGGTTAAAAACAACCTCATAGTTCTATATACGTGACTAACCCATGTTGGGGTTCTTTCAATTATTATATAAATTTTAAAATGATGTGTTTTATTTAATTAAATTAGTTCACATCAAAAGTTTACTTCCCAATTTGGACATGGTGTAACCAAGAGGTGTAGGTTAAAGAAATATTAAATCAATATTTATGTATTGGGGAATCCACTCAATAGATAAAGTAACTATAAATAATTATAGTTGGAATGTTACACCTTCCAAAAAATAATTCAAGAGACTTTTTAGAACCATATATGGCTTATGAGAATGGGAATTCAGATTCCTGACACTTGAATAACCAAGAAAAAATATATTATGAAACTGATGGTGAGGAATGTTACGTTTTTGAAAAATAGTTATAGATTAATTAAAATTTTATTTTATTAATATATTTTTGTAATAAAAAAATACTAATCATCTAATTTTAATTTTTAGAAATATAAAACCAAACTACATCAACATTATTAGTGTGATACATACTAGAAAACAATAACCATCTCACTATTGTGAATTTCTATGAATTTTATATGAGATTGTGCATTATACTATTCCATGAAAGGAAATTGTATATGTTGGAAACCCCACTCTCTAAGAACACTTTCATAGTGTCAAATGGGTAAGAAGTTTATCTCTATTTGAATAATGTGTGTGAAATGATGGATTTTCAATGTTTAATGTTACCCTTTATGTAAAATATTATTCTAAAGTGATATAAGGATATGAATGTGAATAGAATTATTTATCACTTTAAGAATATCTATCCAGAGAATGTGATATGAGATTGATATGAAATCTCCAATGCACTATTAATGTGAAATAATAGAGAGTTAGTTCTAGGTAGGCACATGTAGTTATGATGATTAGCTACATTGAGAAAATAGATATCATCGGTTTTAATATACATGGTGAGCTGCACACGTATATCATTCTTTAAGCACTAACCAATAACATACCCAGTTTTATTATAAATTATAATCATAGAAATGGTGAGATGATTCTTCCTTAATATGTTAGGCTTATCATCCACGTTGATTAAGACATGGAGAATGAAAAAAATAAATGTACATATCGTGAATAAAAAGAATGTGAACAAGGAAAATGAAAAAATAGTCTTTACATGTATATATATTTATAGAACCAACACTATAAGATGAAAAAGATAGAGAGGAAAGGAAAATAATATGATGTTGTATGTTTTTCATGTGGAAATTAAGACCACTAGAAGAGGAATTTCACTGAGACAAAAAAGCAAGGAGAAGCTTTAGGTTTCTTATTTATTGAGTGTAATGATTCAATATCTCTTTGTTTTTTATTAGATACTAATTGTAGTGCACACATTTTTATCCAAATAGAGGAACCAAGTATATTTTAGAATATTAACCGTGATTATATGGATACGGGGGATGACAGTGGAGCAAGGTCAGCTGGTCTAGCCATTAGAGACAACTATCTCACATTACCAATAAGATTGATTTTTTTTAATGAATTATTATTATGTTACTAGTGTTACCAAGAACATTATATCCATTTATTTTTTAGATATAGATGAATTTATTTTCAACATTAGAAATAATGTTTACTACTTCTGTAAAGATAACAAATGATATAGTATGGAAAAACATAATAATGGTATTTATGTATTGAATTATAAAAACCAAATATTGAAAATTAATAATGAAACTAATTTGTGTGACTCATATGATACCCAGTTTTGGCATCACCATCATGGTTATATAAATTTAAAGACTTTAAAAATGTTATATAAAGATGATTATTTGGAATCTTTTGAGAAAAAATACGTGTAAAAGATGTCATACTTATATACATGGTATTATGGTCAATCAACCATTCAGTGGTTAAGGTGAAATAGTAAAAGAATCTTATAGGTTTGGTACATAATGATATATTTCATATTTCTTAAGGTAAATCTATAGGTGGATACTCATACTATATTAATTTTACCAGAAACATGATGATGTAGGGTTATATATACTAAATATGGTGAATGTATGAATACTTTTATAATTTCAAGGAGTTCAAGAATGAGTTTTATAATCATATTGGTGATAATATAATGAAAAATTGATCAGATTGAGGTGTTAAATATATTAACCAAGACATTATTGACTTTCAAAAAGTGTATTAAGTTTTTTTCTGAACTCCCTTGGCCTTTTAAACTACACTAGAATAATTTTATTGAAAGAAGGAAATGTAACTAATAAGACATGGAAAGGTCTATATTGAGTTATACAATACTTCTATTACCATTTTTATGATTTTTGTTATATAAGGCATTATACATAAAAAATGAATACCAACTAAAGTGGGAAATGGAATTCCCATATAGATATAGATTGTTGTGAAGAAATTTTTATCACATGTTTTTGCATGCAGATGTGAATAATTTTTTAAGTATAGATCATGAAAAAAACTATAACATAAAATAATTTTCTTTATATTTATAGGGTATCCCAATGAAACAAGACAATATTATCTAGATAATCCTTCCGAAAACAAAGCAGCTTTTAGAATACATGATATATTTATTGATTGGAAGGGCATACTAAATAAGGATAGTGTTAGCAAGATTTATTTTTATTATGTTTATTCTCAAGAAATATAATATTTGGAATAAGAACTTATTCCTTAGATCCCTGTGGAAGAAGGTGTTTCAAAAATATAAGTGCTGCATAAGAGTTAATGTAACACCCTTTGATTATACAATATATATATATATATATCAAATAAGTTTAATATTTTTGATATTTCTCATTTCATTAAACCCAAATTTATCTTATGTTACATAAAACACCGAGTTTAGTTTATGTTACACACAATGATAATTTTAAACAAAATGTTACATATTATTAAAATATTTTTATATAACAAGATTTCTATCACTTATCCATAGGAATGACATGTATGAATCAAAATAAATAAATGATGAAAATGTATGGTCTACATATTTATAAAAAACAACTTCACTTATTAATAATTAATTATAAATTAAAATAAACAACTTTCTGAAAATAAAGGAATTATTTTACTGAAAAATAATTTTAACGAACAGAAACATTTTTTTGAAAATAAATTAAGAAAAAAAATATTTTTCAATTATTTTAATGAAAATTTTATATTATATAGTAAATAAAATATTTATAATTCATATTATCTGTTTGTTAGAAAATATATAAGAACAAAACAAAATTCATGCTTAATAACAGTATTTATCAAAAAAAGGTTTTGCCTCCTTTTATGAACTTATATTATTTTCCTTTCTGATTTTAGAAAATGTATTCTAAAAAACTGAAACTAAATTTTGAAATCATAATGTCAAAATTATATTAGGGTGAATTTTTTAAATGTTTTGAGAAGTAATTTTTTTGATGAATAATAAAAAATAATAATTTCTCTTAAGAATTATCATTTCATTAAAAGATTTTACAAATTTAAAAATTATCTTAAGATGTTTTTAAAATAAAAAATTATTCAAATTATATATATATATATATATATGTTAGTTTGATTTAGTTCATTGAAATCATTTTTATATCAAATCTTGATATAAAAATGTTTTAAAATTTTGATCATTTTCTTTTTGAAAACCCACTCTCCCATCGTGTCTGTGAGATTAATTTTACATTACATTTTCCCAGGTAGTTGAATAGAATTTCTAAAAATTTATTCCATATTACGAATCATTATAAATTATATGAATTAATTTTTTATACAAAACATTTTAATATAATGAATATTAAAAATAATAAAAATAATTCCACAGTTATGTTAAAAGTGTGATTACTGGGGGTTAAACAAAAACAATAAGGGTTAAAAATGAAAAACAATATTCCTAGAAACAATTTAATAGTAATATTTTAAAATTAGCTATTATAGTTTTGAGAATGGACCATTTAGGATCTTTGTGTCTTGTGAGAAATGTGGGTACACCTTTTTCTTTACAAAAATTACAAATGTACCACTCACATAACATATAAAAAGCTACCCCATATCCTCCCATATTAACACTTAAAAAATAATTTGTCTCAGAAAATAACTAGTCAAATCACTTCCTATATTACCTTATAGTATAATATAATGATTTTTTTGGTCAAAAATATTACCCAAAATCCTTTTGGTTCAAACCGAAATATTTTTTTCCGAAGAAGAGGTAAAACCCCTAACTGAGCATTTTATTTTACTTTTTTCCTTAAACTCTTTCAATTATAATTAAAACATGGTAAAATAATTACATAAATATCTTTCTTATGATTATATTTTATTATTTTAATGATATAAATTAAATACTTCCCCTATTCTATCAAATAGTTTATGAAATCATCATTCTTTTGTATAGTGGACTACCGCCTTGAAAACCAATGTTAATCGTTTTATCCAACCACCTAATAAAGATAGAAAAATTAATTGATATATATTATATATTTTATATTAATGATATTTTTATTGTTTTTCAATTATCATATCACATATTACTTCTTACTTTTTATTCTATGGGAATATGATAACGTCGCTCGTGTATACGGTAGAACATCACCTCACAATGTGATGTCATTCATTATCATTTTATATAGATGGTAATAGGAATTATTTTAATGAAATTATTAAAAATATATGACATAAACATTATTTTATAATTTGAAAATATTATTTAACTTTATTTCTTTTTTTTCAATATGGTAAATGAATAAAACATTCATCCATACATATGACCCACCATCTCCATGAATGATTAATTTCTTTTTCAATCTCTAAATTATATGGATCACTATAAATACATTTATACAATATATATATGATATTTATATCATGAATAAACTTTTTTATATTATAGAAGGATTATCAATCTAATAGGTTGATAAATAAAAAATCATAACATATATGAAATGCAAAGCAGTTATTTACCGAAACACATCTTTACAATGGAATTGTAAATAAAATGGTAATAAAATATCATATCTAAATCATATATGGTATAAATTTTATATGTATGCAAATATATTATACTAATAATAAAATTATATATATTATATATATGAGATTTTAACATGTCTGAATGAATTCGAGGATTATTGTAAGGGATTCTCGTACTTTTTAGTTCTGTGAGACACATGACATAATCTACACTTATTTATTTAATTTAATGTATATAAAAACCATTATTGTATTTTACTTTTATAATCCTAAAAAATATTTGGATTTAAATATCCCTTTGAGGATCTCCCTTTCATGGGGTTTATGATCCAAAAGATACCAAAGTGGACATGGATTTTCCCATTTTTTCTTATTTTGTATATAAGTTGTGGTATGCACCTTATTTTGTTATGATGTGTAAATATAGACCCTTTTACATTTAATATCATTAATTTATTTAATTATCATAATGGTTTAACTTTTATTTAATTTTATTTTTTCATAGTGTTTATGATTCTAATTCACTAAAGTGGTGAGTGTTTAATGTTACAATATCATCATTTATCAAGAATATTTATGTTTATGTTTCTAATGATGTAATATTATGATATATATATGAATAAACACATTAAATTTCTTCTTATAATGTTATATCATGAGAATACTTATTTATTCACACATTTTTAATCAATTTAAATGCCCAATATTTTAAAATAACGTTTTTAATGGAAATTAACATTCCTTCTCCCTTTTTTTGAAGACCCTTTCTATTATAAGCCTATGTTTTCTAAATATGTTTTAAAAAAGGTATTAAAGATAATCTATATTTTTTTAATGTAGTTTTCAAATTTTATTATTTTTAATTTTTTAAGAGGAATATTTATGTACTCTTTCAAACACGGTCCATTTCTCATTTAAATAAAATCTAAAATGTATCTTTCCATTAACGTGTACGATATGAAAAATCATTCCCTCCAACATGAAAATAATTCTAATTAAATATTACCTTATATGTTTTCAAGGTTATTTTCAATGAAAAGGAATTTCAATTAAAATGATTTTCTATTTTTTATGTTTCAAAAAGATTTATTCAAAGAAGAAATTTTATTTTCCTCAATTAATGTTTTAAATTATTTTTAAAGACTTTATTATAATTTTCAAATTTTATTTTCAAGGAAAGTTATTTCCATTTCTTATGAATTTATTATTTTAAAATTATAATTTTAAAGAAAAATTATTTTACTCAAGAAGTGTTCAAAGTAAATTTTAAATATTCCCTTACAAGTTTAAAATTTTATTTTCAAAAAAATGATTTCAAAAATATTTTATAAATTTTCAGTTTTATAATAATATTTTTAATGAAAGGTTGTTTTCCTCTAGAAATGTTCCAAGTGATCTTTGGAAATCATTTTCTATCTAATATTACATCCTTTGATGTTACTTATGCTTTACCAGGGATATAATCCAAATATACTATTCTTTTTATTTTTATGTATGGTTTATGTTTATGATGATAAGATGTTTATGAATACCTTTTCTTTCTAGTAGTTATACCATGATAAAATGATTCTGAAAAATGCTTCTATTGGCACAAGATATGGTTTGAGGAAACGATTCAATGATTATTAAACCCATTTATTTTATAGTGTTTTGATATTATTAATGTTTTATGATTTTATGACACATGTATGTATGATTTTAATCATGTTATTGGTGTGACCAATATTTTTATCTAACGCATTGGGTAATGATTAAAGTTATATGATCTAAAAGGGTATATGATAGGATATCACCATATTAGGAGAGGGTACACAAGTTGTTATCTAAATCTAGAAAGAGGGTACATGGGAGTTTATCGCAATCCCGAAAGAGGGTACATGGGTGGTTTGACCATTCCAGACATGTTATGAATGTCTTGGTGGGTATCCTTAACATTATATTTTCAATGATTATTCAAAAAATATATGTCGTATGACAATGTTAATTACTCATGGCTCATGTTCTTGGATTCCCTTAAAATTAATTTCTTATGAACTTCAAATCCTAATACCATGACTCAAGATTGAGATATTTGATATATAGGGTATGGTTTTCAAATGTTACTATCATGTTCTCATACCCTTATTTTCATTATATGTTTATATATCTCCCTTGTTTACCCTTATTTAGAATATGATCTCACCCATTATTATATTTCCTTTACCTAGGTTATGAAGAAAGGTTTTAAGTATGTTAGATTAATGAAGAGTAATAAAGTGTAAGAACTTGATGGGAAATGTTAAAGATATTTCACCAAATTAAAATATTTCCTACCTAGTCTCAAAATACACTAGACTATTATGGTCCTCATAAATTTTTGTGTGTAATGTTATGAATATTAATCTATAAATATGTAATATTTATGAATTAAAACCCTAGGTCAATATATTACAAGATTGGTGAGAGACAAAAGTTGTTAAGGTTTTCTATTCGTTGATGACAGTGACTCATTATTATATAAAAATGATGATCCTATCAATTATAAAGATTTAATGGATATATAATATGATTCAGGATGGAAAAAAACATGAATTATGTAATGTTATTCCACATATCAAAACCATGTTTGGTTTCTGATTGATATTCTAATTGATGTGAAGCCTATTGAGTTTAAATTGGTATTCAAGATAAAAATGAACATGGAAGGTAAATTAAATACCTAGAGTTCATGTCTAGTGGAAAAAGTGTTTATAAAACGTTATGGAATTTAATAGAATTAAACCATTCTCCAGATTCCATGTTTCGACATATAATAATCCTACTTGGTGATGTAGCTTACTATGACTATGAGGTTTTGAAAATTGATTTCAAAACTAAATTTATTAACAAGATCCATCATGGGGATGTGTATATGACACAAATTGATGTATTTATTACTACAATAAATTGAAATAATACTGAAATTTTCATATATCCATTTAGGGATAGAAGAAAATATCTTGGCCATGGAACATTTGATTTGATGATTCTGTAATGGAATTTGGTTTGTTTGAGAATGAAAGTGATCCTTGTGTTTAGGAGAAGTTTAATGGATGTAAATACGTTTTCATAGTAGTATATGTTATTGATATATTACTAATTTGAAAATATGCACATGCCTAATGAGTGGTTAATTCATGGTTGATCAAGTTATTATTCATAAATTACTTAAGTGAAACATCCTATTTTCTTGGGATAAAGACCATGAATGATATATCCAATAGGATGATCAGACTAATTCAAGGTGTATATACTGACCAAATACCAAAGATTCATAGAATGGAATAATCCATGAGGGGATTGAATCCACTGTCTCATGGTATATATCTTTCCAAGAAAATGTTTCCTCAGACCCAAAAGAAAATAAAAATATTGATTAATATCCAATAAACTTATGAGATACCATATATCATATGACCATTGTTGTGAAAAAAGGATTAATTTTTCCTATACCACTACACAAAATAAAGGATTAAAGGAAATTTAAATCACTGCTATCTCATTTAGTAGTGATTACTAAAATAACCATGTATTTCATTGTTGATTTCCATTTAGCGATGATTTTTTCTTTTAGTGGGGGTTTCGGTATGTGTCATTTTAGACAATTTAGATGTGATTTTCAATTTATTTAGTTGAATGTATTTTTAAGAAATTAATTCAATAAATAAAATATATTAAATGAACATAACCACCATTAATATATAAATTGTCAGTTATGTTTATTGGTGGTTAATAGTGACCACCGCTAAATATTTATTTTAAAATTTAATTTTTTAAAAATTTCAAGGAAAGCATATAAATATAGAAACTATGATATATAATAAACTAAACAAAATACATAGTAAACCCATAATTCACACATAACACATCATACATTCACATTCATATATACATCCATCCACAATCACCATAATCTAAATCACGAAAAGCTTTGTCATCTTATAACCTCAGTCAACCCATACCTCTGTCATAAATATATCCATATAAAATAACTAATAAAATAATCCATTCCCAATATTCACGCACCCCATGACCTCACTCAATCCATATGGATCCACATAATATAATTAATTAGAACCAACCACCTCATCTCATCAACTATAAAAAAAAGAAGACATAAACTATAACTCTACATAATAAATTAGAATTACTGTAGAATCACTGATAAAAATTTAAACATACATTACATACTAAAAAACATCATGGATTCCTTATAGGGAATTTAATTGATCAGAACATCAATCATATTATCTAATATTGTTATCTCCCACCTACAACAAAAACAAGAACATTTATGAAAATAATTGTGAAAGAGGAATGACACTGAATATATTTAAAATGTTTCACATATTTTTTTTATTTTCAAAATCATGAAAATGGATGTTGAAATAAAACAAATAATATATTATGTAAAATACATTGAATACATAAAATTACATATTTATGATATGATTCAACACTTGAATCTGAAAAGGGATAAGTATATATCCTTGTAATTAATTTTTAAATCGATGTGTGGTGTACTTGAAATTTACATAATAAACTTTATAAAGACATTGATATGAAATCATGTACTATAGTTTAAAAATAACTAAATGGTGGTTATACCTTGATTTAATGTCAATATGAGTTTGTTTTCTATTATTTTTACCATTAAACTCATGTTTTAGTGTTTTAAAATGCTTATAACAAGTTTATATATATCCCTGGAAAATGTAACACCCCGAGATTTTATGAGAAATTTTGTTTTTAATTTCTTTGATGTCTTGTGTTGTACACTACACCAAGATTATCTTGTGATATATGAATCACTGCATTATCTTGTAGTATATGCAACACTGTTCTTGGATTGTGTTGCACTTAAGAGCAACATTCCCCAATAGCGTGTGTTGTACGCAATATTGAGCATCACTATACAACAAAATATTATTAAAATATTATATAAACTATCCATTATTAATAGTAATACCATATTTTGGAAATTTTATAAATTTTATCTTTCAAAATGGTCTTCATTTTTTGACTCAAAATATTGAAATTAGCCTAGGAGAATTTTTGGAATTTTTCTGACAACATTCAATTTTTGATGAATAGTGAAAACACTATGTTATTTGTTAAAACCGACTATTTATTTAAATAATCATTTATTTTATTTAAATTTACATTAGGTAAAAATATATAAATAATACCTATATAAGTTCAATTTAATTCATTGAAGTCATATTATAATAATTTTAGAGATATAAAAATTTTATTGAACTTTTTACCGTCTTTCACCCACCTTCTTGGAGCATTTGAAAATTTACATAAAACAGAATAATACCACTTCTGTGAGTCGAATTTCAAAAATCAAAGAGACGTGGTTGATATCAGTTTGTAAAATGTTGTTCAATGAGATGAAAATAATTTTTGGTGAATAGTAATTTTTAACTTTTATTTACCACGGCTAAAATTAAATAGGGTAATTAAGGGTATAAATGATATTATTACTACACTAACACAAGTAATAATTCTATTCGATTAGTTTAAATCAACCAAAAACAACCTTAGGATTAAAAATATTACCCTTTAGGTCTACTTGGTAAGATTAGGACATTTATTATTATTTTATTTAAAGAAGAGTTAAAATAGTTAAAATCAATGTTTAATACCTAATACATTTTTAATATTGGGTTATATAGAAGAAAAATTCTACTATAAATATTCATTAGAATGATAAATATATTTAATAAATAAACGCATTTTATTTATATTTTTTAGACATTAAATAAATTAATTTGTTTATGACATAATGATGATGCAGTAATTACCTTACTAAAGAAATATTTGCATAATTGATAATATAAATAGCCAAATAAATGTAATAGGAGACTTTTTATGAATTAAAATAATTTTATAGGTTAATATAACATATTAGGGTTAGTAAAATAATTTCTTTCTATGTAATAATGTTGTTATGAATATATATAAAAACAAAATACCAAATAGTGTCAAAATTGACAAAAAAGAGTTTTTAAAACAAATATTATATTATTAATTGATATAATGGTCATAAAATCTATGGTTCAATAAAAAGACTTCTATAATAATATATATGACATTAATGAACCAATTGGGTTTCGATTGGCAGTTTATATAAGTTTATTAACCATATAGTGTAAGAATACAAGAAGACATGGTAAAAGTTGAATTATTTAACTTCGAGTTGAATCTAAATGATAAGGTTTTAATGGTAACCTACACTTGTGTAAAACCTATTGGTTGAGAGTATTTCGACCCATATCCACCCTATCTTCAAAATAAGTCACATTGGATCCCTTATAAGCCGAATATGAATTTATTATAAAATAATATTTTATGTTTTTTATAAGGTGCCCCAAACTAGTCATAGAAAAGGGTACTCCCCCTCCTCTCTAATTCACACCTCCAAAGCCATTTTTATTGGCCAAACACTGCTCAAATACCCTCTCAACTATCCTCCCTAGTTCCTAGTGGCCATTTGTTAGTCATAAAGCCAATCAACGGGGCCCTTTTGATCAAATAAAAATGAAGAACCTAAAGAAGAGGTAAATTTCTCACCACTTATTTCAAGTTCCATTCTTCTTCCACTTCCTCCTTCTTTGTTTTTTCCATTCTAAAATAATAAGTACAGTATCTTTTATATACATTGATGTTATTATAAACATTATACAACCATATTAGTTATTTTATCGACCCTATGAGTTAAAAAGTCACCACACGAGTGTACATACGGCTTACCGTCTCCACGTCGTGGTGTAGTTTGTTATTCAAACATTTCATCATTTTGATGGGTACAATTATGAAAAAACTGCTTTTTATTACAACATAAACATTATTTATTGCATATAACTTCACTTTATACAACAAAGAATATCTATAGGATTAGTGTCTTTGGGGATTAGGATCATTACATAAAAACTTAAAACATGAAATACAAAATCAATATTTAAAACTTCCTTTACATGACCACTACATTCCCTAGTACTTAGCATTGCATGGGATAACCTGATGACATGCATAAGAAAAGGGTGAGATATAAAGCCCATTAAGGGAGTACACATGGAATAACATGAGGAGTACAATACATGTTAAGAAATAGGAATGTCAATAGAGCATAAGAGAAACATGAACATAAAGGAATGATAAATCATGATAATCATAACATGAAAATGTGGCAACAACACTTAACATCGAATTAGCATGAGCCAAGGCTCATTTCACATAAAGCATGAGTAAAAACTCATTGAACATGGAGCATGAGTAAACCCTCATTTCACTTGAATTAGCATGAGTCAACACTCATTGCACATGACGTATCATGATACTATACATTACCCAATGCATTGGAGCTCTATAAGGGCGCACCCTTCTTAAGCATTTCATTTCATGCATAAGTGTGCCACATGGATCATAAAACATGGATTCATAAAACATAATACTTTATTGCACGATAAAGTAATGTGGAATACATACACGAAACTTTAAAATAAATAAGTAAATGTGCATAAAGGTGAATACCCTTGATGGAGAAATGGGCATGGTATTCACTATACAATGACATTGGCTTAGAAAATTGGTGCGATTTCGGCAGCGTAACGGCGTGACATAAGAATTCATAAAAAAGGACGATGAGAGATAAAGGTGTTCCTCATCATATTTACATTTAATGGACAGTAAGGACTTCATATATATACATGTCCCAATAATTGAAATGGAATTTGGATTCATGATACAAAAGTATTGCTTGAATGTAAAAGAAGAGAGAGAAGTTCCTTTCGGAATTTCGGCATAGTAACGGGTGTACATGGGAGGAATTAAATGAGAGAGAAAGGGGTATCCCATCATTAAAATAATAAGGGGGAAGCATGGGGGAGGTTTGAAACCATACCCCAACATTCATAATTGAAATTTAAAGGGAAATACAACTTAAAGAAAATGGACAAAAAATGAGAAAGGAAGAAAAACCCTTTACTTGGAAGTGTGCTTCCAAAGGCTAGTGAGGGGCTTCTGAGAGGCTTATTGGGAGCATGGGTCACCTTGGGAGGAGTCTAGAGAGAGTAGAGCAGAGGATGGAAGAACTCCAAAGAATTTTATTGAGGAGGAAGTGGGAGCTTGTTTGGGTTTATATAGGAAAGGTGAGGGAATTTTTTATTATTTAGGTTTGGGTCCCCTTACATTAAATTAATCCAAACCACAAACCATCCCATGGTTTTTGCCCATGGTTTTTGGAAAAGGGAAGAGGAAAAAGATATTTTATATTACCCAAGTCATAACCTCTTAAAATAATAAGGTTTCTTATCTGGAGGTGAGTCACACTCTCATGCAGATTAATTTAAAAAGGCAAAGTGTTGAATATGTCTTGAGGGGTCCATTAATGCTTTGAAAAGTAAGTAAAACAAACCCAAAACACATTATATTAATTTTAAAACATATATTGGCCAAAAATAAGGATTATGGTATTTTATTACATCACCATTGGGTCATTATGATGTCACAAAACACATTCTATATTAAAATGGTATTTAATTTTTACCCAAAAATTTGACTGTCTCAGAAAATTATGAAAAATTCACCGTTGGATAATATCAACGTCCTCATTCAAGAAATGAAATTTATTTTTTCTAAAAAAATTTCTAAATATGTTAATTTTTACTTTTAAATTAAAAGCTGACATTTATCGAAAATTCACAGGTTTTGACAAAAATGGCTTTCAAACCTTAATAAAATTTTTTTAATTGCATCCATAAAATTATAAGATCATTTATATTTAATAAAAATTAATTTAATATTAATAATAATATTTTATTAAAATATTATTTAATTCAAAAATCCCTTAATTTAATAAAATATAATTCTTAATTAAATAATAACTAAAAACACCATTTGTACTTTGAAAACTATTTACAATGTATCAAAAATTACTAGAAATTATATTCATTATTATATAAAAAAAATTAATTTACATGAACATAGAACTACTTATTTGTTACATAACCCCTTAAAATAGTAGCATAAGACCTAAGGGTAAGGTGTGCGATGGTGATAGACTCTTGGGGTGGCTCGGATAACATCGCTCGAGTGGTAATCTCTATCAACTTCCACTTTTCCCATAGATGGTCCCGTTCGAGCTTGACATGTTGAAGCTCAGCTTCGGATTGGTCATGGGCGAAGCCCAAGGATGCCACCTCTTTTCTGAGCTCTGACAAATGGGCTTCATATGGGGAAATTCTACGGGAGGAGGCCATCGCTTCTTTTGTCTGGGTAAAATTAGGTTCGTTAAAGCCTTATGTTTATACTAATCATGTGATTACTGTTCAACAGCTATAAAAGTAACGGTCACAACACTTATCATAAAACCAAAAAATTTGAAATCATATAAAAACAATTTTTATAAAGAGACATTTAACTGCATCGAAAGGGATTTTCCAATAATGAATCATTGGGTCGTTACAATATTCACCCCTTAAGAAATTTCACCCTTGAAATTTTCCTTTTCCCACACTAAAAAAATGTGGGTAACTCAGCTTCATCATATCCTCCGACTCCCAAGTTGCTTCTTCAAACTTGTGGTTTCTCCATAACCCCTTGACGAGGGGTATTTTCTTATTTCGAAGAACTTTTTCTCTATGATCTATGATCTTCACTGGTTTCTCCTCATAAGAAATATTGTATTATAATTGTACCACCTCGGATGAGAGTACATGTGAAGGGTCCGGTATGTACTTCCTTAAGAGGGATAAATGAAAGACATCAGTGACCTTGGTCATAGTAGGTGGAAGTGCTAGTCGATAGGCCACATCCCCAACACGATCAAGAATCTCTAAGGGGCCAAACTACCTTGGACTTAACTTCCCTTTCCTTCCAAACCTCATGACCTTCTTCCATGGAGATATGCGTAAAAGCACAATGTCTCAAAATATAATCTCAAGGTATCGTTGACGATGATCTGCATAACTCTTCTGTCGACTCTGGGCTGCCTTGATATGCTGCTGAATGGTTTTCACCTTCTCCACCATTTCCTCGACCATTTCTGGTCCAAGCAGCTTACTTTCACCGACCTCATCCAAAAATGCCGGTGTTCTGCACCTTTTCCCATAAAGGGCTTCATATGGTGCCATTTGGATGCTCAAGAGGAAACTGTTATTATAAGAGAACTCAACCAGAATAAGATTTTGATCCCATCCTCCTTTAAAGTCCACTGAGCACGCTCTCAACATATACTCAACTGTTTGGATAGTCAGCTCGGATTGGCCATCAGTTTGAGGATGATAGGTCATACTGAAGTTCAGTTCAGTATTCATAGCATGTTGAAGAATTTTTCAAAACGTAGAGGTGAATCATGGATCTCGGTCAGACACAATAGATACTGATACTCGATGCAACCTTACCACTTCCCTGATATATATCTATGCCAGTTGATCCAATGAGAAATCCTCCTGAATAGAAATGAAGTGTACAGTCTTTGTAAGACGATCCACAACAATATAGATTGCATTGTTGCCTTTGGATGTCCTTGGAAGTCCGGTGACAAAGTCCATGGTGATGTTCTCCCATTCCCATTATGGTATGGACAATGGTTGCATCATCCCCTTAGACTTCTGGCTCTCTGCCTTCACTTTCTCACACAACAGGTACATTGATGTATATTCGGCGATCTCCTTCTTCATATTATCACACAAAATGTTTTCTCAGAGATCTCGATACATCTTTGTGCTCCCTGGGTGAATAGAGAAATTTGAACTATGTGCATCATCCAAAATTTCCTTCTTCAGCTCAGGACTTGATGAAACACATATTCATTTCCCTAACCGCACAATTCATTCTTCATTAATATTAAAATCTGAGGATTTTCCCTTTTTGATAGATTCCACTTTTTCTTTAATTCCCACATCATCCTTTTGAGAATCCTTTAACCATTCCAAAAGCGATGGTTGAGAAATAATTTATGAAAAGATTGATGATGTTCCCTTCATTATGATTCCCACATCCATCTTCATCATGTCTAAGAAGATTGGACCCTTCTCAATTCTCATCATCGATAGAATCGCTGGATCCTTTCAACTTAGGGCATCTTCCACCTTGTTCGATTTCCCAGGATGGTAATGTATTGAATAGTAATAATCCTTGATGAGATCTATCCATCTTCTCTGGCGCATATTAAGCTATTTCTTTGTGAATATATATTTAAGACTCTTGTGGTCAGTATATATCTCACATTTCTTTCCATAGAGATAATGCTGCAAGATTTTCAAGGCAAAGATCACCGCCGCCAACTCTAGATCATGCGTTGGATAGTTTCGCTCATGGATTTTCAACTTCCTTGAGGAATAGGATATCACTTTATCATTCTGAATCATCACACATCCTAAGCCCTTTTTTGAAGCATCACTGAATACCACAAAAATCTCCCCACTTGTGGGTAAAGTGAGCACGGGTGCAGTGATAAGACACCTTTTCAACTCCTTGAATCTTTCTTCACATTCATTACTCCAAGAAAAAATTACTCCCATTCGAGTTATCTTGGTAAGAGGGTTTGAAAATCGTGAGAAATTCCTCACAAATCATCGATAATATCCAGCTAACCCCATGAAGCTACGGATATATGTAACCGATGTTGGCCTCGGCCATCCCTCAATTGCATTTGTTTTGGAGGGATCCATAGGTATCCCATTGCTTGTGATGATATGGCCCAAGAATGAGACCTCCTTCAACCATAACTCACACATTCTGTACTTTGCATAGAGCTTCTTCTTGCGCAACGTCTCGAGTACTGTTTTTAAATGCTCCTCAAGATCCTCCTTTGTTTTAGAGTATATTAGAATATCATCTATAAAGACTACCACAAATTTGTCAAGGTAATCTATAAAGTCTCTACTCAGCATGTCAATGAATATTGTTGGAGCATTGGTGAGTCCGAAAGGCATTACTATGAATTCATAGTGCTTGTACCTTGTACGAAAAGCAGTCTTGGGGATATCTTCCTTCTTCACCCTTACATGATAATATCCCGACAGCAAGTCCACCTTGGAGAAGTAGTGTGCTCCACACAACTGATTGAACAAGTCATCAGTTCATGGGAGAGGATACTTGTTCTTTATCGTGATTTTGTTTTGTTCATGATAATCGATGCAAAGCCGCATTGACCCATCCTTCTTCTTGACGAAGAGGACCAGTGTACCCAATGGTGAAGCAGTTGGCTGTATAAACCCTTTATCAAGATTCTCCTGTAGTTGTTTCTTTAGATCTTCAAGATCAACAACATCCATTCTATATGGAGTCTCGGATATTGGAAATGACCCAGGTATAAATTTAATTGAGAACTCAACATCATTTCTTGGAGGAAGACCGGGAAGTTCCTCAAGAAACACTTCAGCGAATTCCCTCACAATAGGCATTTCTTCAAGGATGGTTTCATCCGTGGACTCAATCATCTAAGCCAGATATGAGTGCTCATAAGGTAGTAATATCCATTCTTGAGATGATGGAGCTAAAGGAGATTCATCTTCCTCTTGACACTTGTAATGAATCGGGGGTCAATTCTCCATATGGAGTCTGATTTCCCTCTACCGACAATTTATGTTGGCTCTATATAAGGGAAGCCAATCCATGCTAAGAATTTCATCAAATTCCACCAGAGGGAGTATGATGAGTTTCACCAGGAAATTCAATCCACAGAATATAACAGGGGAGGACTTATATTCTTGTGATGCAATGATTGCCCCATTTTCCATACTCACTTACATCTTTACTTCCATGATTTGTGGTGGTGCTGAGATTATTCTACTAAACATTGGAGATATAAAAGAATGCGTAGAACCTGAATCAAAAAGTGTGTTTGCTATTATTGAATTAATTACTTGTGTACATGTCACCACTTCGTTGTTTGGGTTCACTTCCGCAGAATTGATGGGAAAAGCGCTTCCTTTCTGTCTTGGAGGTTGTTGGTTTCCTCCGAAAAACCTTGGATTAGGGAACTGATTTGCAAAATGACCCGGTTCATTGAATTTATAGCATTTAACAATGAGTTGAGGTTTGAACGGAGCATTCCTATCATCTGTCGCAGCCGCGGGTCCTTCATTCCGATAGTTAACAGCTAGGATCCCTTCTCTTCCACACCTGATGCATTTTCTCACCCCCTTAAGGCAATTTCCAGGGTGCTTCTTTATGAACTTTTGGAATATGGGGTGCTAGAACTTCTTAGAGCTGTTGGATTTATCCATCGGACAACCAGTATTGAATTCCACCTTAAACTTCTTATCCTCACGATACCCCTATGATTCCCCGATCTCCATTTAGACCTTGAGGGCACATCGGACAATTTCCTCACAGCTGTCGAAGTCACGGATCGCTAATGCTTTCCGCAAGCTAGGCTTCAGCCCACCAAAGAAGCGGTAAACCTTGCATTCAGGGGTAACGACAATGATGGAAACGTATCATGCAAGCCTTGTTATGTTTGCATCGTACACTCCAATAGATTATTCATCTTTTTGCATGAGGGAAAGGATGTCCCTTTCCATCTTAAGCCGGAGCGTGTGCGGAAAATATTTATCGAAAAACATCTTCCGGAATTCCTTCCATTCCAAAGCCTTGATCTCCTCCTCAGGATTCATATTTTTTATCAATGTCCACCATTTATTAGCTTCACCCTCCATATGATAAGCAGCCGGGAGAACCTTCTCTTGTTAAGAACATTGAAGGATGGAGAAGCTCATTTCAATGGAGTTGATCTGTTGTTCAGTGATCGTGGGATCAGATGATCCACTAAAAGTAGGAGGCCTTTGTCTCATGAAGCTCTCGATAGCGACTTGTTTATACATAGGGGGGGGGGGGGGGTTGAACGTTCCTCTTGACCCGTGTTTCTATTCAAAACTTGTGTTATCTGAGAGATAAGCATGACAATGTTCGTGATTCCTGCTCCCATTGGATTGGGCATCTCATTAGTATAATTATCACACTGATCTTCACAACAGTTGTTAGCACGAGTCCTCCTATTACCAGCCATTGGCTGGAATAAATGGAAAGTTAGGGGTAACACATAAAGGGTAATCCAAAGACAAAAGTTGATGACTTATAAATAAACTTTAATTTCATTAACTCTTGAGTATATAGGATTCAATATAGGCTTTTGATGATATACTTTCTAACATATATTCTTAGGGGAATTTTTCCCATAATAAGGGTTCATACTAAGATTGTAAATTTTTCAAAACATATCCCCCGGGAGTGTCGTAACCAAGAGTGATGCATGTCCCATTTTCGTGCACTAGTTCCTGTTCGAGTCTAGCTCAATGTGGTGTTTTTGGGTTTTACCCCTAGGATACATCTGTGCCATCGCCGCCTCTACCTGCTCGTATCCATACAGGTATGTATTTTTTTAATAAACCACATACATAGTATTTACCAAAACTTAGGGTTGTTTTTATTATACTTAGTCTTGTATCTAAGGCTTTACTAGGGTTTCCTAATCCAAAAAATAACTAAACCTATCCACTAATACCAACTATTGCAAACCTGCTTTTTATTACAACTTAAACATGCTTTATTTCATAAAACGTTACATGATAAAACAAAGAAGATCGAGAGGTTTAGTGTCTTTGGGTCTTAGGATCATTACATAAAAACTTAAAACATGAAATACAACATCTTTATTGAAAACTTCCTTTACATGACCACTACATTTCCTTATACATAGAATTTCGTGGGATAACCTGAGGACATGCATAAGAAAAGGGAGAGCTATAAAGCCCAGTAAAGGAGTACACATGGAATAACATGAGGAGTACAATACATGTTAGGAAATAGACATTTCAATAGAGAATAAGAGAAAGATGAACATAAAGGCATGATAAAGCATGATAATCATAACATGGAACTGTGGCAACAACACTTAACATGGAATTAGCATGAGCCAAGGCTCATTGCACATAAAGCATGAGTAAACCCTCATTGCACACGATTCATGATTAAACCCTCATTAGAAATGAATTAGCATGAGTAAAAACTCATTTCACATGATGTATCATGATACTATACATTACCCAATGCATTGGAGCGCTATAAGGGCGTACCTTTCTTAAACATTTCATTTCATGCATAACTATGCCACATGGATCATAAAACATGGATTCATAAAACATAATCATTTATTCCACGATAAAGGAATGTGTAATTCATACATGAAACTTTACAATCAATAAGAAAATGTGCATAAAGGTGAATACCCATTACGGAGAAATGGGCAAGGTATTCACTACACAATGACATTGCCTTAGAAAATTTGGGCGATTTCGACAGCGTGCTGGCGTGACATAAGAGTTCATAAAAAAAGGTTGATGAGAGAGAAAGGGGTTACTCATCATATTTACATGTAATGGAAATTGAGGAGGTAATATAGATACATGTACCAACAATTGAAATGGAATTTGAATTCATGATACAATAGTATTGCTTGAATCTAAAATAAGAGAGAGAAGTTCCTTTCGGAATTTCGGCATAGTAACGGGTGTACAAGGGAGACATTAAATGAGAGAGAAAGGGGTCTCCCATAATTAAAACAATAAGGGGGATGTATGGGGGAGGTGCGAAACTATTCCCCAACATTCATAATTGAAATTAAAAGGGAAATACAACTTAAAGAAAATTGACAAGAAATGAGAAAGGAGGAAAAAACCCTTACTTGGAAGTGTGCTTCCAAAGGCTAGAGAGAGGCTTGTGAGAGGCTTCTTGGGAGATTGGTTCACCTTGGGAGGATTCTAGATAGAGTAGGGCAGAGGTTGGACGAACTCCAAAGGATTTTAGTGAGGAGGAAGTGGGATCTTGGGTGGGTTTATATAGGAAAGGCGAGGGAATACTTTATTATTTAGGTTTGGGTCCCCTTACATTAAATTAATCCAAACCACAAACCATCACATGGTATTTGCCCATGGTTTTTGGAAAAGGGAATAGGAAACCAATATTTTATAATCCCCAAGTCCTATCGTCTTAAAATAATAAGGTTGCTTATGTGTAGGTGAGTCACACACCCATGGGAATTAATTTAAAAAGGCAAAGTGTTGAATATGTCTTGAGGGGTCCATTAATGCTTTGAAAAGTAAGTAAAACAAACCCAAAATCACATTATTTTAATTTTAAAACATATATTGGCTGAACACAAGGATTATGGTATTTTATTACATCACCATTGGGTCATTATGATGTCATCAAACACATTATATAGTTAAATGGTATTTAATTTTTACCCAAAAATTTGACTGTGTCAGAAAATTATGAAAAATTCACCATTGGATTATTTCGACATCCTGATTCCAGAAATGTCATTTATTTTATCTAATTTTTTTTTTAAATTTGTTAATTTTCAATTTTAACATAAAAACCGACATTTATCAAAAATTCACAGGTTTTCACAAAAATGGCTTTCAAACCTTAATAAAAAAATTTAATTGCATTCATAATATTATAAGATCATTTATATTTAATAACAATTAATTTAATATGAATAATAATATTTTATTAAAATATTATTTAATTCAAAAATCCCTTAATTTAATATTATAGAATTCTTAATTAAATAATAACTAAAAACACCATTTGTACTTTGAAAACTATTTACAATGTATCAAAAATGACTAGAAATTATATTCATTATTATATACATAAAAAATAATGTACATGAACAGAGTACTACTTATTTGTCACATAACCCCTTAAAATAGCCGCATAAGACCAAAGGGTAAGGTGTGCGATGGTGACAGACTCTTGGGGTGGCTCGAATAACATCGCTCGAGTGGTAATCTCTATCAACTTCCACTTTTCCCGTAGACGGTCCCATTCGATCTTGACATGGTGAAGATCAGCTTGGGATTGGGCAAGGGCAAAGCCCAAGGATTCCACCTCTTTTCCGAGCTCCGACAAATGGGCTTCGTATGGGGCAATTCTACTAGATGAGGCCATCACTTCTTTTGTCTGAGTAAAATTGGGTTCGTTAAAGCCTTATATTTATACTAATCATGTGATCACTATTCAACAACTATAAAAGTAACGTTCACAACTCTTATCATAAAACTAATGAAGTTGACATCTTATAAAAAACAGTTTTTATAATGAGACATTTAACTGGATCAAGAGGGATTTTCCAATAATGAAACATTGAGTCGTTACAATAATAATGATTATAAATGATTAAAATAATAAATAAAACATTATAATTATTCTGTATATATGATATACCATCCAATTATATACTATTTTAAAATCAAAAGAATGAAATTATCACTCGTGCGTACGTACGGACTGCCGTCTCCATGAACGCGATGAGAATTATATTCCATGATTAACAATCCAAGTATGATTAAAAAGTATATATAATAAATAATCATGAATGAAATTACATAATAATGATAATGTATTTATTTACATATATGTTTCATTTACTTAATTCCATTCAATTCAATAAGGAAACTAAAACAGCGTTCATGCGTACGTACAGCCTATCGTCTCTATGAACGGTGTATTTCATTCCATTTATCGATATAACATATATATTTATATGATGAATATATATTATATATAAATCATGTTTTACATTATGGAATAATGTAAATAATAATATAATTAATAATATCAATTACAACAAGTCAAAACACGTACTAAAAAGGAAAGGATTTTACCCAAAATGCCGCTTTAACATGAAATTTACAAAAGAACGGGTAATATAAAGTCATACGTGAATCATATATTATATCATAAATATTATTATGGTTGTTTTACAAGTTAATAATATGTTAAAACAAACCATATAAGTGACCTGGACACATACAGAAGAAATTTTACCTTAGGTAAGGGATAATTTTTCAAATCTCATTTTTATCCAAGATTGCTTATACGTAAGTATTCACTAGGGTTATATTTTTGATCCGCATCATAAAATTTATTTTCATAAAGTTTTTAATATTCTTAAATGTATGTTTAAAATCATGTTTATCCCTCTTTGACTTTTAAATTGTGTTATGGAAGGAATCATTCTTTTGCTTACCATATGAGGAACGTTTTTACATTTCTAGCAAAAGTACAAGGAGAATGTTTCTTAACTTATATGGCGTAAACGGATTTTTTTGGTTTCATAATGCCTTATTTTCATGAAGATTACTCTACAAGAGTTCATTATTATTTTCTAAAATATCCTTTTCTTTTAAAAGTGAATGGCATTTTTTGAAAAGAAAATTATTTTTGAAGAAAGATGGATATTTTCCTCTAGAATTCATTTCAAGTGTTTTGTCAAAACTATTTTCCATCTAAGATGACATTATTTAATATGATTATGTTTCAAGAATAATTTCTCAATTATTTAAATGGTTTTATTCTTCTAATAATGAAATTATATCCATTTGTTTTATATGGGTTACTTTATGATGGGATGATGTTTATGAACCCCATTTTATCCATTGGGTTTTGATGAATGACTTATGTTTATTTGTGGCACAAGTAAGAATAATTTCATTATGAGATCGGTGAGACATATATCTCCCTCCAATACATTCGGTGAAGATTTATATCTCATGAGATAGACATGGATGGAATGGAAAGTGAACCCGGTTCAGCAATATAGGGCTGGAACGACAACTAAACTCGGTTCAGTAAGAGACTCTGTCCACTATGATGGTCTTGGAAACAATGAATTGGCTACTATGTATATCATAACATGTGCATAATGGTTTTCCACCATTACATGTTTTCTTCCCGTGCTATTTCATTATGATTAATGTTCCTTTATGATCTATATCTTGCGTACTGCCACGATATATTTCACAACTCAATATCATGATGATTAAACTTAATGTTCATGTTTTTATGTTTAAAGGTATATTGATTGTTTTATTTTCCCCATGCTTACCCTTACTAAGAATTTGAGCTCACCATTTATATGTTTTCTTTTCCCTAGGATATAAATAATTGTTTTAGGTATGAAAAAAATTATAAGATCTTTATGGGAGATGTTGAAGATCATTCACCATTATTAGAAGATTATGTTCCTAGTTTCCAAAGACACTAAACTATTAAGTTCCTTGGGTGTAATTGTTTTTATGTATTAAGTATTCTGAAAAATTAATGTAATTTCCATGTACGTCAAGTGTGGGTCTCTATAGCTGGTATCAGAGAAAAGGGTTAGTTAACATTTGGAAACTAGGATGCGAAAACATTAGTGAAATCCCTAGAGATATCTCAAAGGTCGGTCTAGGGATGTCCCTCAATTTAATTATATGTATAGGTTATATCCATAGAATTTAAATAATGATCATAGAATTAAACATAAGTTTTTATATATTGAATGTACTCCCCCTTTAATATGTTGTTTTCCTAGAATGATTTTTGCCTCTCACACTATTATTTTTGGGTTTTAGATGATTGGTGGAACGTGAAGTAACCATGTTGATCAATGTAGTGGACAATGCAATGATTGTAATCATGAACAAACCAATGTTATTGGAGATGGAGTGAAAAATCATATTTCTATACTCACACAAGCTATGAATCATTCTGGACTTTCAAATGAGTAGAGAAGAGAACAATATTCTATTCAGTCCTTCATAAGGCAACATCAACCTTCTTTCAGATGGTCTTCTGATCCACTTGTTTCTGAACAATGGATCAGTACCATTGAAAATATATTTTCCATACATCACTGTTTGAAACATGAAAAAGTCATTTTGGTTGTTTACAGTTTAGAAGGTGAGGCAGATCAGTGGTGGACTCTAATTAAGAATACTAGGCCCCGAGATGAAATGGAATCCATAGAATGGGATGAATTCAAGAACATGTTTTCCAATAAGTACATCACTCATATTCTTCGAACAATGATGGAAAAGAAGTTCTGTGAGATTATGCATAAGGATGATGAATCTGTTGGTATATACGAGGTGAATTTTACAAGGCTTTCAAGGTATGCATTTGGCTTTATCATCTAACCTAAAAGTGAAATTGATCGATTCTTCAGTGGCTTAAAGAGAAGTCTTTAAATTGATTTAGCTATAAGAGACTTCAATAGCTATGAAGAAATTGTGTGTCGTGCTATCAAGGTAGAACTGGATGTTGGTGTAACATATCCATCTCATGGTTTTGATAAGAAACGAAAGACGGAGTTCATTGAAAAATCTCATAACTACGGTGAAATGAAGAAAAATATTTTTTCATGCTTAATGTGTGGAAAGATGCATGGTGGATATTGTCATAAAGGGACTAGAAAATGTTTTAAGGGTGGAAAATAAGGTCATCAAGTAGCTGATTGCTGAATTAATGGTAAAAAGGTTTCTAATGATGTGAATGGTGAAAAGACAACAGAGAACACACCACCATCACTTCAATGCTACAAGTGCAGGGAAATGGGGCATTATGGTAACCAATACCCTAATCCAAGGGTTAATGATGATTGACATCACCAACCTATTATGGAAAAGGAAAACGGGAAGTTATATGTGATCACTATTGGTGATGTTGAATTCGACAATGAAGTGGTGGAATGATTTCATGTTTATGTAACGGGATTCGAAAATAGTGTTGTGGAATCTCATTTATAATATCGCGGAATATTGGAATATCTATGTATTGGTTTGTTGTGGTTTTCAAAAATTATATGGTACCGGTAACCATGAAAAGTGATTGAAATATTTTTGGAATGAAACTAATATGCGTATAATGAAGTGATAAGAATATAATGATTTGTTTGATAGTATTAATGAGCTCATGACTGATATAAGGACAAAGTGATATCACGGTTTGATTATATTGAATTTTTGGAATTTTGGTATGTGGAAAGAGTTAAATTTTGACAGCATTCATGTTTTCTATAAAGTTCAAGGGGTATTCATTTTTCATGAGAATACATGATTAAGGTATTTACATGTCTGGAATGTGACCAACAACAAGATATATCTTATGACATGTGGGGGACAAATGATGGAATCCACATGCTCGGTAGATGACATTTCTAGTAATCGGAAATAAGTATTTTAAATAAGCCTAAAGGTTGGAATGGATTAATTTTGACATAATATTGTATTTATAAAGGATATAAATATTTGATTTTATTTCTGAAATGTAATTATAGTATAGTTTTAGAAAAAGGACAACCCATAGTATGGGCGACAACCCATTGCGTCAGACAAGGATTCGGAAATCGAACCCACAATCTAAATGCGGCCGGCCTTTATCTCCTACCATTGTCCTACAGGAAGTCCCCAGATAGTATAAATTAGTTAATTTTATTATGTGGTATGATAAATTAAGTATAAGTCCATTTTTGGAACCACATACAATTAATATCACTATAGATGGACTTATGTATATAACTATTATTATCCTTATGTTTGAGACGGATTGAATGACCTATCATTCTATCGCATGATCCAAAAACACATTACAGAAGAAAAATTCTACTTCATTTCTTTAAGAGATGAAGTGGAAATTGTTCAAGGCACAGGCAATAGTGAGATTGTACCAAATTCATGTATGTAATTCTTTTAATTCCAAAATTTTCAACATTAAGGAAATGATAATGAAAACCAAAAATGTTGTCCTATTTCCCTTATATCTGATGAATCAGATGGTACCTTATATCATCATCAATTTATGGCTTTTTGATTGTTGGATTTTTTATAGCCATGTTCTCTACCACTCTCCATCAGAAATGGATGGTCATATTTCTCTTCTATATCCATATTTTCACCTATGTTATCCTATGTGGAAACCCAATGATAAGTTAATTTGGGTATCCATCATGTTTCTAACATTCTTTCTTAAAATGATGTTTTAGTATTCTTTTTACGATGTGGGTTTAATGGAAAGAAAAATTCAAATAGAAAACAATTTATAACCCTGACGAATTTCGAGGGATAAATTCATTTTAACGAGGGTGGAATGTAACACCCCAAGATTTTATGAGAAATATTATTTTTAATTTCGTTTATTTCTTGTGTTTTACACTACACCAAGATTTTCTTGCACTATACAAAACACCGTATTAGCTTGTTGTATACACAAACAAAATTCTTGGCTCGTGTTGCATGCAAGAGGAACCTTCCTCAATAGCATGTGTTGTGCGCAATATCAAGTTTCACTAAACAATGATATATTATTAAAATATTATATAAAATATCTATTATGAATAGTAATACACACTTTTTGTAATTTTAAAAATTTTATATTTCAAAATTGGCTTCATTTTTGGTTTCATAATAACGAAATTATCCCAGAGTGAATTGTTGGAATTTTTCTGAAAACATTTAATTTTTGTTGAATAATGAAAACATTGAGTTATTGGTTAAAACTGAAATTTTATTTAAATAATTATTTATTTTATTTAAATTTATTTTACAAAAAAATAGATACATAGTACCTATATAAGTTCAATGTAATTCATTTCATTCATTTTATAATAATTTTCAATATATACAAATTTAATTGAACATTTTACCTCTTTTACCCACCTCCTAGGAGTATTTACAAATTTACATAAAACACAATTTTAACGCTTCTGTGAGTTGACTTTCAAAAACCCAATAGACACAGTTTATATCAATAAGTAAAATGTGGTTCAATGAGAAGAAAATAATTTTTTTGAATAGTAACTTATAACTTTTATTTATCATGCTAAAAAGTAAATAGGGCAATTAAGGGTAAAAATGATATTATTATTACCATAACACATGTGATAATTCAATTGGATAAGTTTAGTTCGACCATAAACAACCTTAGGAATAAAATATTGACCTTTAGGTCCACTTGGATTAGGTTAGGATATTTATTATTAGTTTATTTAAAGAAGAGTTAAAATAGTTAAAATCAATGTTTAATAACTAAAACATTTTTCATATAGGATTATAGATAAGATAAATTCATCTATAAATATTAATTTAAAATATAAAATTATTTCCTATATAATGGTATTTTATTTATATTTTTCTGACATTAAATATTATAATTTATTTATGACACAATGATGATGTAGTAATTACTTTATTAAGGAAATATTAACACAATTGATATTATAAATTCCCAAATAAATGTAATTTGAGACTTTTTCTGAATTAAAATAATTTTATAGGTTAATATAACTTATTATGGATTGTTAGATAATTTTTATAAGAAGTAATAATGTTTTTATGAATTTGGAAAAAACAAAATACCAATTAGTGTCAAAATTGTCATAAAAGAGTTTTTTAATCAAATATTATATTTTTAGTTGATATAATGCATCTAAACATCTAAGGTTCAGCAAAAAGACATTTATGATAATATATATGAAATTAAAGAACCAATTGGGTTTTTATTGGTGGTTTATTGCAAGTTTATTAATCATATAGTTTATGAATACAAGAAGACACCGTAAAAGTTAAATTATTTAACTTAGAGTTAAATATAAATGATAAGGTTAAAATGGTAACCTAAACATTTCTAAAACATTTTGGTTGAACGTTTTTCAACCCATCCCCACCCTAGAAATAAAATAATTCACTTTTTAACCATTATAAACTGAATAATAATTTATTATAAAATAATATTTTAAGTTTTTCCTAAGGTTCCACTCACCCCTCTTATAAAAGGAATCTCCCTCTTCTCTCAAATTCACACCTCCAAAGCCATTTTTTGCGGCAAACCCTACTCTAATACCCTTTAAACTATCCTCCCTTCATCCTAGAGTCATTAAATTAGTCATAAATACAACTAAATGGGCACTTTTGATCAAATAAAAAAAAAGAACCCAAAGAAGAGGTAAATATGACACAACTTATTTCAAGTTCCTTTCTTCTTCCACTTCCCCATTCTTTGTTGTTTCTAATATAAAATAATAACACCAGTATCTTCAATATAATTTGATGTTATTATAAAAATTTTACAACCATATTAGTTATTTTATCCATCCTATGAATGAAAAACTCACCACATGTGCCTACGTACGGCTTACCGTCTCCACGTCGTGGTGTAGTTTGTTATTAAAACATTTCATCATTTGGAAGGGTATAATAATGTGTATAAATGATATAAATAATAAATATAAAATTATATTGATTATTTATATATGATATACCATCCAATTATATATGATATTAATATCAAAAAATGATATTGTCACACTTGCGTATGTACGGACTACCGTCTGCACGAACATGATGAGATTAATTTTCCATGATTAACAATTAAAGTATGATTATAAATTAAATATAATAAATAATCAGGAAATATATTAAATAATAATTTTAATGGATTTATTTACATATATGTTTCATTTACCTAATTAAATTCAATTCAATAAGGAAACAAAAACAACATTCATGCATACATATGTCCTACCGTCTCCATGAACGGTGTATCTCATTCCATTTATTGATCTATCATATATATTTATATTCTAAATATATATTATATATAAATCATTTGTTATATTCTTGACTTAATTAAATCATAATATAAGCAATAATATCAAGAACAACAAGTCCAAACACGTACAATAAATGAAACAATTTTACCCAAAACGCTGCTTTAACATGAAATTTACAAAAGAACGGGTAATATAAAGTCTTAAGTGAATCATATGTGATGTCATAAATATTATTATGGTTATGTTACAAGTTAATAATATGTTTAAACCCACTATAAAGGACTCTCGGACACATACAAATAAAATTGGACTTAAGGTAATGGATAATTGTACAAATCCCATTTTTATCTGAGATTTTATATACGTAAGTATTTACTGGGGATATATTTTTCATCCATGTCCATAAAAATGTTTTTCAGAAAGTGTTTAATATTATTCCATGTATTTTTAAAGTCATGTTTACCCCTATTTGACTTTTATATTGTTTTATGGAAGGAATATTTCTTTTGTTTACCATACGAGGAACTTTTTGACATTTCCGGAAAATGTACAAGGAGAATGTTTTTTTAACTTATACGGCATGGATGAATTTTTACAGTTTCATAATGCCTTATTTTCATGAATCATACTCTATAATATTTCATTATTATTTTCTAAAATATCCTTTTCTTTTAAAATTTAAAGGAATTTTTTGAAAATAAAATGATTTTCGAAGAAGAAAGGATATTTTTCCCAAGAATTCATTTCATGTCTTTTGTCAAAACTATTTTCCATATAAGATGACTTTATTTAGTATAATTATGTTTCAATTATAATGTATATATTATTTAAATGGTTTGATTCTTATAATGAATATATTATATCTATTTGATTTATTTGGGTTACGTTATGATGGAGTTATGTTTTTGAAACCCATTTTATTCTTTGGGTTTTGATAAATAATTTATGATTATATGTGGAAAAAGTAATAATGGTTTAATTTTGAGATGTTTGGGACCTATATCTCCATAAATTTATTGGGTAAAGATTTATATCTCATGAGATAGACATGGTTGGAATGGCAAGTGAATCTGGTTCAGTAATACAGGGCTAGAAGGACAAGTAATCCTGGTTCAGTAATGGACTTTGTCCACTATGATGGTCTTGTCAATAATTCCTTGGCTACTATGGAAATAATAAAATGTTCTTAATGGTTTTCCACAATTACATGTATTATTCCCAAGCTATTTTATCATGATTAATGTTCCTTTATGATCTATACCTTACGTACTGCGAAGATTTATTTCACAACAAAAGATCTTTATTTATAAACTTTATGTTCATGTTTTTATGTTCAAAAGTATATGGTTTGTTTAATTTTATCCATTCTTACCCATAGTGAGCATTTGAGCTCACCCTTTATATTTTTTCTTTTCCCCAGGATATAAAATAAGGTTTTTGGTAAGAAAAAAAGTGGAAGATATTTTTGGTAGATGTTGAAGTTCATTCACCATGATTAGAAGATTATGTTCCAAGTTTTCAAATACACTAAACTATTACATTACTTGGGTGTCATTTTGGTTATGTATTATGTATTCTTCCAAAGTAATGTAATGTCCATGTACGTCAACTGTGGGTCTCTACAGTTGGTATCAGAGGAAAGTTTTAGTTAACCTTTTGAAACTAGGATGTGAAAAAATTATTGGAATCCCTAGATATATTTCTAAGGTATGTCTAGGGATGTCCCAAAGGTTAATTATATGTATAGGTTGTAGTCAAATAATTATGGTAATGATCATAGAATGAAACCTATGATGTTATATATTTAAGGTACTCCCCCTTTATTATGTTGTTTTCCTAGCATGATTTTTGCCTCTCACAGTATTATTTTTGGGGTTTAGATGATGGATGGAACCCGAAGGAACCTCATTGATCAACGTAATGAAAAATGTAATGATTTTACTCTTGAACAAACCAAAGTTATGGGAGATGGAGTGCAAAATCTTATTGCTATTCTTACACAATCATTGAATCATTCTGGACTTCCATATGAGCAGAGAAGGGAACAATATTCAATTGAGTTCTTCATGAGGCAACTTCCACCTTCTTTCAGTGGGTCTTCAGATCAACAGCTTGCTGAAAAATAGATCAATACCATTGAAAATATATTTTCCATACGTCGCTGTTCAAAACATGAAAAATTCATTTTGGTTTTTTACCATTTAGAAGGTGAATAATATCAGTGGTGGAATCTAATTAAGAATACATGGCCCCATGATGAAATTGAATCCATGGAATGGGATGAATTCAAGAACTTGTTTTTCAATAAGTACTTTCCTCATATTCTTCTAAAAAAGATGGAAAAGGAGTTCCTAGAGCATATGAAAAAGGATGATGAATCTGTTGGAATATATGAGGTGAATTTTACAAGGCTTTCAAGGTATGGATTTAGATTTATCATCCAACCTGAAAGTAAAATGGATCTATTCTTCAGTGGCTTTATTCCAAGTCTTCGAAGGGCATTAGTTATAAGTGAATTCAATAGCTAAGAAGAAATTTTTGTGTGTTCTATAAAGGTAGAACTGCAAGTCAGTGTAACATATCCATCTCGTGGTTTTGACATGAAATGAAAGATGGAGTTCAAGGGAAAATCTCAAAACTATGGTGAAAAGAAGTCAAATGTTTCGTCGTGCACATAGTGTGCAAAGAACCATGGTAGATATTATCTTAAAGGGACTAGAAAATGTTTTATGTTTAGAAAAGATGGTCATCGAGCAGCTAAGTGCCGAAGTAATGGGAAAAAGTTAGCTCATTATGTGAATGGAGAAAATAATATAGAGAACGCACCACCAAAACTACAATGCTACGAATGTAGGGAAATGGGGAATTATGCTAACCAATGCCCTAATCCAAGGGTTATTGATGATCGACATAAACAAAAAATTATGGAAAAGGACAAAGGGATGTCACATGTAATCACTATATGGGATGTTGAATTTGATAATGAAGTGGTGGAATGATTATGTTTTTATGTAACATGATTCCAAAATAGTGTTTTGGAATCTATTTTATAGTATTGTGGAATATTGGAATATCTATGTATTGGTTTGTTGTAGTTTTCAATAAATATATGGCATCAGTAATGATAAAAATTGATTGAAATATATTTGGAAAGCTCCTAATATGCCCATAATAAATGGATAACGAGATAATGAGATGTTTTCTAGTATTAATGAGCTCATGACTGATATAAGGACAAGGTGATATCATGGTTTGAGTATATATAACTTTTAGAATTTTGGAATGTGGAAAGATTTAAATTTCTACTACATTCATTTTTTCACTAATGTTCAATGATTATTCATTTTTAAGGAGAATACATGATTAAGGTATTCAAATGTCTCGAATGTTACCAACAACAATATATATCTTATGATATATGGGGGACAAATGAATGAATTCACATTCTTAGTAGATGGCATTTCTAGAATCGGACATAAGTATTTTCAATATGCCTAAAGGTTAGAAAGGTAAAATTTAGAGATCATATAGTATTGCTTAAAGATATAAATTTTTGATTATTTTTCTGAAATTTTATAATAGTATAGTTTTAGAAAAAGGACAACCCATAGGATGGGTGAAACCCCGTCGCGTCGGATAAGGATGCAGGAATCAAAATCGCAACCGAAATGCGATAGGCCTTTATCACCTACCACTGTCCTACAGAAAGTCCCCGGTTAGTAGAAATTATTTTATTTTATTATGTGGTATGATAGATGAAGTATAAGTCCATTTTTGGAACCATATATGATTAATCTCACCATATATGTACTTATGTATATAACTATTTCTAACCTTATGTTTGAGAGAGATGGAATGACCTATCATTCTATCACATGATCCGCTAACACTTCACTGAAGAAAAATTCAAATTCATTTCATTAAGAGATGAAGTGGAAGTTGTTCAAGGCACGAACAATAGTGATATGGTACAAAAACCAAGTAAGTATTTTTTTTAAAAATTATTCCTCATTTGGGAAATGATCTTGAAAACCAAAAATGTTGTCCTATTGCCCTCATATTTGTTGAATCAAATGATACCTTAGATCAACAAAAATTTATGGATTTGTGATTGTTGGCTTTTTTATAGCCATATTATCTACCACTCTCCATCAAAATATGATGGTTAGATTTCTCTTCCATATACATATTTTCACCTATGTTCTCCTATGTGGAAACCCCGTGATAAGTAACTTTGGGTATCCATTATGTTTCTAACATTATATTTTAAAATGATGTTTTAGTATTTCTTTTTAGGATGTGGGTTTCTATGAAAAGAACCTTCAAGTAGAAAACAATTTATAACCCTGTCGAATTTTGCGGGAGAAATTTATTTTATGGGTGGTAGAATGTAACACCTCGAGATTTTATGTGAAATATTATTTTTAATTTCATTGATGTCTTGTGTTTTACGCTACACCAAGATTATCTTGCGCTATATGAAACACCATATTAGCTTGTAGAATATGAAACACTATTCTAGGCTTGTGTTTCACGCAAGAGAAGCCTTCCTCAATAGTGTGTGTTGTACGCAATACAGAGTTTCACTAAATAATGATATATTATTAAAATAGTATATAAAAAAGCCGTTATGAATAGTAATACCAAATTTTGGAAAGTTTATAAATTTTATCATTCAAAATGGACTTCATTTTTGTATTTGGAAAATCTAGATTAGCCTTGGGTGAATTTTTGTTATTTTTCTGAAAACATTCAATTTTTGATGAATAGTGAAAACATTGAGTTATTGGTTAAAATTGACTTTTTATTTAAATAATCATTTATTTTATTTAAATTTATTTTTGGACAAAATATATAATAATACCTATATAAGATCAATTTTATTCATTTCAGTCATTTTATAATACATTTAGATATATAAACGTTTTAGTTCACTTTTTACCGTCTTTTACCCACCTCCTATGAGCATTTGCAAGTTTACATAAAAGATAATTTTACCACTTTTGTGAGTTGAATTTCAAAAATGTGAGAGACACAGTTTGATATCATTAAGTAAAATGTGGATCAATGAGATGAAAATAATTTTTGGTGAATAGTTACTTTTAACATTATTTACCATGGTTAAAAGTAAATTGGGTAATTAAGGGTAAAAATGATATTATTATTACTTAACCATGTCCTAATTCTATTGGATACATGTAATTCGACCAAAAACAACCTTAGGAATAAAATATTACACTTTATATAAACATGGATTAGATTAGGACATTTATTATTATTTTATTTAAAAAGAGTTAAAATAGTTAAAATAAAATTTTAAGGACTAAAACATTTATAATATATTTATAGATAAGATAAATTAGACTATAAATATTAATTATAAATCTAAAAAAAAAATTTAGATAATTTTATTTTATTTATATTTTTTACACATTATATAATTCAATTTATTTATGACATAATGATGATGCAGTAATTACCATATTAATGAAATAATAACATAATTGATATTATAAATACCCAAATAAATGTAATTTTATACTTTTTATGAATTAAAATAAATTTATAGGTAAATATAACATATTAGGGTTGGTTGGATGAATTTTTTTGAAGTAATGATTCTGCTTTTAATTTTTAAAAAAACAAAATACAAAATTGTGTCAAAATATACATTAAAGGGTTTTTAAAACAAATATTATATTATAAATTGATATAATTGTCCTAAAAATCTATGGATCATAAAAACGACATATATAATAATATATATTACATTAATGAACTAATTGGGGTTCTATTGGTGGTTTATAGTATGATTAATAACCATATTGTGTAAGAATACAAGAAGACGAGGTAAAACATAAATTATTTATCTTAGAGTTAAATCTGAATGATAAGGTTAAAATGTTAACCTAAACTTGTCTAAAACCTATTAGTGTTGAGGATTTCGACACATCCCCACCCTAGACTCTAAATAAGTCACCTTGGAGCCATTATAAACCTAATATGAATTTATTATTAAATAATATTTTACGTTTTTTCTATGGGGCCCCTCACCCCTCTAATAAAAGGTCACTCCCCCTTCTCTCTAATTCATACCTAAAAAGCCATTTGGATAGGAAAAAACCTTATCAAATAACCTCTAATTTATAATTCCTTAATCCTAGAGGCCTTCCTTTAGTCATAAATCCAACCTATGGATCCCTTTTGATCAAATCAAAAGGATGAACCTGAAGAAGAGGTAAATATCTCACCACCTATTTCAAATTCCATTATTCTTCCACTTCCTCCTTTAATGTTTCCATTCTAAAATAATAAAACCAGTATATTATATATATTGTTATGTTATTATAAAAATTTTACAACCATATTAGGTTGTTTATACATCCTATGAATGAAAAATTCACCACAATTTTGTATGTACGGCTTATCGTCTCCACATCGTGGTGTAGTTTGTTATTGAAACATTTTATCATTTTGATGACTATAATAGTGAGTATAAATGATATAAATAATAAATATAAAATTATTAAAATTCTATATATATGATATAACATCCAATTATATACTATTTTAATATCAAAAGAATGATATTGTCACTCGTGCATACATACAGACTACCATCTCCTCGAACGCGATAAGATTCATTTTCCATGATTAAAAATTAAAGTATGATTATAAAGTATATATATTAAATAATAATGAAAGATATTACATAATAATGAAACTATATTTTTGTACATATATTTTTAATTTACTTAATTCCATTAAATTTTATAAGGAAACGAAAACAGTGTTCTTGCGTACGCACGACCTACCATCTCTATGAACGGTGTATTTCATTCCATTTATCGATCTATCATATATATTTATATGATGAATATATATTATATATAAATCATGTTTGAAATTATAGATTTAAGTAAATCAGGATACAATTAATAATATCATGAACAACAAGTTGAAACACGTACGATAAATGAAACAATTTTACCCAAAACGCTGCTTTAACAAGAAATTTTAAAAGAACGGGTAATATAAAGTCATAAGTGAATCATATATGATATCATAAATATTATTTTGGTTATGTTAAAAATGAATAATATGATTAAAGACACTATAAAGGAGTCTTGGACACATATGGAAGAAATTTGACATAAGGTAAGGGATAATTTTTCAAATCTCATTTTTATCAGAGATTGCTTATACATAAATAGTTATTGTGCTATATTTTTCATCCATATACATAATTTTTTTCATAAAGTTATTAATATTATTCCATTTATGTTTAAAGTCATGATTACCCTTATATTACTTTTACATTGTGTTATGGATGGAATATTTATTTTTTTTACCATACGAGGAACTTTTAGACATTTCTGGAAAAACTACAAGGAGAATATTTTTTTAACTTATACGGCATGAATGGATTTTTACTGTTTCATAACACCTTATTTTCATGAAGATTATGAAAAAAATTCATTATTATTTTCAAAAAAATCCTTTTCTTTTAAAATTTAAGGGAATTTTTTGAAAAGTGAATGATTTTTGATGAAGAAATGAAATTTTACTCAAGAATTCATTTCATATTCTTTGTCAAAACTAGTTTCCATCTAAGAGAACATTATTTATTATGATTATGTTTCAAGTATAATGTCTCTATTATTTACATGGTTTGATTATTATTATGATGAAATGATATAAATTTTTTTATATCGGTTATGTTATAATGGGATGATTTTTATGAAACCCATTTTATTCTTTGGGTTATGATGAATGATTTATGTTTATTTGTGTCACAAGTAATAATGATTTAATTATTAGATGGGTGGGACCTATATATCCCTCAAATGCATTGGGTAAAGATTTATATCTCATGAGATAGACATGGATTGAACAGAAAGTGAACCCGGTTCAGTAATACAGGGCTGGAACGACCTGCAAACCCGGTTCTATAATGGACATTGTCCACTATGATGGTCTTGGCAACAATGCCTTAGTTACTATGGAAATCATAACATGTAATTAATGGTTTTCCATAATTAAATGTTTTATTCCCATGCTATTTTTTATGATTAGTGTTCCATTATGATCTATATCTTACATACTGCCAATATTTATTTCACAACTCAATATATTGATGTTTAAACGTTATATTCATGTTTTTATGTTGAAATGTATATTCTTTGTTTTATTTTCTCTATGCATATCCTTACTGAGCATTTGGGCTCACCATTTATATGTATTCTTTTCCCCAGGATATAAAGAAAGGTTTTATGTAAGAAAACAAAAGTGAAGGATCATTATGGGAGATGTTGAAGATCTTTCACCATGATTAGAAAATTATGTTCCAAGTTTTCAAAGACACTAAACTATTACGGTCCTTGGGTGTCATTTTTGTTATGTATTAAGTATTCCGAAAAGGTAATGTAATGTCTATGTTCGTTAGGTGTGGGTATCTATAGAAAACCATAGCAAAAAATGATATTTCATACATTTATACATTTGAATAATCAATATATGGTATTTTTCTCTGATTTAATAGAAATAAAAAATTGTTTTCATGGTTTTGAACCCCCCCCCCCACACACACACATTTTTAAAGCATTTAGTATCTTCAAAATTGTTTACTAAGACATCCCAACTATACTGCATGTAATAGTGACATGTTGTCTTTTTGTACACAAAAAAAACATCACCACAATGGTTGTATCATGTTTTCATGTCAATATGAGGTTATTTTCTATTATATGGAGCATTATACACACATTTTAGTGGTTTAACAAAAAACACAATTATGTTCACCCCCTGAAATCGTATCTTGGAAAGATATACCATCAGTTCCTACATTTAAAAAATAAATATATTGTTAGTATACAATTATTTAATTGATATAAAACATCATTTTACTAGTTTTTATCCCTAGCACATATTTTAAGCAGTTTGGTATCTTTAAAAACTATTTACTGAGTCATTCCAACAGAACTACATGCCAGATTGATGTTTTTCCCATGAATACACATAGAAAATAACTAAATGGTGGTCTTAAAATTAATTCTAATCAATGTGAGATTGTTTTATATGGTTTTCACCATTAAACACATGTTTTAGGGTTTTAAAGTGATAAAAAAGTATTTCTAGCCATCCATGGAAAAAAATAAGAGAAAATGATGTTGTGTATATTTCTATATTTAAAAAAATAATCTAGTGTAATTCTCATCTGATGTCCTGGTAATAGGACATAATTTTACTAGTTTTGACACCAAGTCAAATTTTTATATAGTTTATTACCTTTAAAAATATGTATTCAGTCATTACAACTACACTGCACATCAAATAGACATGTTTTTTTGCATTAAGAAATCCAAAAAAACTCAATGGTGGTTATCCCATTATTTCAAATCAATATGATGTATTTTTATAGATTTTTTACCCCTACATTCACATTTTAGTGTTTTAAAACAAAAAAATGTGTGTACAGGCATCCCAAGAAAATCATAACCCAAAATAACATGTCATCAATTACTACATTTTAAACATAATTCGAAAATCATTTTCCTGTTAATTCATCAGAATAATATGTATTTTTCTTATTTTTGACCCATCAAAACACTATTTTGTAGGTTTTCATACCTTTAAAACTGTTTACTATGTCCATCTCACAACACCATATGCCAAATTGAGGTGTTGTATTTGTGTTTAGATAAATAATGACTCAATGGTTGTTGTACCATGATTTCAGGAAAATTTTTTGTTTTTACTATGGTTTTGACCATTACACACATGTTTTAGTATATTATAACACTAAAAATTCATTTATAAGCATGCAAAATAAAACCTAACATAGAATGATTCGACAATGGTTCCTGCATTTCAAAAATATATATATATGGTATTTTTCCTCTACTTTCATGGAAGCATGAAGTCATTTTGGTAGGTTTCACCACATGAAACATGTTTCTAAAGGGTTTGGTACCTTTAAAAATAGTTTACTGAGTTATATCTACCAAAATTCACATCTTATTGACATGTTGTCTATGTGTACATGTCGAAAAAGAACAACAATTGTTCTCCCATGATTTCACATCAATATAAGGATGTTTTCTATTGTTTAAATAATTACACACTTGTTTTAGTGTTTTAAAACACTAAAAAATGTATTTTTGAGAATCATAGGAATACCATAACTGGAAATGACATGACGTCAGTTGCTATATTTAAAAATCCACTCTATGGTCATTAACCTATGATTTCATAGAAATATGATGTATTTATTTTAGTTTTGAAACCCGATACATGTCTTTATAGGATTTATTACCTTTAAAACTTTTTACTATGTCCTTCTGGCAATACCACATGTCAGAATGACATGTATTATATGCATAAACATCAAAAATAACACAATGGTAATTTTCTCCTGATTTAATGTAAATATGATGTGGTTTTCTAGGGTTTTGACTATTATATTCATGTTTTAGTGTTTTAAAACAACAAAAAACCATTATAAGAATCTCGAAAAAATGTTTCTCAAAATGAAATCCCATCAGTTACTGTATTAAAAAAATAATTTTGTGGATGTTTTACTCAAATTAATTGAAATTCAACATCATTTTCCTTATTGTGACCCCTCAAAACACATGTTTAGGGGATTTAATTCCTTGAAAACTCTATTTATAGTGTCTTTATTACCACCCTACACATTAAATTGATGTGTTTCATTTTTTTACACATTAAAAATAACTCAACAGTGGTATTAACATGATTTTATGTTAATATGAGGTATTTATCTAGATTTTATATCATTACACATATGTTTTTTTGTTTTTAAACACCAATAAAACATTTATAGAAATACCAGGAAAACCATAACTTGGAATTATGCTATCTTAATTCCAAAATTTTAACAATAAATCGACGGTCATATTCCTCTGATTTCAAAGAAATTAAGCATTGTTTTCATAGTTTTAACCCCTAACATAGGTTTTTAAACAATTTGGTAACTTTAAAAATTGTATGTCGAGTCATTTGAACCATATTACATTCCAAAGTGATGTTTTTTCTATGATTCCAATCAAAAAATAACTCAAAGGTGGATTTACAATGATTTCTAGTCAATTTGAGGTGATTTTCTATAGTTTTGATTATTAGACGCTTGTTTTAGAGTCTTAAAACCCAAAAAATGAATTTAAAAAAATTCTGGGAAAACTGAAACTCATAAATACATATTATCTAGTATTATATATTAAAAATAAATCTACATTTGTTTTTTATATCACAGTAATATAATAGGTCTCCCTCTATATAGTTAAAGAGGTTTTTTCTTTTCATTGGTAATAAATGAGGCATCATCCCCACCCTTTCAAAAAAACATTATTTCATGTTATTTTGTGGTTTTTTTCTATGGTTTTGACAATTAAATTCATGTTATCGTGTCTTAAAATACAAAAAAATGCATTTATAGGCATTAAAATAAAACAATAACTTTCATTGATATTATATTAGTTCCTATATTTAAAAAAAAAATCTATGGTCATTAAAAATGAATTTCATTGATATCAGAAATCATTTTCCTACTTTTGAACCCCTAGACACATGTTTATAAAGGCCTTGGTAAATTTAAAAATGGTATACCAAGTCCTTCTGAACAAACCACAAATGGATTGACATTTTTTCTTTATGTACTTGTTTAAAATATATCAATAGTAACTTTACCATGATTTTAAGCCAATTTGAGGAAATTTTCTATTTTTTCTGTTACACGCACGTTTTAGTGATTCAGAACAATAAAAACCAGTTTATGGGATTATTGGGAAAACTGTAACATTGGATTAAATTCAGTAGGTTTTAACATTTTTAAAATAAATTTTTTGTTAATTAAACCAAATTTCATGGTAATCCGATGTCATTTTCTCGGTTTTACCCCTAGATATGTTTTTATAGGCTTTGGAACCTTTAAAAACTAATCACGGAGTCCTTCATATAGCACCTCATGTAGGATTGATGTTTTTTCTATTATTTATTTTCCAAAACTACTAAATGGTTTTTTTCACATTATTTTGCATTAAAATTATGTATTTTTCTATTTTCTTGACTGTTACACACATGTTTCAGTGTTTTGAAACACTAAACAATTTTTACAAGATACATGGATAAACCATAACATAGAATTACATGTCGTTAGTTCCTAAATTTTAAAAATGAATCACTGGTTTTTAAAATTTAATTTCTGGGTAGTCTGATGTTTTTTTCTAGTTTTGACCCCCAACAAAAAATTTTAAATGCTTCAGTACCTTTGAAAACTGGTTACAAAGTCTTTTCAACCACACCACATATTGAATTGATTTATTTTCTATGATTACACATAAAAAATAACTCAGGCATTGTTGTAACATTAATTGACATCAATTCGGGGTAATTTTCTAGGTTTTCTGACCGTTACATGATCATTTTAGTATTTGAAAACACAAAAAATGTGTTATTAGGAATCCGAGGAAAACGTTAACATATAATGATGTGTCATCCGTTTATACATTTCACCAATCAATATAAAATCATTATACCATGATTTTATGGAAATATTATGTCCCTTTCCTATTTTTACCACCAATACACATTTTTAAAGGATTTTATACCATTTAAAACTATTTACATTGTGAAAATCAATTAAACAAACATATATTCATTTCAAACATACTGAAAATGATAAATAATTCATTTTTGATGTGTATGAATCAATCACATGTCAATATGGAACAAAATGTTTTCATTATAAAACAAGGTCTGAATTTTTAATACAAATGGGTCATTTTATTTTTTATGAAATTTTTATCTGTTCTTTGAAAATGTGAAAACGATCTATGTGATTTTGAATTTAGATGGGTCAAATGAGCTATAATATAACAAATTTACTCAGGGATAAAGTCATTCATCATTGAAATAATAAACTACAACATTTTCCATTGCAGACTACCACTAATCTGCGGTTTTTTATAAGTGTCTTGTTCTTGCAATTTTTCATTCAACCATGCAATCTATCATTTGTGGTTAAAAATAAAAAACACTAATAGAACCATTACTGTGTGTAGTAGTAATTGATGCTGATGCACTACCAACGAAATTTTATGTAGTATTCCCAAAACTTACCCCCATAAATATCCAAGATTCTCATTACCTAAAATGATTAGAACTGTATTATTTTGGGAAACAGATGATGATTGTGAAGGGCTCACATCTTATATTTCATTAATTCCAAGTATTTGGTAAAAATATATATTTTTTAAATATCATATCTTCATATTTTTATCTAATTAATAAAATTTTCGTTACAAATTCTTGTAATATCATTATTAAAAAAATAAAATTGAAAAATAAATTATAACAAAAAAAAAATTTCTTAAACCCAATTAATTGGATCTAGATAGATGTATCAAAAAATGAAAAATTAGAAACATTTGATCCATGTATTAAGTCCCTTTTAATAAGGATTATGTCTGGTTTATTGTTATAATATATTTTTCAGTATGATGTTTTTATAGAAGTGAAATAACATGATGTTGTAATGTAAATTATTTACTCCTACATCGTTGGTAGGGTTATTTACAAAACATCCACTGGGCTTCCTATACTCATTAAACCACATATTTTTTCATCACAAATAGTGACTAAATTCATTATCCTTTATAAATAACATTAGTATGTTATAAAAGACCTTTACTTATAATAAAATTATATAAATAATAATGTATAAAACAAAAACCAAAATTTATCTTTTTCATGAAAACTCTTTGACATAAAAATTTGAGAAATGACTTTTTCTGTTGATTGATAGTATTTTTTAAATATCTCTTACAAAAAATTAGAATAATATGAAAATTCTAATTTTCATATGGTTATGTTGTTAAGATACTATAAAATATGAAATTACCTCATGAGATACCTCTCTATTAAAATTGACAAATAGCTTCCATTTCTCATGAAAAATGTCTTCAAGCACATTATCATAAATATATCATGAGCTCAAATATGTTTCACTATAATCATGCCATAATATCTATATAAAATCTCTACATTCCTTGCCATATTCTTTTAGAGTATATAGATGTGAAATATATTTAGGGACATCAAAATGAGTAAAAAATCTTGAAATAAAAAACATAAAACTTTATAAATATATTAAATTATGTTACTCATTTATTTATAATTAGTTATAAATGAATATTAAATTATTATTACATTTACTTTATTATTGAACACATCATTTTCCATGTTTCGAGAAAATTCATATGCTAATTATAATTAAAGGAAAATATAATTTTCTTGTAAGAAATATTTTAGAGAATCTACCCGTAGTTTTTGATAGCATTACAGGTACGTAACCTAACCTCATAAAATAAAATGATACTCATGAATTCCTTCAGGTCACATACATCTTAGATTTTCATAATTATATCCCTTTGATTGTTTCCTTTATCTATTTGGAAAATTCATTTAACACTTAATAAAATATCTAGTTTTTTTATAATGACATAATACCACTAATGGAAACTCACTAATATCCCCTAGATATATTGGTGACCAACTACTCCATTATTGAATGTAAATTAGTTGGTGGGATACCAACAAAATCAGGGGAAATCCATAGTTCTCTATTAGTCTTATGTTCAATTGAATCACTTAGATATACTGATGTTTATGGAATGGGGTGTGTGATCTGAGATGATGATCTGCTAGGATCCTGTAATTTTTTGTTCCAAAGATTATAGAAATTCAAAAAATTTAGATATATTAAATATGTTAAAAATAAAAAACTATTATTTTTACAAAAATTTAAAAAGTAGAATAATATATATATAAGAGACACTTATCAATGAGAAATTTTTTTATATTTTCATTATTGATATATACATTCAATTCACTTTATCTTCATTGTCTTTATTATCATAAACCTCTTTTGCAACAAGTGCTTCATTTTCACCCTCTCTTGAATGTTATATTTTTTAAATTTTTCTTGAAAATATTGTTTAATGTTTTTTGGTTGACAGGGTTATTTCAAGAAGTACCAATTGATTTTTATCTCCCATATCATGTAAGTATCTATAATTTATGTTTATTACTGTAATAAAATCGTCATTTTCTTCATCGTCCATATAATAAATCATCTTCTATTGTGAAGCTATGTGAAATGGATCATGGTTTTCATTATCACTAGTATAGATCAACCAAGAGAAGTTGACCTAAGAAAATCTTAATGAATCTTTCATTATATCCATAATTATTTTGACCCACATTCATTTTAATAAGACAATTGAATACTATCCATGATATTTTAATTCAATTATATAATTCATATTGTATTTTTAACCCACCTCTTCATGTATGAATAATATACTATTTTGATTTTCCAAGTCCTCTTCGGGATAAATTGAACAAAACCTCAAGCCCTGAATATTGTAGGCATGGAATCTCTTATCCTTCCCTATAGGACCTCAAGCTAAAATCTGTAAATCATTTGATAGTTCATCTCAATTCACAACCATAATTTTATATATAAGATTATATATGGTGTAAATTTTGACATATATAACATAAATACGTGTCAATAATATGAATACAAGTATACACTTACATGATGGGAAAACCATTCAACAATCTCTTAATTAACAACTTTTGTTAATTCTAAAACATTTTGACCTTGACACATATGTCGCCTTTTTTTCAATCACAATTAATAAATTGAGTCGTAATAAGACTACTGAGTACCTCATATCTATGTTATTGTATAAAATCCAATTCATTCAACGTAAAATTTTACCCCTTTCTAATTCTCTATCCAATAGTTGGAAATACTGATCATTGGTTTTCAGAAAAAGAATTAGTGGAGATGTCATCAACACATCCAACATAAATGAATATTGTCTCAATAAAATCCAAATATATATAACAGAAGTTAAATCACTATTCTCTTTTGTAACCTTCATAAACAATTCCTTTTGGTTGTGTTTTATTCCTTATATATGATTTCCAAGGACCTAAGTACCATATGAAAATCTATAAAAATTATTAAAAATATTTACGGAATGATTTGATAAAATTGAATTCTCCAATTAAAATAAAAATAAATCATCATACCTCTCAATTAGATACATCCTTTGATATGTACTGATCTTCCATGTTTAGCTTCTTCAACTAAATGAATTTTCAAATGAATCATCATGATGAAAAATCAAGAAAGAAGAAACATTTATAAATTATAAAGTGTCAAAAAAAATTCATTCCCAATGTTTATCAAGGTGATTTTGATTTATATTTTTCCACAAATCACTATGAAAAAGGTAAAAATTAAAATAAAACAATAATTACTTTATTAGGTAAGGTATTACAAAATTCCAACAACAATAAATGCTCCATCAAAATATATGTTTAATGACTTTTCAATCCACGTAACATTCGATGTCTTAAGTCAACTAAACTTGATATGTCACTTGAATATCCATATGAAACTTTTAAATTCTTTAATGTTTGAATGAATATATATTTCTCATGATTTTACATTGTAAAAATAACTAAAGAATACTTGAAATTCGTATTTTCCCACAAACCACGATTTATATTCATTGACTACAAATCCTTATGAGTATTAAAGTTATCATTTGATTTACCCTTATCATTAAGATGGGTAAAATTTACGTTATCATAGTGTTTATTCTCAATATGTGTTATTTAATTATTATAATGTGTCAAATTAAACTCATAATAAGGTTGTTTTAAAAATATGCTAATTTTCATCAATTATTATGTTCTACTTACATCAAAAAATCTACCTTGTACCCTTTCCACCTTCTTTAAACTACTTATATTTTTTAAATTATTAAATGGTATTAATTAAATGTCCTATTATTTTTGAACTAGATAAGCGGTTCAATTGATTTTTCATTTCAATACCACAATTTAATTATTTCTTGTTAAACAGGAATTTATTAAAATCATCAAAATGTTGGTGATGAAAAAAAAACCATTTTTTACTATGAGGTAATTATTGAGGTTCAAAAACAAAAATACAAAATAGGAAAGAAAAAAATAGTATTCATGTTACAAATAAAAAATTTTAAATTCTAGGAAATTCAACAACTATCCACATTAATGAACCATTCAGTTTTTTATTTTTTTCTCATTGAAGCACCATATGTTTCTAAGAAATAAACCCACAATTCACATAATTAATTTATTAGAGCTTGAATGTATACATGAATATAATATCATAGAATTTTCATTATAAGAATAATCATCAAAATAATGAAATAAGTATTATTCATACACATCCATGGAGGTAGATTATATTTGTTCAAATGAACTGTCCAAATGATATATTTCGTACTTAAAGTAAAAAATGGGTTAAAACCATCATAATCCAATCCAAAATGTACATTCCTAGGATATGAAGAAAAATATGGATGCAATGAATCAAACATTTTCCTGGATTTTGAATCTTTTAGATTTCTCATAAATCTATTTTTACAATCTTATGCATTTCAATTCATTTATTATGTAGTACTAAATGACATGAATAATAATTATAAGCATGCATTTAGAGGAAATTAACAATATAACATTGAGTTTTTTTCTTTTGTTTATTCTTGGATTTTCATTAAATTATACTTTCATTCTTGTTCAATGAATTCCACATTCTTTTATGAAATACTATTAGTTCTTCATTATTATACTCTTGTCCCATGTAAAGCATGAAATCATTAGGTAATGCATGTATTATTTTATAATATAGTCCAAGTTTGATGATGACTTTATTAATCTTATATAATGATGTAGGGATTTTAGAATCACTAAATGCATCTTGACGGAAATCTAAAACCATGGTATTTTCCATGTCATTAATTCCATATAGAAAATTGATATTTTGAAACTTAAGTACAAAAGACAACTTCGAATACTTGACACTTCCTTAAAATAGTTATTATTTCCCATTTTGAGCTAATTCATAAAAATAATTTTTTTTCCATTGATGTTCAGAGAAATATTTCCATTCTTAGTATAAAATAGAGGTTCTGTTGATATTTTAAAATATTGGACATTGTACCCTTCAAATCCAATAGTTTCATTTGTCAAATTTCAAACCAAATTCTCAAATGGTGGGTCACTTTGTGTTTTATTGATAGGATTGTCTTTTTTTATTATTAACATCTGCTTCCTTATTTCAAATCCAACATAGATATCAATTATGAAACTACTTAATTATCAAATTATCATATACATCATATCTATTCATCCATCTCTTGAATTTACAATCACTGTAAGAAAATTTTATTCTACCATCCATTGATCAGTTTAGAAATGCATAATATAAATAATCATCTATACACTTGCATAAATAGGTGTATTTTGTGGTAAATTAATCAAAATTTTATCCATAGTAATTGGATTTTCACTCTTCAACACAATCATTTAAATATAAAGATATACATGTTTAATCAAACATTTACAATCAATGTTAAACATAACCCAACTTCATCATTGACTACGGTAGGGTCTTTATTTGACATAACAAAAATTCAAAATAAAATAATTCAATCCAATATTCAAAAATCAATAAATTTTATGATTTAAATATTATGAATTTTTATATTATGTTTCTGAAACATGATTGTCTCTATAGATAGCTATTTCATTGATAATTATGAAAATCAAGATTTATTTAAACTCAAAAAAGATCATGAAATGGTGATATGTTGTGACTAGTTTCTTTTAGTATATATTAAAAATTATTACAATCATCGAATATAAAATATATTACTAGAAAATGTAAATTCAATTAAAACCATTCTATAAAATTACATCAAACGTTATACACGTGACACAAACTTCTTTCTCACAAAAAAATTATAACTGAAAATATATTTACTATTGAAATTAAAATTAGAAATGTTTTTCTCTGATTAAAAAAAATTAACAAAAATTTAAAATTATATAATTATAATAAATTAAAATAATAGAATATGGAAATTTTAAAATCTTAACAAGAGTTTATGATATTTAAAATGAGAATAAAAAATACAAGAAAATCAGGATTTTGTTTCTATCCTCACATGAATTTTTTTATATGGGAAATAAAAATCAAATGATTACTAAAACTATACAAACGGATAGTTGGACATTATAAATATTGTAGAACAAAATTTTTAATCAATGTCAAAATTTGCACTCTAAAAATTTAAAAGTAGAAAAAATGATAAATTATGTATTTCATGGAATTTTAGAAAGGCTTCATGATGAAATAAAACATAGAAATAAAGACTCAAAATAAATTCAATGATGTAAACCAATTACAATGTTAATAAAAATTGTAGTGGGAAAACTAGATTATTAATAAAAGGTTAATCTAGGAACACATTTCAGTGTATATTTCCTAAAAATTGAATATTGATCTCAAATGATAGTAAAAAATCATGCTTATTCATATCCCAAAATATATTTACAATTCAAGGAATCAAAATACATTACACTAAATAAGAAAACATTTAATATTTTATAATACCCTTAGAAAAACCCAACATTCTTTATATACCTTCAACAAAACAAATATAAGAGGAGCTGGGAAAAAGAAAAATAGGGACCACCATTAGGGATCACCATTGAGGGGTAGTGGGGAACATTGTGGTTAAAGTAGAGGAGAAGGGGGCTAGGTAATGGGGATCTTAGTTGAATGAGGGGCGAGGGTGGTCACTATTGGGGAAAAGGATATCATGTAGAGGGGATATTGGGGCCAATTTCCATCGAGGAGAGGGGGGATCAATGTGGTCTTTATTGGGGAAGGTTTTTGAGGAGTGTTGGAAATAGGTATGTTCTTTTCATGAAATGGGGTATGGTGTTTATTTGTTGTCCATCCTCAGATAGAATATTAGATAGTTCTCAAGTAAAATGATCTTATAGTTGAAGTTGACAATAGTATCGAAGGTCGCGTCTTTTCATAATGTTTTCCAAATTTTTGGGATCCAACATGTTGAAAATGTATAGCAACACAAAAAGTTTTTTTTCATGAAGGCATTATGATAAATGGAAAAGGCATGAGTTTCTCTATGATGGGGTTTCTAATTTGTGTTTTTTGGAGGATAAAAGATAGGTGATCAAGATTTAGATGATATCAAAGAGCATCACTAACAATGAATAATTAAAGAATCACAAACAGAGACAATGATCTCCATGATTACAAGAATTTTAGGTTCATGTATGTATGAAGGCTTTGATGGAGAGCTCCAAGGTTATGATGAGCCTCTTGAATAGTTATTTTCTATAGAGATTCACTATAAGAGGACCATTGTGATGATATTTTTGGTAGATAAAAAAATCATGTTAGAGGTGGTGAATCATCATGGATGCATGCCTATAAATATTATGCTACCCTCTTCACATTAAATGATTATTTATTAGTAAAATCTAGAATCGGTCTGATTTTGAAAAGCATTGGGAGCTCCATGAAATAGACGTTCTATGTGAGCTTGGGGAAAACAAGAAGACATGTTGAGTCTTAATTAGTGCCAAAGATTTTGATTAAAGAGTGGTTTGTGCTGATAGGGTATTTTGTGTTGTCTTAGTGAGCTTCACGAAGGATTTTTGTTCTACGTAGGTAGTGAGCTTCATGAAGGCAGCTCTTTCTATGAACGTAGGGTGCTTTTTGAATGTAGTAGGCTTCATGATGGGGACTTAAGAAAGGAAGTATTTAATATCTTGTTTATGTTGTATAGGCTTTAAGAAGAGAATCAACTCTAGAATACAGTGTAATCAGAACCTCATGTTATGTTAGGGAGAAAGAATTTAATATCATTCCATTGAAGCGATCTTTAAGTCAATAAACTATGTTAGACATAACTCAAAGTTGTGATCTAGGGGGAGTCGACAGAAGTGTTCCAGGGGACACGATGTTCTATCCCTAATTCTTGTAATGGTATTGTGATTGGAACAAAGTGACTCTGTATAAAATTTTGTATTTTACATCTAGTAGAGAATAGTGCATTTAGGTATGACCAAAAACTATATGCATAAGCTCCCTAGACTATCCATTAGTGGAGACCCAAGTAAAATTGATGTGTTGTCTCTCTGCATTTGAATGTTTGATTTCAGATCGAGTCCTATATACAGGTTTAAAATGTTTTTACCAAAATGAGAACAAGATCCATCACATTAAAAGAAAAGGTTAACACATTGATTCACCGTCCCTTATTAGAGTGCTTTAGTTTTATACATGTGCTATCAGAGTGAAGGTTAACAGATTATGGATACTCTAGATTAAATCTATTCTTTATTGTTGAATTTAGTTTCATTCATATGTCAACATTGATGTACTGTTTTTATGATGATCTTATTACATTTTCGAAGAAGTCTATATCCACCAAGACAATTATTAACAAGAAAAATAAATAAAAGAGAAAGTTGAAGAAATCCATTTGATCTAAAAAATATGTAGTATATTTTTCTCCATGAATTTCTAATAATAATGATATATCAGGCATGGATGGTTAATAGAAGGTGGCTTTGGTTTCAACCAATTGAGAGGAAATATGTATACCTCATGTAAGTCAAAATTATAAAGTGACCAGGAGGTATATGTTATCACCATTAATATTTTTTCTGAAAATAAATTTCTTAACACAAGTGGTGATTTTGATGAATCTAAAACCTCACATGAATTTTGAATTAAGAGATTAAGAAAATACTAACATGAAATTCCTGAATAAAGTGTTTCATTTTTTTAGAATCTTTCAATGCATGCTGACAGAGATCACCTATGTAGAAGGAGAAGATGATTAAAAAATGTCTTATAAGGAAAAATTCTTGAGTTCTTAAATCACTCCAAATAGGTTTGAACCTTCGAAGTAGAGAATAGGGAACATGAAATAAGCTCATCAAAGTACATCAAAAATAATGAAGATAAATTTTAAGTCAAAAAGGATCATGAATAAAACATCATTCTCCTTGAAGAAATTTTAAAAATAACAATCATTTCAAGGGTTTACAATTGGAATAAATATCCACGAATATAAAGAAAGATTAATCATTGATTTTGAATAATGTTAAGATTTATGATGAAGTAGTTATTAGAATGGAAAAGGATTGGAAGGAAAATATAATTATTATTGAAGATGAGAAGATCATCCTCAATTTGAAATATCTTGATTTGGATGCTCAATTGGCCAATCTAAAGAAGAAATTCTTTGAGACTTCAAAAAATAATGAAACAATTGCTGCAACAATTCAATGTTCACTGTATGGTTTAAAAGATAAAGGACCACCAAACTGCAATAAGAAGCTCATTAAATCATTTGATTATCTATATCATGCAGTAGAAAAGAAACATGTACCACCCATACCATCTCATTTTAATGTATATAAACCTTTTTTCATAAAGTGAACATGTTTTAATACAAGTACTTGATAAGTACCGAGGAAGAAAGTTGATAAGAAACCTACAACCATCAATAAGGTGGACAAGAAAAAGATTACAGAATCAAGTTACCCACAAAGAGCACAAAAATTTACTACGAATATCCAAAAACATTATACAGAAGATATAAGGAGATCATGTTTTTTGTTAAATGTTGGTGAAATATAAAATTTGGTAATTATGCATTAATTTTCTAGTACAATCCATAAAATTTGAAATAAAAAATGATGATTATATTATGGGAGAGTATGCTCGATATGAAGAAGTGACATCTATAGGCTGAGAAGCAACTGTTTACTATAACTATATTTGGAATTATTGATAACATATGTGAGGTATCCAATACCTATGGTCATAATGTTGGTACATTATCATCTCATCATGTATCTAAATATGAAAATAAAATAAGATCACTATGACTATCTAGGAATGGATAATAACTCTTGAGAATAAATAATAAGAATGGTGTGGATAAAAATCATCCCAATAAGTTATAAATGATGTATTTTGAGAAGAACATGGATTATAAATCCTATAAGATAGAGGGTAGTGCATCCAAGAAACTACTAAGATGGATGACACCGAGACAGACCCATGTAGAAGATCAAAAATTCTTGCAAAATATCCAAATGATATGTTTTGTTTTTGGATTGCATATTTAGAAAAAATGAGTAATATTGAATATTCACGGGCCATTTCTAGTGAAAAATGAAACAGTAAGATTCCATGTGATGAAAACACGGTTCATAAGAGTTTTCAAACAAAATAACACTCATGTATTAATGAAATTATGTTTGAGAGATACATGCAGTCTGGTCACATTGAAAAGGGATGTTTAACCTTAATATTAGAGAAAGAAGTAGTCTTTAATATGAGTATTATTATATCATCAATTATGGATTCTAAAAATAATAATTCTCCACAAAAAAGTATTAAAATGTGAATAGATCCATGTCATGAAAACATAAATAAGAATATAAGTTTAGAGGTGGAAGAATGAAGACTGGATCAAATGGGGAAACATGGTTGAGAATATCATCTCAACTATTCAGTTTATATTAATGAAGCTAAAATGAACCACATAATTCCCGTATTATTTTTGTTTATTGTATTTAAATTTTTGATGGAAAAAATTTAAGGTGAAGAAAGTTCTTACTGGGGAACATGAGAAGAAGATATGGATATTAATTATTGATAGACAAGCTAATACAGTAACAATCATTGAATCATTTATCAATTCAATATTCAAATATATATATGATGGAGGATATTTTTTATGAATATAGAGATACTCTATTTTAGAAAAATTAGATAAATAAGGTACTATGATGTATTGATCTTCTTTGTGTTATCATAGAAAATATGTTTTCAAGAAGATTATCATTATTGATGATTTGAAAGTTGTCCAATGTGGAAAGTCACAAGATGAAGAACCATTCAGGTGTTTTACCCATATTGAAATTTCTTGAAATCCATTCTTTATGAGATCCACCATGATGAATATTCTTAGAAGAATTTCTCATAAGGGGGAGACAAATGAAGAATCATGAGGAAGCTACCAAAATCATTATATAAATTGTAATCTAACCAAATTATTTTTGAAATTTTTTAAATATCGTGTCATTTGGAAAGGTGATTCAGATAAAACAATTTCTTAACAAATTCATCAGAACCTCATAAAAGAAATAGTAGTGCTGAAATTAATCTGTCCAACAACATTGTGGATTGGAACACACCCACAATGAAAAGAATCATGTTGAATGATGCAAAGTATATATTTCTATCAATTATTGATCCAACCTCTTTTGAGGAATCTATAAAGGATGAATCATGGGATAAAGCCATGGATGAAGAGTTTGACCAAATCAACAAGAACAAAACATGTGATATAATCAAAACAACTTTCTTAAATGGTGTTCTAGAAGAGGAAGTTTACCTAGACTAACGAATGAGTTTTATTCTTGTTAATGTTTAAATACATGTTTTTTAATCAAAGAAGGCACTGTATGGTCTAAAATAGGAACCACAAGCATGGTACTCTCAATTGGATTATTATATAAAGAAGTTCAAATTTAGAATTTGAAGATAAGATCAAAATTTCTGGTTGAACAAAAAATGGATGATCAATTTATGGTGTTGGTGTATGTGGATGAGATTGTGTTTTGAAGAAGCAGACAGAGATCAGTGGATGAATTTTCCAATCACATGAAATCAAAATTTGAGATATATATGATTGGTGAAATAATTTAATTCTTAGGGATACAAGTGAATTAGAGAAAAAACAACACAATTTATAGAAGAGTCATTGTAATCACGGTATACCTAACAGTGACACGTCAATATATTGTGTTTTTAACATTATTAGCCTCCCACTTTCAAAGTATTACTACGGAATAAAATATAAAGGATGTAAAAAAATCATGGCATGTATTCTTGGGACTCACAATTATGGATTTTAATTCTATGTAGGAAACATTAGTAAACTAGGATCATTTTATGATTCACATGGTGATGGAGACCTTTTTGATAGAAATTCCACAAGTGGTGCAACACTATTTTTGGAAAGAAATGCGTGTGATGGTTGAGTAAGAAATAAGAAATTAATTCTCTTAGTACTAATAAATCTGAGTATATCTCTACTAAATAGTCATTCACTCATCTACATTGGATAATGAAATAATTGACTAATATTGATGATGAAGTGAAATAGCCAATGGTGATTCACTAGGATAACAAGACTACAATTGATCTTATGAAGAATCTTATTCAACATTCACATTCTAAACACATTGGAATTAGATATCACTTCATCAAGGAAACACATGAACAAGGAATGATTAAAATAGATCATCATGGTACTAATCATCATGTAAATAACATTCCATCAAATCCATTGTTAACACATGTGTTTAATAATCATTGGTTGAACCTTAGTGTTCAACCACCACCCAGTGTGTGTGAAATTTAGGAGTATTACCTTCTCCCCAATTATGTTATATGTTTTTAATATTTTTTGAGGAAGTAATTTTGTATTATGGGGGAGAAAAAAATAGGGGAGTATGTATTGGTCTATACACGTCATTGTAAGGTTTTTTGGGTTTATTCCCAATGGGAGAGAATGGATAAATTCATCTGTACAAAAGAGGAGGTTGAACTGTGTTTTTAGATATAGGATATTGGAGAATAGAGAATGGAGAAATTCGATGAGTTTAATGGGTTGTAAATGATAATTAGTGTTATAAAGAAATTGTTTAGGGCATGTAATGCTTCAGTGACAATTTGAACATTTAGTGTTGTGAGGAAACCATTAAATGCATATAATGCTTCAATGACATTGTCAGATAATATCATGGATATCTTTAAGAATTCCAAACATGAGAACCCAATTCAAGTTTCCCCACTTGTTTACTACACAGATAATTTCTCAAATAGACATAGATTGTTGGATGAGTTGTTTCTTGCATATCACGTTTTGATAGTGGCTAGTTCTTTATTGAATTTATCTGCAGATTTCCAACAAACCCAGGGAGGATATTTTAGAATCCAAGGTTGTTGTTTTCTAGAAATAGACTATGGTTTTTGTTTGTTTTCAATACTCAATGGAATATCAGGGTGTTTTCATGTAAATGGATCATATATTTCAATAAGACAACAATATTGAAGGTGGTGTTGTTTCTTAGGATTTACCAAATTTTTGGTGTCCAAAATTTGGAAAATGGATAGCATCGCAAAATGGGTTTTTCCTTGAAGGACTGATGAAAATATGTAATATTTGTGAGTTTCACGATGATAGTATTCAAGAATTGTGTTTCTTGAAGGATCAAATAATTCTAATGGTGATCTACATTACAATGAAGTGAATTGCAGATGAAGAAAAATTATAGCATCATGATGGGTGATGCTGATATTCACGATTATGAGAATTGGTGCTTCGCAACAACACAATGTTTTTGATGGAGAGCTCTGTTGTTACGATGAGCATCGTGAAAGGTGAATTTATATGAATATTTGAACAATAAGAACATTGAAAATATATTTTGGTAGATACTAACATCATTTTGGCGGTGGTGGGGCATCATAAATATTGAGACTATAAATATAAGGCTACCCCTATTCACATTAAATGAATTCTTCCAAGGATAATACAGAATTGATCTGATTTCATGAAGCATGGGGAGCTCCATGAAACTCACATTCCCTGAAATCTAGAGTATCAAAAAAAGGATTATTGAGTCTTAATTAATTCCAATGATTTTTATTTAAGATTTTTTCACGATGATATATTATTTTGAGTTGACTCAATGATCTTCATGAAGTCAGTTTTCTCCATGAATGTAGTGTGCGTTGCAAAGGGAGTTTGTTATATGAACACATAGTGCTTCATGAAGGTGCTGAGATTTTCAGAGGAGATTAATGAAAGTCATTATTCAATACTAGTTTTAAGTGGATAGAGATTTCAAAGAGCATCAACTCATGTATACTTTGCAAACAAATTCTCTATCTATGTTAGGGACATGGATATTAATTCCAATCCATTGAAGTGACCTTCAAGTCGATAAACTAAGTTATAATTCTCTCGAAGAAATGTGCACGGGGGATTTGATGGAAGTGTTATAAGATACCCAATTTGTTATCAATAAATCATATAGAGGTAGTGTTCCCAGAATAGTGTGTCTGCATCTGAATTTTTTAATTCCACATTTAGTAATGAATAGTGGATTTAGGTAGAACCGATACATTGTTAGCATCTGCTTATTGGACTAGTGCTTAGTGGTTAACCAAGTAAAAATATATTTTTTTATCTCCGCATGTGAATGTATGTTTTGTGATCGAATCCATCATAGTGGATTAATGAGTCCCTACCAATGCCGGAACAAGATCCTTCATATTTAATGAAAAAGTTGACACCCAGATTCACCCCTCCCCTGTGAGGGGGATCTAAGGTTATATAAGTGGTATCAGAGTGTAGGTTCACGTATGTTGGATACTATAAAGTAAATCAATATTCTATCGATGATTTAAGTTTCTTTTCAACGTCAAAATAATGTGTAGTTTTGATTATGATCTTGTTATCTCTAGGATGTCTATATCCCCCCTGAAAATGATTAATAGGAAAAATAAAGAGAATATAAAGTTGAATAAGTTTATATTATATAAAGAAGAGTTAATATCTTGTTCTCCATACCTCACTGATAATGAAGATATATCAGACATGGAAGATGTAGAGTAGGAGGATCGGGTTTCTAGCACTGAAATGGACAACACATCTACCACATGTATGTCAAAAATATCAAGTGATAAAGAGGTATGTGATAGAACCTTTGATATTTTTCCTTAAAATAAATATCCTTGAATAATTAGTGATGTTGATAAATCTAAAACCTCATATGAATTTAAAATTGAGAGATTAACAAAATATCTACATGATATTCCAGAATAAAGTGTTTCATTTGTTTTTATATTCTTTTAATCTATTCTGGATGTGATCACCCAGTTTTAACGAGAAGCTGATTCGATAAATAAAGGCTCGCAAGGATATTTTTTTGAGTGTTTAACAATATCCAAACTGGTTGGAACCTTTGATGTAGATAACAATGATGTTGATATAAGTTCATCGAAACACCTCAAAGAAGTTGAAGAGAATGAGGTTATGAAAATGAATCATGAAAAAAAAGATCTATGCGCTTGATGAAAAATTGAAAAATAGCACTATTTTCAATGATTTACAATTGGAAAAAATATCCATGAATATCAAGGCATATGACTCCATGATTCAGAATAATACTAAGAAGAATAAACATGAAGATTTTATAATGAATAAGGCTTGTTATGAAAAGATGATTATGATTGAATATCGATAAATCATCCTTAATATGAAATGTCCAGATATGGAAGCTCGGTTAGACATTCTTGATAAGATCATTATTGAGACATTAAAAAATAATGAAATAGTTATTGCAGCTACCCACTATTCACTGGAGGATTTAACAGCTAAAAGGCCACCGACATGTGATTTGAATATCTTGAAATCGTTTGATGATCTATCTCAAGCAGCTGACAAAAAACTGGTACAATCCATTTTAACTTGGGTAAATGTCTGTAAATGTATAATCATGTCAAGATTAGGTTACTGGGAAAGTACTAGACATGTATGGATTACGAAACATGATATGAAACCGACCATCACGACTAAGGTGGATATAAAAAATTGTACAAATTCAGTTTACCCAGATGGAGTAAAAAAAGTCCCTAAAAAGATGAAATAACCATAAATAGATGATATAAATAGATCCAGGTTGGTTGGTCAATGTTTGCGATGCAATGGAATTGGGAATTTTTCAGTAAATTTAGTATACAATCCTTAAAACGTTGAAGCACAGATGAACCCAATATCATGGGGGAGAAAACCCAATATTAAGAAGCAACATCTATTTTCTAGAAGTATAAATTTTTTAGAAATAGATTTAGAATTCATAAAAATATATGTGAGGTATGCAATGGAAATTTTCACATTGTTTGTACCTACTCATCTCAACATGTATCCAAATATGATAAGAAAATATGGCTACAAAATATGGCTAGGAATGAGGAAGAAAATATTGGAATAATTTAGAAGAATATTGTTTATAGAAATCCTCCCTAGAAGGTATAAATAATGTATTCTGATAAGACCTTGCATTATAAATCCCTTAAGATGAAGGGTAGTGAATCAAAGAAAACTACTAATAAAAATGACACTCAGATTAACCCATGAGGTAGATATAGACTTACTGCAACAGTTTTTAATGACATGTTATTTATTTGGATAGAATATTTGAAAATAACGTGGAATCGTGAAGAAGCACAAACTATGGATGGTTTAAATAGAAAATATAAGCATAAACATAATGAAAAAAAGTTAATGATAGTTTTAAGATAAAAGGAAACAAGTGTATTAATGATGTTATATGTGATAGATGTATGTAGTGTGATAACATTTCAAAATGATTCTAAACCTTAATACCGGTGTCAGAAGATGTCCTTAGGAGGAGAAAGATTGTATCATCCATGAGGGATGTTAAGGAGATAAGTTATCCATAATGATTAGAAAATAATGTGAATAGATCAATGCCATGAAAACATAAATCAGGATACATGTTCAGAAGTGAAATCATGAAGACTGGATCAAATTGGGTAATTGAGTTGAGAAGATCATCTCAACCATGACGTTCCTTTGATAAAGTAAGAAGGAACCACATTATTCCATTATTAATTTATGGATTTTATTTTTTCTTATTATGAAAGGAATTGAATTTGAAGGAAGTTATCAGGAGAACCTTAGAAGTAAATAGTGATATCAATTTTTGATATCAAAGTCGAATAAGCCACCATATTTGAATGATTTCTCAATTTTACTATCAAATACCAATTTAATGGATGATAAATTTTTGATGAAGATAAATATGTTATATTCTTGAAAATTAGGATGATGAAGGTACCATCATGTATTGATCTTATTTTTTTTATCATTTAAAACAAGTTTTCAAGAATATTATCCTTAGTGAGGATTTTAAAGATTTCCAATGTGGACAATCACAATATGATAAACCATTCTAGGGTTTTTCCCTTAAGGAAATTTCATGAAATCCATTCTTTATTAGAATCAACATTCTGAATATACTATGAAGTATTCTCCTTAAGGGGTATACAAATTATGAATGATAAAGAATCTAATAGAATCATTATTTAAATTCATATCTAACTTTATTATTTATTAAATTTCTTAAATATCATGAAATTGGTAAAAGAGTTTCAGGTATAACAATAGCTGAAGAAACTTCATCTAAACCTCACAGAAGAAATAATAGTTGTAAAATTGATCAATCCAACATCATTGGGGATTGGACCACACCTTTAATGATATGGATAATGAGTAATGGTGCACAATATGTTATTTTTATCAATTATTGAAACATAATCATTTAGAAAAAATGTAAAGGATTAATCATGGGTTAAAGAAATGAAGGAAGATTTAGTACAGATCAATAAGAACCAAACATGGGATCTAGTCAAAATTGGTGTCTTAAATGGTCTTCTTGAAGAGGAAGTATACACAGAACAACCAGTTGGTTTAATGCTTGGTAATATTGAATGAAATGTTTGAATATTAAACAAGGCACTATATGGTCTGAAACAAGAAACACACCTATTGAACTCTGAATTATATTTTCATATAAAGAAGAAAGAATTTAAAACCAAAAGTGTATATCATAATCTCTATGTGAATAAATCAAAGGAAGTTCAATTAATGTGATGGGTGTATGTGGATGATATTATATTTGGAAGAAGCAGGTAGAGATCCGTGGAAGAATATTCCAATCATATGAAATTATAATTTGAGATTTATCTGATTGGTGAACTCCCATACTCCTTAGGGATAAAAGAAATTCAGAGGAAATTCTAAACAATGTACAAAAGAATCATTGTAATATTATTGTACATGATAGTGAAATTCAATGATATTGTATTTTAAACAACCATATCATCCTGTTTTGAATGTACTCTTAAGGAAGAACATATGGCAGAAGTAAAATGAATCATGAGGTACATTTATGGTACACACAATTATAGCTTATACATTTAGATAGGCTGAATTAGTGAACTATGACAATTTTATAATGATGAATGACCTGGATATGTAATTGATATAATGTCTAAAAGTTGATGATCATCCATTATTGGAATGAAATGTGTGGGATGGTTGAGTAAGATATAAGAAAGTATTTTTCTTATTACTGTTTAAGTTGAGTATATCTCTGCTATAAAGGATTTCACTCAGCTACTGTGGATGAAGAAACAATTGAAAAATATTGGTGATGAGGTGAAATAGCCAATGGTTATTAAATATGATAAAAAGGGTGCAATTTATCTTATGAATAATCCTATTTTGTTATTCTCTTATGAAACACATTGAAATCATATATCACATCATAAAAGAAAAATTTGGAAAAGGAATGATTAAAATTGATCATGTTGGTACTGATGATCAAGTGGATAATATACTGACCAAACCCTTATTAACATATGGGGTTAGGAAGCATCAGTTGAACCATGTTTTTCAACCATCTCCTAGTGCATGAGGAGGTTAAGAGGATTTCCCTCTCCGAGGTTATGTTATTTGTTTTTAATCTATTTGTGGAAGTGATGCAGGTTTATAGGGGAGATACAATCCAGGGGGAGTATATATTGAGCTCTAAAAGTCAATGTTAGGTTTTTTGGGATTATTTATAATGGGAAATAATGGATAAATTCAATTGTACAAAGGATGAGGATGAAATTAATTTCTCATTATAAGAGAATGGAGAATGGAGAAATTCAATGATCTGTAATTGGTGAAAATGAGAATTTGGTGTTATGAGAAAATAGTTCATGGAATATAATTATTTTTTGTAATGATGGAAATTCAGTGTTTTGAAGAAAACATTAGGGAGTCTAATGCTTCTATGACAAGGTTATAGAATATATTGGACATCTTTGCAACATCATGGATGTTTTGATAGAGAGATTCACAATTATAACAATAATTGTGAATGATGAATTTATATGGAACTTCACAACAATAAGATCATTATAATGATATTTTTGGTAGATTCGGAAATCACACTGGAGGAGGTAGAGCATCATGAATGCTAATCCTATAAAAATTAGGCTAATCTTATTCACATTAAATGAATTTTTTCATGTAAAATCGAGAATCACTCGGATTTCGTGAAGACATGGGAGATTTGTAAAACTGTCATTCCATGTGACCTTCAGCGTCACAAAAAGACTTGTTGATTATTAACTGATACCAATGATTTTTATTAATTAGTACTTCATGATGTTGTGGTATTACATGTTGACCCAATGATCTTCATGAAGGTAGTTTGATCTGTGAAGGCAGTGAGTTTCATGATGTGAGTTTGTTCTTCCATGGCCAGGTGCTTCGTGAAGTTAGTGAGCATCATAAAGTAGCTTGGTGGAAGGCATTGTTAAACATCAGGATTATGTGGATAGGGATTCGAAAGTTCATCAAATTAGGTATACGGTGAAGTTATTATCTCGTGATAAGTTAGGGAAAAATTCATTAATGCCAATCTATTAAAGTGACCTTCATGTCGATAAACTGAGTTAGACTTCTCTCAAATGATTGAGATTGGGAGAGTGAAAGAATGTGTTATGAGGGATGTAATGTGTTATCCCTAATTATTGTAAAGGTTGTTTTCCTGGAATAGAGTGATTATTTATGAAGTTTGTTATTCTACATATAGTTATGAATAGTGGATTTAGGTATGACTGATACACTGTCAGCGTATGCTCCTTGGACTATCCCATAACAGTGAACCAAGTAAAATGGTTGTGTTGTCTCTTTGCATGGGAATGTTTGATTACTGATCAAATCCATCATATAAGTTTAACATGTTCCTCCCAATGTGGGAATAAGATCCATCATATTAAAATAAAATGTTGAGACCCTGATTCAACCCTCCCCCTCAGGTTGCATGGGGGTCCTATAAGGAGAGTGGGTAGTGGTGGTTGTAATATGTTGGGAAGAGGAGTGAGGTGCTATAACAATCCATTTGGTAGGGGGTTGTCCATCTTTCAGGGAGAGGGTATAATGGATCATGGTAGGGTAGGAGGAGCGGTGGGGGTGAGGCAATCCGGTTTGGGGTGATAGTTTTATAGTATCCACAAATTTTAGGATTTAGTGGTGGTTTAAACAAAACCTTGACTAAATACAAGAATAAAAAATATTGGTAGTTGAATATAACCGATTCTATAATATAAATTATATTTAATAATATTTATTTAGTGGTGGTTATTAGAACTGCAACAAATAAATCCCCACTAGGGCCTCATTTTTTGTAGTGTTCATTGAGCATGGTAGAGAGATGCCATGTAGGTCTAGGTGAACAACATTGAAATACTATTATGAATATCCATAAATATCAAAGGAATTCCATGAATTTGTTCCTAGTGTATAAATTATATGAAGGACAATTCATCATGGGTTTTTATAGATGATGTATATAGGCGGCTCAAAATGATCTGAATTCATAGTCTGGATATGTTTTTTTGTCTCAATAGAGAAGATGTTAGCAAGAAGGATTCATATAATATAGTTTTTTCTGATTTTATAGTAGATTTCGAGTATATTCTATATTTTGATTCGTCTAGGGAAGCATCATGATTTCACAAATTTTTCTTAAACCTTGATTTTATACCTAATAGTAAAGATCCTACAATAGTTCACTATGATAACACTGTAGTTGTGACTCCCTCTAAAGAGGAAAGGTCACACCAAAAGAAAAAGATCATAATTTGTAAGTTTCATATCATGAGGGATATTTCTATGAAAAGGTGAAGTTACACTAAAAAGAGAATCCATTGATTAAAATTTGGTTTACCCTTTAACAAATGATTTAACTAGGAATAAGCAAGAGTATCATGTGACAGATAGGGGACTGAAATCCATTTTCAGTTGGCTCTAGTGTAAGTGCGAGTCAGTTGGAGTTGGTTCCCTAGAAGAAATATTGTTTTTATACATTATTATATGAATTTTGATTTATGTATGTTTTATTATCACATTATTTTTATCCTACAACATAATATGTATATTTGATAATTTATTTAGAATATATGTTTCTTTTATAGGTTATAACAGTTCCACTTTATGATGAGAACACATTGGTGGAACAACATTAATATTGAAATGTATTCAAAACTTGGTTGACATATCTCCATAGTGATGTAGGATATGATGAGTGCATCATGAGGGATATTTCATTAGAGGATAATGTGATAATGGATTTATTAATTTTGTCTGTTGAAGGGATATAATATCTCAGGATCCTTAATGGGAATATAAAAACATATATTAATCCATGTACATGGTATTAAATGCATGATTTTATTTTTTTTAACGTCAAATTAAGATACACCATTTATATGGGTTGATGGTACTGGCATCTAACCTACTTAATTAAATAAAACATAATAAAACGATTACATGCCATGGTAAACATTCGGAGGAGGTTTGCCATTATTGAAATTTTAACATCATTCACTATGGATGTATTTGATTTTTTTTGACACAGTCATTGGAATTTATTTGTTCATTCTTAATTCCACTGATAAATAGGACTAGAGATTTACACACTTTGCTCATCCATTATCTCGGTAAAATTCTAGTAATTAATCTATCAATTTAAAATAAATAATATTTATTTGGGTTTGGTTTATTTCAATAATTTATTCACTATGTGATATAAATAATAATAATAAATATTTTTTCATAATTTTAATCTATTATATTTATGAATATTGTAGTGATATTAATTTGTAATGAAAGTAGTCATTACACGATGATCAGTAAATATAGATGAGGGAAAGTGGATTTAGTTTAATGGTCCTTTATAAATAATATAAATTATATTTATTTATATTAATAAATTTGGATCTCATTTCGAACTATTATTAATAATAAAATTATTAATGGAAATGGGGTTAAGAAATAATATGATTTCTTTTAGGTGTTTAATAGGAAACTTTCCAACCCTAAGCCTTCCACAATAAATATATCATTATATCACATTCCAATAACCGAATTGGTGTGCACAATAGATATATTGATACAATATTAAGGCATAAAGATATATAAATAGATTAATTTTGATATCATTTCCTCCTCTTCCGATCCAACGAGATTTCATACAGAGTTCTTCCTCTCCCAAGAATTATTCTTTTACGATCAACCATGAAAAACTCATGTGATCACGATTAGCTTCACTATCATCTGATGATTCTATGACATCGTTATAAGACCGTGGAACACATGTGGATCCCAACTAGTGGTATTATACATTTGGATGATGTACTACAATGATGATGTGATGTTTTTTATTTTTTTGGATCCTCAATGAATGAAGAATTACTAGTTAGAGGTAATTACAAATCTAAAAATAAATTAATTAAAATTTATATGTAAGATCCTCCTCTTCTGGTACTTTAATTTTAATATTTTCATGTAATATACTATTTTCATTTGTCATGATGTTTTGATCATGTAATGAAACTATTACATGTGATTTATGACTAAAATATTACTTGTTCATACATTATAAGGATGCTTCCACTATCCCTTGAACATACATGAGCTTAATATTCATTGATAATTCAATAAAAAAACTTCATGTTTCATAGTTAATGATCGGAAACAATACATTGTGATTCCAAAAAAAAATATCAAGGGACCAACCATATATTTCATCAATACAAATTCCCAAATTTCCTATATATGAGTTTCATATACATAGGTTATTCTAGTGATGATTATTCTTTGAACCCTCGTTATAGAAGAAGTGAAAATAATATATCTCTTATCCTAGTTTTTGAGTACACTTCATTTATATTAGGTCCTTCCCAATGACAACATGTACTAGGATATTTCAAATAATATGTAATTCTTGATTCATATTCTAACATGAAACACAGAAATGCATCAATCTTTAATAAATGTCCCATCCATAAATACCCTTGAAAACTCATCTCACCATGGATTCTACATTAAGGATCTCATACATCACATGGTGCTCAAGATTTTTTTTATTTTTTATATGTCAGCCAAGAGAAAGGCTTCAAACAAGTTGTTGTGTTCCTATAAACCAATACTGTGATAGAAGGTCCCTATTTTGGATGACAACATTTTATTCCGTATTTCAGGAAATTAGAATACAAAACACATGGATAAACATACCAGAAATTAAACTGATTAGATAACCCTCAAATATAAGGACAAACATCCCTACACAAGGTCCACATCCAAATTAAGGTTCATGATATAGTGTGGCTCTCTAAATAATCATCAAGATAAAAATCCCATTTCTCATTAAAAAAATTCTATTATCGAGATCCTCACAAAAACTAAAAAAACTACGTATAGTTTGATTATTGTAATATCATGAAAAATGTCCAAATACCATGTTCAGGACCCCTCCATAAGTCCTCAATTATTTTTTCAACATCCTAGGTAACCATATAAATCTATTTCTGAAAATATTGATTAAAAAGATCCAAAATTACCCTTCTTATGAATCCTTTTTCATAAACTAGAATTAATTATTTTAGTGTCATAGATTTTAAAAAACCTTCCTAAACATCAATAATGATCTTATATGGATACAAATTAACCATATACATGGATATGAATATTATTCCTCTGTATATGAATCTCAATATTCACCAATGATTTTTTCTATCAACTGGAGTCACCTTTGTTTTAATGTCGAAGACCCTATAATTTCTATACACATTCGAAACATAATAGTCAAACCCCTCATTAGAAGACTATATATTGTCTTATCCTGTATATATTCTCTATATCACTGATCCTGATCTAATAACCAGATGTTGTGATTAATGAAATCAGAAGACACTATTAAAAAGATTTTGGATTTTTTTTTGTCTTTGATCTCAATTTTTTATTACCAATACAGTCTATAAATAATGCCCATAAACCCTATGTTCCCCTTTAAGATGAGTTATTTTTCCGTTGGTATATCTATTAAATTAATTCAAACTATTATATTACCACTAAACAAAATAACTCTAACTCGTTGGTCAAAACATCATGATAATAAACTATGTTCACTATTTCTAAGACAGTTTTTCGTGAAATCAGACCTGAAAGTCGTGTCAAGATTTACATGTTATTTTTTTATAAAATATCATGATTTTTTTAAATCCATATGATCTTAAACTCAAGACCTATTGGTATGAGCTATATGACCATATATTATAACCATTATTTGTCCAAAAAATAACCATAAGTTATAGTGAAAATAACAAAAAACATGATAGGTTAAAACATGTAAGTGGAGTATTGAGAAATAGTGATGTCCTTTTTTTCTCATCCACCCAATATAATGGATTAGTAAAAAGTAGGAGAAAAAATGAAAAATGAAATATTCTTGTAGGTCCTACTATATATACCTAGAAAAATTCAACATATGATCATTATACCCACTGTTTTATCCAAAGTTATTTTAGTGGAATATCATATCTCTCCATTCATATAAAATATATAACTGCATAACCTTTTGGGTACAAAGAAACTTATTAAATATTACATTCTTCAATAAACCAACTTCATTTCATAAGTGTTTGAATCCTCACAATCCATCCTAACTATCAACAATGATCATATTCAACTCCAAGGGGTACCTCAAATTATCATAGTATAATAATCCCTTATATTTCATGTAAACTAGATGTATATTAATACTTAGGAGATTATTCTCTAATCGTCATATGCCTAGACACCAATATAGTGGAATATGTCTTTCAAATATAGTCCATAATCATCCCAAACATATGTATCCAATCTCATAACTCTTAATTAAAGATCATTAATTTAGGATTTACTAAACCCCTAATCCAACTGTTTATGTTGACTCACTACCCTTAATGTTACTCACTTTATTCATTATCCTCATATTCAAATTATAGATTCTATATATCAACATAAAAAGTTTCAATGGCCCTCAATTTTTTATCCTAAAACACATAAAAAATATTATGAGATTCATGACCATATTCTAAATCCACTCTTCCTTAGTATAGTCTACTTTAATGATGTGTCCCTTACTCACATAGGTTTTTACCTTTTTTGGATGGACAATCCCAGGAATTCGGTCAAGATATCTGACCATAAGTATCAACTATATTGGTCAAACATTCATGACCTTAAGCATCCAATAAAAAGATACATGAAGCATTCAAGGTTTAAAGACCACAAATGGAATCTTAAGAAGAACTGAAGCCACATCTCACTAGACATGTGCATTTTATGATTGAGAAAAAATTGGATGTCTTAAATTAAAAATGAACAAAACATATTAGGTTGAAATTGATAAAAGAACCTATATAAGATATGAATCATTAAACACTATGCATCGACAAAAATAATACTACGAAAAATTCAAGATAACAAAATAAAAGATCTAAATCTTTTGAGATCTATAATATGACCTCTAATGAAATAAAGTTGTGTTCTTCAAGGACTCTAGGCCCATGAAAAACAAATAGTAATCATCCATCCCATCATAACAAAAAAATAAATCTAGGAGATCGATGTAAAATGTGTAGAAATATAACATCATGATATTAAATCCCTTTTGATCATTGTAATCCTCATTCCAAATTTACCCTTCATTATCCCCATCACATTGACTTAAATCATTCATCTAAATTAACAAAATCTGGATTTATGATGAGAATATCTGACCTATACCCATAAATGAGCCACTACCAAGAAGAAATAATCGATCCTAATGAAGAAAATATAGTTTCCATTGATGATATTTGTCTTTATACTCATCCATGGGTCAATCCCAGGAGAAATTAACTTCTGAATCAACAGTACAGGGACCAAGGTTGATGTTGTTTATTTCACATTAAATGTTCTAATGGATTCATGTTTTATTGAAATTTACTAATGAGGGTTTCAATGGTAATCATAAAATTAGGAAGTATTAAATTAAAATTAGATTATTTATTAAAAAATAGTTTTCTAAGGGATTTAGAAAAAAAACATCATGCTGCAATTTTTTTTGCAAACCCAATGATGTTATCCTCACATAGAAAAAAGAGTTGATTTTCAGAAGAATCATATCCTCCTATCTCATGTAGGAGATAATTGGATTTCTATATAATGAAATAATTCTCAAACACATAGGGATATATATTCCTAAATAACTTCTTGTAATCTAATTATTTGGTAATGATAACCTCCCTCCTAGAGTAATCTATAGATTTCATTAATTTCATAAAAAACGGGTTTCGAAGTTCAAAATATTTCCTTGTAAAAAATATATCAAGGTGGTATTACACATATCATAAAGTGTAGTTTGGTTCACATTATTTTATTTTACCAATCCTGGAGACAAAATGGGCTTCATGTTAAAAAGTTATTTCCATCGATAGTTGGACACAATTTATCAAAACTCACACTACAGTCACACACTCAACCCCATCACCAATCTCTTCAATTATCCCATGTACTCATGCATGAACACTCTCCCTTTATTGACATACATATGTTTAATACATAAAAATAAAATTTTCCTGCACTACTAAAACCTATGAACATCACTAGAAAACCAAACTTCCTTTTCCCAATGTTCTGAATTTTTTCATAAGTTGGACCCTAAGGCTCTTATTTACATATTTTTGAAGAAAAAGTAAATGTATGAATATATACTCTCACTAGTATCACACCCTAGTCTCAAATTTAATTTATGTAGATTATTTATGATTAAAAAATTTAATGTGACCATAATAGATAGTAATTTTCTTATTAAAGGGTTTGAGGCACACAAACCATTGTGAGGAACCACATATGCTATAGTACATCAATATTATGGTGTTGAACCCTTCAAAGTTATTTCAAATCAACAACATCCTCCAAAAGTCCTAATTATATACCCTATATAAATAGGTTCAATCTATATATATTTTATGTCACCTAGAATATTAAATCAATTTTATCTCATTAGGTAACCACTTCACCCATGTATCACTTGGGCAAAACCTCTAGTTTTCCTTCCCTTTGGAAAATGGTTTTGCTCACCCTAATATAACTTAAGGCAATCCAATTTTAATTTCCATGTATTAATAGGGAGAACCAATTCTTTCTCCCTAGTATCACATGGTATTAATCATATTTGATCCCTTTACTAAGGAAAAACGTCCTATTTTGATTCTATAACAAGTCATCATGAGATCTTTCTTTTCAATGGTAGAATATAAAAACTCCCTTGTCTTCTACTATGATATAAAATTATCAAAACACCACCCAAAGAGAAAAAATGAATGGGATTAATGAATAAAAACCAGAATGGAACCCTTATATCTTCGATTAAATTGAATAATGTAGGTCATATAATTATCCTATAGATAGGTACAACCCATTGGGAATAACAATAAATAATTTTAGTGATAATGAGGGTCCATGTCATGAAGAAACTAGAGTGGTCTATCTTAGATTGATGATGAATTTATTCTCTATATTTTGATCCATGAAATTCAAAAAATCCCTCCTAGAGTAATCTCATAGTATTTATTATTGGGTAATTATACCCACATTTCTTCTATATCCTACCATTCCTATCAACAGACATGAAGATAGATGGATTGATGTCATATCTAGTCAAATACCTAATATGCTTCATGTAACACCCCAAGGTTTTTGGAAATAGTTTATTTCAAATAAATTTAATATTTTTTCAATATTTCTCTTTGAATAATTCACCAAGTGTATATTTCATTACACACAAAACATAGTTTAGGTTCCATTACATGCAACCACGAGTTTTAAGGAAAGCTGATTTAAAATGATAATTATTACCTAGATGTTGGAATGTCATGTATGAATATGATTAACTAAAGTATTAAAATATAATTTTTTACACATGTATACAAGATTATATCTTTTATGATCAATTATTTATAAACTAAAATAAACCTTTATTTTAAAATAAGAGAAATATTTTTCTGATAAACATCTTTTCACATAAACATGTATTACCTCAATAAAATGAAAAAATAACTTTTCGGTAATGATTTAAATTAAATGTATATATTATATATCATATCAAAATATTAACGTCATATTACATGTTTTTTTAGAAAATACATAAAAATAAAAACAATTTTACTTTAGAAATAGTATTTTTCTAAAAACTAGTTTTGTTTACTTTTAAACACTAATTTAATGAAATGAATTTTTTTATTCTATAAAATTTATTTGAGAAAAAATGAATTCGTTTTATAAATAATAATTTCAAAATTTAAGTATTTTGAATTTATGTGAATTTTCTAAGAATGTAAATTTTCAATTAATAGTGAAAATATTGGTTTTTATCTCGAATTGTAATTTAATTTTACGATTTTTAAAACATACAAATTCAATTAAAATTGATTAAAAAAATTAGTTCAATTGTATATATATTAATCCAATTTAAGTCATTTTAATCATTTTAACATTAAATTATGATATAAAAACTTCTTAATCATTTAGATATTTTCTTTTTGAAAACCCACTTTTTCATAACATATGTGGGATTAATTTTAATGAAAAATATTTCACATCAATAAATGAAAATTTTAAAATTGGATTAAAAATTTAGAATTATGATAATTTATATTATCTAATAATTTTATAATAAATTTTTACAATAATTTATAGTAAAATAGGTAAAGGTAAAAATGTTTTTATTAGGGGGTTAGACTAAAATGATAAAGGTTAAAAATGACTCAAAACCAGTAAAACACCCATTTTATAGCTGCATTTAAACCTTATATCTTATATGTTATATAATATAAATTTTTTTTCGTTTTTTAGTGTAAAACATTCAGGCACACCATTTTTTTCAATAATTACTAGTGTGCCACACACCTCACTTATAAATAGTCACATGTCTCCTCTCTTATTCACAATTCCAAGACCTTTTTTTGAAACTAAATAGCCAAATAACTTACTTAATTCCTGAATATCTTCAAAAAAATATTATCCTAGTCCAAGATCTAGGCATAGAATCCTTTTGGTGTAAACCAGAATTAGTTTTCTGGAGATGAGGTAACACCCCTAATCAAGTGTTTTATTTTATTTTTCTCTTTTACACATTCAATTATTATTATAAATTGATTATATAATAATAAAAATACATTAATAATACTTATATGTTATTATATTAATGGCATAATTTAAATACTTCATTTTTACTACCAAATTGGTTACAAAAAACATCATTTGTGTGTTTGATGGACTATGGCCTTAAGAATCTATGTTATTCACTTTCCATCACCACATCTCACAGCTGGAAATAATGATGAATAAATATATATATATATATATATGATATTATGATATTATTTTTCATATGAAATGATTATATCACATATTCCTTCTTACTTTTCCATCTATATAAATACGATAACACCGCTTGTGTGTACAGTGAAGGACCTCCTCATGAAGTGATGTGATTCATTCATGATTTACATGGAAGTTAATAAGGGTGATTTCAATGAAGATATATGATAGATATGAAATTAAAATTATTTTTTAATGTTAATTTATTAATTAAATTTTTTATTTCATTCGTTTTGGAAAATAGATAAAATGTTCATGAGTATGTATGACGTATCGTCTCTAAAAATAGTGTATTTAATTTTTTATCTATACGATATATTGATAACTTTTTAAAAACGTATACTGAAAATATATGATATATATAATATGGTTAAAATTCTTTATATAAGTAACTATGATAACAGTAAGAGGAAAAAAAATCAAAACATTGATGAAAAACAATACAGTTATTGCTCAAAACATGACTTCTACAAGGAATTATTAATAAAAGAATAATAAAATGACATATGTAAATAAAATATGTTATGATATATACATATTTATGTATTTATGTTTTTATGGGTCTATAATATATGAAAAATACCATTATATTTATTATAAAGGTGGTCCGAAAGTGCATGAAAGAAGTCGAGGCTTATCGTAAGGGATTCTCGTCTTAGTTTTTTACATATGTGAGACCCATTCCATATTCTACAGCTATTTATTTTGTGTTCTCAATATACTACAAATGATTTTATTTTATTATTCTTATCCTGAAAATAATTATGATTTTCATATCTATTTTATCATCTATATTTCATGGGGTTTACAGTTCAAAATTTACCAAAATGGTAAGGGATTTTTGTCACGATTTTTCTTCTTTGAGACATATATGGTGTTTTACACCTATCTTATTTTATGAGGTGTATATTAAACCAATATTATAAGAAATATCATGAATTTATTTAATTATGATGATATATTAAATTTCATTTAATTTTATTCTTTCACGGGGATTACTATTCCAAGTCACCAAAGTGATCAGGGTTTTACTATATAGTCACTAAATTTATCAGGACTGTTAATATTTATGTTGTTGATGGTGAATTATTCTGATCCATCTATAAATAAACTCATTAATATTGTCACACACTAGCTATTTAATGAAAATACATATTTTCCATTTATTATTTTCTTTGTATTCCCAATATTTTAGAAAATATATTTAATGAAAACTAACGTTTTTTCAGTTGGAAAACCTTTAAGTTGTATATTTTTGTATTCTAAAAACAATTAAAATATGTTTTTATATTCCTCTATTATTTTTTAAATTACGTTTTACCATGTTTTTACATTTGAATTTTTTTATGAGTAATATTTATTTCTTCTTACAAACATGGCCCGTTTGGCTTTTAATGAATATGTGAAATGAATATTTTCATTAACGTGTATGATATAAAATAAATTTAATGACATCATTTCCATTATTATATTTATATATTCCTTCATATATTTTTATAGTAATTAAAAATGTATTTTTAAAATTTTTTATAGTTTTTTTTCTTAGTAGAAATTTTATTTTCATAAATTAATTTTTTAAATGATTTTAAAATATTATTTTATATGTTTGAAAGTTTAATTTCAAAGAAAATGATTTCCAAAATGTTTTATGAATTTTTCATTTTAAAAAATTTATTTTCAATAAAAATTTGTTTTCCTAACGAAATGTGTTAAATTACTTTTAATGATTCCTTTATAAGTATCAATTTTTATTTTGAATGAAATTGATTTCAAAAATATTTAATGAATTTATAGTTTTAAAAAAAATTATAAAGGAAATTTATTTTCCTCAAGAAATGTTCCAATGGATCTTTTACAATAATTATTCATCTTATTTAAAATCCATTGATGTTACTTAATAATTTCTAGGGATATGATCCAAGAATACATCCCATATTATTTCTCTAAATGATTTATTTTTATGATGAAAAGATATTTAGAAAAAAAATTTCTCTTCCATATGTTATATAATGACAATCATTTTTATTAAACCTTATTCTATTTCCATGAGTTATGATTTGTGGAAATGAGGAAATTATTTTAAAACTGATTTCATTTCATGGTTTCAGATGTGATGAATGTTTTATGATCTTAAGGAACGCGTATATATTATTTAAATCATGTGACGGGTGGTACATATATCTCCCTCAAATTTTTTGGTTAATGATTAATGTTATATGATCTCAAAGGTTGCACAGGTTGTCATACCAAGCCTGAAATAGGGTTTATAGAACGGTATACCGATTCCAAAATAGGTTATATGTATGGTTATCCAAATATTTAATGAGGGTACATGAGAGGTTATCCCACGCTTGAAATAGTTTAAAAGGGAGGTTATACTAAGACCAAATTAGGTACACTGATGTTTATCCAAAGACTAACATGTTATGAATGTCTGGGTGGGTTGCGTTGACATAATATTTTCTAAGATTATATATATGAAACAATTATATGTCTTACTCCAATGTTATTGTCTTATGGATCTGGTTCTTTGATTACCTTATGATTCATGTGTTATAAACTACCAATATTTTTTTCATTAATCATTATTTTGATCTTTGATATATAGGGTATAGTTTTCAAATGTTATTCTAATGTTCTCATACCCCTATGATCATGTTATGCTAATGTATCACCATTTTTAACCATTAGTCAGAAATTTAACTCACCATTTATTATGTTTCCTTTCCCTAGGTCATGAAGATAGGTTTTAAGTAGGGTATGTATGTGACATATAATAAAGGGTATGATCTTTATGGGTGATTTTGAAGATTATTCCGAAAATTAGATGATTGTGTACACTGTCTCCAATGACACTAAATTATTATATTCATCATGAGTGTGTCTGTGTTATGTATTGAATAATTATTTGAAAATATGCAATATCTATGTATGAAAATCCACAGTCATTATAGTTCCTCTCAGTGATATAACCAAATATCTAGGTACATTCATTATGGGACTTCTCATTGACAGTACCCCCAAATTCTGGATGCCTTCACCGAAACTACTTATTTCATGTGAAATATTTAAAAAGAAAAATATATTAGAATACCTATATTTACCATTCATATCCCTTGATTGGGAGCATGATTCTTTTATCTCTCGACCTGTCAATAATTATGCATATGAGAGTATATGAATCTTTTTTAGGTATAAGGAACACCTGAATTTATATGTGACCTCTCATACCATGTCTTTGTTCCTCAATTATCTCTTACTTCACACTTTGAGGATGACTCACAAGGGATTATAGATCAATAATCATACCAATAGCGTAATTTAATGATTTTTGGGACTCTATATGGGTGTATGAACCAACACTCCATTCATTATCCTATGTCTATTATTTGGTTAATATTATCAAAGAATCCCCATATAAATAAGACACACCAAATTCTCTATTTTCATACCATAAATGACATAAAAAACATTATACCAAGACATTAAACTACATATCCAATGTCATAAAATCCTGATTAGAAACATCATGAAAACATTCATTACTTGTGATGTTAAAAAATATAGCCTGACCCTATCAGATGACCCTAAAATATTAATATTAAACTATTTGGGATTGGATTTTTTTAAAAAAAGGGTACTTAGAACGCATCCTTGAGGTTCAAACCCAACATCAAAACCATCCATGCCTCTCTTCATTGGTTCATATCCCCATGAGTCAAGACAACCTCATCTATTGGGCTATATTACCTATGATATTTTATTCAAATACACTAAATTATTATTCAATATGATTCATCCCTCTATTTGGAAATAATCTTAATAAAACCATGTCCCCCATATATATATCTATATTTTTTCAAAGTCTCATCAAATTACCCTCAATGGTCCATGTTTCATGTGAAATATATTCTCAAAATCTCACATTCCCTATGAGACCAATATAATATCATTGAGACATATTACCATTGTGGTCAACTAGAAAGGGATTATCATGCATAAGTCTCACACCAACAATTAATAGGAACTACTCAAACATGTGTTCTTACTACATGATGTTAAAATCCAGGGGTTGGTCCTTGTAATATAACATTTAAAGTTATGGTGTGTCCTACTGAGTTGTAATAAACTATATGGGTTCTGAATCATATTAAAAGGATACATAAGATTCCTCTTTCATGGGCCATATCCAAACACCATGAACATCTACCTCTTTACATGATGGTGAAAAATATCAGAGTTCCAATCTATATAAATTTAAACTATAACACATTAAAATTAATCATCCCCAAGTAAAAACAAAACAATTTGGAAAAAATATGATACATACACAATGTGTCATTGATTGAGAACCTATTAAAAATATAAATATCATGTTAATGTAGAACTTATTGTATATAAAATTTTTCTCGTTGATGATGAAACTTTGATACATGTATATTTTCATGTTGATGGAGAATTTCTGATAAATACAAATGTTCAGATTGAGTCATGATAACAAAAAAAATATTGCATATGGGTAACCAATTACTTAATATGATATGTTATTGATTCAGAAAATATAATCTAATTCCATAATAGTGTTTAAGAGTAGAAAATAATCCCGTAAAAATATTTTTATGGGGCATGAACTCCCACCCACTCAACCAACACACATTTATAAGTATTTCGAAAAAACAACCCCAATGACATACTAAATTTATAATGTAGGCCCATGGTGATATTCACACCAATGTATCAGGGATGTAGAGAAGAGATTGATTGTTCTTATGCCAAAAATGAATTCTCATGAGCGACTAAAAAAATAACAATAATAGATATTATAAAAAAACAAAAAAATATTAAATGAATCATGATACATCTTATGTAAATAATTTTTAGGAATACTAAACACCATCACAAAGGACCGTGTAGTAAAAAGATTATTATATGAAAAGAAATACCCATAATTTCGGTGTCAATCGGGGGAAGAACATACATTATCTTGGGTGAACCATCCAATGAAATACCAACCATCAAAAATAGACTACATAAGACCGCCCAATTTAGGATGGAAATTTAAAAAAATGGATTGTTCAATACATATTCATCTTTTCTCCAAAGATGGATAGTGTATGTGGATACCCATTATTAGAGTATTTGTAAGAATAACTCAAGGTAGAGGTGTAATGCAACACTATATCTATAATTACATTAAACTATTTACGAATATAAAATTATTTCATTACATCATTATCTCCAAGAACTAGTACATGAATTTCATTAAATATGTCATCTATTTATTGAATAGGTCAACACACATTAAAGTCTATCATTGAAGCCAATGAGTCTCACTAGATTATCATATACTGTAAATCATGTTTGTTTATAAAAAGTAATTTCAAATGAATTTCATTCACAGTTTTTTATCTAAAGCACTATTGCATAGTGAGCTACTAGATAACCGCTATATAGTGTGAATATATACATTATGTAGTCTACCAACCATTAATATATAATATTGATAATTTTGGTAATTATGTCATTGTGTGGTGCAATTGAATCACACCATCGATATTTGATGTTTGTAATGATAATTACACATCTTATGTATTCATTAAAGTGTCTATAGCTCATAAAATGTAATAGTTTTATAAATTATCACCAATGTGATGAATATCGTCAATTCCATGAGTTGTGAAAAATTGTTGACCAATATAAATCATTATAATTAAAATATATGTCATGGTTTCCACATTAATTATTTTGGGTATCCTATATTCTGAAAATATAGAAATATCCAAACTCATTTATACATTTATACAATATTATTTAAGAAAAGAATTAATTCATATATGGTATAAATTACCAAGCGGAAGAGAACATTATATTTTATAAAAAGAATAATGTTGTTCTAGAAAATGTTTCATCAATAAAATTATCTAATTAAAATCCAAACTCATTCATACATATATAAAATATAATTTTAAAAAAATTAAATTCTATAAGGTCTAAATTATCCAATAAATGACAGAAAAGTCATTCCCATATATTTTTAATGCTAAAATATTCATTTTAATGATTGAAAATAGAATTGAATACCAAACCGCCTTGATTTGTATAAAAATTTTAAAAATATTATTTATTTATATATAACATACACTCAAATAATTTTTAGGTAACTTTTAAATTCAAGGAATAAAGGGTCCATGTAGTAGCATAAAAGTATAATATGTAGTGAAAATCTGTTTGATAAAACTTATTTAATTGAAATCCCACTATTTTGAACTATCCTACTATTTGTCATCAAGTGAAGAATACAAACACCATAAATTTTAGAGGATATTGAAGCCATGGAAGATGTATAAGGGACTTAGAATCCATGAAAAATAACCTTGAGCCAAAAAAAACACACCAATTGACACAAAAAGTAGGTTAGACCAGGAACACCAATTGGGACATGTAATCAAATATAAGTAGAGAAAATTAAAAGAACACCTGAAATTAAATGATTTATATGAAGTCCTAATACATGGGAAGAATACTTCTAATAGGGAGGTAAACAAGAGAGATTACAATTTAAAATTTAAATAAATAATGAAAATATAATATTTAGTTCGAGTAACGAAACATATTACTCACACCTAGTATAAATTTTGAAACACCCAATATAGAAAGAAATTACCTTGATAATCCTATTTATAGGGACAAATGATTCTCATGTCCTGAATAACACATGGATTCAAGATTTATGAAGATAAAATCAAATAAAAAGAGGTGTTTTCACCTAAAATTGATCACTTGGTGAATAATTATTCTTCTAGATATTCCAAGGATAGAATCTAGTTAAAATTCTTTTTTGTCTCTATAGAATCAGTTCATCGTTTTTCTAGCTTCCAGAAATCACCCTAAATTTTCAATACTAGATCCAACTTGTAATGAAGATTGATACTTCTACAGTTGGTGCTAAATTTATGGTACAAAGAACTACCAAATCAGTACTGGGGATCAATAACATATTTTAGAAGTTACTAATTATTATATTATTTAGTACTTATCTGAAAAATACTTCAAACATAAATACTAACATTCTCCCATATAAAAATAATTTCTATTATTTATGAAAAATTCCACCAAGTCTGATATTCAAACTTCTGTGAGTCTTTTTTTATAGTTTACATAATATAGTATGTTAGAGTTTCTATGATCCTAAGACTTATATTGTATAAAATCCCAATTTAAGTGATACATTGCATTCAACATTCCATTGCATTAACTTTACTCAGTATATTTTCTGAATATTTTAGTTCCCTTTAAAATTCAATGGTTACAACATCCCATCCTTCATAGGATTCTATAAGAGGAGTTACATTAGGTAAATATGATTCATCATGAAGTGAAATTCTTGATTCATGGTCAAGTGAAATATGTTTTCACTATCACAATACAACACACTAATATTTTTCCTATTTTGGAATTCCTATCATTGACACTTCAATTGTACCAACTCCTTCAATAAATTCATTATCACAAAATACTCAACATCATTCATTGATATTACTGTTAATGGATGTAACATTGAAATCTAGATCATAGTCAGGCCTCTAATAATAATCATTATCAAATATATTCTCTTACTTGAATTCTTATATCTTCAAAAATTCTCATCTTAAAACCCATATAAGGGATGATTTATTCTAAAACCAAGGGAAAATTACTCTAAACTACTAATATAATAGAATATACACTTGAGGAAATCCAAGGGTTCCATTTCTTAATTGTCTATTAATATGGTAACTAAACCTACCGCTTGTGCAATATTAGGCCTAGTATAAACTATCTTATAAAGCAGGCTTCCCATAGATAATCCATACAAATTTTTTTCTATGAATATTTCCTTCATATTGATTTTAAGTGTTTTTACCATTAAATTATTATATTTTCTATAAAGGAGAGTCCTCACATGATTAGAATCGTTCATTCTTACTCCCTCAAATACATTCTATATGTACTCTGACAAAGAATGAAACAATGTTATAGAACACAAGTCTCTTCTAATACTCATCCATAATATCCACTAAAAACCATGATAATTATAGTAGAATATTCTTAAAAATTCATACATAATCTGCAATATCATTTACATAACACGTCTATCCAATAATAATTCATTAATTTATTAAAAAATAGTGACGAAACATTAATCTCCATGCACCATTTTATAGTAACAATGGTCTATATTTCTTTGAATAAAACCTCGTTCCAATTTGACGTTCCAAGTATTAAGATTATATAACCATGGTAATACTTAATACCATATAGATTTCAATTGATATTGCATCTTAGGCCCTCATTCCATTTATGTATGAAAACATTCAGTTTCAATGTGTATATTTTTTCTCAAAAAATTTTAGGAACTCCATATTGATATAGATTTATTTCATGAAATAGAAATTCTATTAAAACTAGGATTATTGCCATTTGAATTGTTTTTTATTTCACAACAGGAGAAATTTTTTTAATTAATTTCAATCATTAATATCATTATATCCCCTTCAATCCAAGTTAGGTTTTTCAAAACTCTCATATATGCTTCCACATTAACGAAACAAAACAAATTATTTTGAAGAGATTTATTTCTTTACAGTTTATTTATAAACTCTTATATTTTAAAAATATGAAATTACACCAACTATTCATTCATTTATTTTGTATCGATTGAGTTTTTAGATAATTTTATTAATTAAGAAAATATTATTTTCTTGAACCACACTATTGATTGATTAAAATTATTGTGATTCAAAATATTTCTAAAAACAATGTTGTGATTTACGAAAATAATAATAATGATTCTAGTTAATGTATAAAAAGAAATCATTATTTATTAAAAAGGTGAATGGAAAATTATCATGAGGATCATAAGATTAAAATATAAAGAATATTTTTTATTTAAAAAATCTTAAGGTGATTATTCAAATGTTATTACCTTGAAAAAACCTTGTGAAATCATAATAAAACAAATTATTATTTTAAGAAATAATAATTTTTAATACATGGGAGAAAATAAAAAACACAAATAATCTAAACCAAATTTTACATGGGAATGTGTTATCAATAAGGATAAACAATGTCCTGGTTTCAATGAAATATGACCATGGTTTGAAAAAAATAAAGAAAAATTATTTTCTTTAAATCTCAAAATCCATCACCTACATCTTCTCATTGATTTATAAAATGAATATATGTTATATTACAAAGATAATAAAAATGTTTTTTATTAATTTATGAAATTATAATAAACAATATTGTGAATGTTTCTCATTAAAATAACTTATTTGAATATTTGTTATATTTATATTTAAAAAAAATATTATATAAAATAGAGAATATTTATTTGATTGTGAATGTAACAGATGAGGCTCAATTATAGTAAGTGAACATAATATTTTAATAAAAATATAATAAAATGAAAATTATAAAATTAAAGGAAAAAAAATTCAAATTTTATTGGATGAATATTTAATTTTAACTCACTTGGTAAAAATTATCCTATCATACCTTTTTTTGAAATTTTCTATTTGAAATAGAAATTTATAAATAATTAAAATGTATAATTTAATCATTTACCTATTTTATCAATAATAAAATGATATAATAATTATAATTAATAATATATTGACATTATATTTGTTATAAAGAATGATATAATAATTTGGAGGTATAATGTAATATTTTTTCAGAAGGTTTTTTTATGAAAAATATTTTTTAAAATGGAATATTGCCTATCAAGATTATTTAATTAAAATAATCATTAATAAATAACAAATTATAATTATAATTATAGGTTTTATATACAAATAGATAAATTTAAACCCATATAATTATGATTATTAGTTATATAGTTAGTGTAATGTCATTTTTCTCATGAAAAATACTTTTCTTGAGAACCCATTTTTGCATTTGATTTATGAGTTAGTTTTAATATTAAATTATTCCAGTTTTTTAATTTCAATGTGATAAAATGTATTCAATATTTTGAATCTAAATAATTAATATTAGATAATAAGGATTAATTAATATTAGGTCACAACGAATAGTAACAATAGTAAAAAAATTATTTTCTTTGGTTAAGGTTAAAACTTGTTTTTGTACGTTATAATACCTTAATTCAAAATTAATATTCCACACATATATAATTTTTATTTAATAATTTTTATTTCATATTTATAATCATTCGGGGAAAATTATCTAATAAAACTCATTTTATTTTTTAGTTTATAGGATAAATTACCTAGGGTAAAAAAATTTACTATGTTGATAACTAAAAAATTAAAAGTATGTAATCTTGAATATAAAGGAGAAAATTTTAAAAAAAATGTTTATTTTTAGTGTTTTAGGTTTGGATCAACCTAATATTACCTATACCCAGTTATTTATTAAGATTTGGGTAAATTGGGTTGAAAGTGACTTCCAATTATTGAATAGTGTTGAGTCTTTATAAAAATATTACTCTTTAATTATAAATGGAACTCCCTACCATAAATTATTCACACATATCAGGCCATTTGACTTGACCAATCCCTAAAAAAATATCTTCCCATTTTCTATAGACACATAATAGTGCTTTTGGTCTTCCCGAAATACCTACCACTAACAATATATGCCCATAGTATTGTTATCCACACTCTAACTTTACCGGTCTTCCAAAAAATCTAACCCTATTGTCCTTAAAAAGAGATCCAAAGTATTTTCTTTTAAGAGGAGGAAATTAAATTCACTAAGAACATTATTTAAGACTTGTTATTTTATCATAATAAATAATGACTTAACATTTCCAATATAATAATACCAAGATCCCATATATACCTAATCAATATGGACCTTTATTTTTCGGATCCTGCCTGATTATAACTCCATAGTTAAGCATTCTTGGCATAGAGTAGTGGTTAGGATTGGTGACCCCCTAGTAAATTTTTCTAGGATATTCGTGATTGAGGATGAAATAAATATTAAAGAAAATATGTTGGATTTTGGGAAAATTCATTAATCAGATGACCAATTCAGGGCATGAAGGTGGGCCCAAGGGATGGGACAATGTGTCTGTGAGGCAGCAGGTGGTGTCTAGCAAGCCAGGACCTGACGATCATGTTAAAGCAGAGTCTCTATGTTGTAACAGGGATAAATTTATACATTTTTTAGAGTATGAACCTAGCTATATGTTCAGTGGAAATTATTTGGTTAATATATAGGGCTCATAAATAGGATGTTATTCTATAAAGGTTGGGGGAGGGGTGGTGAATGTAACACCACATAATATTAACGGGTCAAAAGGATGAATTTTAATAACCATTTACATAAAAATAACATATATTTTGAAGATATTTCGTGATTAGAAACCCATATTTTAGAGTTATTTTTTTTATGTTAATGGAATAATATATTTTTATATCGTTATCTATCAAATGGTAATAAAATACATCACCTATGTGTATGGTGGACTACCACCAACAAAATTAATGTATTTTATCCTTCAGAAACACACATAGATAGTCATAATGATGGAAATAATTAATATGTTTGACACATTTTCCATGGTTTTAAATCTATAAAATTAATATATTATCTAATTACATTCCTTTTCACCCATCACGGGAAAGGTATCGTCATTGGTTCATATGTATGACCAACTATCTACACAGAGCATTGAGAATAATTTACCATGTCCAACATTCAAGAATGATTCTAAAAAGGTATGTATAAAAATATGAAATTTATAACATTAATATAATTCAATAGATGATGAATCTATTTCATATTCACAAGAACCATAAATTGTATTACAAAATATGAATGAAAAAAATGAAGTTGTTAACACCAAAAACATTGGTAATAATGAAATATTATTAATGAATGAGTGGGACTATGTTATAATAGGATCATAAATGATATTATAAATATTACTATGGGTTTTTTTATAAATTAATAACATGCTAAAAACCATTATATATGAGGTTAATGCGTGTTTATCAAAAGGGACGTGTTGGGTAAGGGATTTCATCTCAATTTCCATTCTATTGAAGGGAAGTGATTATGTGAATTTTCTAAGAAATTACTTCCATGTATGGATACTATAAGTGGAAATGGTTCTAGCATTGTTATTCCCAGGAAAAATAACTCTAAAAAGGGTGAATTGGTATTCAAATTGATCATTACCTAATGCACAACAATTATCCATATTATGAACCATGTTTGAAACTTATAGGGGATATGACGGGGATAATTCAAATTTTCCTTACAAACTATTATGATCTATTTGTATATATTTTTATAATTAAAAAAAATTCTCAATGAAACATTTATTATGAATATAAGATTAACAATAAAAAAAATTATGATAAGTGCTTCACCCGACTAAAAATTATAATTAATAATTTCATGATATAATTCTTTATATTAAATTGATTATAAATAGAACCTAGGAGAAAGAATGGTTTCAACACTCATGGTCAATTTTGATATTTCACTACTGAGAAACCCAATATAGCTAGCATTGAATGTAAGAGGATCATGGATATTTTAGAGAATTATACATAGGTTATGAAAACTGACTTTTATCAAATGGATTAACATGTTGTTTCAAAATATGATTATCCTATCATAAATCATTTCATGAGGCCGCACCCTCGTCATTTAGTGAGACTACTAATCTTAAGGAAAATGAAAAATAGATTAAGTAACATTAAATGATATTTGTTTGGCCTTAGGTTTTAATAAATCAAAAAAGGTTAAATGTACAGGGTATTATGTATAGTGAGATTAGAATCAATGGTTGTAATTTATCTAGAATACTATTGATTATGATTTAATATAATAGATAGAAAGTTGTTATTTTAAGGAAAAATTATATGATAAATATTTCTATCATGATAAATGAATCAAAATTAATATAATTTTATTCTTTATAAATAAAATAGACGAAAAATATTATGTATGAGGATACCTTCACAAGACAAGACAGGTATGCTATGGTTTACATAATGAATGAGTAATGAAAGATCAACCATTTATTTGAAGGTTTTAACCAAAATATTGGAATGGAATCAGTTTCTCAAACTTTTTCATCATAAGATAAAATAGTATTACGTGCCATCAAAATAGAGAATAAATTTTCTAGAACCTAAATATTCAAATATAATCATGATAATAAGAGTTCATATAAACATTGTGAACAAGGTAAGGCATCAGTGAGGAAGAATAAAAATAATCCATTTCATTGATGTTAAAAGTGTGGGAAGAAAAATATTGTAAATTTTTTTATGGGAATGTAATTTTGTTAAATGTGTGGAAATAAGGGTCATCTGGCTAATGAATTCAAGGGGAAGAAACAAATAAACTATGTACAATGCTTCAACTACAAGAAAACATGGAATTATTTACACCATTTCCTTAAGAATCATGGGAATCTACCATTGAAGAGGAAAATGGGAGAAGACTAAGATTACAAAATCACTACTGCTAAGGTGGAAGTATCCAATTATGATGTGATAGTTAATTTAATAAAACCCTAAAATTTATCCAAATCTTTATTTTATTTTGGATATTCATGATCTTTAATATCATATATGTTTTCCAATTAAATTAGATACTCTCATAGACCCTTATGAAAGGATTTTTCAGTCCAAAAATATATTGGAAATATTTTTTTGACAATGATATATGAGGAATATCCCATTATGACACATAAACATGCCCAATTTGTAGCCTTTATTTACATATATATCATCGAATTTGATATAATAAATGGTATGAAATGTATTTAAAAATATTATGAAAAAATTTATTGAATGCGGTAGGAAATTATGATTTATGTTAAAGATATAGAATTACTTATCTTTAGAGTTGAGACTTCATCATATAATTAATGTATATATCCACACTTAGTTGCTCTTATGAGTGATATTTTTGTGGAAAAAGAGAAAAAAATCAATTAATGAAAAAGAAAATATTCAAATTGAAAATATATATATTATACATAAATAAATGGATGTATTATTTGAGGAATTACCTTAGCATCCACTAGTGCATGATGTCATGTTTTCCATTGATTTAATGGATGATTAAAGACGAATATAAAATAAATTATATAGACTGGACATTATGAAATTATTGAAGTTGAAAAAATAACTAGAGGAGTTGGGTGATTAGGGATTTATTCCAACTAGTTTTTCTCTATTGGGATCCCATTCTATCTTTTTTAAGAAGAAATATAGATCCAAGAGACTGTGAATTGATATTAATTAAATCAATTCTATTATTCAAATGAACAAGTATTTTCTTCCTTATAGTGACGATTTATTTTATTAACTTCATGAATGACACTATTATTCAAATATTTACCCTTTTATATGTATTATTGTAAAGACCTAAAAATTCCATGTAAATTTTTTTAATTTTTTTTGTTATTTTTACAAGTATGTTGAAATTTATGGCATGAGATTCGGAGGCCCGATGTGCCTACAATGAATTTATGAATTTTTTAAGGTACATTCATTAAACACGCATGCGATATTTTATATCTTTTTAACCAGTGCTCAGAACAAAAATACAAGGGCACCGTTTAATCTGTAGTGCCGAGATTCACTTAAAGGAAACTTCACTACGACCGTAGTTGGTTGGGAGAAAAAGATTGTTTTCAAACTTTTTTGAAAATAACAAAAAAAAAACATGTAATTGGTATTTTATATTATTTTTCTCCAATAGATGAGAGGAGATGGCAGGATAGGTGACTTGGTAATCCATTTAATGGATTGACTCATAAACTGTGTAACTCCCCCTTACTAATTAAAAGAGGTTCATTAATTTGTTTAATGAACCTCATTAATTATTCAATGTGTTACTCACATTTACCCCTCTTATTTAAATGGAGATAAGGGTGATGTTTTGGAATGACCTCTTCATAGGAGAAAACTCTAGAAGAGTTCTCCAGAATCATCCACCAATAGAGGTTGAAATATTGGGTGACAATGATCCTAGATCGTTGAATGCTGATAACTCTATCCAACATGGACGCTCCTCTTGCCGCATCCACAACACCGCCAATGGATCTCTAGGTATGGGTTTTATGGTTGGTTTTAGATTAAAATTATTGAAATTATTTTATTTAAACATTAATGTTAAATGAATATTCTCCCAATTGTTATAATGTTAATGCAGAGGGCACAAAAAACGAACAAGGATCAGACCCTCCACCGCTTTGTTCCTGTTGTGTTCTTCTGGGAAATATTTCTTAAATTTTTACGGCAATTCAAGAAAGTGGTTCATGCTGTGATGGAGGATTTCTAGAAGGCTTATAGGAACTGACAGCACAAAGAACAGACCGTCAGAGCATGTTCATTGGCCCGTAAAAAGAACTGTCAGGTAGCCAGGCCGGCGGCGGCCAGTAGTGGCTGGAGGAGGCCCACTACAACCAACAGTGGTGAGGCGGCACATCGTTACATAATGCAGTGGCCAGAGGCGGACAGCTTGATCCCTCCGCATGGGTGAAGTGAAGCACCCATACATGCCATCGGTGGTAGCAGCCGTGGCCATCAGGTCGCGGCTGGAGGGGGGTGGCGCTATGCCATGCCATGTTGGCTGAAGATAGTATGACAACCTAGTTGATTGTTGCACAAGGTGGGGTAGTGCCCCTCTGACAAGACGAAATGGACGACCAACGACATGGCCAGCTAGAGACGGTCTACCTTCAGAAAGACCAGCGTGTACATGGGCTAGCCAAATGGGCCACACACGCCTAACAGGCCGAGCCGGACCCTCAGCCCAGCAGGCCAGCGTGGGTGGGCCAAGCCCCACATGGCGGGCTTGGCCATCCATGAATCGGGCCTGTGATCTGGCAAGGACGACCCCTATGGACAAGACATAGGGAACCAGGCCAACCGATAATAGGTCGAACCTGGGTTGGGTCAGGTAGAACCTAGGACCTATTGCGTCAAGCCGGCCTAATTGAGTCGGACCGGTCACAGACCCAACCAACCCCCGAATAAAGAAAATCCTATAACTAAAAAACTGAGTTTCTATTAGATAAGTTGTCAGAGGTGTTGGGACCCATTTTGGGAAGGGGTCCCTTTGGAATATTCTGGTGGGCCCGACCGAGCCAAGCCATACCAAGGTACTAACACCCCCTTTCATAGAATGATATGTAACTAATAGACCTGACATCCGATAGACATTCCATCTATGGAAAAAGTACCATTGTGACAAGGTGGTCCATTTGAAACACTCTATTTGTGTTTTGACCGAGTGTGACATGCGACCTGGGTTGGATCACATTTGAATCCAACAGAGACCTTTTTACAAAATTTCCAATATCTTATAGACCAGACATCTGATAGATGTACCAGTTGTCACGTTTGGACCCCTATTACGGTGGAGTCCCTTGGTTATGATTTTAGCGAGACTTTGTACTGGTTTATATATGACCAATGTATTGAGGTGTAGAGGCTTCCACGGATCAGGCGTGCTTTGTGCAGGTATCCAATGGTTGGTTGTGACATGAAGAAGAAGAGCGACCAATACGGGATATAATCAAAAACCATAGAGAGGGATGATATAGTTGTATAACTAATAATCCAAACCTCTATAATAGAGAACAATACATGCCATCACCAGTGAAAAATAAGGCTCATCACCGGAAACCAATAAGGGTTAGCACTAGTGACCAATAAGGGTCAGTACAAGCAACCAATAAAGGTCGGCAACAACAAACAATACGGGTCAAAATCAAGCAACCAATACAGGTCAGCATAGAGTGACCTATACTGGTTATCAGTAAAGTTAAAATGGATATGATTATCTGGATTTATGACTAGTCATCCCTATCCCAGTAACCATGAAGTTATACCATTAGAATGAGCTTTCTCTTTTTATTTGTGCTTCATGATTTAGATCATTCTTGTGAGAATACATTTTAATTATTTCACATGATGTTTTCTTTTTTTGGATTGATTAGAGACATTATGGGGTCTTAAGGTCCATTACTATGTTTTAATACTCCCCCCTGCATGTTCTCTACCAACACATATGTGTCTGGTGAAAACTATTGACGCTCCCAGGTAGACTTTGGAGGTTCGGGTCTTGGTGGAGCGTGGTGTGATGGGAGTAGTCAAGATCCTCTACATTGACGTCAAAAATATAGTTACTACCCTCTAGGTAGATCTCCATGGCATATGGGAATTTTTTTTACTTTTTTTCAGTTTCTTGGGGTTGTATTCTGCCCCACTATTTTAAATTTTCAGTTGTACTTGTGGCTGTACATTCCCTTCTGGTTATACCTTTATTTTGTTGGTTGTTTAAATCATTTTACATTTTTGAGTTTGTAATGATCTCTAAGGAAATTCCTTCCATGTTCAAGAAATGCCTTCAATTTCTAGTCACCAACCCCTGGCCTATAGAAGGGAGGCTTGGGGTAGTCACGTCAGAGCCCCATGGGATGGGTCATGACAAAGTGGTATCAGATGGTGGTAGGTTTAGGTAGAAGTACTAAGTGTCTAATTTTAAAGAGGAAATGGTGTAAAGTGTCTTGAATTTATTTTGCAGTATAGGGATTATAGTGTTGGTATGGTGGACGATGTATCCATACATCATGACCTTAAATTTTATTTCCTGACTCGGTACATGAAAACACTAGTTGCTAGTGTTTTAAATTTTTTTATTTATATTTCTTCAGTCACCTCACCATGTATAACTTGTTGACCATGTAACATATGTTTCTTATAGTATTCCTCCAAGATGATATCCATCTATATTTCCGGTTATAGATCATGACAATGTCCCACCAACCGATGAGGCATCAGTACCAGGGCCACTTACAGTGATTTCACCATTGGGTGGTGTGCTAGTACCACCACCACCTGTTTATCAGTAGATGTTTCTATTGGATCATGCATGTCGGTTTAGCGCATTGCATGAGTTCCAAATATAGAGGCCTCTATGGTTTCAAGGTGGGCCAATATCCCAGGCAGCAGAGGACTGACTTGATGTGTTTTGCTGGACTTTTTCTTAGTAGAGACACCCGCCCTACATATGGAGATCATGGTTTCTATCCTTCTATAGTGCATAAGAGGAGGATGGGGGAGCTCAAGACTCTAGGTGAATGAGGAGATTAACCTCAAATAGTCGGACATTGAGAGCCATTTCTGGGAGGAGTTCATGACAGCGACACTATGATCTGTGTGTATTCATAAGATGATATATCTGCATAAGGGCAGTCATACTGTGGCTTTGTACTCAGTGAGTTATACTATTCTCTCCTGATACTCCATATACATGGTACGAGACCCTTACATCCAGGACCAAACCTTTTAGTAGGGGCTCCAAATTAATATCAGAGCTCCGACAGTTTATCTCAGCATCCTAACGCAGGCTTGGGTGCTATAGCGATCATTTTTTATGGAGATATTTCTTACAGAGAAGGGACCTATAGTGAGAGCCCCTACTATGTGACAGTTAGAAGAGTCATCTGTAGCTAGAAGTAGACAAACTGCATAGAATCTCAAGAAGGATCGACATTTTGAAGGGCGACCCCGACACATAAGGTCAGAGGTGCGATACTCGAGAGGCCGAGGGAGCCACCAGTTAGGTATGATCTGTTCTCCCTATAGAGGATATGGTCAAAGAACTCGTGATTGTGTAACTCCTCGTGAAGATGATCAGTAGATCGCGGAGGTTTCATTGAGGTAGTGTCAATAGCATGAGCATGAGCATTAGCAAAGCGGTCGATGAGGTAGGGGAGCATGACATGAAAAAAGAGGCAGTCAGGGTCACCAGGAACTACCACCAACACCCCTAGGTAGTCCACCATGAACTCAAAAAGTAGGTGGATGGGGACAGGACTGGATACAAGTAGTATAGGATCACGTTCCTGATGTCCCTCAGATGATACGAGGTACAATCTGTATCTTATCAACTTTAGCAGTAGTGTTTATCGAAACAAGTGCTAGCTAGTATTTCCTTACTGTCGGCTTAGTTCAGGACTCTGAGATTCCAACTGAGCTTTTACCTCGACCTTTTTATTTGGATACTCTCACGGGAGGAGATTCAGCGGTCACCCACTGGTGCCGACTATGTGATCTTACTCTCAGAGGAGGGAGTTTCATATGGGATCTTCTAGTATTGATGTTGATTCCCTACGATTTCATTCAAATAATGGAATAGCTATATGAAATTCACACATAGATTTAAAAAATGAGACATACAGTGTGATATACCTATAGATATTAAGATTAGTTTTTTGTTTTTGGTGATATGAAAAAATGAGCAATATGGGATGGACATGCGATCAGGATGGTGTAGCTGATTACATATCAGCTGGATTTCGTGACCTCCGATACAGTGGATGCGGTGAGTCCACAGATCCCAGTGGTGGTGGATGAGTATAAAGTTGTATTTCAAAAAGATGTCATAGGACTACCTCCTCGAAGAGAGTTAGACTTTCGTATTGATTTGTACTCAAGAATAACACTGATATCTTCACCAGCATATCGGATGGCCCCTGCATAGCTCTGGGAGTTCAGGGTACGAAATGAGGAGGTACCAAAGGCATCCTTCAGATGTCGATATGGACATTATGAGTTCTTAGTGAAGTATTTTCGCATGAACAACACTATAGCTGTGTTAATGGGGCTCATGAATAGGATCATCCATCCATACCTCTATCGCATCATGGTGGTCATCATCAATGAATTGTTGGTCTACTCTTTATCCGAGGAAGAACATGCTATACTCTTGAGTATAGTTTTGGACCCACATTGGGAGAACCATATATATGGGATGATCTCGAAACATGGGTTCTAGATACAGAAGGTCAACTTCTTGGGGCACGTCATCTAAGAGGCTCATGATGTCGTGGATCCAGTGAAGATTCAGGCAGTACTTTCTTGGGAGCCACCCAAGTGTGTTTTTTGAGGTGCAGAGCTTCATTGGATTAACAAGCTTCAATCAAAGGTATGTTCCCGATTTCTCTAGATTATCAGCACCTATGACTACCTTGAACTGGAAGGAGAAACACTTCCTGTGGTCAGAGACATTCTGGCAGAGCTTTCAACAACTGAGATAGAGCTTGACCAGCATTTTCAGTTTGAGGTTTCTGGGGGAAGGCACACACTATATGTCTTACTGTGATGCATCAGGGGCCAGACACAGTTGCGTCCTAAGGTAGGATGATGTTTTTAATTCTTATGGCTCACAATAGATGAGGCCTCATGAGATGAATTATGTGACTCAAGATAGGGAGTTGTTAGTAGTAGTCTTCGCACTAAATATGTGGTGACGCTACTTGATGGGAAAGCAATTCATTATTTACTCAGACCAAAAGAGAATCCGATTTATCGTCACACAGAAAGATCAAAATCTGATATAGAGACATTGGATATAGTTCCTTCTGAACAATGACTTTGAGATAGTCTATCTCCTGGGAAAAGGAACTTAATGGAAGATGCACTTACCTAGAGATTGAGTTTTCAGCTACTGATCGAGGATTCATGGCAGGTAGCCTCACTTCAGATATCCTACATGGATATAGATGTGATAGTATACCTCCATATGATGGTAGTTTCTCCTACACTCAATAAGAGAGTCAAAGAGGCGCAACTCGGAGCAAGCAACTGTGAGAATACATGTGCTCAGATATCCTCAGGCCATGCACTTTACAAATATTTTAAAGGTGGGGAAAATGCTATCCTTTTCAAAGGATGTTTAGCTATATCAATGACTCTACTAGAGGATGTGATGAGGGAGTTCAATAAATCCCCCTTGTCAGAACATACATGTGTCATGAAGATGTATCCAGACCTCCAATGTTAGTACTGGTGGCCATGGATGAAGACTGTTTTGGCGGAGTTTGTTTCTATATGCCTCACTTTCCAGTAAGTGATGGTTGAGTATCGGGACAAGTAGGCTTGACCCAACCCCTTAAGATACCAATGTGGAAGTGGGAAGGGATATCGATGAACATCGTGATGGGGTTAACACGTATGTCCATAGGGCACGATACCATCTGGTTTATCATTGACTGAATCACCATGTCAACCCACTTCCGTGCTATTCGAGAGAAGGGTTAGGTGGAGAACATGGGATTTATCTACATTAAGAAGATCATAATACTTCATGGTGTGCCTTCGACGATAGTCTTAGACCATGAAAAACACTTCACATCCAAATTGTGGAAGATATTGCAGGAGGCTTTCGGGACTTAGCTTTGCATGAGCACATCTTTTCACCCATAGACAGATGGTCAGACTGAGTGGAACATCAAGACCATGGATGACATTCTTTGTGCATGTGTCATATATTTTGGTTGTAGTTGGAAGTACCACCTACCCATGGTGGAGTTCACGTACAACAGAAACTATCACTCCACCATTTCTATGGACCATTTTGAGTCATTGTATGGACAATAGTACAGATCACCCTTGTGCTAGATGGATCCAGGAAATACAACACTCGTGGGTCCAAAGATGGTATGGGATACCACTGAAAAGATGCAGGTCATCTTAGAGTGGATGAAGAATGAACCTAGCTGACAAAAGTATTATGATGATAAGGAACAGATACCACTAGATTTCTAGGAGTGGATTAGATATTTCTATGAGTATCGCCTCAGCATTAACTAAACATATTTGGCCAAGGCGGAAAACTCTCACTGAGGTTTATCAGACCAATCCTGATACTTAAGATGATTTAAAAGGTGGTGTACTACTTGTCACTACAACCGTAGTTGGAGAGGGTTCACGATATCTTCCACATATCCCAGTGGTGGAGATATTTGCATGACCAATCTCACATCATCAACCATAGTGAGTTCAAGATTGACAATGAGGTGAATTTTATGGAGTACCCGGAAGAGATAGAGGATTGACGGGATTGGATCCTTTGTGGGTGTTTGATACCTCTTGTGTATGGTCTTTGGTAGCATAGGGATCTCTAGGAGATAACATGGGAGCGAGAGACTCATATACAAGCCCAGTACCCCTCTATGTTTCTGTGCCCTTGATTGGATTTCGCGGACATAAATCTCTAATGTGGGGAGAATGTGAAGACCCAAAAATGCAAGGTAATTTATCTTTAAAGTATTATATATTTTTATGAGTTTGAAACATTTATATTGTCTGATTATTGAGGAATGGTGTGACCGGAATGAATTTTTGAATTTTTTTTAAGGTACATGTAGTAAAAGCATGGGTAGAATTTTCTATCATTTGAACTGCTGCTCGGATTAAAAATTTTAGGGCACTGTTGAATCAGCAATACTGGTATTCACTTAATGGAATCTTCCATTTGACCACAGTTGATCGGGGGAAAAAGACTATTTTTGGACTTTTAAAATAATAATAAAATTACATGTAATTGTTATTTTCTTTTTTTATCCAATGGATGAGTGGAGTTGGTGGGACTGCTGACTTTTCAAACTATTTAAGGGCTTAAATCATCAACCTCATAACTCCACCACTATGAATTAAAATAGGGTCATTAATTCATTTAATGAACCTCATTAATTCCTCTAGGTGTTACTTATCATTCTCTCTCCAATTTAGAGGGAGCTCGAGGTGGGGGTTTGGCATGACTTCATTTAGTGAGGAAACTTTGGTTGAGTTATGTGGCAACATCCACCAATGGAGGATGAAAGCTCAAGTGTTAATGATCCGGGATCGACGAAGGTTGATGAATCCATCCAACATGGATGCTCCACCCGCCGTAACTACAACACCTCCAATGTATCTCAAAGTAGGGGGGTTATGTTTAGTTTTGGTTTGACTTTATTGAAATGAGTTTATTTTAACTTTAATGTTAGATAAATATTCTCCCATATTTTATCAAGTTAACATAGAGGATGTGGGTCGAACAATCAAGGTACAGACCGTCCACTGCTTTGTTCATGTTGCATTCTTCTGGGATGAATTTTTTCAATTATTATGGAAAATAAAGATAGACGGTCATGATGTGACATCTGAAATCTTGGAGACTTTTTGGTGTATACAACACTATGAACAGACCACTGAAGCACATTCGGTGGCCCACAGAAAGAAATTCCAGCATGCTACTTCGGTGGCGACCAGAGGATGCCCACAACGACTGGTTGCGGGTGGTGGGGAGGTGGCACACCATCGCCCGCCGAAGTGGACCGATGCGGCTAGTCCAATCTTGCTATGTGGGAGAAGGACGACGCCTGAAGGCACTGCTAGTGCAAGCTGTCGCCGCCAGTCGGCCACGACCGGAAGGCGGCGGCGCAACACCGCACAACGTCAGCTGAAGACCAGTCGACCACCTAGCCGACCGTTGCACATGGTGGGGCAGTGAACCACCGGTCGGACGAAATGACTCAGTGTCTACGGGGCTAGCTAGAGATGGACTGACTTTAGGCGGACCAGGCCAAACGTGTGATGACCAAATGGGCTGGACCCATGACCCAGCGGGCCAGCGCGTGTGGGTTCAGCCCCACCCAGCGGGCCGAGCCAGCCGTATCCCTTTCACAAAAACCAGTCGGGCTGACCCCAATGGCCCAGACCCAGAGAATTGGACTGAGACTTTATAGGCCAGACCTGGGTGGGGTGAGGTAGACCATGGGACCAGTTTCATCAACCTGGCCAGAACATGTTAGACCGAGCCTAGACCAAATTGACCCTAGAATAAAGAAACGGCCATATCTGAAAAAATTAGTTTTTGTTTGACACTTTGTTATTGGAATTAGGACCCCTTTTAGTAAGCGGTCCATTTGGAATATTTTGGCGGGCCCGATCGAGCCGGACCAGACCGAGGTACAAACACCCCCATTTCATGGAACAGGATGTAGCTAACAGACCAGTCATTCGATAGGCACTAATTCTGTGGAATAAAGACCCAAGTGACAATACAGTCCTATAGAGACACTCTATGTGAGTTTCAAAAGAGTTTAACATGAGACTTGGGTTTTATCAAACTTGAATCCAATTAGGCCCTTTTTACAAAAGTGTCTATATCTTATAGACCAAACGTTCGATTGATGCACTGTCAATTACGTTGGGACCCATATAAGTGGGTTTTCCCTTCGTTATGATTTTGGAAGGACATCGTACTCGTTGAGATATGACTTATGGCTTGAGGAGTAGAGTCTTCCAGATATCAGTCCTGCCTCATGTGGTAATCTAGTGGCTGGCTGTGAAATGAAGAAGAAAAGTGGCCAATACAGTTCAGCATCAGAAACCCCAGAGTGGGATGATCTAGATGTACGACTAATCATCCATGCCTCTATACTAGTGACCAATACAGGGAAAAAACATCAACCAATACGGGTTAGAACTAGTGACCAATACAAGTCAGCACTAGCGACCAATATGGGTCTGCATCAACGACCAACATGAGTCAACACCGGTGACCAATACGGGTCATCACCATCAACCAATACTTGTACGAATCTAGAGACCAATATGAGTCCGCATACAGTGACCATTGTGTGTCAGAAGTAGAGTTACTATTGATAGGATAATCTGGCTTTACAACTAGTCATCTCTATCCCAACAACCCTGAAGTTATACCATTAGAGTCTTCTTTTCTCAATGATTCATGATTTTGTTCATGCTTTTTAAATTACATTTATTTTATTTCGTGTGACGTTTTCCATTGTAGATTACTGAGAGACCATGGGGGTCTTGAGGTCCCCTACTGAGTTGTAATACTCATCCCTATGTGGTCTCCACCTACACGTATGCGTCTTGTGCAGACTATTGTTGCTCCGAGGAAGACTTTGGAGGTTTGGGACTTGGTGCATATTGGTGCGACAGGAGTAGTCGAGATCCTATTCATCGACGTCAGAATTATAGTTACTACCCTCTAGCTAATGCTTCTAGGTATATGAGTCATCTATTTAATTTCTTTTTAGATTCTAGGGGATATAATTTGGCCCAATTTTTCCATTTTACAGTTGTATTTTTTGTTATACTTTACATTTGGTGGTTATTTACTTCAGTTTCCCCTTTTGTGTGTGTACAGATCTTTAAGGCAATGACTACCCTGTTCGGCAGAAGCCATCATGTGCTAGTTTAAAACCCATAGCCTATAGAAGGCGGGCTTGGGGTAATCACGTATGGGCCCCATGGGGCGGGTCGTGAAAAACATCTATTAATCATAAAGAAGATAGACATTCAAAAATATTATTCCAAATGAGTTATGGACAGTATGAGTTTATAGTAATTCCATTTGAATTGACTAATACACCATTAAGTTTCTATGGATCTACTGAATTTTGTTTTCATGGAATATCATTTCAATTTCATAGAGGTATTCATTGATGATATTTTGGTGTATTAAATGAGCTATATGTACCAAGATAAAAAATTTTGGTTCATTATTGATACTCTTATAAGAAAAAAGATATATAAGAATTAATTATGTGAGATTTATGGATTCAAGATGTTTCTTTTCTTTTATATATTATCTCTGATCTTGGAATCTATATTGATCCTATAAAGATAAAGCAGTCCAATAAACACCTACACCAAAGAACATAACTATCATACATATTCCATTGGTTTGGAAGGTTATTATTTATGATTTGATCAATGTTTTTTCAAGATTTTCTATCCTATTAACCTAGATTGCATGTAAAGATGTTATTTAAATTAGAACAAAGGAACGTGAAAAATGTTTTGAAGAATTAAAGAGGATATTTTTTAATGCTCCAATTTTGACTCTACCATCAGTAAATGATGTGTTTTTGATATATTGTGATGCATCTAAGAAGGTACTTGGTTGTGTACTTATAAATAATGATAATGTTATAGAATATGAATCTGTATAGTCCAAGACCCATCTATAGAACTATTTGACCAATGATATTGTGTTGGAATCTATAATATTTTCTTTAAAGATATGTGTATATTATATATATGAAGAATGATGGGAGATTTACATAGAACACAAAAGCCTAAAATGCATCCTTTTATAGAAATTTCTCAACATGATGGAATGTCGATGGATTGGGCTACTCAAGAATTATGATTTTCCAAAAAATCTACCACCATGTGAAGAAAAATAAGGAAGTAGATGATTATTGATAGAATGATCATCGATTTATAACACAAATGAGTACTGATAGGGGTCCAATGTCTATAGATATAGTAAAGGTATTTGTGTGAATTATTCAAGAAGGGGATACATCAAACAATTTTAAAATTAATTTGAAACCATATTTATTGGAAAATATAAAAATTATCAATTTGATGATGAAAAAATTCAGAACGAAATTAATGATGTGAATTTAAGAAAGTAAGCATACTTCAGTTGTGAATATAGAATCCTAAAATTTTGAAATATAATATTTGTTCCATCTATACCTAATCTAAAATGGGAATTTTTAGATTATTTCACTGCTATAGTTTCTCTATATACCCTAGTAGCACTAATACGTATAAGGATTTTATGGAAGAATTTTGTATGGATAAAATGAATCTAGGTATTTCAATCTGTATATCAGGGCAATTAGTTTTTCAATAGTTGAAGGTTGAGAGACAACATCCAAAGTAATCTTGAAACTTATTCCTATTACTATGTGAAAATGATATGAAATTACTGTGTAATTTTTCATAGGACTACCAAGGACACCAAGAAAGAATGACTCAATATGTGCTATTGTGGTCCTCCTAACAAAATCTACACATTTCCTCACAATAAGAGAATATTTACCTCTTTATAATCACATAATTTTTTATATTAATGAATTTTTAATTCTTTTTGGCATACCTATTTGAATTTGGTTTGATCCTAATACCCATTTTACATCAAGATGTTTGAAGAGTATTTATAAGGCCCATGACCCTAGGATATATTTGGGAACTTTCTAACATAAAAAAATTGATAGATACTTTGAAAGTACTATTCAAATATTCAATGACATGTTGAGGTTGTGATCACTTTACTTTGAAGGTATGTTGTATTAATATTTATCATTACTAGTGTATTTTGGTAATAATAGTGTCCATTAATGAATTAAAATGGAACTAGAAATAAATTATATGTTAAGAGATGTCCATCTCTTACTCGTTAGGATGAATTTAGTGAAATAAAACTTCTAGGCCCCAAAATTGGAAAAGATAAATTGATAAAGGAAATGATTATCAAGTCTAACATTAAAGAATCTAAAATCCGGAGAAAGTGTTATAATTATAACTGAAAATAATATTTTTAATTTAATATGGGGGATCATGTTTTCATGAGTGTTTCATCCTAGAAATGTGTCATAAGGTTTGGTGTGAAAGGGAAACTGAGCCCTAAGTAGATTAGGCCTTTTGGAAATTTAGAAAAAATTAGTGATGTGGATTAATTATTAGAAAAGCCACCAACCCTCCCTAAATCATATATTTAGGTTGATATATTATTTTCAATGAAGTATATATTATACCCAATAAATATTCTCACCTCTAAAAAATTTATAATTGGAACATGGTCTATCTCACTATAAAGAGCTAATGGAGATTCTTGACACTAGAGAAAAATTATTGATGAATCATAAGACTCTAATAGTAATGGTACATTGTATAAATAATATAATGGGGGGAAATATTGGAATGAGATGAATTTATGAAGATTAACCACCCACATTTTTTTATAAGTTAACATCTATGAAAATATTGAAGTGGAAATTTTTGTAGGATGGAAGAATGTAACACCCAATATGAAATTATAATAAGTGACCATAATATTTTAATAGAAATATAATACAATGGAAATTATAATGGAATAAAAATTCATATTTTTTATGTTGAATATTGATTTTGAGCTTACTGGTCAAAATAATCATAGAATGTATTTTTTAAATCATCCCTAAAAAATAAGTTTTTATGAGTAATATATAATATAGTATTTAACTATTAAAACATTTTATTCATAATAATATGTTATATTATATTTCATTAACAATATATTACATATAAATTTTATATAAATAATGTTAATATTATTTTAATGAAAAGGGATATTTTCAAAAAACCTTTTTTGATTAAAAAAGAAAATTTTCTAGAATTTTTTATAAATTAAAATAATCTTTAATGATGAATAATTTAAATGAAAATTATATATTAAATATGTAAATATTATAATTTTAAAACATATAATTATTATATTTAGACATATAGTTAATGTAAAATTATCCTATGTTTTAAAAATGAATTTCATGAAAAGTTCGTTTTTCAACACGATTTGTATGTTTATTTTTAAAATAAATTATGAAAATTTATTAACTGAATTTTAAAAATTGGATTCAATATTTGGAATCAAAAAAATTAATATTACATAATATTTTCAATTTAATTTTTTGGTACAATGAATTGTAAAAATAGTAAAAAATTAATTACTCTAGTTAATGTAAAAACGAAGTTTTGTGCATTACAAACACTTATGTGAATATTAATTTTCTACAAAAATGTATTTTTTTGATTAATTTAATTTAATATTAGGAATCGAATAGTATAAATTATCTAATTAGGATAATTTTATTTTTAGGCATAATGAGTAAATTACATTGGGGGAAAAAACAAGTTACTATGGTGAAAAATAAAATCGTAAATGTAAGTAACATTGGATGTAAGAAAATAACATGTTAATAATAGGTTTTTTTGTATGGTGGTTTGGTTCGACCTTATATTATTTATACCATATTATTTGTCAAATTTGGAGGCACTTGGGTTGATATTGACTTCACATTATTGAATATAATTATGGTATTTACAAACATGTCACTACTCCATAATTATTAAATGACACTCCTTTCTTTCCCTTCACCTCATCTATCAGTCCATTTTTCTGAAAAAAATCCCTAAAAAATCACTCCCAAAAATTCTTCTTCAAATTATATAGCATTTTTTATTACCATAATACCAGACATATGGTCCTTAATAAGATATCCAAAGGATGTTCTTCTAAGAGAATTTAATTATATTCACTAAGATCATTCTTTTTTGAACTTCTTCTATTATCAACATAAATTATGTCATAAAAAATAAAATATAATAAAACTTTTATCTCCAATATATATATATATATTTTTTTATGGAATAATATTTACCCATTTATGTCAACATAAACCAGGAAACAAATCCATCACTTATGTGTATGGAGGACTACAGCCTACAAAAGCAATATAATTTGATTTCCATCACAGACTCAAATGAATAGTCATAATGATGAAACTAATGAAAATATGTGAACCATATGACATTATTTTAAACTTTTAAAATAAATATTCCATCCAATTAATTACCATTTCACCAAATAAGGGAATGATATCATCACTTGTGCATATGTATGACCTACCATATCCAGAAAATGATGAGATTCATTTTCGACGTACAAATTTAATGAATTATCATATAAAGTTATCTAATGTATAAAATATAATATTTATAACATTAATCTAATTTTTAATATGATATAAATAAATCATATTCATATGAACAAGATCTTACATGACAAAACATGCATGAGAAAACAAAGAACTTAACACCCAAAACAATGGTAATAATGAAATGTTATTAACAAAAGGGTGGTAACATGTTATAATAGGATAATATATGATATTATAAATATGAATTGGGTTATAGTATAAATTAATATCATCATTAAAATCATTATACCAAATGTTAAATCATGTTCATCTAATGGGAATAATGAGGTAATTGATTTTGTCTCAATTTTCATTCCATTGAGACATATTTGTCATTATCCACCCATTCACTTTTATGTAGTGTATATACTAAAAAATTTATGAATTTAGTGTGATAAACTCTTTATATTTGATTTTTAATGCTTCAATTCAGTTATATTCTTTCATGGGGTTACAATAGGAAGTTACCAAATAGGTAAGAATCAATTTTACAATATCACTTTGTTTATAGTTTTCTGTTATTCTCATTGAAGGAATATTATCATTTATCCTCTATAATATTCAATTATTATATTATCCCATGAATATATAAGGATATTAAATATATCATTCCATAATTTCTTATAATTTTTTTACTTTAATCGAGATAATAAAAGTTTAAAATAAAAATAGATTATATATATCTTTTAATTGTGTATAATTTTTATCCAAGTCCCTATTTTTCAAAATTATTTTTAAAAATTCATTTTAATTACTAAAATGATTTATTAAGTTAATTTAATTTTATACATGAATTTTAAAAAATAAATTAAAATTAATATTTCAACTATTTTGAAAATGAGTTTTTTGAATTTCTTTAAAACGGTCAAAAGGAAAGTATTTTTAATATATATGGAAATAAAAGACTTCATCACCATCAATAAAATTTTAAAAAATTTATCTTCTTCTAAAAAAATTAAATGGTTTTAAAAATCATACCATTTTATCACGTACTATTTTAATATTTCACTTCTACTCCCTATTTTCTTTTAAAAGACATGAATTTATCTCAAAATATAAATAATCTCTACTTGATTTTGAGTTTGTTAACCTTATCGTGAAATATTCACTATCATGTGATAATTATAATTAAATTTCCCTTAAATATCCAAATTCTATATCACGGATAATCATATTTACTAAATCAAATATGATTTCTACATACAATTTTCTACTCTAAATGTTATTTGATTGATTGGGGAACTCTTGTTAAATATCTATTCTTTAATCAATAAAAATGTTTATTGATAAATAGTATTTTATGTTTATTAAATAAATCATTTAATATATGAAAAATGTTTTGGACATGCACCGATTGGAGTGTATTTTAATTATTCATCACTTCAATTCATCGAAAAATATCCTGAGGAAAATCAGTAAGTTATTATTAAATGAGTTTTTACATATAGTTACAAAATGTATTTGTGAAAGGTATTGATAGTATAGAAATCATGATTTTTGACTTCATAATGTAAAAATTTAAGCATTTACATAATTAAGAACATAGTTATTATCATTTGTGAGATTACATAATTGATATTATCCAGGGATTAGCTTCAAGATCATGGGATTTTTTACATGACATTAATTGATCATCATTTATTACTACCATATTATTCTTCACGACCAAGTTATTGATTAAATTAATAATGGTTTAGGTTATTTAAATTGAATATTGGTCATTCCTTATTTATTTATGATATAATACCCTATACGTAACCCTCAAAAAGCATATGATATCACCCTCATTTTTGTACTTTCCGCTGGATATAGAGATAAATCCATTTAATGAGTTTTAATAACCCTATGATTTTTATTTCATTTTGTTTTATATATTATTTCCAATGTATAATGGGTATCATATATGTATTTATTTGTTTTCGACTAATAAATTAATTGGTACATTGATATTAGAACCCTTATACCTTTGAAAATGTAATGAAGTACGCACCATCTCAATGTTACTGGAGTCAAGGTCATTACAATAATGTTTATCACAAATATCATATATTTTGGAATATTTAAGAGTAAGTGTTGAATACCATGTAAAACATTATATAAAAGGGTTCATATTTAAATGAATTTGAAATGATCATGTTTGCCTACTTATGTATTATCAATAAAAAAATTAATTAATTTTTTTTATAAATTTATAGATTTTTAATATTAACTTGTTTTATCACAGGAAACAAATTTAGGAATTGTTAACTTATTATTAATTTTCACTACATTGTTATTCCGGAATATAATTTTGATACTAATAATAGGTTTATTAATTAGTTTAAAGAGTTAAATTACTTTTAAAAATTTTTTCTAAATAATTTAAGAAGTTAAATAATAGATATGATATTAGGATTAGTCTTTTCAATAATGAACATGAATTTTTTATGGGTTATTATCACAACCTAACATTTTTATATTCGTTATGATTTTATTTTATTCTTGTTTCTTGGTCACATTTTTGTTTTTTTCGGTGGAATTACAACTTGAATTTGAGTTAATGTATTTTTTGTGTTGTTTTTTTCTTTTAAACACAATTAATACACATGGTTTAACAGAAACTATGTGAAAAACGTTTCATAGGGGTGATACAATATTCAATTTATTATTTTAAAATTTAATTTACCTGGGTAATTAATTTTTGATTCCAAACCATGTGACACTTACGGGAAACCATGCATAGGTATAGAGGGTGTTGGAGATGGTGAAAAACGTATATATGGTTAGATAAAACAATAAGGAAAGTGTGGTAGACAGTATATGAATTTAATAAAGAAATTCATGTTGTGAACATTATTTCTATACCATTTAGAATAACCATGTGGTGGAAGTTTTTCTTTCTATTAGATGGAATATGGTTGACTAGTGGTTTGGTAATCCAAGAAGACTAGTACGGTGATGTTCCTAGAAAACAAAAAAAATTGAATTTTTATTTTTACCCCCTTTGTTATTAACCCAAAATGAGTCATCTCTCCCACTAATCATGTTGTGCACCCCTTGAGGGGGTTTTCATAGGACCTTACACTTTTTATTGTGTATGGATATCTTCTCTCCTGATTTCAAAGAGGGTTTCTGTAAGGTAATTCTTTTTTCCTCATCTCATTTATTCTCTACCTTGTTCTTCTCTTATTTCTTGGCATAAATTCCTCTTATATAAACCCTATAGAAGTATTGGTATATTTGGGTTTTGAATTTTTATATTAGAGTATTTTATTATCCTTATAATCATTGTTCTTCGCATTTTCAAATGTTTGATTACATCCTTGTATTCTCTATATCGGTGTTTCATTCTTTATCCATTTTAGAACACACTATTTGATGATTTTATCTTTATAAATTGTTTTTTATATTATATAACATGTTTTTTGACATATAAATTGATTTATGAGGGAATTAAATCTTATTGGTTTAATTGAAAATGTGTTTTTCTAAGGTTTACAAAAATTATTCCTTTTTGTTTAAAATGGGTGTAAGGAGGGTGTTTACCAAAATTCCAATTAGGGCCTTTTTAAGGATTTTGTAGTACATTAATTAATCAATGTATCTTATTAAAATTATGTAAATTTTTTACCAACATAAATTTTACTTTGTTGGGTTTGTGTCCCTTTATATGGATTTAATGCTTTTTCTTGGAAAATTCATGTTCCCTGACTTCTAACTTGATTTATTTCTTATTTCAAACTCATGCCTTTTATATTGAATTATATATATATATGTGTGTCTGATATGTACATATATTTATTCACACATATGTGAATTTATATATGGGTACAACTATATAAATGGAAATACTGTTTATTTCATCTTATGAAATATAGTTCCCAAAAATAATCTCATGGTTCTCAAAATCATTTTTAAATATTGAGTTTCATATTTCATCTTATTCCATAATTGATTTCTAAAAAATGTTTCCATGTTATGTTTTATAAAACTAGTTTCTTATTGAAACCCACACTTTTCATAAATAAATATTTTCTCTTAGTATGTGAATATTCATTATATAATATATCAACCCACACCTGAATCTTATACATCCATTGCCTTTAGAAACACGGATAGATAAAAAAATAGTTAATATGTGAATTATATCATCTCCAACTATGTTCTTCAGAACTAGAGCCCTTGTTAAATTTATGAAACATTATACCATCTTTATATAATGGGAAAAGGAACCATAACAAAGGATGAGTTGATATGTAGAGTAAGGGTAAACATGGAAGATATCAATGGTCATATAAGTATAACATGATAATAATTGTATGAGAACAACATATTTACATTTTAAAATCCTACCCTAAATATAAAATATCATAATTTTTAGTCATTAAATTTTTTTGATGTTCATATGATATGAATCATAATAGAATCAGTGGATATTTCCCATGGAAGTATAACATTGGCATAAGAAATAGAAATGTGTCCTAAAATAGAATCGAAAATAATTTCCTTAACAGTCAAGGATCAATTATAAGAATATCATAGTGCAAGGATTTCTCTCCCTAAACCATTTTAGTAATAATGGTTCACTCATAAGACAATCAAAATTGGCAAAGCCACTTCCTGAAATGGGTTCACTCCCACTCTAGTTCAGTATAACTCATGAGATATCAATTTTAACCTAATGTATTGGAAGGATATATAATTTTCGTCCCACCCATATCATAATGAATATCATAAAAACATATTCCACAAGATTATAAAATAGTAATCGTATCAAAACCCTTTAAAATAAATGGATTTAAAAAAACATTTCATCATAGAATAAGTAGTGGAAAAGGATTAAGTTTCATAAACATTTCATCATATAATCTTAACATAACTCTTCAAAAATTAATGAGTTTCCTAAACATCTTTTTATCCAAAATATAAACCATAAAAAAAAATATAATCATGATATAATGGGAGAATATCCCTATTAAATCATATGTAACATAAAAGGAAGTTATCTTAGATGGAAAATTATTTTTGAATGAACACATTGAACATTTCATTAGAAAAATATCCTTTACATTGTGAAATAACTTTTTTAAAATCTATAAAATTAAAAAATATTAATGAAAACATTTTCATTGGAAATAAACATTAAAAATTATATGGAATTATTAAAATAATTGAGTTGTTTTGATGGTGGGAAATTTCATTTATGTCGTGTACATTTAAATAATGATTCCTTTTAGATTATCAGTGAAAAGACAAATGTAACTTGTTAGGAAACTGAAAAGAAGATTAATTTTAAATAAATATGTAAATATTATAACATGGGTAAAAATTAAATTAAATAATAATTTTATAATATTTAAAATATTTTTGAAATTTGTTTTAAAATAAATGGTTATGGATAAAACATTATTTTAGACTGAAGAGCGAAATAAAGTCAGTTTTCATTAAAAGAATACATTCACTATACTAGGTTCATAATGTGAGGAAAATGAAATTTAAATATTTAAATTGATGAAATAACCATCATAAAATAGAAATTAATGAGTTTCATTAGAGATATATTACAATATTTTATCATAGAAATGTAATCATTAACATCCCTGATAAACAGTGAGATTGTAACATAAAGCCTTCACCACTATGGTACCTTTAGAAACATAAACCCCTTTAAAAAAAATAAAATTATAGGGATATTTAAATCCCAAAATTTAATGAGAATAATAATTATGTATACTCATGGGAATTATATACACTAAATAAATAAAATAAGTGGTGAATATGAAATTGGTATCAAAAAAATAAATGATAGAAAATAATATCTTACCTAAATTATAAAATTTATTCTTACAAAATTTTAAATCATATATAATTAATATATGTTTATTATAAAAATATAACAAAACCATAATAAATATAGGTTTATTATCTTCATGGTGGTGATAGTCTATATGTATGCACCAATGATGTTATCATCTTCCAAAGGCCTAAAAGATTCGAATTTATATATGATATTTTAATTCTAAAAGAATAATTATTTCATAAATATCATATATGTAATTTTAATATATCATTATATACATCTATGAAATTTAGTGATTGAAAATGAGTTAAATCGGTTTGTGAGGCAGTAGTCGTCGCACACACTATTGAGAGTTTCATCTCCCATTTGATAGGAGAGGAGATAGATATAAGTCAAGTGATTAACATTATAAAATATTATTATATGATATATATTTAATATATTGTATAATCTTGGTTGAATATTATATTAAAGACTTAAAATAATAAATAAATATAAAATTCATGTTTAAGGACTATACCTTTTCTTCGGAGAAACTCTTTATTTTTACACCTAATGAAATATTAGGAGGGTTCAATAATAAAAATAAGGCCGCTTATATGACTTTAGGAAATTATGGAATGTATTTTGGTTGAGATTTTTTTTATAAAAAAGTCTTTTTTAATTGTGAAGTAGAGAGGAGAGTGGGTTCTGTTTTATATGTTTTGGGAGGAAACAATTCATATTATTGAAAAGAAAAAGTTAAACATTGATTTTAAGAATTAAAAAAGGTTCCAAAATAATTCATTGATGGACATTATATGATATAAAATAAAAATATTTCTATCTAATAGGTATTTTATATGTTTTTAGTTCAATTTATCCGTTATATTTTCGGTTTAAACCCTCGATAAACCATTTTAACCTTAACAACAATAATTATTCTTACTTTTTTTTAAAATCATTAGGATAAAAAATTAATTTAGAACTATTAAATAATATTAAATAATATTTTTTATAAAATTTCAAATTATTTTACCCAATTAAATTTTTAAAATTGGTAGAATTTATTTTAATATTAAACTTGTAGACACAACAAAAAAGTGGCTTTCTAAAGAAAACATTCCATACGTATAAAATGTTTTTATATGAAAATTTAACATCAAATTGATTAAAATAAAATAACATAGATTAATTATAATATAATTTGAATAAATTTACTTTTAGACATTTTTATAACAATATGTAACCTTTTAAATTCTTTAAACAAAAATGTAGTTTTTTAACAAATGTAGAAATTTTTACTATTCATAAAAAATCAATATTTTCATAAAATTCTATAAAATTCACTCTAAGATAATTTAAAATGTTTATTAAAAAACTGAATTTTATATTCAAAAATATATTTTATAATATTGGATAATGAATTACTTTTATTGTTTTTTCTAAAAAATAAATAAATAAACATTTTATTGAGAAAAGTATTTTCGATGCATAAAATGAATTTTAAAAAAAATTGATCACATATTATAAATATGTTATATTTATATAAAAAAATTATTACCAATTTTAAAAAAATTATTTACCCTTTTTATATGATGTAATTTAATGGCTGGGTAATAATAATCACTTTTAAATAATAATATTAAATGTATATTGTGGTTCATTAAAACTCGGTGTTGTGAGTAATAGAAACTATCGAGGAAACTATATTTATTTTAAAAAAAATATATTTCTTAATAACACAGGGTGATACATTCTACCCCCTTAAATTGAGTTTCTCCCTTGATATTTTTTCTCTTTTATACATATAATTAACGATAATTTTGCCACATCATACCCTTAGGTTTAAACATTACTTCTTCAAGTTGGTGGATTCGCCACAGAATCATTACCAGGTGAGTTGTATGGTTTTATAGTACATTCTTTCTATGATCAAAAATCTGCATAGGTAAATTTTCATAGAAATTTTTTGGATCCAATGGTATGATATCTATGTTCAATACATGTGAAGGATAAGTTATGCACTTCTTCAAGAGAGATACATGGAACACAATTTGGACATGAGAGAGGTTTAGTGAAAGCACCAAGCATTAACAATCCATCCCTACCCGATCAAGAATATTTAAAGGGATAATATATCTATAGCTCAGATTTCATTTATTTTTGAATCTCATAAACTTATTCCATGGGTAAATTCATAAAAACACCTTTTTATCAATACTAAATTTCAAATCACGTCGATGATTTTTCTTTTAACATTTCTGTTGACATTTTTTCCCTAATGTGTTAATGAATGGTGCAAAACATTCCTAAAATTTCATTGTACAAATATAGTCCTAATAGATTTATTTCTCAAAAAACATCCCAACTAATTTGATCTATACACTTATTTCCCTAGAGGGATTCATAAGGAGCCATATGAATGCGTGAGTGAAAGCTATTATTGTATAAAAAATCAACTAAAGGATGGTGTAAATCTCAAAGACATTTGAAATACATTAAGTATAATCTCAGTATATCCTCTATTGTATGAACGGATCTCTTGTAATGACCATATGTCTAAAGATCATATGCAATGCTAAAACTCAACTCTGTAATAATAACTTTTTAAAGACTTCTCTTGGACATCGATGTAATCCTAGGATTCCAATTAGATAAAATATAATGTGGAAATCCATGAAACCATTCCAATTAAATAATATATATTTTGGAACTCTAATAAATATATAGATATTATCTTAGAGTAATAAAGTATGTTGAATTTATAAGGTATTCGAATTTAAACCATATAGCATTATTCCCTTTAGATTTTTTGGGGATTCCAACAACAAAATCAATGGTTATGTTTTACAATTTCAATCCTAGTATGGGTAATAGTGGTAGCACCCTATTATACATTTTCCTCTCAAACAATAATTAATTACATACCATGTATGAAGATATAAACTCTATAATATCACTCTTCATATTATCCATCCCAAATACTAATTTACACCCCTATACATCTTTGTTCTTCTCGGATGAATAGAGAATGAAGAACTATTATCCTCATCCAAAGTATCCTTCATTAAATTTGAAATGGAAAAAACATATATTTTGTTCCTAAACCATATCATTCAATCATATTCAAGGTTAAATTTTGGAACAATTCTCACCTTCTTCTGTAATTCCATAACTTCTATCTACTGATCTTTAATCTTCACTTAAATTGATGGTTGAACACTCATTTGAGAAAGATAATATTTCCCCCTTTTATTCCATATTTTCATATCAATCCCCTATAAAACCATATATTGGAAATTTTTTTCATCCACATCATAGTCAATCTATTATTATCCTTCATACTAAAAGCAAAAACCACCATGTTAAATTTCCATGTGTCTTAATGAATTGAGATTTTATAATATTAAATCACTTACAACAATCTTCTCCAGAACATATTCAATTATTTTGGTGTTAATATATACTTTAAAAATAAACTATCCTTATATATATCAGACATTTATCTATAAAGATAATTCCCCCATATGTTCAATGAAATAATTAACAATACTTACTCTAAAGGATGATTTGGGCAAAATTTCTAATGAGCCTTCAAAATTCACGAGGAAAAAACTATAACTATATAATTATTCATGAAGACCCATAATATTCCCTTTCATCTAGGAATCACTATATAACAGAAACCTTTATTTACTACAGGGTAATGTAAACAAAGGTGCACTGAATAATTTTCTCTTATGTTTCTTGAAATTTTCCTTAAATTCATTTATCTGGAAGAATATGTGTCCCTTTAATGTTATGTGGGTGAGTGGATTAGATAATCCTAAGATATTATCCATAAATAATCGATAATATCCATCTAAATTACGAAAACTTCAGATCTCAGTCATTGTGGTTGGTTTTGGACAATGTTCAATAACTTCTATCTTTGATTGATCAACAAAAATACCCTCCCATGAGGTTATATATATCAAAAAACAAAACATTTGGTATCCAAAATTCACACATGGTAAATTTATCATACAACATAACCTTTATTAGGGTATTCAACACAATCCCATGGTGATTTTCCATCTATTCATTTATATTTTAATATATAAGAATAAATTTTATAAATATTTCTAAAAACATACTAGGTTAATAACTAAAGACGCTATTAAATATATATATGAAGATATTAGGAGGATTATTTAGAAATAATGGATTCAATATGTATTCATAGTGTCCATACCTTGTTTAGATTGTTGTATTAGGCATATCCTCTCTTTTTACCCTCAATGGATGATATCCTGAATGAACGTTAAATCTCATAATGTACTGACCTCCATGAAGTTTGATAAACAATTAATACAAATGGGGTAGAAGATAATTTTTCTTGATTTTTATCTTATAAAGTTTCTCATAATTAATAAAGAGTCTCATAGATCCATATTTATTATTAAAAAACGAATAGGTCAACCGATGGGTGACACATATGGCTAAATAAGTAACTTGTAAAATTCTTTTTCAATTCCTATAACTCAATCAGAAAATTTATGTATTGGTGTTTTAAATAGGCACACCAAAATGTTTGATTTCTTTTAAAAAATCATCTGAGAGATTTGGTGGAAGTGTTATAAATTATCGATTAAATACATCAACAAAATCCGAAATAATTAGAATATCATCGATGTAGATTTTCTCCCCAACAATCTGAGATAAAAAACTATTATAAATCGAAATCTAGAAAAATATAATAGATGTTATTTTCATCAGAAGATCATATTTATCATCATAGTTATAGACAATCCTAATTTGGTATTAAATATTAAACATGACTTAACTTCTTTGGAAATTGTTGTGGGATTTATGTAGATAAATCCAATACATAACTATGATAACATCAAAATCTACCAGAGGGGGAATAATGATATTTCTAAGAAGTATATTCCCCCATACTTTAACTGTATAAGAATTATATAATTGAGATCTTCTCATCTTAGCATTAGGGGTTTTCAATGAAAATTAAATTTCTAATCAATAAAAATATGAATTATCATTCATAGAGACTCATCTTGATATAATTTAATTCATTTAACTAAGATCAAAATGGGTAAATAAATATTTGATATTACCAATTACCACCTCAACTTCATCATTTTATATTCAATTTTTTTTAAACAAAAATGGTTTGCATGACTATCAAGAACCATTAATCATTGTGATTAAACATAAAAAATAATTAATTGGATGTCCAAATAATAACACTTTTCTTTCAATATATTACACTTTAGATTTAACATTGGATATTCTTGGTCATCAACAATTAACATGTTTCATGATGGTTCATAAAGTGATTTAGATTTTCCAAATCATATCCCCTGAGATTGCCAAAATAGTTTTTCATCATGTAACATTATCCTTTACCTGGTAACAATCATGTAAAAGCCTAATGAATCATTTTTTGAGTTATCACCCCTTAGATCAACTATTTTATAAAAACATCCACTTGTAGTATCCATACATGGATATAATTTCTTGAGAGCCACGGTTGCCATCCATTACCAAAATTCCAAGATATTTCTCTATAAATAGGCATATACGTATGGTTATGACTAAATTTTTACATTATATATTATAAATTTTAACTAAATATTATTTGGATTCCAACTATAGATACCCAAACATTTGATATATTTATATATCTTATTAGTAGAGGAATATTAATTATATAGCAAAATGATCCTGGCCATAATAATATAGGTCTTGTGCCTTTTGAAACATTGATACATAAACAAATTTCTACTATGTAAACTACTTCATATCCCCTATGTTATTTTATAACCCTTATTAGATATATCATAATTAATAACATTATTTCTAAGATGGCAAAATGAAACAGATGAAAAGGTGTTCATAGATAATTAGTAAGTGTAAACAAGGGAGATATCAATGATCACATAAACATAAAATGAGTATAAGGGTATGAAATAATGATCTTAACATTTTAAATAATAACCTAAATTTCCAAAATCATTATCTATAGTAAGTGAATAATGCTTGGTAGTTCATAAGACACGAATAATAATGGAATAAAAAAACATGTTCTATTGAATAATTACAGTTTAATAAGACATTTAATTTTATAATACACATAAATATTGAAAATGAACCCATTAGGTGTCAATGATCATTTACAAGACTATATTAGTTTAAAGGGTTAACTCCACAAACCATATTAGTAGTCATGTATCACACCCAATACTATCATAATAAAAAAATTCTCTTCTATAACTGCATTCAATCCCCATTCATGTCCAATTTATCTCATGAGATATCAAACATTACCCAATCAATTATAAGGATATATAATTTTGGATCCATCCATCACATAATAAATATATTATAGGTGTGTTCTATAATATCAAAAAATATTCATCATACCAAAACCCATAAAAATTAATGGGATTCAAAAGCATTTCATAACATAATAAATCATTGAAAAGAGATATGTTTCATAAGAAGTTATTCATTTTAACATAGTATAGCCCATGGAAGAGGAATGATTTTCCAAAACATGGTGTCATTATAAATATTAACAATCTAAAGAATTAATAAGAATAGTATCATTAGATCATATACCAATTAAATCATAAGAATCCTCAAAGCCTGTCATCTTAGATTTAAAATTATTTTGAAATGACACTGATAACATTTATGGAGGAAAAATCCATTGTAATTTAAAACCACTTATATAAAATAAAAATATTTCCCAAATTTAAAATATATTATTTAATTTGATGCGAACCTAGAATAATTTTTATGGGTGTTTCAAATAATTAGTTTTTATTGGTGGTGGAAAATTCTATTCATGTCATGAAAGTTAAAATAAAGATACATTTCACTTTTTTGTAAAAAGAATAAAGTTCCTTATTTGAAAAAAATGATTAATTGTAATGATTTTTTTAAAAATTTAAACATGGGTAAAAATTATTTAAAAAAATTTATAATATTAAAAAACAGTTGAAAACATTTAAAAAACCTGGATATGGAATAAAATGGATTATTGATCAAAGAGATAAGTAATGTTAGTTTTTCTAAAAAATAAATCTATTATCATGAGCTCAAAAATATATAGAAATGAATGTAATACATGTAATTTTAGGAAATAACTAGATGAGAAGAAAAATTCATGAGTTTCACTATAAAGAGATAATTTTATTTCATCACTAGAGCTTTATCATATATAACCCTAGTTAATAATGAGATTATAACTTAAATCCTCAACCGATTTGGTATATTTTGAATAGTAAGAGCCATCAAATAAATAAAATAATGTAGTTATGTATATACCTTAATTTAATTACAATAATCCAAAAATAAATTCATGGTATGTATAAACACCACCTAAAATAAACAAGATCTGAATTTGGAGTGAGTCCTTTGTAAATAAAATGGAGATGAAAATCTCTTACCTCAAGTCTATAAATTCTCAATAAATATTCAAAAATAATATTCAATAAATATTAGATTATTATAAATACATTCTAGAAGAAAATATAATATATATCATAAAATATATAATTTACCTATGCCCATTTTTGCCTATTTATTAACTATTCCTTTTTAAAATCATGGGTTGTATAATAACTACATAATTTTTCATGTATGATTTGGTTTACTATTTTTAGTAATTTTAATTTCATCATGGTTGCATCATATAAATAATGTTAAAAATAATATAATTATTATATATATTCATTATATATTTATTAATATTAATCTGTAAAAGTTAGTGACAGAAATGGATTTACAGTGTTCAAAGAGACTGTAGCTCATACATAATCATAAACACTATTTCCATTTTCTCAAAAAATGGAATGAAAGAAAGGTAAAAAACATTCCACCATTATATGATATTTTTATGTAATTTATATCATATATATTCATTAAATATATTCTTATCACCATCAATGAAATAATGAAATGAAAAATGAATCACGTCACATCATGGAGGTTATAGTATACACGTATGTGTGGATGATGTTATAATTTTCCGAAGACATGGAAGGTAATAATGTTGAAATATTATTATAATTATATAAATTTAATTATATAATATATATAATATATTTAAATGCACAATTATATCAATTTGTGGGAGGTGGTGATAGAGAACATATTACATCTATTCACAAGGTGGTAGTCAATTGTTCACATGATCGACAATTTCTTTTCCCATTTGAATGTAGAGGATACAAATATCTGTAATGAAAAAAAAAATATCATAGTAATTTTTTATACTTACGTTATTGTATCATAATTTTTTATTAATATTATATTGAGTTAGAAGAATACATAAAATGAAAATGCATAGTTAATGGTTGTACCTCTTTGTCAGGGAACATTTTTAGGTTTACAATGAAAACCATATGAGGATGGTATCATAATAAAATTATGGTGTTGAAAACATGGTTAGAGTAGATATTAAGTTATTTTTTAATGTTTGTTTGAACAAAATTCTTTCAGTATGTGTGAAGATGAGAAGAGTGGGGGTTCCCTTTTAAAATTGAGTGTGAGGAAACACATGATATTTTCAAAAAGAAAAAATTGTACCCACTTTTAAAAAATTTTAAAATATCCAAAATAATAATTTATCAATCGTTATATGACCAAAAGTCTAATAATTTCCATAAACAGGTATCTTACATGTTTTTAAGTCATCTTTACCCTTATCTTTTTTTGTTTAACCTCTAATAAACATATTTTAACCATAAACAAAGTAATTAATTTTTACAGTTTTTTATATTAAGTATTACCAAATAATAAGTATTACTTATTACCTAATATTAATTATCATTATATCAAATATACAATTAATTTTACCAAATTAAATTCAAATAATTGAATGATTTTATTTTAAATTTCAACCCACAGATAGGACAAAAAATTGAATTTATAAAGAAAAGATTTATATTAGAATAAAGTGTTTTCATATAGAAAATCATCATTAAATTAATTGAAATGAAATAAATTGGATTAATCATAATATAATTGAAAATTTTTAACTTTTAAAACATTTTAAAAAAAATATGGTTTCATATAAATGATTTAAATTAAAATGTAGTTTTTAATAATAACATCATTTCCAGTATTCATTAAAAGAATTAACCTTTTCCAAAAATTACCCAAAATTCTCTCAATACAAAATATAAAACGTTTATTACAATGTTTAATTTTAATTTTTTCCAATAATTTTTTTTACAAATAGAATAAATTAATTTTATAATTTTTTCAGGAAAATAAATATTTTTTTTGAAGAAATGAAATATTGAAGCGTATATAGAATTTACTAAAAATTAAGTAATTTTTATCAATATTTTATCTTTATATAAAACCATTATATATAATTTAGAAAATATTATTACAATTATTATATTAAAATTTGATGAATATGTTATAACAGACATATTTAAATTATAATATTAATTGAATATTGTTGTTTATTAAAACATATTGTTACATATAAAAATCAACAAATCAAAGAATTGAATTTATTTGAAATAATATTTCATAAAATCTCATGGTGATAAATTTGTTAACATTAAAATGTATTCCAAGAGATGGTTATCATTTATATCATTTATATAGAATCAATTATAGGATTTTTTGGTACTTTTGGTATTTGGTTTTATAATTTCCATTGGATGTTGTGATGATACTTTGATGAAAGGTGTTTCAAAGAAAAATTAATATCCATATGAATGTGAAGTAATATTTGTTACCTTTGAATGGTTTTATTGAAATTTTACACCTCCTTTGATGTCCTCTATTTTAATCAACAACTTTTCATGGGTGTGTGTAGGGGGGATAGTAAATTGAAATTGATATATATGCGTTCTTGATTAAGATGTTTTATGTGATGAAAACCTCACCTAAAATTTTTACTTGTAGCATGGTATCCGAGAAATATTAGTGAAGGAGGAGAGTTATTTTTATCTAGTACTAATGATTTGGACTAGATCCCATGCAACACTCCCAACATTTCATAGTATGTTAGTTCTTCAATGTAATTCAATAACTTACACTATACGCAACATCGAGTTCCAACGCACCACGACTTACCAAACTAGCCGTTCAAAAGAAATTTGGAATAGTATTAACAAATTTTTGAACATTATATAACCCTTGTAATTTTAGAATCCATATAAGGAGTTTCTTAGTCATAATGTAAAGACAAATTTATTTTTTCTGGATATAATATGTATTCATAAAAAATCAAATTTTTCGACCTTTTATGTCACAAGCCTTCTTCGGGGCTCGTGTTGTGACTACCCCAAGCCCGCCTTCCATTGGCCAGGGGCTGGAGACTAACACCAAAGGCATAAATACCGATAATAGGGAAGGCATTACCTTTATATAAGAAAACAAATCAAACAGAGTACACATGTTTAAGTAAACTCTAAGTAAATTGAGTACGAAAGTAAATGCTGGAAAGTAAATGGGCCAGTATACAAACCCAAATGAAAGTACAGTACAATTGATAAATGTAAAGTACAACAGCTGAAAAGTAAAGCAGCAACCACCGATACGTCCTCTGAATACCCCACCTGATGGGTGGGTATAGATGGTTTCCTCGTCTCCTTGAATCCGTCTGTCCGCTATGTGTACGTCTTGCCTGATAGTACACCTCTATATACCATCCCATTACACAAGCCTCAACCACGATTAGTGTTGTCCGTCGTCTGCTACCAACACAACGTAGTGCGGGCATAGCCCGCGCAGGGGTGAGAATACGATACTCAGTAGGGACCCTTAGACCCTTGAAGGCCTTCCAGAATACACATTGGAAAAACCAAAAATGAAAGATAAAAACACAAAGTATCAACCAACTATACAAAGGTATATTCCCATACATATACCTAAGTCATAAATTCCAGTTCGACTCCAACTCAAGAGCCTATGTACATCCCAGTCCACACAGGAAAGCACAAATCTTTCCACACAGGAAAGAAAGACAATCATATCGAAGATAATGATTGAAAGTCAAGACTCAGCTCACCCAGGTATACTATTCACGAAGAGGGGTGGAGATGATAGATGTAGCCTCTGAATCATCTCTTTTGCCGAACCCACGTAGGATCCAAGTACAAAATTCATCGCTGCCAAACCCACGTATGATCCTAGTACAGAAACCATCGCTACTGAACCCACGTAGGATCCCATTACAGTCGTCATCGCTACCGAACCCACGGAGGATCCAAGTACAGTCGTCCTCACTGCCGAACCCACATATGATCCACGTACAATCGTCATCATCGTCACAACCATCTCTAGGGTTCCCGCACATAGCACGCTCGATTCCGGGAGTGTCCGCTCCACAATCCAAGAAGGTCGATACATAAACTATCACAAAGTCTAGAGTTGATGTATCCAAATGTTCTGTCTCATCAATAGGAACTCAATGCAATAGATGACGTGTCAATCAGATGCCCTGTCTGAGAGATATATGCTTTTCCATCATAGGGGCCTGGTTAGAAATATGCTAGTTTTAACCCGACTAATATCCAAAATCATCTGAAACTCACTTAGAGTATCGCAACAGAACCGTCTCGTCGAAAGAGTCCTAGGGACATAGACGATGCCTCGGTCGGACATGAGGTCTTCAATTTAACTCTGTTTAAGTGATTAACAGGCCTAGCCTGTTTAGCCCAGTGGGCCGAGGGGTCGGGTTGACCCAGTTTGACAGGTTCGACCCAACAGGTGTGTCAGACTAGTCCCAAGAAATATACAAATCGGCTCGAAGGGGTGCGGCCTGGCCCGAAGTGGCGCGACCTGGCCCTGCGGTGCGCGTCCCGGCCCGACGCGGCCTGGCCCGACCTGGTGCGGCCCGGCCCCGAGCGGGTTCCAGGGGGGCTCCCCCAGGTTGTCCGCACCAGCGGCGCCTAGCAGTGCCCCCCTTCCCCAAACCAGCCGGCTAGACTAGCTGGTCTTCTGTACACGCGGCCCGCATGGGCGGGCCGCCGTTCTTCCAGCACAGCGCCCTTCTGGCACCGTGGTCCAGCACTTCCCGGCCGGCTAATGGGCTGGCCAGTTCTTCTACAAAAGCTGCCCGTGTAGAGGGCCTCGGTTATTCCTGCAAAACTGGTGCGACGGCTCCAGTTTCCTTTGCCACGTTCCCGGAATGGCGTGGCGTCATCGTGCTTACACCGCCATCAATTTCCAATTCTAAAATAATAAACGAGAACAACAGAGGGTTGTCAGGCCATGTTCGTTCGGCCCGCACCCTCCGCATAAAACGATACCAATAGGCTATATTTAACAATGATTACCAACAGGAACGGGGTACGTAATCATCCACGTTCAAGAAAAACCCCTATATCAAAAAGAAGTTCATGGTTTTCAAGAATTGTGGATGATGGTGTCACGGGGAGAGGTTTCGTATGCGACGTCGGAGTGCGCCTAAGGAGTAGGAGGTGTCTCCTTTTTTTTCACGGAGCGAAGAAGAGTATTGTGTGTCATTTTTCATCATGGAGTCAGTGATCTACATCGAAGAGGTGTCGTTCTTCGCGGAGAGGATGAAGTTATTCAACTAAGGCGGAGCTTCCTTCTTCATTAACACAAGGCCCTCTATTTTTGTCCCCACACAACAAGCCAACCAAATAAAATAAGGCTCCTGTTATTTTATTTAATCTTTCCATGTATTCAAATTTACAAAATTCAAATTCAAATTCACATAATTAATTAAACCATGAGTTGTATAATTAATTAGGTGATAGGTTGGAAAGTTTTAATTAGGGAGAGAGGGGAGAGGAAGAGTCGGTCAAATAAATTCAAGGGGGTTCCCAACATTAATCAAAGGAGTTTAATGGGAGGATTAATTGGTTTTAGGGAATGTGAAGGGTTGGGGATCGTGCGGGCCCCACCTCACATTTATCCTCACATGGGTAGTTAGGATACTAATGGGTCCCACCCTAACTCCCCCATGTAGGATAAAACCACCTTAAAAAAAGAATAAAAATTGTTCCACTTTTTTATTCTCTTCTTATTTAATCCACCATTTTTAACTTCACCTCTCGCACAAACACAACTATGGTAAAGGACCTCTTAAGAAATTATGGGCCTTGGGAATTCATCGGTGTCCTCAGATTTCAATTTCATGCACTTGTTCAAAAGATAGAAAAACCCGCTCATTCCTTCACTGAACATCCCCGAGATAAACTTCAGAAAATTATTTCGGGCACATCGGGCTCGAAATCAGGTGTTGTTGGAAACTGCGTACTCGTAAAATCATAAATAATTTCTGAAAAAAAATTCCATGAAATTTTAGGGTCTTTAAATTATTCCCACCTCCGGGCTTTATATCCCCATAAAGCTACATCATAAACTAGGGAAACAAATGAGGGTATTGTGCACGCATCAGAGCCTCCAACTCCCATGTGCTCTCCTAGAGGTTCTTGTGCTTCAAACAAATCTGCAACAAAGAAATCGACCATCCATGTAGGACCATCTCATGTCGATCCTCGATCTCCACCGGGACCTCCACAAAAATCACCCATCATTGAGGTCCAGCTCTCCATGATCAATGATATGCGTCAGGTCGTGCACGTATCTCCTCAGCTGAGATACGTGGAAGACGTCTTGCACCCAGTGCAACTGAGGTGGAAGAGCCAGGCAATAAGCCACCTCGACTATCCTGCTGAGTACCTGGAATGGTTCGATGAATCACGAATATAAATTGTCATCCCGACCAAGTATCTCTAATCCATGTCATGGTGTGACCCATAAGAAAACATGGTCTCCATAATCGAACTCCAGTGGTCTCTGCCTCCTATCAGTGTAGGACTTATGTCGGCTCTATGCAGTCCTCATCCGCTCCTGGATGATCTGTTCCTTCTCCATCGTAGCCTAGACCATCTCTGGTCCAACAAGCGATGACTCCCCTAGGTCTGTCTGGCACATAGGTGATCTACAAGATCGGTTGTACAACACCTCGTATGGTGCCATCCCGATGGAGGAGTGATAGCTGTTGTCGTACACAAACTCTAACAAGGGTAGTTAATCCTCCCAACTGTGACCAAAGTGATGGAAACATGCATGGAGCATGTCCTCGACAGTCTAAATGGTCCTCTCCTTCTGGCTATCCGTCTAAGGATGAATGGCCTTGCTCAGGCGTAGCTGCGACCCAAATGCCTCCTGTAACCCCTTCCAAAGCCGGGAAGTAAAGCGAGCATCTCGATCAGAGATGATAGACAATGGAACACCATGAAGCCGTATGATATCATAAATATAGAGGCGTCCCACGCTCTCCACTGAGCACTGATCTCTGATAGGTAGGAAGTTGTCTAACATGGTGAGTCAGTCGACAATCACGTAAATGGAGTCTTGTCCTCTATAAGTATATGGAGGATTCGTCATGAAATTCATAGATATCCCTTCCTAATTCTACTTCGGGACCTCGTATCTCATAGTAAAAATCACCACGATGTGCCTCTCTGACCCGCTGAAGACGTGGAGGAGTGATTGTGATGGACTGTAGGAAGAATGCCTTATCTCTATCCATGAAGGATATCTCCAAAGCAGCTAACTGCTCTATTGCCTCTCCAAGTAGCTGAATGCCTGACCTCCTGCTGAGAGCATCAGCTACTACATTCCCCTTCTCAGGAGTATAGACAACCTCAATGTCATAGTCCTGGAGTAACTCTATCCATCACTGATATCTCAGGTTTATGTCCTTCTGCGAGATGATGTACCTGAGACTCTGGTTGTCAGAGTAGACTATAAAGCACTCGCCCATGAAGTAGTGCTGCCACATCTTCAAAGGGAATACCACTACGGCTAACTCCAGGTCATGGGTAGCATAGTTCTGCTCATGCAGCCTCAACTGTCGTGAACCATAGGCGATCACTACCTCCTCTTGCATCAGGTTACACCCGAGTCCAGTCCCTGACACATCATAGTAAATTATATACCCCACGCACTCCTCTGGCAGCTTCAAGATGGGTGCACTGGTCAATCTCTGTCTCAGCTCCTGGAAGCTCTAATGACATATATCTGATCACACGAAGGGTTAACCATTTTTTTTCAATGCTAAAAGTGGAGCTACAACTCTGGAGAAGTATGGAACAAATATATGATAGTACCCATCCAGACCAAGTAAACTCTTTTTCTCAATCACACTTCTGGGTGGCTCCCAAGAAAGTACCGCCTCGATCATCACAGGATCCACCGCAACTCTCTCCTCAGAGATGACGTGCCCTAAGAAGTGGACTTCTTTAATCCAAAACAAATACTTCGAGAGAATACCATAAAGTTGGTGCTCTCAGAGTGTGTCTAGTACAACCTGCATGTGGTAGGCATGCTCCTCCTCTGTAGTCAAGTAAATTAGTATATCGTCAATGAAGACTATTTCAAATCGATCAAGGTAAGGCTGGTAGATCATTTTCATGAAACTCATGAACACTTTTGGAGTGTTGGTTATGCTGAAATTCATAACCAAGAACTCATAGTGGCCATACCGACAACTAAAGGCAGTCTTCTGCACATCCTCGTCTCGAACTCTGAGCTGATGATAAACGGACCTGAGGACTATCTTTGAGAACCATCATGCTCCCTTGATATGATCAAAGAGGTCGTCAATCCTCAGATGTGGATAATGTTTCTTCAGGGTCACCTGGTTCAGGGGACGGTAGTAGACACACAGTCACAAGCTCCCATCCGACTTCTTAGTGAACAAAATCAGAGAAGCCTAGGGTGAAATAGTAGGTCGGATGAATCCCTTGCCCTGCAAGTCCACCAGCTGTACCTGTATGTCACGAAGCTCAGCAAGAGCCATCTGATATACTGGAGTAGATATCGGCGCTGTCCCGGGGTACAGGTCAATATAGAATTCTACCTCTCTTTGAGGAGGTAGTCCTGGAACGTTGTCAGGAAAAACGTCTTCAAACTGATCCACCACAATAGGAAAAATCGGACTCCGCACATTAACTGCTCCTAGGATGTGACTAGCCAACTGATGGGTGATCAGTTGTCCTATATTCTTCATGAGTCCATCTTGCGCTACAAAGTCTCCCTTCTAATAGGTGAAGGTGAACTTGCTCCCATCTGTGCGGACACACTGCACGTTACGCCTAATACAACTGATCTGGGCATGGACCGTAGATAACCAATCCAGGACCAATATGACATCGTAAGGCCACGACGCCACTACAAGAAGATCCCATCCGAATATCTCACCTTCTAGAGTAAGCTCACAATGCCGTCAGCAGTGCATAATCATCAAGTCTGCTCCCGTAAGAGTCTCTAGCCATAAGGATCGAGCCAACGGCATGGTCAGAATCTCAGATATCCGAACAAGGGAAGTGGGAATAAAATAATGACTCCCTATTATGTCTATAAAAACACTTGTAAGGGTGTAGTAGACACATATAGTACCTTGAATAATCTCAGGCACTCCGTGGTCATAAGCCTCCACTGCCTGAAGTTGTGACTGCCTCTGTATGCCGGCTCTCTGTGGTCGGGGCAGACCTCCTGGTGGTGGTGGTGGTAGAGCCTCGAAGCGTCATCCACCACATGCTGCTCGACAGCTCCTCTGCCTCATCTTCCTACTCCCTGCAGACTACCACGTCCGAACCTCTACCTCTTCCTGGGTGGTGCCTCAACTGTCTGCTGCTCCTCTGCATGCCGAGTCGGGCAGTCACAAGCAATGTGGCCCTGCCCGCTGCATTCATAGCACTGCCTGCCTCTCATATGACTGGCTCTGATGTGTGTACCTCACACCTCCGAACCAGTATCCTGAACTCTCCCACCTTATTTCTTGGTCCGCTTGAACCTATGTGACATCTGCCTACTTCCGACTGCAGAAGACTCCACTACGTGTCACCATGCCGTAGGCCTCGCTACTGTTATAGGGTCAGCAAAAAATCTCTCCACAAGAAGGGCTCACTCGAGTACTCATGCCTGCGTCGGAATGCTGAGGGGGATCGTCGAAGCCCTGATCTCCTAACTCATTCCTTGCTCAATGGTCTGGGACCGAATGAATGGGTCACGTACCATGTCCGTGGAGTAGCGCGAGAGGTCGGTAAATCTCGCCGACTACTGGGCTACTTTCATGTTGTCCTACCGCAGCTATAGTAACTCCTAGATGCACACCGCGCAAAGGGTGACTGGAACGAAATCCGAGCGGAAGAGGCTCTCGATATCCGTCCAATGAAGTGATGCCCCATCATGCACCTGGAGCATCAGGCTCCACCATCTACCTGCTGCTGCATACATGAGACTCGCCGCAAGGATCCCCATGAGGTTAGCTGGTGTCCCTACTAATCTGAAGACTCAGATGATAGCCTCTAGCCAATCCTCGTATACCTAAGGGTACGTCTCTCTGTTGAACCTATGTGGCCTTAGACGCTGAAACTCATGCAGTGCACTCAGGTGATGTGTACTCTCAGCTTGCAGGGCTGGTGGAATCGGTGGCTCGGCATATAGAGGTAACACTGGTGCCTCCGCTATAATGGGGCCCTACACTGAAGCCTCGTTGCTCGGTGGGCAGCCATCTCGCATGTAATTGGGAACCCTAGCTGGCTGCCATCATTGGGCCATCCTGAAAAGAAACAGGTGCTCCACGGTTAATAAAGTATACCTGGTGAGCTTACACAAAGTAATCACAATTAAAAATTTTGAAACACACATGCAATCAATGTTCTCATGCAATATGTCAGAAATCAAAAGTAAGGGTCCTGATGTATGGATACGTCGGCCGCCGCACCAACACTCGACTCCCTGGACTGATAACTACACAAAATACTCTAAAAATTATTACTTCACAGAGAAGAAATTATTAGAGTCATCAGTTCTGCGGTAGAATCAACTCCTCTGATACCAATTTGTCATGACCCGTCCTCAGGGCCTGTGTCGTGACTACCCCAAGCCCACCTTCCATAGGCCAGGGGCTGGGGACTAGCACCAAAAACATAAATCCCAATAATAGTGAAGAAATTTCCTTTATATAAGAAAAAAACACAACAGATTATGCATGATAAAGTAAACACTAAGTAAACTGAGAATGAAAGTAAATGCAGGAAGGTAAATGGGTCAGTATACAAACCCAACTGAAAGTACAGTACAACTGAGAAAAGTTAAGTACAGCAGTTGAAATTTAATGCAGCAAACAACGAGACGTCCTCCAGATACCCCACCTAAAGGGTTGGTACAGACGGTTTCCTCGGCTCCCCGAATTCGTCAGTCTGCTCCATGTACGTCGAGCCTGATAGTCCACCTCTGGATACCGTCTCGCTCCTCAAGCCTTTTCCACAATCAGCGTTGTATGTCATCTACAACCAACACAACATAGTGCGGGCATAGCCCGTGTTGGTTGAGTATATGATACTTAGTAGGGACCCATATACCCCCAAAGGCCTCCCAGAATCAACAAAGGATAAATCACAAAGGAAAGGTACAAACACGGAGTATAAACCAACTCTACTTAGGTATATTCCCATACATATAACTAAGTCATCAATTCCATTTCGACTCCAACTAAAAAGCCTAATTACATCCCAGTCCACACAGGAAAGAAAGACAATCATATCGAAGATAAGGATTGAAAGTCAAGACTCATCTCAAACATGTATACTACTCACGAAGAGGGATGGAGATGATAGATGTAGCCTCTGAAAAATCTCCTCTTCCAAACCCACGTAGGATCCAAGTACAAAAGTCATCGATGCCGAACCCATGTAGGATCTTATTACAGTGACCATCACTGCTGAACCCACATAGGATACCTGTACAGTCATCATCGCATCCGAACCCATAGAGGATCCAGGTACAGTCATCCTCGATGCCAAACCCACGTAGGATCCAAGTACAATCGTCCTTGTCGTCGTAGTTGCAGCCAACTCTAGGGTTCTCGAACACAACACACCCGATTCCGAGAGGGTCCACTCCACGAGCCAAGAGGGTGGATATATCAACGTTCACAAAGTCTAGATATGATTTATCCCAAAGTTCCATCTCATCAATATGAACTCAACACGATAGATGGTGCATCAATCGGATGCCCGGTCTGAGAGATATAGGCTTTTCTGTCCCAGGGGCCCGGATAGAAATATGCCCATTTCTAACATGACTAATATCCAAAATCTTCTGATACTCACTTATAGTAACAAAAATGTACCGTCTCTTTGAAAGACTCCTAGTTCCGTAGACGACACGTCAGTCGGAGGCATGGTCTTTAAATTAACCTTGTTTAAGTGATCAAGAGGCCTGGCCTATTTAGCCCAGTGGGCCGATGCGTTGGGTTGACCCAGTTTGATGGGTCCGACCATGTAGGGGTGTCAGACTAGTCTGAAGAGATATACAACTCAGCCCGAAGGGGCGCAGCCTGGCCCAAAGTGGCACGGCCTGGCCCGATGTAGCGCGGCCCGACCCGATGTGGCGCAGCCCGACCCGAATCGGCGCGGCCAAGCCCGGCGGGGCGCGGCCTGGTGTGGCGCGACCCGAAGTGGTGCGGCCTGGCCCAAAGTGGAACGGCCTAGCATGGATCGGCCCGTCGCAACCCGACATTGCGCGACCCAACTGGTTTGGCCGGCTGGCCACGCGGCTCAGACGAAGCCGAGCGGGTTCTAGGGGGCCCGGTTGTCCGCACCGGCATCGCCGCCCTTCCCCAAAACGGCAGGCTAGACCGGCTGGTCTTCTGCGCACGCAGCCAGCATGGGCATGCCGCAGTTCTTCCATCATGACACCCTTCTGGTGCCGCTGTCCAGCACTACCCCGCCGGCCGACGGGCCGGTTGGTTACTTAGCGCGGCGCCCTCCTAGCGCCGCGGTTCGCCTCCACCCGGCCAGTCGATGGGCCGGTCGGTTCTTCCGCCGATGCAGCTCGTGTAGCGGGCCATGATTCTTCCCACACAACCGGCGCAATTGCGCAGGTTCCCTTCGCCACGTTCCAGGCACGACGTGACGGCGTCCTGCTTCCTCTGCCATCAATTGGCAATTCTAAAATAACAAACGAGAACAACAGAGGGTTGTAGGGCCATGTTCGCTCGGCCCACACCCTCCACATAAAACAATACAAATCGACCATATTTAACAATTATTAACAACAATAACGGGGTACGTAATCTTCCACGTTCACGAAAAAACCCTTCCTCGAAAAGAAGTTCACGGTTGTCAAGCATCGTGGACGACGACGTCGCGGGGCGAGGTTTCGTATGCGACATCGGAGTGTGCCAGAGGAGGAGGCGACATCTCCTCTTTTTTTTCAAGGAGAGAAGTAGAGGATTGCACATCATTGTTCTTCATGGAGTCGCTAATCTACATCGAAGAGGTGTCATTCTTCATGGAGAGGATGACGTTCTTCAACGAAGGAGGAGCGTACTCCATCTTTCACACAAGGCTCTCTCTTTTTGTCCCCACACAACAAGCTAACATAATAAAATAAGGCTCCTATTAATTTATTTAATTTTTCCATGTATTCAAATTTGAAAAATTAAAATTCCAATTCACTTAATTAATTAAACCATGAGCTGTCTAATTAATTAGTTGATAGGTTGGAGAATTTTAATGAGGGAGAGAGGGGGGAGGAAGAGTCACTCAAATAAATTAAAGGGGTTTCCAACATTAATCAAAATAGTTTAATGGGAGGGTTAAGGGGTTTTAGGGAATGTTAAGGGCTGGGGCTCAGGGGGGCCCCACCTCACATTTATCCTCACATGGGTAGTTAGGATGCTAATAGTTCCCACCCTAACTCTCCCATGTAGGATAAAACCACCTTAAATAAAGAATAAAAATTGTTCCACATTTTTATTCTCTTCTTATTTAATCCACAATTTTTAACTTCTCCTCCAGCACAAAGGCAACTACGATAATGGTCCTCTTAAGCAATTACCAGCGTTGCGAATTCGTCAGCGCCCTCGGATTTCAATTCCGAGCACCAGTTCAAAATATATAAAAACCCACTCATTCGTTCATTGAATGCACCCTAGATAAATTTCTAAAAATTATTCCGGGCACACCGGGACTCGGAATCAGGTTCCGTCAGGAACTGCATACTCGTAAAATCCCAAATAATTTAGGAAAAAAATATCCTTGAAATTTACAGGTGTTTAAATTTTAATTAAGAACCCTTTTTAAATCCAATTTTTGAAACATTAATATATTAAATTTAACAAAATAAGCTTCTTTTTTGGGATCAGGACATAAGAATTTAGCTTTAATAAATTTTTGGTGTTTTTCTGATAACTTTCATATTCAGGTGCATACTGAAAATTAATATATTTTAACTGAAAACTTTTTTTATCAACACAATTTATTGTGTTCAACTATACCTATGAATGGTTTAGATGTATAATGAGATTTTATTTTTACCATTTAATATAATGTTGGTCATTGAAAGTAATATCATTTTGAAATTGGAGATCAAGAAATGGCAATCTTTTGGTAGTTATTATTTCTTAAAAATACATTTTTCGGTTTTGAAAATGTAAATTAATTTTAAACTTATAAATGAAATTTATACCCTTTTAATTTGGTAAAAGAGACTTCATTTTTGAATTTATAATATCAAAATTAGATTTGGTTGAATTTTTGGTATGTTTCTAAAAACTTTTAATTTCTGATGAATAGTGAAAAACATTGAGTTATAGTTTAAAACTGACTTTTTATTTAAATAATTATTTTTTAAAATTTATTTTAGTTTATTTTCGGTAAAAATAGATACATAATACCTATATATGTTCAATGTAATTCATTGGAGTCATTTTGTAATAATATTAGATATATAATTTTTTTTAAACTTTTCACCATCTTTTACCCACATCCTAAGAAAATTTGCAAATTCACAAAAAACATAATTTTTCCACTTCATTGAATGGAAATTTGAAAATCCAAGAGACATAGTTGATATCATTAGGAAAAATGTGTTAAAATAAGATAAAAATATTTTTTGGGGAATAGTTTCTTCTTACTATTATTTATCACCCTTAAAATAAAAAAGGATAATTAGGGGTAAAAATGATATTATTCGTACCCAAACAAATGTGATCATTCTTTTGGATAAGAGTAATTCGACCAAAAAAATCCTTATGAATAATATATGATACTTTAGGTCCACTTTATTAGATTAGGACATTTATTATTATTTAATTCAAAGAAGGGTTAAAAGAGTTAAAATTAATGTTTAATAACTAAAACATTTTTAATATAGGGTTATAAATAAATAAATTAGACTATAAATATTCATTAGAATGATAAAAATAATTTCTATAAAATGGTATTTTATTTAAAAAATTTAGACATTACATAATTTAATTTATTTATGAAACAATGATGATGCAGTAATTACTCTATTAATGAATTATTAAAATAATTGACATTATAAATATCAAAATAAATGTAATTTTAGACTTTATATAAATTACACTAATTTAATAGGTTATTATGACATGTTAGGGTTAGTTATATAATTTTTTATGTAATCATGCATTTATTATTTTATCAAAAAACAAATACCAAATAGTGTCAAAATTGACATAAAATAGTTTTTAAAACAAATATTATATTATTAATTGATGTAATAATTATAAAATATATGGTACCTACAAAACACTTAAATAATACTATATATGTCATTAATGAATAGATTGTGGTTCGATTGGAATTTTATAGTATGTTTATTAACCATTATATATAAAAATAAAAAGAGACATGGTAAATGTCAAACTATTTAACTAAGAGTTAAATCTAAATGTTAAGGTCAATATGTTGACCTAAACCTGTCTAAAACCCATTGGTTGAGTGGTCTTCAACCCATAACCACATTATTTTAAAAATTATATATTTTGGATCCATTATAAACTGAAAAGGATTTCATTAAAAAAATAATATTCTATGTTTTTCCTAAGGTTCCCTCACCCCTCATATAAAAGGGCACTCCCTAGTAGCTCCAATTAAAACCTTCAAAGCCATTTGGCTGATCCAAAATCTTCCAAATATCTTCTCAACTATCCTTACTTTATCTTAGAGGCCTTTCATTTGTCATAAAGCCTACCTATGGAGCCCCTTTTTTCAAATCAAAGGAAGAACCTGAAGAAGAGGTAATGATTTCACCACCATCCTTCAAGTTATCTTATTGTCCCACTTACTCATTCATTGTTGTTTCAATTCTAAAATAATAACTCATATATATTATGTAAACTATGATTTAATTACAAATATGGAACAACTATATTAATTATATAATCCATCTTATGAATGATAATGTCACCATGCGTGCGTACGTACATCTTATAGTCTCCACGTCGTGGGGTAATTTTTTATTCAACACTATGTTATTTGGATGGATATAATGATGATTAATATGTATATAAATAATGAAAATAACATGATAATGTCTCTGTAAATTGAATATACCACCCAGTTCCACACCTTTATGGAAGTGATATTGCCGCTCGTGTGTACGTACGAATTACCGTCTCCATGACGCGATGAGATTCATTTCCACATTCACCATTCATCGACAATTATAAAAATATATATTACTAATAAGTATGTAATATATGAAATAATTATTCTAATAGATATATTTATATATATATATACTTACATATATCATATTTACTTAGTTCCGGTCAATATGATATGAAAACGGAAACATTGTTTATGCGTACGTACGGACTACCTTCTCCATAAACGGTGTTTTTCATTTCATTTATATGTCTATTATACATATTTTTATTATAAAAATAAATTATATAAAAATAATGTTTTATATTATGGATTTATTTAAATCATGATCTATGTGATACAATCAAGATTAAAATGTTAAAACCTGTACGATATAGAAAGAAATTATTACCCGAAATGATAATTTAACATGGAAATTATTATTAAATGTTTAGTATAAAGTCATTAATGAATCATTAATGATATAATAAATATTAATATGGTTCGGGTATACATTAAGAACATGCTAATATTTTTATACAAGATTTTAAACGTACCCTCAACTAAAGGAATGTGCAAGGTAAGGGGTTTTCATCTCTCTCCTTATTCCCATGAGATTAATGCCAAATTGCCACTATTACCTTTTCTATGGTGTATATTTCGAAAATAATTGTATTATTTGTTTAATACACATTAATTTATTTGTATTTACATATTCATTGTATGATACATCTTTCATGGGGTGTATGTTTCGTATGTTACCAAATTGGTAGGGTTTAATTTCACAATCTCTTCATTACTTGAGGTTGTTTATACGTAATTTTTTGATGGGACCTCCTTATCATCCACTTCCATGTTTCTTAAACATGTATTTAAAAACATTTTTAATATTTACTAGACAATCGGTTAATTTCATTTATACCATTATATTTTTTAAATGAATCTTTTCGTCATTTTCCAAACAATGTACTTTTTGACCTTTTTGACAAATTTATGGTATGAATGATTTTTTAACTTATACAGAGGTTGCAGCTAGTTTCCACCATTATAAAATCATAAAAATTCCCTTACAAGATTATATGAATATTTTTGAAATAAAGGTTTACATTATATTTATGTGACTCTTAAATTATTTCAAAATAATAAGAGATATATCTCTAAAAAGGTCTTGATTTCATCTATATCAACATCCTTTGATGGATTTTAAGTTTATTTGATGTTGGTTTATTATAAAACAAAACATCCATATTTTATTTAAGGTTTTGTGATATTTTTGACTGTGGATGTGCTAATTTTTATACTATTCATGGTTTATGGTTAAATTATTGACATTTCGTATGCTAGTTTTAATACGAATGTTAATGTTATATTTCAACCATTTAATATGTAAAATTTCTTAGACATAGAAAGTGATTGTTGAAGCCTGCTATAGCTCCGAGATGAATCAGTAGGTCTCATGAGAAAACTAGATGTGGAATTGGCCAAGGCCCTTTACCAATTTGATATATGGTTTTGGCTGAGGACTTAATCATTTTGAGACATCTTGGCCGAGTCATTGACAAGATGTTTCAGAATGTCTGACATTATACATTCCCTCATTATGAAAATAATATTGAAGGTTCATGTGGTCAGTAGACTAGTAGAATACCCACGATATTTTCTATTATGTCCTTATTTACTCATCTCATATACCTTTTATAAAAGTATTCAAGTTTATTATTTATAAAATCCTGTGGTTTCAATTATTCACCATGCTTAATATTTATGATATCTTCCACTATATTGCTTACCCTTACTGAGCATTTTAGCACACCCGTTTCTTATGTTTTCTTTTCCTTGGATTCCCAGAAGTGTATTATGATTGATGTGTAGGGTTATTATAAAGGGAGTAATGGAATTCTCAAAGAACTATTTATGTTGTGTTTTATGTTTGAAATTGTAATGTAAAGTTGGTGTATGTAATCTATTTTACAAAACTGATAAACTGATCAGTCCTTTGAGACTTGATTCCTTTTAATCATGCCAATGTATTGAAATAATGAATCAGCTCTGGATAACTGGGGCTGGGGTGTTATAGTTTGTACCTTAGAAAGTTTAGTACAAACATTAGAAACAAGATTTAGATTAACTCTAACAAGAGCACATAGACCTAAGATTGAATATGAGGATTAGTGTAGGATAACTTCCTAAAATATTGTTATTGTATATATTTTGTGAGTTTTAAAAGAAATACATCTCTGTATACATATGAGCAGGTAGAGGCAGATCTGGCATAGATGTACCTAGGGGTATTACCCGAAAACACCAGTTTGAGCTAGACTAAAACAGGAACTGGTGCACAACAACTGGCCTTGATGCACTCTTGGTTACGACACTCCTAGGGGATATGATTATGATACTTTTCATTTTATTTACAAACCTATTTGATATATTTTAATATAATATGATAATAAATGACATTGGTTAATCCTAAGGTGTTTAAAATTGAAAATATGGTGTCATGATATTTTCTATATGATTTTATATGTACTCTTACTCACACAATGCATTCTAGTTTTAGTCAATTGAAAGATTCCTAGGAAGTCACAGTAATATTGAGAATGATGTATAAGGTGGGAACTGTGGTGGAAATGAGAAACAAAATAGAATTTTGATAGGCGTAACATATATCGTGTTCATGCCAATTTAGTTTTCCAAAAATATGATCAACAACATATATATTAACCAACTCTCAGACTCAAAAACGAAGATAATGGTTGTTAATGATGATAGCTCCAGTAGTAAAGACCATGGAGAAAAGAATCATGAATTCCCATCATGCGGGAAATGTCGAAGGAGACACCCAGGACAGTGTCTCAATGGAACATTGAAATGTTCTACATGTGGGAATGAAAGACAAAAAGGGAATTTTTTTTAGAAAAAATGAAGAATTCTAAGAAAGAAAATAAAAATGGTCCAAAGAATACATTTACAGTAATTTAAAATATATTTATGGGATCTATCCATTACCCGAGTGAATTCCCTATTCTATAGGATATTTTCTTGGTCAAAGAAGAAGTTATGTGGAAATACATGGTTGGAGAATTGTTTAAAATCATTAGTTCTTTATGTTGATGGGATTAATTTGGAATAATGTTTTCTTTTATTTGTAACCCTATAGTTTGTATTGTGAAAATGATATTTGAGGTATAATTATCTATTCTCATATGGATATAGTTATAAATAACCACTTGTTTTTATATGATCATTGGGTTTGACGGAATTATAAGTTACAATATTTTGGGCTGAAAATTAAAGTTTTGTGATAAAATTTGTGTTTAAATTATTTTATGGTTATTTTAATAAATTTATCTCATTTTGGTAATGTTATAAATTATAGTTTTTGAAAAAGGACAACATGGAAACCATGTGAAAACCCTTCACGTCGGACAATGCTGTGGTAATCGAACCCATAACCAGAGTGTGATTGGGATTTATAGCCTATCATTGGACTACGCGAAGTCCCTAATTAGTGTGAAGAATTATTTTTAGTTAAATGATTTTGTTGATCAATAACAAGTTCATTTAGGATCATAAGTCTTATCAAATGAATACCCTTAGTATTGGAAAATGATTTCGTTATTAAGTGATAAATTTTATTTTTGGAAGATGTTCTCTTGGTTGGGATAACTATATTCCCAATGAAAATAGAATACTATAGGATATCATTTGAGGAGTAATGTTGGATTTTAATCTATGTTTTAATTATGTATTTATAGTGACTTGGGTTATTTAAAGAAAAGATTAACATATAATAGAGAATATGTTATTAGGTTAATTACATTTAAGTATGTTACATTAAGAGTACTTGATGTCATTTGGATATAAAATTTTACATGGAAGAATACATAACCAAATTCTTCAATGTTATGGGTTTCAATATTAGTTTGGATTATATTGATGGATTTTAAGGACAATTTTTTATTGAATGGAAATTATTTAACATTGGTGTATTTTTTGTTTAATTTTAGAAATTAAGATTAGTGTTTCTTTCACTAAAGGAATATCTTTTTGGGGGATCACCATATACTGTACTAAAAATTTTGGCTTTGATTAATCTATAAATACAAGGTAACTATAAAGTTTATCCTTTGTGGGTTATATGATTCTATGGATATTTATTCTAGCTCTTCTGGTGAGGCCAAGTCTTCTTGAAAACTCATCATTTAAGAAAATATGTTAGTGTTAGAAATTTATTAAATAATGAAACTGTACTTAGAATGTAAGTATTTCTCTTTATGTTCTTAGTCAATATCATAAATAAATTCCTCATCCTTATGAAATGTAACTTAAAACAAAAAAAAATTGTTGTCTGTTTTCTTTTCCTATTGGAAATATAATAACCAATTTCCCCATCACATGTTTGTGGTTTTCTTGTTGTTAACATTCTTCTGCTTATGTTTTATATCCCTCTCCATGAGAACTTGACACATCGTTTTTCTTCCATATCCATGTTTGTCTTACATGGAATCCTATTATGAGTTATCTTGGGTGACCATTGTACTACACTTTCTTTCTTTTATAGTGATAGTTTTATTGAAACCTTTTTCGATGTGGGACATTCCATTATATTCCCAAGCCCAATTTTAGAAATTGTGAGGAAACAATTTATTGAAGTAGGGTAGAATGTAACACCCCAAGATTTCATAGTACATTAGTTATTCAAAGTAATTCAATAACATACACTACACTCAACATCGAGTTCAAGAACACTACGTCTTACCAAACTAGCACTTCAAAGGCATTTATGAATATTATTAAAATATATTATGAACTTTATATAACCCTTATAATTTTAGAATCCATATTATGAGTTTCTTACACATAATTTTAGGACAAATTAACTGTTTCAGATAAAAGAAGTATTTTCAAAAAATAAAATTTTACCACCTTTTAATGGAAAAAATTTTTGAATCCAATATTTGAAACATTTATATATTAAATTTTACAAAATAAGCTTCTTCTTCGGTATTGGGACATAAGAATTTAGTTTTAATAAATTTTTTGTTTTTTTCTGATTACTTTCATATTTGGGTGAATAGTAAAAATTAATATATTTTAACTGAAAACTTATTTTTTAATCAAAATAAATTATAGTGTTCAAAAGTACATATTACTGGTTTGGATGTATAATTAGATTATATTTTTACCATTTAATATAATGTTGGTCATTTTAGGTAATTTCACATTGAAATTTGATATAAACAAAGGTCAATCTTTTGGTAGTTATTAGTTCTAAAAAATATGCTTTTGGTTTTGACAAGTGATATTAATTATTAAATAATAAATGAAATTAATTTTTTTTGAATTTGGTAATATAGAATTTATTTTTTAAATCAAAATATCAAAATTAGCTTAGGGTGGATTTTTTGTATGTTTATGAGAAATTTTTATTTTGGATGAATAGTGAAAAACATTGAGTTATAGGTAAATAATGATGTTCTATTCAAATAATTATTTATTTTAATTTATTTTAGTTCAATATAGATACATAATACCTATATATGTTCAATGTAATTCATTGGAGTCATTTTTTAATAAAATTAGATATATAAAATGTTATTGAATTTCTCACCATCTTTTACCCACCTCCTAGGAGAATTTGAAAATTTGCATAAAACATAATTTTACCGGTTCTGGGAGTTGAATATTAAAAACATGAGGGACACTGTTGATATCAGTAAGAAAAATTTGGTTCAATAAGATAAAAATAATTTTTAGTAAATAGTACCTTTTTACTTTTATTTACCACGGTTAAAAGTAAAAAGGTAATTAATAGTAAAAATGGCATTATTCTTAACCTAAAATATGTCCAAATTCAATTGGATAAGTGTTATTTGACCAAAAAAACCTTAATAATAAAATATGATCCTTTAAGTCCACTTGTATTATATTAGGACATTTATTATTATTTAATTCAAAGAATAGTTAAAAGAGTTCAAATCAAAGTTTAAGAACTTAAACATTTTTAATATAGGACTATACATATGATAAATTAGACTATAAATATTCATTAGAAAGATAAAAATATTTCTTATATAATGGTATTTTATATATAAATTATAGACATTAAAAATTAAATTTATTTATGACAAAATGATGATGCAGTAATTACTGTATTAATGAATGATTAAAATAATAGACATTATTAATATCCAAATAAATGTAATTTGAGAGTTTTTATAAATTACACTAATTTTTTAGGTTATTATGACTTGTTAGGGTTTGTTAGATAAATTCTTTTGAATTAATAATGTTGTTATGGTTTAAAAAACAAATACCAAATTGTGTCAAAATTGACAGAAAATAGTTTTTAAAACATATATTATATTATTAATTGATATAATAATCTTAAAAATATAATGTTCCACCAAAAGTCTTATATAATAATATATATGTCCTTAATGAACCAATTTGGTTTTTATGTCTATTTTATAGTAAAATTATTAACCTTATAATATAAAAATACAAAAAGACATTGTAAATGCCAAACTATTTAACTAAGAGTTAAATCTAAAGGATAAAGTTATTATGGTGACGTAAATCTATCTAAAACCCATTGGTTGAGTGGTTTTCGACCCATACTCACCTTATCCTTTAAACAATCAATTTTGGAGCCATTATAAAACGAAAATAACTTTATTATAAAATAATATTTTAAGTTTGTTTAAGGAGACCCTCACCACTCATATAAAAGGGAACCCCCCTTCAATCTAATTAACACCTTAAAATCGATTTGGCTCTGCAAACCTCTACCCAAATATCCTCCCAACTATCCAGCCTTCATCCTAGAGGGATTCCTTTGGTCAGAAAGCCATCCTAAGGAGTCCTTTTGATCAAATCAAAAGGAAGAACCTCAAAAAGAGGAAATGATTTCACCACCCTCTTTCAAGTTCTCTTATTCTTCCACTTACTCTTTCATTGTTGTTTGAATTATAAAATAATAACTCCTGTGTCTTTTATATACTATGATGTTATTATAAATATGTCAAAACTTTATTCATTATCATACCCATCTTATGAATGATAATTTCACCATGCGTTCGTACATACGACTTACCATCTCCACGCCGTGGTGTAATTTGTTATTCAACACAATGTTAGTTGGATGGATATAATGATGAGTAATATGTATATAAATAATGAAGATAAAATGATAATGTACCTTTATAATTAATATACCATCTAATTCAACATATTTAAGTAAATGATACTGTCGCTCATGAGTACGTACAGATTACCGTCTCCACGATGCGATGAGATTCATTTCCACAGTCACCATTCATCGACGATTATTAAAATATATATTACTAATAAGTATGTAATATATGACACAATAATTACAATGGAGATAAATCTATATACATATATATACATACATATATCTTATTCACTTAGTTCCGTTTAATACGATATGAAAACGGATACAACGTTTATGCGTACGTACGAAGTACCATCTCCATAAATGGTGTTTTTCATTTCATATATATGTCTATTATACATATTTATATGTGAAATAAATATTATATATAAATCATTTTTTATATTTTGGAACAATTTAAATATTTATCCAAGTGATACAATGAAAAGTAACAAGTTAAAACACATACGATAAAGAAAACAATTATTAAACGAAAAGTTAATTAAACATGGAAATTATTATTAAATGGGTAGTATAAAGTCATTAATGAATCTTGTATGATATCATAAATATTATAATGGTCCTGGTTTACTTTAATTACATATTAATATGTTCATACATGAGGTTAAATGTACCATCGACTAAAGGAAAGTGCAGGGTAGGGGTTTTCATCTCACTCCTTATTCCCGTGAGATTCATGGCACATTGCCACTATTACAATTTTTGTGGGGTATGTACTACCCATAATTGTATTCTATGTGTAGTACACTTTAATTTATTTTTATTTATATATTTATTTTATGATACTTTTTTCATGGAGTTTATGTTTTGTAAGTTACCGAATTGGTAAGGGTTAATTTCACAATCGCTTTATTTTCCGAGGTTGATTATACATAATTCTCTACCAGGACCTCTTTATCATCCACATCCATGTTTCTTAAAAATGTATTTCAAGGCATTTTTACTATTAACTAGACAATGGGTTAAATTCAATTATACCCTTATATGTTTTGAATGGAATCTTTCCACCGTTTTCCAATCAAGGTACTTTATGACCTTTTTGACAAATTTAAGGTAAGAATGTTTTTTTAACTTATATAGTGGGTGTTGCTATTTTCTGCCGTTATAAAATCATCATAGCTTCCCTTAAGAAATTATATGAATATTTTCAAAATAAATGTTTTCTTTATATTTATGTGACTATTAAATTATTTCAATATAGAAAGAGATATATCCCTAAAAAAGGTTTTGATTTCCTCTACGTCAACATCCTATGATGGATTTTCAGTTTATTTGAAGCTGATATATTATGATACAAAGATTCCATATTATATTGAAGGTTTTGTAATATGTTTTACTATGGATGTGTTATTTTTATACCATTCATGGTTTATGGTTAACGTATTGACATTTTGTATGCGAGTTTTAATACTAATGTTTATGTTATATTTCATCCTTTTGTATGAGAAATGTATTGGACTTAGTAAGTGACTAGTGGAGCCCTCTCTATCTCTTCGATGCATCAGTAGGTCTCATAAGACAACATGAAGTGGAATTGGATGAGGCCCTTTCCCAATTTGATATACGGTTTTGGTGGGTCCTTAATCATTTTTAGACCTCTACGTCGAGGACATGACAAAATGTTTCAGAATGTCCAGCATTATACATTACCTCATTATGAAAATAATATTGGCAGTGCATATAGTCATTCGACTAGAATAATACCCATGATATGTTTTATTATGGCATTATTTACTCAACACATATTCCTTCCCTAAAATAATGCATTTTTATTATTGTTAAAAGAATGTGGTTTCAATTATACAACATGCTAAATTTTTATATTGTATTCCACTATATTTCTTACCCTTATTGAGCATTTGAGCTCACTCCTTTCTTATGTGTCATTTTCTCAGGATTATAAGAAGTGTATTATAATTGATATGCATGATTATGCTAAAGTAAATAATGGTGTTCTCAAAGTACAATTAATGCTGTGTTTTATGTTTGAAATTGAAATCTAAAGTTAATGTATGTAATCTATTTTACAAGACTCCTAAAATGATCAGTCCTTTAGGACTTGATTTCTTGTAATCATGCCAATTTATTAAAATAGTTCCCTGGCTCTGGGTAACAGGGGTTGGGTAGTAACATCCCATATGGTCGAGAAATCACACTGAAGGGTGTGCCACCATTATGGCTAGTTGAGATTAGTTGGATTGGTTTTAGACATAGAAAAATCACCATTAAGCAACAATATGGTTCCAAAATGAGTATATATAAGGTCCCTTTATAGTATGTTTATGAATTTTCCATGATTATATATTATTTATTTTATATTTTTTTTTGAAATCTCTATCACTCATATACTTTATGGTTCTTTTATATTACAAACCCTATTTCATTTTACTTGTGTGTTCCTACTATTATGAAATTGGTTTCTCATGAAGTGAAATATCCAATTTTATTCTCATTCAGATGATTAATTGTGAGTTTGGTGTTATCATTTAAATAAAATTTTATCTTATTATTTCCTGAATTTAAAATTTTATTTGAAATAATAATTAATGATGAAATTTTTTCAAAGGAATTATTTATATAATTATTTGGATTTTAACAAATGATTTCAACAAAAGCTTTTGGTTGTTTCTTTAAAATGGTAAAATCCTACTTTATACTTTTATTTATAAACTTGTATTTATAGAATTATTTGGTAAAGTAATTGTTTAGATTCTATGTTATTTATACTCACATATTACTTATTCCACTCATCATTTGTTTACTTATGTTGTCCTTTATGTTTTTTATTATTTTTGGTGTAAAATTTCCTCCTTTTCTTCTTGGTACATTACTTTGTTCACCTCAATTTATATTGAGACTTTAGTATTTTAATATTATTTTAAGATGTTTTGGAGAATCCCAGTGAGTTTAAAGTGGGTTATGGACTTCTCTAGTTAAGATGGGATTAAATATTCCATACCATAGGCTATTTTTTACCTAGATGTATCTTTTGTAAAATTGGTACAACCACCACTTCTAGAGTAGAGAGTGGTCTAGGTTGTAGCTATTTTTGGTAACCCTATAAACCATGGACATCAAATATACACTATAGTATAGTGGGGGATAAGTCAATGCCCTAAAAAGCAAAAAAAATTATACCAGGTCATAGATGATGGTTTGGTGATAGGGGTTACGAAATATTGAAACAACCACTTAAACATTCAGAATGGTTACACTATCCAAGTGATAACATAATAGACGGTTTTAATACATCCTTTGAATAATTTATCCTCTTTTAAAATGATATTCAACCTTCCAATGACTATTATTTCACATTCAATGTATTCTTATATGTAATTTTCGGAGTTCCTTCATCAGTGAAATCCGATTCATCCCTCACAGCTTAGATCTTGTTCTTCTTTGATTAGATATCAGTGTAAGGGAGATATTGGTATTTATTACATAGTCAATATACTTATACATCCTATTACTATTATAGGATCCTTCATTCATTCTGATTATGGTTCCCATATTTGGTTTTTGGTGATACCATTTCCAGAGTATATGGTTTTAGTTGTAAATTCATATCATTTGAATCCATTGTTTCATGCATAGTTTTATATGGCGTTCAAAAATAAATCAAAATAAATATTTGTAATTTTTTTATTTTTTGAAATGGAATTTTCTGTGTGTGATGAAATACCTTTGAAAATGGATTTTGATACAAAGTTTGTTTCTGTAAATATATCTTCAATTAAAAATAATGACTTCGATGATGATTTTTAAAAAATTATGGAATACAATTTTATATGGAAATAAATTATTTTAAAGAAATGATTTTTGGTTAAATTTTTTTGAAATTATTTTTGAATTTAAATTTCAAGTTGAAATCCTTAACATGGGGATGATATTAACTGATCTTTCAAATTTATTTGAAATTGATTGAATTGAATAATATCCCCATATAATTTTGATTTTCCCAATGAACATGGAATTTTGGATTTTTTGATGGGAATAATACATGATAGGAATGTGTTAGTTCTAAATTAAAATGAATATATGATAAAAATGATAACTAAACTACGATGAAGGTAGGTAATTCACTCATTGGTGCATTTTTTCTATTCTTTATAGGCTTGAGATCATGGATTATGTGCAACCATGGTTCCATATTTCAATAAGTATTGTTAGAATCCCTATACTAACATATTCCCAGGCCACTTAACCATAAAGATATGATTAAAAAGTATTTAAAATGATTAATTCACTCCGAAGTTTATAAAAAATTCTTTATGCATGTTTTTTATAAATTAATATTTAATCTTATTTAAATAAAAAATAAACATTTACACCTAATATATATTTTCTATTTAAATGATTTATAATTTTTTTGTTGTAAAAAATGTTATCTGGAAATGCTCTATTTTAAATCGATAATATATGATTTATTGGATATGGACTAATTAATAGGTGAGATCTTTCTTGTATAGTGTTTATCACTCCCTAATATTCCATTGGGTGATTTTAGACTTTGTAATTTAACGTTTAGATAAAGGGAAATCATCATGTGATGACAGTGGGTGTTCTTGATAGTAGGAGCTTGGGATATGGTATTGAAAAGAGGAGTATGTGATCCACTTTTTTTGGGGAGATATTTTGGGATGTATTCTTTGGTTTTTTTGATATTTACATATTCATTTATTTCTCTTTATTATTTTCACTTGATGACTCTCTCGTAGTACAAATTGTTTATTATTTTTATTTGATTTTGATTTTTTTATCTAGTTATTATTAGGAGGAAATAAATACATTATGTTTATTTTATTTTCCTAGGAACTATTTTCCGTCCCCTAGGTATCAAAAATACCCTTTGGTCTATGTCTGGTCTGATTTAGGTATCATCTTACTAGGTTTTATGGGTCATTTCATGACTAAATGGTATCAAATAATTGTTTTGTTCTCTTCATAGATGTCATTATATATTTTAATATGCCATAGTATACTTGAGACAATATTTTTATAAAATAAAGCACTGATTACTAGTGAGTTCTTGACTATATATTATTGTAACATGGCATAAGATACCACATGTTTTTGCAAAAACGTTTCTTTAAGGAGTTAAAGGGTATGATTCAAGTAGTTTTCCCAAACATTTATTTCATATTTGTGTTAGTGTGTTGAGTTTTTATTTATCAGGTTGATGTTTTGAGTCTATTAGTCAATGTTTCCTTGATTTCTATTGATATTGTGTTTTACTAATCCTCTACGAAGACAATCTATTAGGATTCAGGAGGGATATGTTGGTGAACTATAGAAAGAGAACCCTCCAGTGGAGCTTCACCTATTCATGTTTATGATCCAAAAGTGCAACCCTAAAAGTATTAAAATAGATACCATTTGTAAGAATTTCTTCACCATAAAGCACAATATTTCCATGTAAAAAATGATCTTAAGGAATCAAAGGATGTGTTAGAAAATATTGAATGAATCTTTGAGTTCTCAGCTAATGAGATGCACCTATTCATGTTTAGTCTCTATAAGTGTAACCTAAAAAAGATGATAATTGAGATGATGACTTGGAATTTTTTTCATCCTAAACCACATTCTCTCCATGTAATAAATGATACTCAGGATTCAGTTGTTGGTTATATAATATTAAATGACTCTTATATTTCATGGAGATGCTAGATTCCATTAAAGAAAAATGCATTTTCGTAATGAATGAGGGTCCAAGAAGAACATGTTGGTACTCTGTTGATTGAGAGAATAAGAATAAAGCTTACAGTGTAATGTCTTAAAGAATCTATTTATTATAAAATTACATCCATAATAAAATTTATTATCCATGACAACGGAGTTTTTCAACCTTCACTATGGTGATTGGTTAATAACATAGTAAACTATTTTTTGGCGGATCATTATTAATTTTATCCAAAGGTGGTGTCAAATAAGAATTATAAGGCCAAAATATTTGAGATGGACCATTGATCATATATCTGATCTTAGGTCTTTATATTGATGCTCACCTCTTAGGCCGGTTTTCTAGATATAAATCTATTGAAAAAAATGATTTTGATAATAAGTCATGATTGACTGGATTTCATCCCCATCAAAGCAGTTGTTTCAATTATTCCCTTAAAGGGAAGAGAAATTAGAATAATCTACATAGTGGAAAAAAAATTAGTAGTCCTCAATAGTAAACATTCTCCAGAATATCTATAGTATCTCATAAAATCTTACTACCATATTTCTATTATGGAAACATTGGTAGCTCAATGTGTTCTTGAATGGATTCACTAATGTTTAGTAGATCATGATGACTTTGGGACACTTGTAGAGATTTTTCAATATTATTATTTCCCTATATAGGGGTGAAATCATCCAATATTATTGTATTTAGTACATGATTTATTTGATAATGTTGCCTCTCATTCTTTTGTATCAACCTAACCTATGAACCTATTCAATTTTCTACTAAATCTTATGGATTATGTGATGTAGATTGCTATAAATCTCTGAATGAAGAGAGTTAAGGGTATCAAATGTCCCTCATGTGTTTTATATTTATCACATATAAATAATGATTCATACTTTTTGGTTCATTATATGAAATATCATGAAGACATTATTAGAATAGACTAGTTAGTTCGACAAAACCATAGATTAACTATTATATCTATTAGGTGAACTTTACTTCCCCTAATAGGGAGTTTTGTGTTTTCCATGGGGAATGGGATCTATGTTCTAGGTATGTCATAACCTATCATCTAATGATAGACATTTTTATACACTTTTTTGATATTAAAATATAGAATTAATATTATTAAGAAGAATATCATTCAATATATGATGAGTTTCCATACCTTTTTCTTCATTTTTTTGAAGTATACCACTAGTGGGGTAGGTGTATTTATCTATCGAATTGTTTTTGGGCACAAAACCACTATATATATCATCTTACAACGTGAAAATAGATGAATTGAAGGAGATAAAGACTTATTTGGATGACTTGATGACCAAAGGCTTCATTTAACCCATTGTGTCTCCTTGGTAAGTAGCAGTTCATTTCAAAAAGAATTCCAAAGGATTATTTTTCCCATGATTTGATTTTCATAAGCTCAATTTGGTTATGATTAGGAAAAAGTACTTGGTTCCACACAATGAATATTTTTTTTGATGAGCTAAAAGGGGAAAAGTGGTTGTCCCATCTTGATCTTTGTCGGGTTACCCTCATATCATGATTAGGGACTCCAAAAGACCAAAGAACACTTTCGAGAGAAGGTATAGTAACTATGATTATATAATTTTTCCATTTGGCCTAAACAAATATCTTTCTTTGTTTATTGGACTAATAAATATAATTTACATCAATAACATCACTATATCATCATGGTATTCATGTAAAATATATTGGTTTATTAGAATTCCATGGAGGATCATGTGATTCAATAGATATAATTTTTAGACATATTTAAGAATCATCTACCCTATGATAAGTTATCAATGTTAAAAATATGCATTTTTTTTATTTTCTTGTATCACGTGGTTACGAAACAAGGTATTTCAATTGATACTGAAATGGTGAAATCTGAAATATCATGGGATGAACATTGTAATGTTTTTTACATTCATAACATCTTGGGGGTTAATTGGGTATTATCACCGGTTCATTAAAGATTTCACAAATTTTGATTCTACTTTGGAGGATATTACTCATAATGGAGTTATGTTGATCTCGTATTTGAAATTTTAGGATTCATTTAATGAGTTGATTCATTATTTAACTTCACTTATAGTGTTAACCCTTTAATATCTATGCATATGAAATGTGGTATTTTTTATTCTCTAAGTTTAGGGTTGGGTTTCATTCTCAAATGCATGTGGGCAAGGAAGAACTATATATAACATGATCTTGAACTTGTGGTTATGATGCATGTTTTTAAGATTTAGTGGATCCATTTTTATTTATAATGGTTTATCATTTACTCTAATCACAAGATCATGATTTATATGATCTCATAGAAGTATTCCAATATCCTTTTGAGGTGATGTGTGGAGTCCCTACAATCATTTGACATTCATAATGCCTACGCCCATGGTAAAGGGAAAATTTTTCTGATGATTAGACATTAATCTTCCATCCGAATCCCAAATGGAATTTTAGATTTGTGGAATCTCATGGATCTTTTTTCATACATGTATTTGAGATTCTGGGAGAATGAATCTAAGGGGGTTTCGGTGAGTGTTCAATAGACTCCCTCTCATCTCAAGATGATATTCTAGTAACACCTTCTTGATGATTAGTTTTATGGAATTAGAAATTAATTATATGGTGGGGAGACCATTAGAGAATGATCTCTATCCATATAGTGTATCATTTTCTTTAATAACCATTATGTGATTCTATTTCAAGTGAGGAAGGTAATGGTGGGATATTTTCCCCTTTCCCAATTGATGGTGCACCCAAGAATGATGAAGATGTTTTTTTATTTAAAACATCAATTATGGTGTCTATGAATAAAAAGTGACATCATTACATTGGTTTCTCATTGTTTTACCAGCTAATTGATCAAGGAGGAGAATCACAAGCCATAAGGTCTACAAAAAAACCATTCTATTCTTAATTGGATTAGGGAAGATATATCTACGGTATTTTTGGGGTGTTTACACAAAAACCTCATGGAAAAACTGAGATTTGGGTAGTGATAGAATGATTTCCCAAATTAGATCACTTTCATTCTATTTTTGATACCAAAAATATATTTTGTACATGTTAAATTTGAAATAACATGATATTTTGATATTTCAAAAAGTTTTATCTTCCATTTTTCCTAATTGGTATCCCTAATTAGCATCTTGGTTTTGGAAAGTCCTCAAAGAAGTGATGGGATCATAGTTCTAGTTGGGCATGGAATACCATCATCATATATATGTAAAAATTTAACATGAAATACATTTTCTTAAAGATATTCATTTTGATTTCATCCTTGAATTTATAGGAGTAATGGGATTTCTATTTGGGGATGGTTGAGGTTTTTTATAACAATATTTACCAATCATATAATAAAATATAACTGATTGAATCCTTGTGTGTCCATCCATATATATATCTTATATATTGGTCGTAGGATGGTGAATATTTTTTGGTGAGACCTAGATTGGACATGGATATGATAGAAAATATCCAGTTGATTTATTTGAGGTTGGTAATGGATTAGATCCAATAAAAATGTTTTGCGGGACTTCATCATTGTGATTTATAATTATTGGTTGGTGAACAAGCGTTTTGGTCAGTTTCACATAAAATTGGTCACCGATGAATTGGAAAATAATGACATCTTCCACGAAGATACATGGGACCTTTTAAGGTGTTTTTTCTGGGAATGTTGAATATATTTTAGACTTTCCATAATTTTTTAATTCAATACATAAAGTGCTTAAAATTTCTTAAATTAAGAAATATCTTTTAGAACTATCTCATGTTTTTGATTGGGTGGTCCTTGATGTATAATTTCATACGGTTGTGATTGATTAGCCAATACAGTTTGTTTATTCTCAATTAATTCTTATCGGTGGGATGTCCATACCATTAGTGTGCATTCCATGGCATCATGTTTCAAATTTTCATGAGACATGGGAGTGTGAGGCAATGATGATATATTTGTATCCTAGTATATTTGTAGACCAATATTCTTGAATATGATTTCTGGGTGTAGAAAACATTTATGCTTGGGAGAAATGTAACATCATGTCCAGTTCATTTAAGTATGTTATATTGGTTTCCTTGCTTCCGGGCCTAAATCAAAATGTAAATTTTCACCAGGGCATGGAAGACGGCATGGTTAAGTGTGTTTAAAAATTCAAAATTGCTAAATGTCATAGTAAAAATTTGTAATGGTTACTCCGAATAAGTTATATGCTACTAGAGGGTCTCAATTTGAACTATAACACATGCTACATCAATTAATTTATTCATTTTACTTCATTTAGAATGAAATTTATATTAAATATGTTATTGGAAGGAGTTTTGGTTCTTTCATATTCTGTAAAAAGTGATTCATCCCTTAGATAATATCTTTTTATTATTTATTAGTAGATTAGTATAAGGGAGAAATAAGTTATTTTTCATTGATCATTGTCTCTAGAAATCTTATTGCTATTATAGGATCATTCCTTCATGCTGGTTATGGTTCTCTTGTAGGGTGTAAGAGATACCATTCTTGATGTTTGTGGTATTGAAATAAAATTCCTATTATTTAAAACCATTTTTCATTGTTCAATTGGTAATGGATTTCCATTTAATGTCAGATGTTATATTTGAGACAACTCTATAAATGTTTCTGAAATGGAAATGGTGTTTGTGTGCGGTTAATTATATTTGATAGTGGATTTTGAAATAATGTATTGATTTTTAGAAAGTGGTATTGAATTTAATTGAAAGAATTTGTTGACTATTTTTGAGAAATAAATACACGAAATGTATTATGATATTAATTTATTTTAATAATTTGTGTTTTATGAATGACAATTTATTTTAGTTTTGAAGAGAAATTTAATATTATAAAAATGAAACATGGGGCCGATTTGAAATGATTGATTTATATTATTTGAGACATATTTATTTGAATGAGATACCCCCTGTATCTCTTATTTTCTTAAAGCACATGGGATTAATGGTTGGTCGGTGGAAACAAAACATGTTTCACATGCATTATCTCTTTCTAGAAATGGATTGCTGATTATAGTTCTAAAAAAAGTTATAATGAGAGAGATGAGTTCACTCATTGGTGAATTCACATATTCCCCATAGGCTTAAGATAAAAGGATTTGTGAACACATAGAGTCATACTTTAACAAGATGCTTGAGAATCCTTCTATTAATCTATACCTAAGTCTCTTTACCATGGTGTTATGATTGAACGTTAATGTTCTTTATGATCAAGTGAACCATTGAGAAGGGGTCGTCAAATTATTGGAGATCATTTAAAATTTAAATTGTATTAAAATTAACCCCTTTATCTTTTTAGAAATATTTACCTAAATAAATTTATATTACAACCTAAAAATAATTCAATGATAATAATGAAAAGATATGAGCGTAAGAACTACAAGGTTCTCATAACTATTGGTTACTATATCCTCTCCATGGAAAATCTCATTAACCCATTGAAGTAAACTATAATATAAAAAATAATAAAATGATGAAATTCTCATTAGAATCATTCTATCTCCAAATAGGTCTAATTATACCGACTCCCATAAATTAAAAAAAATTCTTATCAAATTGAGCCATCAAAAGAATATGAAACTTTGTAAAATTAATCCCAATAAAATCATCATGAAATTTTATATCAGTTTTTGTCCATCTAGTAAGATTAAATCTTGTTCACCACTCCTTCATCTAGTATACTCTTTCCAGTGTGCCTATCAAACTATGTTATTGATCCATGTTCACTATACTAATTGAAAATATTGCACCTCATTACTTGTTTGTATGTTTTGTATGATATAATCAACATTCAATAAACTCAAAATGATTATTTTTTGATATATATAAATGTAATCTCTATATAGTAACATTTTTAAATAATCCTTTATCAAGTGTTATTCATATTTAACCACTTCCAATCCTGTTCATAAATTATCCCTGCTCAAACATTGACTCTCAAATCTTGGTTTGGTATCTCTTTCTAATACCTTTTATACAGAACTTCATCATTTTGAAATTCATGAATTTAAAAAAGTTGCATATTATACTGTGATCCCATTTTAGGTGCACTTGAAAGTGAATTTTGGAGAACCCTTATTATTTTTACCAGTAAACTTAATTTCATTGGTCACTTCTCAACTCTTTTAGAATCTTCATGAAAATATAGAAACCACAATTACATTCAATATTCCTTAAACTCGGCAATAGGGAAATTATATAAACATACTTATTCGATATAGATAAAAAATTATAAAATACTATCCTAAAATTATAATGTATTTTGGGTTTACCATGTTTTTTTTAAATATTTTAAACTCTATTCTGTGTTGGATAGTATGAAGAACTCTTTAGAAAATCCCTTATTTAGTGAAAATTATACACATCACCTCTTTCTTCTTCACAGGATTGACTCTGTCTAGCCACACTGTATTTACTCGAACATCATTTTGTGATTGTTCGAAAAAAAATTAATTAGGTATAACATCATGGAATCCTATTTCCAATACCATCTCACTTTTTTCCCAATGTTTTCCTATTAGACTAAGTTTTATAAATTCATTACACCTCTTTGAATCTATTCATATTTCCTTCATATAATATATTTTACATGATAGGAATATTAGCTTTAAATATTTCAATGAAATCCCAAATGACCTTTATTTGTCCATTGTAATCTACAATTGTTTATATGAATAATATTTTATACATTTATATTGGTAATGTATATCAAGGTTTATCATTATATATCCTTCGTGGAATAATGGATCATCATATAATGGCCTTAAAAAGGTCTCATCATACTAATGTTAAATCCATGAAAGAACGTTATACAATTTGTAATACGAATCTTATAAACATTGATCTTCATAAAAACTATCTTTATAGTCACCTCAGCTGTATTTGTCTAGTGAACATAAACCATTGAATATGAAAAAACATTTTTTTAACTTCTAAAGAAATATGTAATTACTGGAATTCCCTAATTATTTGGTTACAATTTACCTTATTCATCTGATATTAGAGCATTAACTTCTACAACTACAAAAAAAATTGACCTTCAAGAAATATCTATCCAGTAACAAATAGAAAAATTATATATTTCTTTACAACCTTACACAATGCATTTATACCCTTACAAAACACATTTTTTCATTGTGTGTCTCGTATTATTTGGTATAATTCATGTGTGGATCCTCATATGATGATCCACATATGAAACTATTATAGATTTATCCACTTATAATAAAAAGTGGAAAAATATCATAGCCCATGATTTTTCATCATTATGTTTGGACCATTCTGAATAGCATTGTATCATCTGATTTAAGGATTGTTTTCCAAGCATTGTTAAGGAAAAAAACACTTCACTGCTTCAAGCACTTCATATTTAAAATTTTCATATAAAATTTAAGAAACTCTCTCTCTCCTATTTTACATAACATTCTCAATAAGATTTATAGAAAAAAAATATGAATATTTTTATAAAAAAATTAATGTAGATCATTAATATCCACCATTGGATTATTTGGTAATATTCACAAAACCTTTTAACACATTTTTTTAAAACAAACAGTTTTCTCAATTTTTACCAACATCATCCAATGAAATAATTTCTCACAGAAACTTTATTGACATTAAACTATTAGATAATGTAATGTATTTAAGGTATCTCATCCCTTATTGATATGATATTTTTTGTATATGTTATGATAAACTCAAAATCTATTTTTTATCCCCCATTTTATACTTCACATTCATAACAAAAAAAAGTTGTATAACTTCCTAAATAGATGTATTAGCACTCTACCTATAAAAACATAATTCAATGTATAGTGTGGAAACATTATATCAAACATAAAATCATTTACATGAAATAACATTGGTAAAATAATTAGTAATTTAATAATTTTTTGAAATGTAATGAATCATAATATTTCTAAACTTTATTCGAATTTTATTAAATGATACTTAATGTGAGTGAGATTTGATCAGGAATTTTTAATGTATATTGGGATAGATTAATTAAAAATTAATTTTCAAAAAATATCATAAATTGGACTCTAAAATTTATTATCAATTATTCAATTTTTACATTAATCCATACCATTTGCATACATGCCTGGGAGGCTGAAACATATGCTAATTTTTTGTGCACAAATAAAAAAACATTGTTTCTAACGATTCCATGCAACACAAAATTTTATGAAGAAACAATTTTCTCCTGATGTTAAAATTTTATTATTATAATCTCTATCTTAATCAACATCATTGTATCCAAGAAATTCCATGTCACATATGCTTTTACGAAATAGGAAATCAAAAGATATTCCTTTAACAAACATTGGTTCTCTTTTAGAAATTAGAATTCATGAACCCATGTTTTGGGACTCTAAGATAGTGAAAATTTTCTTGATGTCATTCGAGAGTAGGGAGTTCAGACATCGTGCATTTCCAACGCCCGATGTGCCGGAAATTAATTATATAAAAATGTTAGGTGTTTTTATATTATACACACGTGGTAAACTAAACACAATGTTATATCTCTTAGATGGTTGATCGGATCAGAAATCTGAGACCACGGTTGGGTCTAGAACGTGGTGTTTACGCTAGGCGTGACATAAAATGAGACGGCGCAGGATGTTTGGACCCCTCGCTCATTAGCAGTGTGTTAAATGGATGATTATATTATCAAATTATTCATCGAATTGCTCAAACCAGAATAACTCATAAATGTTTGCTCAATTGAAAAAACCGAGTACACCGTTGAGTACTGAGCATGTCTTTTACCCTAGGCAAGGTGTAAAAGTTGTGGGCATGGGCTTGCTGTGAGAGATGTCATCCAGGGCGAAAATGGTCATTTTGAAATGACCACTTAGTGATTTTTATCATTATTTATCTTTTCCAATAACATTCAAACGAAGTCTCAGATTTTGAAATCCAAGACATCCGTTGAGTTCGAAATGGGGCGTTTTACCTCGGTGCGGTATAAAATAGGTGGGCACGGAGGTTTTAGGATCCGCGCCCGTTGGGAGAGTTTTAGTGAATTTCAATAAATTCACAAAGTGTTGGATGGGAGAACCCATTTCTTCTCTCTCTCTCTCTCTCGATCTCCCCCTCTCCCCCTCTCTCTAGATGTTCTTCACAATTATTTTCTGGATCCAGGAGCGATCTTTGCAGAAACCTTTGCGGGTCGAAGGTGGAGCCCCACGGACGCAGCGCCTATGACGCGCATCGAAATCAAGATTGGATTCTTGTTCAAATTCCACACCATGGTTAATTTTTGGAGCTTTCATCAATTTTTATCATTTTAAATTCTATAATTCTGGAATTTGGGGTGATGGCCGAACCAACTTGACAATCGCCCAAGCCACTTCCCATATTCCATTCTTGGGCGTTCTTCATCTGAGTTTCGGATGTGTCAATTCTTAACGGATCGACAAGTAAGGGGTGGCTCTATGAATGCCTCGTCCCGAGGGCCCCAATTCCAGCTTCGAAATCAAAATCAGACCTCCAATGGGGTCCTAGTGGTACACGGAAAGAACCACCAGAGTGGGCCGGTGGAAGCGGTCATCGGCTGCCCATGGCGGCCGCGGCGAGTCGAGCGAGACCGGGGGTGTGAGTCGGTGTGGAGGAGGCTGGAGAGGGGTGCTTTCGGCCTGTGTGGCTGGTGAAGCTGATTCGGCGGGTGAATCCCAGAGGCATTGCGATGTGTGGTCGGGGAAGCGTAGAGGTGTGTTGCGATAGCAGGCAAAGGCGTCGGTCGAGCGGCCGCTTGGCGGCGGGGCAGGGAGCCCCAGGTGGAGCGGTGAAGGCGGCCGGGGCGAGGGCATTAGGCAGTTGCGGCGTAGCACGGTGGGGTTGTAGGAGGCTGGGGGCCATGACCCGTCACGGGTTGAAGGGAGCCCGAGGCCTAGCCTCGGGCGTGCCGAGGAGCCAGGACCCACGTCGTGTGGGTCCTCCTTGCGTGTCAACAAAGACCGTCCAATGCCGGCCTGTTGGGGGGCTGATAAGGACCTGCCGAATGCTGGTCCTGCTGGGCGACGCGATGGAGACTGGCCAGAAGTCCGGTCGGTTTAAGAGAACCGAACCTGCTTGGGGCCAGCAGGCCGCAGCGTGATGGGACGAACCCACGGTTGGGAAGCAGGCCGGCAGTACGAACCGGGCCGGCCGGGGAGAACCGGCCCAGTTAGGCCCCCTTGCACTCAGGGGGGGGGGGGGGTATCATCTAAATGGCGCGTTGGTTTGACCCACCATCTGTGGCTGCGAAATCGTGTCGCCAAGTCTAACCTTTCAAAGTGAGTTTCAGAGTTTTGGGGTTCTGCGCCCAAAGGCGGGCGACCCGAGGAGTTTTAATTTATTAATAATAAATTATTATTAAAGTTGGGACATACGTGGCTCGCGATCCGGACGTCTGTTTGACATTCCATCAGATGCGCTGTGACCCCAGAGCTGAGGTGGTCCATCTAATGTTAGTTAGGAACTTTTACGTGTTGGTTTCATTGATTCGTGGCCTGAAACACAATGTGAGTAATTAATTGATTATTTCATTAATTAATTAATTGTCGCGTCAAACCTAACTCCTGCTTGGGATGTATGATTGACATGCCTTCAGCGGCATCGCAATCCCATTCCTCATGCGGACTTTTTGAGATGCTTTTCGAAGTGCTCGGGTCGGAGACATGGTGCAGACCCCACAAGGCCTAGTTCAGTTGTTTTACAGTGAACCGCCACTTTTTCACCAGACCTCTATTTGGGGTGTTTGAGCACTGCAATCTGTGTGTTTTTTTGAGTGGATTGCAACAATGCATTTGGTCCACCTAAATTGGAGTGGGGGTGTGGGCCCCACGAGCTGTCTTTTAAATGGTGTGCAACATAGTACGAGTTTTTCATCAGACGTCCGTTTGAGGTGAATGAATAGTCATTTTGGTGTGTTTTTCTGAGAGCATCGCGATGGCGCGGTTCTCCCATCCTTTTTTTGGATCGTGGTGTGGCTCCCACCCGAGCTGCCAACGGTTAATAATACCTTTTTAATAGGGTGTCCATTATGGGCGATTGAGTAGTAAAATCTATGAGTTTTTCCGAGGTGATCACAGTGGTGTGATCCGTTTGTTCAATTTCAGGATCATGGTGTGGGCCCCACTTGGGATGGCTACAGTGAGTAGTACCATATTCACCGGTTGACCGTTTAGAGCAAGTAAATGGTCTATCTCGCATGTTTTTCCATAAGGATTGAAATGGTGTGATCTGTTTTGGCATGTGAAACCTTGTTTGAGATCTTATTAAATGTGTAAACATAAAAGGGTGTTGGATGGAGATCCATTTGATGCACTCTGAACCAACGCACGGTAGCGATGTTTGTAACACCTGGTGATATCAGTTGCATTGTAGAGTTTTCAGACCAATTTTGGGCCTACCCTCTAATAGGGATGGGCAGTAGGTCACCTGTCAACTTATTAGGGTCTACCCTCTAGTAAGGATGGGCAGTGGGTCGCCAGTCGACTTCTTCTGGGTGTACCCTCCACCAGGGCTGGGAAGTGGGTCACCTATCAACTTCTTAGGGTCTACCCTCTAGCATGGCTTGGAAGTGGGTCACCTGTCAACTTATTCCGGGTCTACCCTCCAGCAAGACTTGGAAGTGGGTCACTTGTCAACTTATTCTGGTTCTACCCGCAAACAGGGATGGGTAGTGGGTCGCCTGTCGACTTCTTATAGTCTACCCTCCAGCATGGCTGGGTAGTGGGTCGCCTATCAACTTATTCTAGGTCTACCCTCCAGTAGGGCTAGGTAGTGGTTTTTTTGTGGACTTATTAAGGTATACCCTCATGTGGGGCTAGGAATTGGGTCACCCGATGAGTTATCATCGTTTACCCTCCAATCGGGATGGGCAGTGGGTCACCCACTGGCATTTCAATCTCGGTCCTTATCTATGAGATTTGTCAGTGACATTTTCTCCGTGACTACCGGAATGTGATCCTTGGTTATACGGATCAGCGATGTGACAACTTTGACATGACCTTAGGATGTACAAGAACGAGGGTCACTCTTCCCAGAAAGAGGTGTCCTTGCGTCATGACTTAAAAGTCATTTGGGTGAGTCAGTTCCACCCACATAGGATAGTATCGAGGTGCGGTGATTGATCCCCTTTGACTTGTACCTCTTAGGTTTTCGTGTAGGACATTTGGGTTCAGTTATGGATATCCCTTGAATTGTTGGTGACACTTCTTGGGCTGATCATGGAGATAGATATCCCCTTACACACTCATCTAGGTTTCTTGTTGAGTATATATATACACACCCTACTATTGTTCCCACTCCTAGGGTTCAGTTACTCTCCTTCTATGAGGGGCGAAGGTGCGTGGGGTATGCCACGTGCTTTCTGTGTCTAGCTCCTCTTGGTTGGACGATTCTACTCTCCTGCTATGAGTAGTGAAGACTCGACAAGATGATCATCTTCTCAATGTCTCTAGCTCCTTGCGTCTAGACGAGTATGCTTCCTTTATCTTGTTGGGTTGAGCTACAAAATCTCTCTTTTTCACTCCTACATTGTTCTTTTCTATGTCTACTGCTCACCCTTTTAGTACCTCCCTTGTTGCTCCATCGATCATTTGGGACATCCTACTGAGTATTTTTATACTCACCAGTGGTTGGGATTTTCCCACACTTGGTGTACCCTTGCAAACGATGAACTGGTTGGTCGAGACTACGGAGGAGAATATAGGATACATGAGCTTGGGTTGCATTCAGATGTCATAGCAAGACTTTCTGGGTGTGAGACTCACCAACGGTTTACCTTTGTTTTACCTATGTCACGGTTGTGGATCCTTTCTGGTAATGCACGTTTCTTCCAATTTTATTATTCAGTTTACTTGGCAGTACTTCTCAGCACATTTCTTGTACTAGTTAGAGGTCGATGCATGTATGTTGGTTCCCCTATTGTATCAGTGTTGTATCATTATTTCCTTTATCTGCACGTTTTCATTGTGTTGGCTGCGTGTGTGTGTACATTTTCTTAGGGAAAGGCCACAAATAGTTTTTTGTGCCTTTGGAGTTAGTCCCCAGCCCCTGGCTTATGGAGGCGGGCTTGGGGTAGTTGCATCTTGAGCCCCGGTATGCGTCGAGTGGTGAAAAAGTGGTATCCAAAGTGTTTCATTCCTTGGGGCGATGTTCGGATGTCGCTAAAAAGTATTGGTTGAGTTTTGGGGAAATATTTTCAACATGTCTCAAGAGAGGCTCTCAGTCCAGGGAGTCCAGTGATGGTGCGGTGACCGACGTATCCATTCACAAGGACCCTGATAACACTCTTTTTGACTCAGCACACTGAGACACTTGTTGCTGGAAATTTAATGCATGCATCATATAGGATTGAGTCTTTGACATTCCTTCTTGAGCCATCTCCCCATCGTTATTGTTATATATATCCTCATTTGACTGTAGTGCTCCTTGATCGGGTTCAAGATGTCTCTGCGATGATTTCTATATAGGATACTAGCTCCGTTTCATGATGAAAATTACTTGAGCGAAGGGGCCTCAGTTCAAGATCCATTATATGATTACCCATTCTCTAAGAGGACATGCAATAGCACCAACACCTGGGGAGTAGCGAATAGTACTGGTAGAAGGGGCTGATGATGATCGCTGGCTGGGCGCGCTACGTGAGTTCTAGCGTCAGATACTGTTGAGGTTCCACGGAAATCCATACCCTTTAATAGTGAAGGGCTTGCAAGAGTCGGTGGTCCGCCTATTCAAGCTTGTTCATACACTGACAGGTTAGATGGTGGCTTTGACAGCCAGTCTTTTTCCACCACGCCGTTTGGCGTAGTAGATCCAGGGTTACTCAGATGAACGATGAGTTGTTACTCTTGTGGTATTTCTTCTACTAGATTTTTTGTGAGGAGTAGTACCCCTCTAACTTATTTTTTCATTTGTGGTTTCAGGAGCTGCTGGAGCTTCAGCAGGGAGTGAAGGTAGTGGATGGGTACACGACTGGGTTTGTAGAACTTACTCAGTACTCTTTGGACATGGTCCATGATGGAAACGTCCAAGCATAGAATTTTGAATGAGATCCTTGTAGAGGAGATTTGTGCCAGCATAATGCCCTTTTGCATCCTCACCCATCTCAGGGTACTGGAGCAGGCACCAGTGACATGGAAATTTATGAAAGTGGGATGTCGATTGGTGGGGCTTCGACGCCGAATGTTTCCCCTTATTGAGACTCGGGAACAAGGACAGGGGTAGCGTAGAGCATTGAGATAGCCCGGGTAGGACTAGTGCTATGTTTTTTATGTGTGAGATCATGTGGTGTGATACTACTTGACCATATGTGATGAGTCTTCCAGATAGTTGGTAGATGCACCGCCACGACAGAGGCAGTGTCATGATAAGAGAACTCCCAGGTGAGGACAGGGTGGTCTCTAGGAAGGAAGTGTAGGAAGAAATAAAGAAGATCTATTATTGGTAGACGATGTTTCGAGGTCCTTCCACCACCAGTAGGTGGCCCATGTCAGGATCAGGGATATGACGGAAGGGGCCGAGGGTGGCCATGTGATATGGATGTTTACAATCTTGTAGTGAAAGAGATAATAAGAGGTACACTCAATGTATTTTTCTAATTTTATTAGTATAACTTGTAAGACACTTCTTGAGGTACTCTTTCGTTTAACTCCTTTCTCGAGGGGTTATCGAGGGTGATGCGGGGCGTCGGTGTAACCATGTGTTGGTGCTGGTGGTGGTCGTTTTTTTCCATGAGAATGTGGAGAATTTATATTCAGGGAGTGTATTTTGTGGTTTGCTCAAACCACCAGTTTCTTAGGTGCGTCCCCACACAGAGAGACTTGAACCAGAGATGATGGTGCTAACTAGAGTTTTTACAGGATGGCATGGCTTTTCTGCAGTTGATGATGCCGACTCCTTCATTGGTTGAGCGTGTAAGAGAGTCTCGGTCATGATGCACCAACTGTGAAAAGTTGTGTGCCCAGATATCCTTGGGTGTTTCACTAAGATGGGCATTCTAAAGGATGGAATCACGAGACCATGTTCTAGGAAGAAACCATGATTTCGGTTATGATGTGGAAAGTAGAGGTACATATGGGAAATACCCTAGAGTTTCTTGGGGCCGAATGGGAATCGTACAAATGGTTGAGAGGTTGCCTACCATCTTTCCCAACCCTCCCAACAATAGGAGTTGGTGCATGGTGTCTTCTACGTGTCATAGCTGATGACGTTCATGTGTATTCCTACTCATTTCCTCGAGAGTATCAGACCTTATATGAACAATCCCTTTGGTTCGCATGTTGTGTTAGCATGGTGATGTACATGTTTTCTTGGGCGTGGGAGAGCTAGGTGTCAGCTCTGTGTCCCGATCTGTTTTTCCTAGTTTTTATTTTTGGGGATGAAAATATTGAAGGATTTAATGATGTTAGAACCTATGTTTTTGGACTCTGGGACATTGAATAATTTTTGGATATCATTCTAGAGCAGGGCGTTCAGACGGTGTGCAATTCCGAGGCCTGGTGTGCCTAGAAATAATTATATAAAAATGTAAAGTGTTTTTATATTACGCACGCATGGTCAACTAAATAAAATGTGATATCTCATAGAAGGATAAATGTATTAGAAATATGAGACCACAGTTGGGTCCGAAACGCAGCGCTTACCCTAAGAGTGACATAAAACGAGCCAGGGTTGGACGTTCGGGCCCCTCGCTCGTTGGCAGTGTGGTAAATGGATGATTAAATTATCAGATTATTCATATAATAGCTCAAACCTGAATAACTCATAAATGGTCACTCGGATGGGAAAATCGAGGGCACCATTGCGTCCGGAGCATGTGGTTTACCCTTGGCGGGGTGTGAAAGTTGTGGGCAAGAGCCTGCTGTGAGAGATGTTATCAAGGGAAAAATGGTCATTTCGAAATGACCAATTAGTGATTTTTATCACTTGTGTTCTTTTACAATAACATTCAAATGATGTCTCAGAATTAAAATCCGAGACATCTATAGATTTTTAAATGGGTCTGTTTACCTCATTACAGAATAAAATAGGTGGGCGCGTAGGTTTCGGGATCCGCCCACGTTGGAAGAGTTTTAGTAAATTTCTATAAATTCACCAAGTGTTGGAAGGGAGAACCCATTTATTCTCTCTCTATCTCTATCGTCGCCTCTCCCTCTCTCTCTAGATGTTCTTCACCGGTATTCACCATATCATGGAGCGATCTTCGCCGAAACCTCAACGGTTCGAAGTTGGAGCCTCACAGATGCATCGCCTACGATGCGCATCGAAATTGAGGTAGGATTCTTGTTGAATTTATGCACTATCGTTAATTTCTGGAGTTTTCTTCAATTTTCATCATTTTAAATTCAATAAATCTAGATTTGGGGGCAATGGACGAATGAACACGACCATCGCCCTAGCCCCGTCCCATATTCCGTTTTTGGGCATTCTTCATCCAAATTTCAGACGTGTCAATTCTCAACGGATAGACGAGTAAGGGGTGGCGTTGTGAAGGCCTCGTCCCAAGGGCCCAAATTCCGGCCTCGAAATTGATATCGAACCTCTGATGAGGTCATGGTGGTATTCAAAAGGAGCCACTAGAGTGGGCCGGCAGAAGTGGCCAGTGGCGGCGCGCGGCGACCGCGGCGAGTCGAGCGGGACTGGGGGTGCGAGCTGGTCCGGAGGAGGCCGGAACGGGGTGATGCTGACTTTTGTGGCAGTAAAAGCCAGTTGGAGGGGAAGCATGTGAAACCCGGAGGCAGTGTAGAGTGTGGTTGTGACACCACAGAGGTGTGCTGCAGTAGCAGGTGGAGGCGTCGGTCGAGCAGCTGTTAGGTGGCGGGGTAGGGAGACCCTGGTGGAGCGACGCAGGTGGCCGGGGCAATGGCGTCAGGAATATGCGGCATAGTGTGGCGGAGCTGCCGGAGGCCAGGGTCCGCGGCCCATCACGGTCGATGGGAGCCCAAGGCCTGGGCTTGGGAGAGCGGAGGAACAAGGACCCGCACTGCGCGGGTCCTCCTAGCGTGTCAACAAGGACCAGCCAAAGCCGGTCTGTTGGGAGGAAGATAAGGACCCGCCGAATGCGGGTCCTACTGTGCGACATGATAGAGACCGTCCAAAAGGAAAGTCGGTTGAGGAGAACTGGACCTGCTCGGGTTTGTTGCTGATGAGCAGGACACGAAATGACGTTCTGGACCCACGGCTGGGTCGCGGGCCGGCGGTTTGAATCGGGCCAGCCGGGGCGAACCGGCCCGGTTAGGCCCCATTGCGCTTGGGGGGGGGGGTATCTTTTAATGCGCGCATCCGTTTGATGTTATGTCTATAGTTGTGGGTTCGTGTCGGCGAGACATACCATTCAAATTGAGTTTCAGAGTTTTTGGGGTTCTGCACATGAAGGTAGGTGATCCGAGGAGTTTTAATTTAACAATAATAAGTTATTATTGAAGATGCGACAAACGTGGATTTCGAGCTGGACGTCCGTTTGATGTGCTATCAGAGGTGTGGTGACCCCAGAGAAGATGAGGTCCTTCCAAGGTTGGTTCGAAACCATTACGGGTTGGTTTTGTTGCTCCGTGGTATGAAACCCAATGTGATTAATTAATTGATTATTTCATTAATTAATTAATTGTTGCGTTGGACCAAACTCCTCCTTGGGATGTATGATTGATGCCCCGTTAGCGACAGTGCGACCATCGTCCACGTGCAGACATTTTTAGATGCTTCTCGAAGCACTTGGGTTGGAGACAAGGTGCGGGACCCACAAGGCCGAGTTCGCATGTTTTACGGTGAAACACCTCTTTTTCACCCGATATACATTTGGGGTGTTTGAGAAATGCATTCTGTGTGTTTTTCTTATAGTATTGAAACCGTGAATTCGGCCCGCCTAAACTGGAGTTGAGGTGTGGGCCCCAAGAACTGTTTTTTAAACTGTGTGCAGCGTACTGCGTCTTTTTAATGAAACGTCCATTCGGGGTGAATGAATAGTCATTTTAATGTGTTTTTCCAATAGCATCATGAAGGGGAGGTTCGCCTGACCTTTTTCGGGATCGTGGTGTGGGTCCCACATGGGATGGCTACGGTGAATAGTACCATCTTCACCGAGTGTCCTTTTTGGGCGATTGAGTAGTCAATTCTATGTGTTTTTCGAGGGGACCGTAGTGGTGTGATCCGCCTGTTCAGTTTCAAAATCATGGTGTGGGCCCCAAACAAGCTGTCTATAGTGAATAGTACCATATTCACCAGCTGGTTATTTCGGGCGAGTGAATGGTCTGTCTCACGTGTTATCCACAAGGATTGCAACGGTGTGATCCGTTTGGGCATGTGGAGCCTCGTTTGAGATCTTTTTAAATGTGGAAACATGAAAGGGTGTTGGATTGAGGTCCCATTGATGCACTCTAATCCAATGCACAGTAGTGATGTTGGTAACACCTGCTGATGTCAGTTGTAGTGCTGAGATATCGAACCAATTCTGGGACTACCCTCTAGCAGGGATGGGCTGTGGGTCGCATGTCGACTTCTTAGGGACTACCCTCTAGCAAGACTGGAAAGTGGGTCACCTGTCGACTTATTCCGCATCTACCCTCCAGCAGGGCTAGGGAGAGGGTCGCCTATCGACTACTTAGGGTCTACCCTCCAGGAGGGATGAGTAGTGGGTCACCTATAAACTTATTCCGGGTCTACCCTCCGGCAAGGCTGGGAAGTGGGTCGCCTATTGACTTCTTTCGGTTCTACCCTCCCACAGGGCTGGGAAAGTGGCCGCATGTCGACTTCTTAAGGTCTACCTATAGCAAGGCTGGGTAGTGTGTCGCATGTTGACTTATTTCGGGTCTACCCTCCAGCAGGGCTGGGCAGTGGGTCACATATCGACTTATTAGGGTCTACCCTTTAGTGCGGCTAGGAAGTGGGTCACCCGATGTGTTATCAAGGTTTACCCTCCAGCCGGGCTGTGCAGTTTGTCACCTGTTGGCATTTCATACATGGTCCTTATCTATGAGGTTATTCAGTGACTTTTTATCCATGACTACCAGAGCGTGATCGTTAGTTTTACGGATCGAAAATCTGACAACATTCCCATGACCTTAGGATATATGAGAATGGGGGGTGGTTTTCCCACTAATACGCGTCCTTGCGTCGCGACCTAAATACCGTGCGGGCAAGATAGTTCCGCCCAAGGTTGATAGTATAGAGGTGCGGTGACTAATCCCCTTTTACTTGTACCTCATACGTTGACGTGTAGGTCGTTTGGGTTCAGTGTTGGATATCCTTTGAACTGTTGGTGACTCTTCTTGGGCTGTGCTTGGAGATAGAGATCCCCTTAGACACTCATTCGGGTTTCTCGTTGAGGATATATATACACACCCTACTATTGATCCCACTCCTTGGGTTTGGTTTCTCTCCTTCTACGAGGGGTGAAGACGCGCGGGGTATGCCACATGCTTTCCGTGTCTATATCATCTTGGTTGGATGAGTCTACTCTCCTGTTGTATGCAACGAAGAATCGACGAGAAGTTCGTCTTCTCACCATCTCTATCTCCTTGCATCTAGACGAGTCTTCTTCCTTTCCCTTGTTGGGTTGAGATTCACTTTCTCTCTCTTTCACTCTTACACTGTTCTTTGATCTGTCTACTACTCACCATTTTTGTACCTCCCTTGTTGCTCTCTCATGATTTTGGGGCATCCTAATGAGTATTTTTATACTCACCCCTACTTGGGCATTGCCGGCACTTGGTGTACCCTTGCAGACGACGGACATGTCGGCCGAGACTATGGAGAAGCGTAGAGGATACATGAGCTTGGGCTACGTTCAGTGGTTGTAGCAGGGCTTTATGGGTGTGAGACTCACCAATGGTTTACCTTTGTTTTACCTGTTGTCGGGTTGTGTCACCTTTCTGGTGGGGCACGTGTTATTCATCTTTTACTGTGTAGTTTACTTGTCAGTACTTTTCAGAACTTTTCTTTTACTGGTTAGAGGTCAATATATGTATATTGGTTCCCCTTTTGTAGTAGTGTTGTATCTTTCATTCCTTTCTATGCCCTTTTACATTGATTTGTATGCGTGTGTGTGTGTACAATTTCTTAGGCAATGGCCTCCCAATGTTTGTTGTGCCTTCGGCGCTAGTCGCCAACCCCTGGCTTATGAAGGCTGGCTTGGGGTAGTTGTGGATCGAGCCCCGGTACGGGTTGGGTCGTGACATAGAATGTGTGATTCCATTGGTTCACATTGATGTTTTTCTTATAATTTTTTATTATAAATAATGTATAGCATTGAATTAGTATGAATGGGAAATATTCTTATCAATTTCTAGAATTCATTCTGATTCACAGACATCCTAACATTATCATTAAGATTATTTACACCAATAGAGATAGGTGTAGAAACATATTTCAATTATTTCATCATTTTTTTTAATAACTACTTGGTAATATATTCTTATGATATATATATATATATATATATTTATATTCATTTTGTATTCCTAGAAAGATAGATAATTTTATGAAAATTTTCATTTTAAATTTTTTATTCATTTGTTGAGAAAATTAGTAACAAGTTTTATCCTTATCACATTCAAAAATTAAATCACCTAATAAATAATGAAATGAGGGTTCCTATTTTTATTTTTCTAATATATATGATTATATAATCTTTTCATTTATAAAACCTCGCCTTCTTTCATAAACATTTAGGTATATAGTACCATGGATGAGGATCACATTTCAACCCATTCAAATATCTCATTGACTTTATCAAAATGGATCTATATTTATCAAGTAGAAACCCACTAGGTTTCTCAATATAAAATTATTCTTTAATTTATATATTTAATAAATATGAAATAATTTTTTTTGATAAAATTTGTTGGAATGATGTGAAATTATTTCAAAGAACATTCATATAGTTTCTTGTATTGGAAAAGGATAATTCTTTATTCATGATCAACACCATCCACTAATGATTAACCATTTCAAACAATTTATTTTTTTCTAGATATTTTTCAATATTCATTCATCTTTTATTAAACTCCCAATTTATTCCTATAACCATACTAGTCTTGGAAATATTTCCCCAGTTGCATTTTTTTCAATCAAATCAAACTCTTAATTCTTATCATATAACCATTCATTAAGTTCAACAACCACTAAAACTGATTTTAGTTCTAACTGTGAGAAAATTGATAATTCGTTCTCAAATGTTAGATTCCTTCTAGTCTAAATAGGATATTTTGAATTTCTAATGATGATTTCAAATTCAGACTATTTGTTTAGCTACAAAATCTGAGATATATTCTTCTAGTCTGACTTTTTTCGTTACAAAATTCATCTAAATATTTAGAACCATATTTTTGGACAATATTCATCTTCCCTTTTATTATCTTAAATGTGGTCCTTCATTTCATGTTTCAAAATATCATCCTTAATATCTCTAATAAATTATTATTAAGAAGGATTTATTTTAAATAAATCTCACATCATAAGAATACACAGTCTTTTGTTGATGTTTATTCCATCATTTATAAATTCCTATATTTGATAAATTTACTAGAAAAATTCCCCCTTCATCATTTTCATCAAACATTTCAAGATCCAAATTATTGATCATTATTAGGATAAAAATCCCCACATACATTTAATATTTCGTTTAATGATTATTTTTATAATACTCCTCATTAAAATTAATTTTTGATTCCATTTACAACAAACATTTGTTTTTTACCTGAAATGTATACTAAAAATTATATCTTAAAAACCAAGAACGTTTATATTCATGAAGAATTAATCTTTAAAATTATATTAAAATTATATTTTTTGTTTCTTCTATTAATTTATGTTATGGATTCTATATATTACTATATTAGTGTTTGATTCCATGTTTCTTCAAATAAGATTATAAATAATTCCTTGTATAATTTTTTCTATTATTATTTTTCAACATTAGTGTATAAACTCCCATATATATTTTGATATCACTTCTAAAATATATAAACTTCTTTGTATCCTATTATTTATGATTTTTAAATTTCATGTTAGTCATATGTGTGAATTCATTAATATGTGTGATAATGTGTAAATAATTTTTTCGATTGTTTTCTCATTGGAAATAGATGATTACTGGGTATGACCTCATGTGGTCTGGAAGATTGGATTTCAAATTTCTGATGTCATCATCTAACAATCTTCTCTTTCTTAAAAGTTTAACAAAAATCATCATTATTCCTATTAAGTTATAATATGTTTCTTATATTGTATTCCTTAAAGTGTGTTCTCATACATTCACAGACAAGAAAAAAATGTTTTTGATGCCAAATGTTATTTTCATTCTCAAAACTTAACTAACCTGAGTTACAATGATCTCCAATTTGGAATAGTATTTTTCAAGTTCTATTATTAAAATAATTTCTTACATACCTTATACCTATTATGATACAAGAATATTTACAAAAACCATTTCTTTAAAATCATTATAATGTTACTAATAGTTATTATGTTTTTTTAGCTCTCTAATATACAAAATATCGATTGATTTCTGTTTTTGAGATTCAATATTACCTATTTATATTCATATTATTTTTAACAAAATATCATATAATAATGAAACAAATCCTCCTTCAATTTATTCTATATTTTTCAATATATCTATATTATATGTCATATGTGTGGAAAAAAACTATTAAGAATCCATTGTTTTTTCTTTTTATATCTTTTAGTGATGTCTGAACAAGAAATGATCTTTCCTAAACATTTTATTTTTTTGCCCCATTTTATTTTTTAGAATATGAAACATTTCCTAGAAGGGTTATCATACATTTTATTGAGAAGTCACCTAGTTAGTAAAATCTTCTGAAAACTTCTTCTAGGAAATCAAAACGGTTTTAAATTGTACTTTTTCAAGAATATGATTATTTTTCCTTTTTTATTCCTCAAAAATAGAAATTTTACACTCTTTGTTTCCCTAATTTCTCATCCTCAGTTCATGAATAATTCCTTGTAGATACATGTTGTTCTAATAATTAAATGAGATATGCCCATATATACCACAACAACAACAAAATCCATTGAATCTTGATATTTTTTTGATTGAGGGTATTTCCCTATATAATTTTTGCCAGGATTTGTGAAATATTTTTGAACATTCACCCCTAAATTGAGGAATATTTATTATAGAAGTTATTTTTTACATTTTTTTATATTATTTTTTTTCTATATCTTTTCTCAATCCATGATTTGGCAATTTTTTTTGAGTGGATACATGATTAGAAAGATCAGAAGGCCTTTTATGTTTAGTGTGTAAATATTTCACCTGATTATTGGGAAGCGTTTTCTTAATATCATGAGATATTTTAGGTTTTACACATGAAGAATTGTAGAAATTTTGAAAAAATTTCATTATGTTACTATCAACATCAATAAATATCAATTGTGTTTTTATAACCTTATCATTATTAACATCTGGTTTCTTACTATGATCTTCTACCATATATCCTTCTACTATAATAATAAATATGTGGTTACTAATTTCATAAATGTTTACATATTATATTTTAAGTATATATTCCATTCCCACATTCTTTTATCACACCATATTTCTTCATCGTTATAATTTCTTTCATTAATTTCATATTTTTCACAGGACATTCTAGAAGATCAAATATTAGTTAATATAGTCTATTTGATTCTTTACCTTCGTCCACTTCACTATTGGATGAATTTTATATTTTCCAAAAATTAACTCTAAAAACCTATGGATTTTTATTTTATGATGTTTTTTTCATTAAAATCATATTCAACGTACTTATTTAACAAACTTAATCTATTCTTTATGTGAAATTTTTTGTAAATATACTGGATTTATTATATTCCAAGTAATATTTGTTCCACTTATTCCACTGAGGCGTTTTCATCAGAATCATCATCCTATTCTCCAAACGTTTTATTTGGATAATTCATAGAAATTTCACTATTCCTCCACACTCAAAACATTTAAGTGGGAGTATTCCTCAAAATATTACTCTTTATCTTGTATAATTTTCGGAGAAAAGAGGCATGATTTTTTCATTAATTTCATTATATTACTTATCTAATGAATCACTGAGGGTAGTAATCTTAGAATATTTTAGTTTTAGGTTTCTCATAAGTTTGAAATTAATTCCTTTCTTGATAGTATTTTTGAATGCTGATGTTTTTCAGATATTATATATAACAATAAGTTTAGGAAACTCATCAAGATAAATATTATATATATCTAATAATGTAGAAATTTTAGAAAAAAAAATTTCATGAATGGTTTTCATGAGTTTCTTAACAATTGTGGAATTTTTGAGTACATCTCTGAATACTTTGATGTTGCAAAAAAAATAATTTACTATGGTGAAGTTATTATAGATATTTTATTCATGAAAAATTATTATATCTTTGAACATGATTTATTAATTTTTTTATATTTTCTTTCTTTACATTGATATTTCCCTCAAAGATAATTTCATGTTTCTTTTGAGTTTCTTTATCTATTATTAGACCCATCAACATTATAAAATTATTTTTGTGATATACATTAGTATTTAATTTTTATATTTCCAACCTACATCAAGATTTATTTTCATAATGAATTTAATTGGAGAGTCTTTCTTAATGGGTGGAAAATAAACTATATTTGCCTCAATTAACTCTAGGGCAAGTGTAAAAAGTTTGGGTATCCTTCTATTTTTCTTACAATAATAATTATTCCAATAAAGGGTTGGAATAACTCTAGTGTCCACATTATTGATATTTTATATGATAATGATCCAAAATGGTAACATTAGATCTTATAAAAATTTATATTCCTCCATATCAACAGACCCACTGAGATGGGGGGTTGAGTAAATAGTAATCTATTATCATTTCATTTCAACAAAAAATTACCCCCACAACTTTAATGTTTTATTATAATTATCAAATTCATATAAAAACCATTAAAGAATTTAATGATAAGAAATTGAATTAAAGAACATAATATTTACAAGCCTCCGCCCATGTTAGTGACTAAATCCTCTCAATGGAAACTCCCAGTGGTCCATGGAAATTCACTATAATTAAAATGTGAATATAATAATCCAAATCCAATTACAGTCCTTCTATCTGCAAATATGTATGATTATACTGACTCCTATCATTTATAATCCTTATCTAATGAAACTATTTCAACACCAGAAGGTGAAATTTGGTAAAAAAAGATATATAAAAACCCTCCAAAAATAGACTTTCTGTTTTTCTTTATCCAGTAAGAGCCTATATGGTGAGCCATTACTTCATATAGTATTCTCATTCTACTGTACTTCACATAATTTTCTTTTAATATGTTTTTATTCATTGAAGAATACACCTCTTTCACTCAATCTTCTCACAAGAACTATATGATACTATCTCTATCAGATAAAATTTTACGGTTGATTCTTTAAAATATCCATGACTCGAAACTATATTTAGTAATACTTATTGGTAATCAAATATTTAATATGCTTCGACTTCCAAAATGCACATCCAAATATGAAACTCTCTCTACTAAAGCATTGGAATGTTTTTATTTATCTGGTATCTCTATAAGATTTCTTTTTGACAAATCTTTAGACTTTTTACACACCTAAATAGTAAAAAAATTATACATTATCTGCTTCAATTTATTAGGTGTACTAAAAATATAAAATTAGGGAACCTGTATTCGTTTTCCCACCCTACAGAATTTCATATGATGCTTCTCAAATATTCAAGAAACTTCTTAAAGCATAATTAATACTCCTACTACTATAACCTTATTCAATCTTCATTAACCTTAGGATTAGGAATCCTTTAAAAAAGTTATTATATCATCTTGATAAATATTCTATAAAATCTACCTAGAGGTGTATTTTTTGAATAATATTTTAGTACATCCTCTATTTGATGAAAATTATCCACTTATAAACTACTTACTTCAACTAAATAACTATATATAGTCACCCAGTCTATGATCAACCATCATATAGTGATTGGTATATGAATCTATGTCTGGATGAACATCAAGTAATCATTCATCCAACAACATAACAAATTTCATCTAATTTTATTCTATTTATGGAAGCATCTTTATCTATTTCACTTCCTTATATCTATTAAAATTTCCTCAATTTGAAATACTTGAAAATATTTCCATTGTATCTATATCTAGGATGAGTAAATCATAGATGACCTTTATATAACTATCGGAATATACTACTACATTTATGAGGAACCTTTAATTCATTTATATAGGTAATGTGTTAAAAATTGTTAGCTTTATATAGACTTCTTAGAATGATGGTTCATCATTTTATGCACTCAAACTGATGCCTTTATACTGATTCACACTCTATAAAAGAAAATCATATTGTTTGTAACAATAAACGTTTACATGTTAAAATTCACAAAAAATTGTCTATCTGGTCACCTTAGATGTGACTATCTAGTGCACTCATGTAATTGAATGTGAAACAACATTACATTAACATCTAAAATCTTATTTAATGAAATTATTTCCACATTTTATTGCTTTCAATATCCAAGAACTATATATTATTTTAGCTTCGACATTTTATAACTACTCAAAAATTGATTTCTTACAAATTATAGTCTCGTAAGGAACAAAACTTTTACATAACACTTTACTACCTTTGTGTAGTTCATGGATACCTTTAAACATAATTTTTGGTAATTTTCTACTTAGTAATATTGGGAATTGTCTATCTGGTGATCCACTTCTGGTGATACGTTCTTGGTAAAATTTTTGTAATTTTATTCACTTATAAAAAATATTAAAACCAGTGCATGGATCATGATTTTTATTCATGATTGTGAGAACACTAATAACAACATAGAATCTTATAACATAAGTAAAATTTTCCTAACATTGTTATAGAAAAAATTCCTTCACCTCCTCCAACACCTCATAAAATAATTTTATTAACAACATTTAGTAACTCTTTCTCAAATATTCAAAAATACATTTAAAATAATAGATGATAACAAAAAATAAAAAAAAGCGTTAAAAAAATTCCAAATTAAATTTAAAAATAATTGAAAATGATGTATATAATTTAGTGTTTATGAAAATATTATCCATTTATGTTTGATCCAAATTATTATTAATTATTTTTTTATAGATATTCTTATTTAGAAATAATTTAAACATTCCATTATAATTTTTTGAAAATATTTTTTTTCTTTATATTTATGATGAATATTTTCATGTTTTTTTATTAGAAATTGATAACATAAAGTTTATTTGATATGACATTATTATGAAATGAAATGAGGAGATCCAAGTGGGATAGTGTTTCCCCACACCAATTTTTTTCTATTGGGTGTTTCATTACACTCTTTTTCTCAGATAATGTAAAGGTAAATCAAAATTTTGTGATGATGTGTTTTCATTATTGTTATATATTGGGAGTTATTTGTGAAATGTGTAGACTGTGATAAACTTGTTATGAAGAGATATTGGGTGATTTTATCCTTGAGTTTGTTTAGGTATGTAGATTCGTGTCTATATTATGGCACTTTCCATTGGATGAATGTTTTTGAATACTGATTAATTATTTTTTTTTATAAACTATAATCATTTACTCTATGTATTCTTATAAAAAAATAATTCACTCTTTCTTTTTTTTCCAATGTTCTAGTCACAAGTCATTAGGGATCAAGAATCCCTTCAAACAATGTCATATTTGATTTGGGTATCAGCTTAGTGGGTTATCTGAGAGAGTTCATTAAATGTTGGATTTCTCATAGAGTGGGTAAAAACTATAGATGGTTGGTGACCTTATAGGTCAAACAAAGATGTTAAAAGGTTCCTTTTTTATTTTTACTTTTTGTATCATAGTTGTATCAGACCAATTATAATTTGTGTTTGGATCTTGTTTCTCTCATTATTATTTATGATATGATGTATATTTATTTTATTAGGTCATATTTTTCTTGTTTTTTTTATTTTTTATGGTTATATTTCATTATAAGGAATCTAATGAACTTATTGAAAATGTCATAATGTTTCTCTAAACTCATTCCTCTTATCTATTTTTGGGGACAAATACTATCCAGTGATTTTTTCATGATGTCCATTATTCTGTTGTTATCCTGTAGGGATTGAATATTCTTCTTGGGTATGTAACGAGAAAGATCAGGTGACCAATTTGGGGGTTAGTTTGGATGGTTCATTATAAAATGGTATCAGACATAGGTTTTTTATTTGGGTGTGTTAGTTTGACTCAAGATTAAAATTGTAGGAACATGAGAGGTAGGTGTGGGAAGAGTGTCGTGAACTCTTACTCACCATAAGCGTTGAGTTAATAGGTGATATATGGTTTGAGTCTATAATGCTAGAATGTAGTTTATTTCTTGTTTTTTGGATTATTTAACAGGTTTTTTTGTTATTGGTGATGAAAATTAGAGTGAACTGGAACCACACAGTGTTCTCACATGGCCTAGGGAACTATGTGGACTGAGATCAGGTAGTTTAACTTCCCTCCCATTGGATGATTCAAAAGAGCACATAGTTTGATTAAACATGGGTCCAATTAATTCTCCACCAATACTTCTTAATGATGATGATTTACCATTGTATAATGTTATTGAGTTTTGATTTTGGCATCAGTGTAATGATTCCCAGAAAAATTATCAAGAACTTGAATATAGTTAAAGGGGATTATAATTTTGAAAATAATATTAAAATAGAAAATGTTATATTTTTGATAACTTAGAATTTAAAATAGTTTAATTTTAAAAGTGTTTTTAAAATGAAAATTGGTTTTAGAAATGAAATGTGGGTATTGGTTTTTTTATATTATAAAAGTGGGTGTTGAATTTTATTAAGTGAGATTTTTTATTGTTTATAACCATTTATAGGTTTAATAAAATTTGGACTTTTTGCTAATATTTTTTTGGTTGGGTTTTGATTGAGTATTGGGTTGTTGATGATGTTGTGTTATGCTTTCATGATATCTAAATTATGTTTCCCTTAATAGTATCGCAGGTTTTAAAGATGTATCTTGCATTATCTGACTATGAGAAGACTCCTATTTTGGTAGTGGATCTTGGATATTTTTATTCATTACCCATATTCCATGGTGATCGATATACACTTTAGTATTTAGAGTGTTTACATGAAGCTAAAAATATCTGCAGATACATAGGAACTCCAAAATAGATAATAATGAGAGTTATCCTGGGTATATTTAAAGGATGAATCTTATATTAGTGTAATTTTGTAATTTTATAAACATTATATGGTGAAAAAATGTAAGAGTTTCTTCAAGACCACATTCATACAATGTTTTATTCATGAGGATGTAAAAGTGGGAAAATTGGAAGTGATTATCGGTATTCAGTAGGGTCGGTGAATGGTGAATTGATTTGTTGATCTATTTATTGAGCTTATTCCATTTTCCATAGAGATAAAAATGAGGAATTCATTGAATGTTTATATTTTAATGAAGGGTATTCATCCATAGATCAGTTATCAGGTTCTTTCATCTAGACTAGTTTCATTAGTGATGTTTGTAATTGAGGAATATTTTCTATGATGGTACTTAGAGGGCACCCCATGATTGGTGGAAACCTGAATTTCCTTGGTTATAGTGATGGTTACTTATCTTGTGAGAGGTGGAAACTGGAGGAACCTATTCTATATTGAAGTGACCAATATATCATGCAATCACACTAGATGGGGGGTGAATCGTGTATGACTTGTTTTATGGAATGATTTTCCTATTATTTTATCTTTATTCAATTTGTATCTTAGTAACATATTAATATAAGTGGATCGTGTATGAAATGAAGAAATTAAATGAAATATATCACAAAATAGTTTTACAAGGATTGATTCTAAGACCAAAAACCATAAAAAAATGTTATACAACCCAATTATAGATTCTTCACTATATATAGGTGATTACATCCAAGGAAATTTTCTTTTCTATCAACAGTGAGACCCATATTGTTCTATTCTAGAGTTCCAGTGGATATCAGCAGTTCCCATAAGCAAAAACAACTCCCAATTCAAATAGTATAATAAATATATGGTATCTCACTGTGTTAAGAGTACCACAATATCCTTCTATAGAGTCCCACTTGAGACTTATTCTCTTTTAGAGTCTAAAAAAATATTTCCATAACATTGAGTCACACAATATATGATCCTCTAATAGAATGATCTCTACCATCTTCTGACTACAGCTGCACTACCTCTAGAAGTATTCTTCCACCACAAACTAAAGGTGTCACCTAATATTCACATGTGCAATCTTCCAGAAAATTAGAAAATAACATTAAACTACTTGATCTTTCTCACTATCTGTTGATCTTAAAACAATCTAGAACATCTCAATACAGTGAATAATCTGGTATGAATTATTTTCAAATAATAACTGGATCAGTTTTATAATATAACTAAACACTATTTTTCATGGGAAATATATCACATGTTTTTTTAATCTAAAATACCATTCATGTATGGTATAATGCATGGTCTAATTCAATGTAATTTTTTCACAACACACATGCACTAGATTCTCACTATTCTATGTGAAAAAAAATTAATAATAATGTATGAAAATGTTCATTTCCTTTAGTTTTATTTCATTATATATCTCCACTATCGCATTAGTTTCACTCTTCTTAAAATAAATCGTTATCAAAACAACCTCATTATTTTCAAGTGTAGATGCCATCATTCATGAATATTATTTTCATACAAAATACTCAAGATATTAGTCTAACATTTCATCACTAAAACATATTAATACATAGTTAATAATTCTCCATTAAAGATTAGATTATTCATAAAATAACATCGATTATGGACACCACAAGAGAATATTCATGAAAAAATCATTATCATGAAAATTGGACGGGTTGGAATGACTTGGAATGAATACATGGACACCATATAAAAATAAAGAGAAATTAAACTTTTAGATTTCATAATCATGTCTCTCTTCAATATTCATTAGATTCGTATTTGGAATGAGGTGGCATCATGGTATTTATATAAAGCACCATCTACCTAACTCCACATACCCACCAAATATGTGATTTTCCCCACCATATATATGCTCTTCGACATCTAAAAAACTATTCAATAAAACCATCAATTAATAAAAAATAATTTATATTTAGACCAACATTCAATGTTATTTGAAAATGGAACACACCACTGGAATAAGATTAAAAATCTAAATCATATCAAATCTGTATTTGAAATTCTCCTAGGATTTTATGAGTTTTTCATGATCTATGAATTTCATTAAATAATGAAAAATAATTCATGTATAAAATGATTTAATAAAGAAATAATATGGTGAAGGTGATGATTGAATGTCTCTCATTGGTAGGATCAGATTCTTGTGATATGTCTGATCTTTTTTATGATTATGGAATAGTGGAGCAGTACCCATATCACGCATCTATTTGAACCTCTACAATGGGATTCACTTTATAACAATTAATTATACTGAAAGAAAATAGAATAAAATGGGGTTTTCTATGGTACCAACACTAGATACACCTACCTCATGGGTTGTATTAACCTACACTATCCCACAAGTATCTTTATACACACAATGCACATGCCTTGTGCAAACCTATGAAAGCTATTCCTACCCCACATCACACTACTCCAAATGTGGGATATCCAAGTTAATTATATCCCATGTGGTTAACCCCCTAGGGTCCTATATGTTGATAAGGTGATCCATGGTGGTCCCATTGTTATCAATGTTTTTAATAATGTCCAACAAATTGTGACCCAAAATATACCATAACAAGCAAGGAAAATTTAAAACAACTCTGTATTTTAATTTCAAAATACATTTTACCATTCAATACTCTTCATTATCTATATGAAAAACAGTGTAAATTCCATCAAACATCTCCATCACATGTATCTGGTATTAAGGTTAATTAACCATTTTTTACATTCAAAACACTTTTTATTTTCATCTTAACATCATATTTTCCTAAAATTAAAATTCAAAAAATCATCAATAAACCACTTGGTTTACTCATAGAGGATTCTTATCCATCTATCATTTATTATTTACAGAATATTTGACCACCCATGTGTTTCTAGTGTGGTGTGTTTAGGAACTCCAACCCCTTTTTAACTTAATAATTTGAGGACGATTTTTCTAAAGTGGTAGGTTGGGTAAGCTTAACAGATTATGTGGTTTAGGATATCAAAAAAATTGAAGCCCATATAACTCCATAATCTCAATGGCTCCCCGATTTTATATTTTGAGGTAACACTTTGTAAATTGTTACTGGTTTACTATTTCTTCATCAATTTACATGATTTTACTTTTTTCATTGTGTCTATTATAGGTGATTTCATATTTTAGGATTATTGAGATATATATTCTATTTATGTAATTATATATTATGTTTTGGTATGGTATTTCATTTGGGTTATCATAATTGATTCATGTATGGAATTAGTGGGTAAATGTTCACATGACTTATATCATTGAACCACCAAATTACGATATTCTTAAGGGTGGCGAGATCTACACTGGGTCTTATATGTCTGTTTATAATTGTTATTTTTTGGTGTGATTTTTTCAGATATGGGTCACATTGTTGGTATATTGAGGGTTTTTATTGTGATTTCAGTATTGAAGTCAATGGTTTTGGGGATAAAAAGATTCATGGAAGGGAAAAACTCACACCAAAAACATTTTATATTCCATAATAATTTAATTTATTTTTATTTATTAATTATTTAATTTAGTTTATGGATAAATTACTTGTTATTTTTTAGTTTTTTAGTTTTTCTATTTATTGTACCTTAGTAAAAACATAGTGAATGTAGTTAGAGAGAAGTTTCAAGACTACCATTTCATAGGGGTGATCAACAGAGCATTTTTTGTACATGGTTTAACTCACATGGGTAACTCATAGTTGAGCATAAATCATGTGAAACTCAAGGGAAACTATATTAAAGCTTTTATGAGCTATGAGATGTCACGCAATTTTTTCCAATTTAGTGGAAACCATGAAGTAAGCTTGGGAGAGTGTCTAAAATTTTGAAAAATATAATATGCATGTTTGGAAGAGGTTTCCAAACCATGCTTCTAAATATCATGGGTAGTTTTTTTTATTGATGAGGAATCAATATTAGGGAAAACCCATTGGGGTCTTTAATTTCTTATGTGGACACAAAAATTTTGTAATTTATAAAATATGAACAACATATCTACAAAAGTGTGGTACAAGGTCAATATAAGTGTAAATCTCTCATAAATGGTCTATATGATCTATATTTATTATAGATTTCAAAAAATATTATTATTTTATTATTTAGAGAGACAAATAGAGAGATATATTTATTTTTCTGAAGTCAAGATTGAAGGAATGATAGGTTTATATAGATTTATAGTTCTGGTGAAATTTTATTTTATTAATTAAATTGATTTATTCAATTTTGGCATTTGATTTAGGAGGAAGTTTATCCAATTTTTCTGGAATCACGTTATTAACATGGTGATACCTATTTTTATATGGTCCCATAATTAGGTAATTTCCAAATTGATTTTTTATCGACACCATTTTTAAAACTGGTTCCATAATTATGAAATTTTTTTTGCCTCAATTCATGATAACCAACTATGAAAATATTGAATGTTCCTTTCAAATTAAAATACCATTATTTATGATAAAATGAAAATAATGGGATAATAAATTGATAAAATAGAATGTTTGAATGGAAATTTATAAACAGTTATGAAATAAAGATATGATGATACCTTCCCAAATTGGAAACATAAACCCATCATGATGTGGGTATACCACTCATCCTAGTGATGAGGGAGTAAATGGGAAGGAAGAAAAAAAATTAATGAATCATGAAGATGAAGTTAGTGAGGATCATTCCGAGTGAAAATTATTACTCCAAACATCAATATTCAGATCCAACTTTTCATTAATAGTATCCCTCTCTATTAATATTAGTAAAATGGGCACATGATATATTAAACGAAATTAATAAATATCATATAGTCATCCCTTGATCATAATTGGAAGTCACAGGTGTTCCCTCTATGGAATGATACATAAAATATGCTAATTATTGGGTTTGTCCTTGGTATTTCATGTCATGTAATGTTTAAATGACATATAAAGTGAATGCCTTAAAATATTTTTAATATTCATCAAGAATTATAAAATGGTCAACTTGTTTCTCTTAATGACTATTATTATACATTTTAATGTTTACACAAATTTTAATTTTTACACAATGCGAATCATGAAACTCCATCACTAGAAGAACCATTTCACCCATTTTCTTTAGTTGTGTTCCCTGTAAGTGTTCATGATCATTCTAAATCATGGGAAGTCTCTTTTTTCTATTTTTTCACTGCGGCACAAAGTGGAGGGGCACAAAGTGTCTTTTTCTCCACATATTACCCTCTTTTCAATTCCTTTTCCAAATTTTGGTTGTATTATATCAATTACCCCTAAAAAATCTAATCATCCCATTTTTTAAAATATTACACAATTATTTAAAAAAATACATGAATTAAAACACCCTAAAATATATACATGAAATACATGTATCACTTCGAACAAAATATGGTAAAATGTGCAGCCAAACCATGAGAATTTCACAGAACATTATAAATTTTTTATTTTCATTTTACATCCATATATTTTAACAAAAAATGGGTCCTCTTACTCCCTAATAATGTGATGGATCCCTTGATATAATTTATTTGGAGGATCTAACTCCATTATCCTGTATTTTGGTATCTTCTCTCTTGATTTCAAAGGGGTTTCTCCTATGTAATACCTTCTTCCTCAAATCCTAATGTCTCTCAATTATTTTCTATTTCTTTCTAAACTCAGAAACATATTGGCCAAACCATAGGTTGAGGGTTTTCTTATATGGTTATTTTGTGTTGATATTAGGGTGTTTGGTTGGACTCTTTTACATTTTTCTTCCCATTTATGGAGGGGCTTCATTGTATCTTCACACATGTGTGGTACATGTCTCTATCCAATTTATATTTAGATCATAATTTTTGATAAAATTTTATTTATAAATTAATTTTGATTTAATATACAATGTTTTTTAACATGAAACATTATTTATTATATCCTTTTATGTTATACGGTTGGATGAAAAATGAGGGGTTCATTGGATTTCTATAATCATTCTTCTATGTTACAAATGTTTTTATATTAGTTTTTTTTAAAATTTATATGAGGAATTTTTAAGGATTTTTGTTGTTTTAATTATTTATACGACCCTATTAAAATTATATATATATTTTTATAAGATTAGTTATTCTTTGGTTGGGTTTTGGAATTTTTTATTGATTTTATGCCTTCACATGGAAAATATTTACGCATTTACGTGTCACATGATTTGTGTTTCTTTTTTTTGAACCATTTTTATTTATATGTATGTGCATATATATATATTTCTTTTATGTCCATATACACATGTTAACAAATGACAAAATATATATGTATACATGGGAATAAAAATAATAACCATGGAATTATTTCATCAGAAAGAAGTTTCCCCCAAATGGTCTCTACATTCTCAAATTCCATTTTTATGATCTATTTAAAAATTAATTATAGGTTCCTAATGTTTTAAAAATAATTTTTTAATTTTTTTTTCAAAATTTGTGTTATAAAAATTAGTACTTGAGTTCAATATTTTTTCATATAGAAGGGATTTATGCCTTTATATTCTATATATTGAATTGAAGGAATATATGAAACATTAATAATGTGGTTTGATGACTGGATTTGGATTTTGAGACAGAACATAAAAAAAGGTTTTTATTAGAAAAATTATTATTTTTTCCAATGTTAATCCCTAATTGAAACTATTGAAAAGATTTTTTTAATTTTTACACAAATTGATGCTCCATATTTTAATGAGGGTCTTCGCATGTGTGCATGTTGAGAGGTGGGATTGGAAAATGAAATTGATGTATATGGGTTTTTGATTGAGATGTTTTATATGATCAAAAAAAATAAAATCCCACTAATAATATAATCATGGTATATTATGAATGTTAGTTTTATTTGAGCGACATTTTAATCTAGTCTTGAGGAGATAGACTTGATCCCATTTCACATAGAATGTCTATGGGGGGGTTTTCCACTTTTTGGGACATTTGACCGTAGATGGGTTTATTATGGACTAAGGACTTCATCATTAGTTCATATAATGGTTCCAAAAATAGTATATTAATGATATATTCACTATATATTTACGAAATAACCATGATTATGTATACCTTACTGATTTTTTAGTGACTCGTACATTCAGGAACAAAATTCCCATTCATTTATTTAATGTCTTATGGATATATAAAACACTTTCAATTTTCCTATTTTATCCAATTAGATTTAAAAAAAATTATATATGATTTCTATTTAATAAATAAATATTTAACAGTGATCAAGTGACTAGTATATATATAGGGTTTTGAAAAAACCTTTTGACACAGAAAAAGGATGTGATGGCCTTGACCAGTAGGGCCATTCCCTTTGAATACATTTTATTGGATCTTTCAAGGGACATAATATTTTTGGGATTTTCCCTAGAAAAAGCCCATGATGATATCAAAAAACATAATCATGAGAAAAAACATTTACAGGAGAAGTGTAAGTGAATTAATATTACCACCCGAGATATTCGAAATTATATAATGATTAATTTTTCATAATTTTTTGAAACATTCGATTTTTTGGGTAAAAATTAAAACTTTAATAAATATATAATGTGTATTATCACATCATAATGAACCAATAGTGATTTAATACAATAATATAAAAGGTATCTTTGAAAAATATATTTTTTACTTTTAAAATATTATGAATTTTGAAATTTTTTGATTAATTTCATAGTGCCTAACTGGCCCCTCCATTACTAATAAAATATTTTAACATTTTAAAATGATTTCCTTGAGAGTGAGACTCACCTACACATATGAAAGCCTAATATTTTACTATGTTCAGACATTTTCTTTATAAAATTTTTTATACCACTCCCCTTTGTAATAAAGCATGGGTAAAAACAATGGGATGGAATGTGGATTGGATTGTTTTAATGTGTAGTGTCCAAAACCTATATAATAAATAATTCCATCCCATTTCCTATATAAACCCACACAAACTAAAATTAGTCCTCACTAAAACAATTGGGAACTCGACCAACCCCTACCACATACTCCATAGTGTACTCCAAAGGTGTCCCCAATCTCTCAAGAAGCCTCTCCCAAGCCTTTTGGATCACACATCCATGTAAGGGATCCTCACATTCCTATCCTCCATTCAAATTCAAGAACCATATTTGAATGTATTCCTTGTATATTTGAATGGTTAAAATGTAATTATTTTAAAATAATTATACTAATTTCCATATTATGTAAATTTAATGAGGTATTATTTATCCTTTCTCATTTTGACCCACACCAAAGCTGTTACTATGCCAAAATTTCGTAAGGGATCTTCCACCCACGACTTTTATCATGTTTTCTTTACATGTGAACCTATTACCATGATGAATTTTCATAAGGAATTTCACTCTTCTCATTTCCATTCAAGCTACCCTTTAACATTAGGCTTATTATTTTCATTATTTATATGATGCATTATAATGTTAAACTACCCCCATACTATACATTATATTTACAGAATATGAGAGATTCCTTTCACTCCCATTAGTCACCCCTATTATCCTTTATGCACACCTGTTACTATGCAGAAATTATTAAAGTGATCTTCCACCCTCATTTTTTATTAATGATTCTTTCCATGTTATTTATTTTAATTTCTTTTATTCATAGCATAGAATATGTTATTAAATATCATACATAATTCCCATTTGATTTAAAAATGATGAGAGCCCCTTTCACTCTCATTTATTCCAATTATGAACCCTTATGTTCACATGTCACCATTGCGAATTTTCGTAAATGAATTCTTCCATTCCTATTTTCATCCAAGTTTATTAAGGTTTTTAAAACATTTTATTTTTAGTTAAAAGTGTTGTGGTATTATTTTGAACCTCCCCCATTCTTACCTCCTTCTGTTTTAATGATGACATACCTCTTTCTCTCTCATTAAACCCTCCTATGTAAACCTGTTACCATTCTAAAATTCCATTTCTACTCTTAGTTGAAGTTTATTCAAAATTTTACAGCTTATATTTATGAATTTCATGTGTTTGGACATGTATCTATATGACCCCACTTACTATACATTTCATGTACAGACAATGAGATATTCCATTCTCTCTCATCAACCATATTTACAAATTTTTATTTCACCCCGTTATACTGCCGATATTGCCCCACGATTTTCCATGCCAAATCATTGTGTAGTGAATACCATAACCATTTCACTATAATGGTTTTTGACCTTTATGAAAATATCCATATTTAATGGTACATTAATGTAATTATTCCACATTCCCTTATCATGGAATAACTTATGTTGTTGAATTATTTCATGTTATATGATCCATATGGAACCCTTATAAAGGAAATAGAATGCTTATAAATAGTGCACCCTGGTAGCACTCCAATGCATTGGGTAACATTTAGTATCATTATATTCCATGTAAAATGAGGGTTTAATAATGCTAATTCAATTGCAATGAGGGATTAATCCTGGTAATTTAAGTTCAATGAGGGTTTACTGATGATAATTCAAGTGAAATAAAGGTTTACTCATGTTAATCAATGGGCAATGATCCTTGTCTCATGATAATATCATGTTGTATATTATTCCCACATTTCCATATTATGATAATATTGCAATATCATGCCTTTATGTTCATGTTTCTCTTGTTCTCCATTGATATTCCTTTTTCCTAAAATGTACATTATTCTTTATGTTATTCCTTTTTAACTCCCTTACTAGGATTTACAGCTCACCCTTTACTTATCTATGTCCTCGGGTTATCGCATGAAATTCTAAGTACGAAGGAATGTTGTGGTTGTGTACAAGAAGCTTTCAATAAAGATGTAGTATTTTATATCTTATGGTGTCTTGTAATGTACATAATTTCCCAAGACACTTGGCCTCTCACTCCTCAAAGATTTATTATATTTATTTTAATATAATAAATCTTTTTTAAATGTGAAATAAATATTAGGGTTGTTATAGATTTATATTTATCAGTTTTGGGTTATCTACCATACTTCTTAATGGTTCTTTTATATTATTCACTTGATTTTCTTTTGGTAGCATGTTCCAACATTTATAAAAATAGTTTATTCATGTATTGTAATATCCAATTTTTATTCACATTGAGCTGCTATAGTGACAATGGGGTGTTTTATTTCAAATAAAAATGGATTTCTTAATATTTTATAATTAAAATATGTATTTGAAAGATGAATTATTTATGATTTTTGTAGTACCCCTGGTTTGAGGTATGTGGCCTTTGTTAATGAAACTTTTAACATGTTTAAAGTGTATGAGATGTGTTTGGAAGAGGTTGGGAGAGTTTGGAATAGTATTGAATGAGTTTGGATGCTTTGCATATGGAGCACCAGTTGAGCACGATTAGTGGAAACTGTTCGGATTCTACAAGATACCGTGCAGGTTGAGATAGTAGGCTTTGCATGGCCTATGAACAGCTTTCCAAACCATGTGACAGAACCTTGTGGACCCTTTCCATTGAGGTAGTAGCGTGCGCATGGTTAGCACACGGTTAGCCAAGCCGTGAAGACTAACCGTGGGACCACTTAAAAATAGGGTTTTAAAACCCGAGTTCACTATGGCATGCCTAATTACTCTCCAATCATTCTCCCACTCAAGCCTCACTCGATATTTCGGGTTCTTAGTGGTTGAGGGTGATCTCCCACATGTTTAGGAAGAAAATTGAAGAGTTTTCAAAGTGATTTGATGGTGGTTTCTCCCAGGTAAGTCTATCCTCTTGGCCTTTTGTGGTTTTCCTCTAGATCCACATCTCTCTCTCTTTTTTTTTCTATATCTATACATCTTATGTGTAGATATAGTGTTCTGGTTTCCATGGAAGTTGATTGTCAAGCTTTTGAATGTTAGGGAAAGGGGTCTACAGAGGTTTTTGTGGTGTGTTTTCCGGATTTGTGTTGTGGTTTCTTGTGGGTCGATTTCATAGGAGCAATAATGTTAGGAGGCTTCACTCTTTACTCCACATGGTTAGAACTAGTGGTTTTTCTTTAAAATTAATTTGGTTGTCTTGATATTAATTTTTTTTGATGTGTGAAGATGGTTCGAAATCCAATTAGGGATTTTTGGGGAAAAGGGGGTTTTATGGTGAAATTTTATTGTTATGGATTTTAAAATGGAGATTTTAAATCGGTTGTTGAGATTGATTTGGGAAAATTGTTGATGAAAAAAAATTCATTGCAAATAAAGGTATTGTTTTATTGATCAGATGTTTGGAATGGAAAATGATTTTCATCAAATTGGTGATTTACTGATGTGGATTAAAATGAAATTGAATATGTTGATTGCATGATATTGCGATCTTGATGGGTTATATGCTTTGTTGTGAATGGTTGAAATGTTGTGTTGAAGTGGGAGAGAAGTCTCACAATAAAAGGTTATGGATAATGGTCAGAAGAACAACTATGTCGGTAGTTGTTGGGAAGTACTGCTAGTTGTGAATGGGTGAACAAGTTGGGAAGAAGTCCCACCATTTTTGTTGTTTTGGTGTGAATAGGTGAACAGATTGGCCAAAAGTCCCACCATTTAGTTGTTTGTTGTACATTTCTTTGCAAGTGGGAAATTGTTTTACTAGTATGTAAATGATGAAATGTCTTGTGGAATGTTTATTTGGCTTTCCCTTTGTCGGATTGGGTGAGATGGCTTAGTAAGGTTGTGTTTGTTTTATGGTAATGGTTGCAGTTGGGATTACTTTTTATAAACTGTTTTATATAAATGTGCTAACGGTTTTATCCTAGTGGTGTGTGTAGGGAAGTAAATTGCAAAAAACCTACGGAGTTTTATTAATCACCCCTACTTCAGCACAGTGGAGTCTTTGCAGATGTTGTGTACCATGACATGGGAAAAGGTAATGCAACATCCTATTCTAGGGGTGCATTTTGATGTCTTGGTGGGGCTTGGAGATTGGTGGTTGCTGTAGAGCTATGGTGGTATCATGGCATGTGGTTATTTTTTGTTTGGTCTTCCGCATAGTATTCTGATATTGTATTGTTGTTTTGGATTGGGGTTGTACTTTGAAACAATATGATTGTCTTTTGAGATTTCATGTGGGAATGTTTTGTTAACATGCATCATACAGTGGTGGTTAACAGATGGTTTGGCTAGTTTTTTCTTAAGGGAAAATCATTCTCTAATTTGATCTTGAAGCCCTCGACATTTATATCCAGCCTTTGGCACCTTGGGAACGTCGCTTAAGGCCATGTAACCCTCACCGCCTCCTCAAACCAATGATGTAGGGATAGAGTGTTACATGTGGTATCAGTTTCTTCGGTCCTTAGCTTTCAAGTGAGAGTAGTTGTTTGATCATTGGTGTGGATCATTGATTTTTGTGTTGACATTAGTTGTGTTATATTACTTGAGTTTGGATGGTAGGAAGGTGTAGGAATGTTAGAATATGGAATGTCTACAAAAAAAGGACGTAGCTAACCCTCTTATGTTGAACATCATGTTACCTGGGAGTTGGGTACATAAGAGATTTTGAGACACTTATAGGCATTGGATATCTCATTGTCTTGGGTGTATCCGATGAGATGAGCATGGCATGCATGGTAGAAATGACATCCCACTAGGATGCATATTGCATTGGGCATTATGATTTATGGGTTGAAATGAGAAATGGGGTTTCAAATTTGTGAAACTGAAATGTGAATAAATTTGGTATTTTGAAAATGGTTTGGTTTTCAAAAAATGTGAATCATGGAAAATGTGGACATGTGGAAAGCCTTGTTGTGATATTATTGTGTAATGTGATTTGAAATGGGATTTCATGATTTCTACAGAAGTGAGACTCATGGGTGTTTGTTTTCTGTTTAGAGGAATGGCACTGGGTAGGCATTGTAGAGACCAACTGGAAGTGGCTGATGAGAACATGGTTGCACATGAGCCTCAGGTGAAAAAGCTGTTAGTACAGAGTATAGTGCAATATTTCTATGTTGTGGAAAGTGGAAACAATGTGGATAAAACATGGTATGTGGATCATGCGGTTCTATTTCAAAAGAAATATCCACCCATCTTTAGGGGTGATTCAGATCCAGATAGGAATAAATAACGATTTAATATAATGAATAAGATCTTTGAGTTCTTGGAAACACTGGTAGAGTTGATGGTAAAATTTTCCATGTATATGTTAGAAAATCATTCCCTACAGTGGTGGAAGATGGTGGTTAAAACTAGAACCGACCAAGGTATGATGTGGGAAGGCTTTGAGAAATTTTTTAATAACCAATTCTACCCACATACATTTAGAATTCATTGCATGGATTATTTCTTCAGTCTGAAGAAAGAGAATATTTCTGTGACGGAGTATGCAACTATGTTTATGAACATAGTACTGTTGCCACCAAAAGTAGTGGGTACACGTCATTTAAGGAATGAATCATTGATGAGGGGTTAAGGCAAGAAATCCGTTCAAATATAGTTGTGCTGTGTACAAATGATTATATGGAGATGGTGAATAAAGCCTATGTGGCTGAGTGGGATTTGTTGGGAGCTCTGGGTGGAGAAAGCATGGTGGTACTCATTGGGAATACTGGGAAATCTAATGCTGGGTTCAAGCGAAAGAGGGACACTTATTCCTAGGGTGGGGGCATGACACATAATATGATGGTATGAATGGTGAATCTCCTTCCAAATCCCCAGAGCAAGATGAGATGTTGTTTGTGTGGTTCTACGTGCCACTTCAAGCGAGATTGTATGGAACAACCTCAATCATGTCCTGATTGTAAGAAGATGGGCAATCTGCATCGTTATTGTAGAAATTCTCCATGGTCGGGTGCACGTGAAACTCCTCAGGGATCACAGACGTCATACACTTCAACAGGATGGGGATAGCAGCACACCCCTCCTTAGTAATGTAAAGAGGGTTATAGTGATTCTCAAAATACCATGGCACCTCAAAGACATGGGTGGATCATGTGTAACACTTTGGGACAGTGCTGTAGATCTTGAGGGATCAACGGTTGTATGCCAAATTGTCAAAGTGTTACTTTTGTATATATAATGTTCTTTTTCATGGCCATGTGATTTCTGAATGAGGTGTTTTAGTGGATCTAGAATAGATAGAGGTTGTTATCTCATGGAAGCCACCACATAATGTGTTTTAGGTATGGAGTTTCCTCGATCTAGCTGGGTATTATCGGCGTTTTGTTCTTGATTTTTCACATTTGGCTTCACCGATGACAAATTTGACAAGAAATAATCATGCATTCCAACGGAATAAACAGTGTAAATAGTGTTTCGAAGAGCTAAAGGGTCACCTTACATCAGCATAAATCATGGTTTTTCTAGAACCATGGAAAGGGTATGTGGTGTATTGCGATGCATCGATATCAGTGTTGGGGTGCATTCTCACGTAAGGGAAACATATGGTTGTGTATGGCTCACGACAGCTGAGGGTGCATGAGAATAAATTCCCAACTCATGATTTGGAATTAGAAATATTGGACCATTAATTGATAGGGTGGCATCATTTTCACTTTAGTGAGAAATACAAGGTATATACAGATCATAAGAGCTTGAAGTACATTTTCTCACAAAGGGATTTGAACATGAAAAAATAGAGATGGATGTAATATCTCCAGATGTTTGATTTTGGCATGATGTAGACACCAGGTGAGGGAAATTTGGTGGCAGATGCATCAAGTAGAATGTCATATGCTTAGGTAATAAAACATGCATCAGACCAGTGGCAGTTGATGTTGGTTATAGTTGACATGCGATTGGAATGTGAAGAACAAGGGGATACATTGGCCTTTTTCTAGTTTTTTTTTGATTCTTGACTTGGTTGGTCTGTTTAAAGATGCACAGATATCTGATTTTGAGTGTGTGAACATGAGGTCGAGACACAATGGTGGGGATACCATTGAGGGTTGGCAACTTAGTGGAGATTCAGTTTTTTTCAGAATCGGATGGTTGTACCAGTTGCTTGTCAGGAGGATCTTCTCATGGATTATCATCCTTCCAGGTGGGTTGTTCATCCTGGAATTCAAAAAATGTATAAAGCGTTGAAATCGCAGTTCTGGTGGGCTGGAATTAAATGAGGTGTGGATTAGTCTGTTTTGAGATGCTTGACTTGTCAGCAGGTTAAAGTAGATCATTAGAGGCAAGCAGGAATGTTCCGTTCATTACAAATCCCTTTTTGGACCTGGGAGTAGATAGCGATGGATTTTGTCACAGGTCTCCAAAGAACAATCAGAAAACACGATGCCCTTTTGGTGATAGTGGATCTCTTAACGATGTTTTCCCACTTCATCCTGATTCTTGAATCTCATACGGTGGAGAATCTGTCCAAAATCTATATCCGGGAGGTGGTAAAGAGGCATGGTGTTCCAATTTTGATTGCATCCGATATGGATCCAAGGTTTATATCTCGTGTTTATAAATCCTTACAGTAAGCCTTTGGGACACAATTGACTATGGGAACGGTGTATCACACTCCGACGAATGGTCAATCCGAGAGTACGATAAAAACATTAGAGGATATGTTACAGGCCTGTGTCATGGATTTTTCTTTCTTATGGGAGGAGCAGAAGTCGTTGGTTGAGATTTTGTACTATAATAGTTATCAAGTATCCATACATATGGATCCGTTTGATGTTTTGTAATGGCAGTAATGTCGTTCTCCACTATGTTGGGTGGAAACGGGTGAGTCCTTGATGGTTGGACTGAGCATTGTCTAGGAGACTATGGAGAAGATCAAGTTAATCAGGAAGAGAATGGAGATGGATCAGAGTCATTAGAAATCGTATCAAAATCATCGTCGACGGTCATTGTCGTTCGAGGTGAGTGATCATGTTTTATTGAGTATCTCACCTGGGTTGGGACATCGTCGGATTGGGAAGGATGGAAAGTTATCTACGAGGTATATTAGACCTTTTGAGATTCATGAGTGGGTTGGTGTGGTGGCATATCATTTTGATTTTCCACCTACGTTCAGTACGGTGCGAAATGTGTTTCGTGGGTCGTAGTTGAAAAATTATCAGTCGGATCGTGACCATGTGATTCGATGGGAACATATTGAGGTAGAACTGAATGTTTCATTGGTTCATGTGCAAGTGCAGGTTGTGGATAGTAAATAGAAAGTCTTGCATAGTAAAATCATCTGTTTAGTTCATGTTTTATGGAAACATGGTCAGATTTAAGAGGAGACTTGGGAGAGGGAGAAAGAGATGGTCGAGCAATGGCCCAAGCTCTTTCGGCAATGGATGGGTTCTCTACTTTCTGAACACTGATAGACCAATAGTGGGGAGAATGTAGTACCCCTAGTTTGAGGTATGTGGCCTTTGATTATGAATTTTTTTATTTCATTAATGTTCATGGGATTATTTGGGAAGAGGTTGTGAGAGTTTGGAATGCTTTTGAATGAGTTTGGGGGCATTGCATGGGGAGAAGGGTTTGAGCACGGTTTGGGGAAACCGTGCAGATTCTCAAGGAAACTGTACAGGGGGAGATAGTAGGCATCGCATGTCCTGCTCAAGGTTTACCATACCCTAGGAGTAAACCGTGTAGACCATTGCTCTCGAGGCAGTAGCATGTGCACAATTAGCATACGGTTTTCCAAACTGTCCGAACAAACCCTACAACCACTTAAAAATAGGGTTTTAAAACCCGGTTTCACTCGGTCTTGCCTCATTCCTCTCCAAACATTCTCCAACTCAATCATCACTTAGTATTTCAGGTTCCTAGTTGTTGAGGGTGATCTCCCACACGTTTTGGAAGCAAATTAAAATGTCTTCAAGGTGATTTAAAGGTGGTTTCTCTTGGGTATGTCTATCCTCTTGGATTTTTGAGGTTTTCCTCTAGATCCGTATCTCTCTCTCTCTCTCTCATTTTTTTCTATTTTACACTTTTATTGTGTAGATACAGGGTTGTGGTTGCCTTGGATGTTGATATTAAGGTTTCTTGAATATTAGGGAAAGGGATCTAGTGGGGTTTTGGTGGTGAGTCCGTCAGATTTGATGTTCGGTGTCTTGTGGGTCGATTTCTCAGAAACCCAAAAGGTAGGTGGCTTATCTGTCAACTCCACTTGGTTAGATCTTGTGTTTTTGGTTACAATTAAATTTTTTAGCTTGAAATTATTTATCTTTTTGATATGAAAATTTGTTTGGAAATCCATATGGGTATTTTTTTTGTAAAAAGGGGGTTTTATGGTGAAATGCTATTATTGTCGATTTTAAAATATAGATGTTAAAATGGGTTGTTAAGATTGATTTGAAAAAATGGATGATGAATAAAATTTATTTTCAATAATGTTTTTGTTTTATTGACAGTTTGATTGGAAATGAAAAAGATTTTCAATAAATGGGTGATTTCTTTAAGTGGATTAACATCCAATGGAATTAGTTGATTTCAGGATGTTGTGATGTTGATGGGTAATATTCTTGGTTGTGAATGGTTGAAATGTTGTGTGGAAGTGGGTGGGAAGTATTACTATTAAAGGGGATGGATAGTGGTCGGAAGAACCACCAAGTGGGTAGTGGTCGGGAAGTACCGCTAGTTGTGATTGGGTGAATGGGTTGGGAGGATGTCCCACCGTTTTGGTTTGTTTTGGTGTGAATGAGTAAATGGGTTGGGTGAAAGTCCCACTGTTTGGTTTTTTGTTGTGCATTACTTTGAATGTTAAAAATTGTTGTGGTAGTATGTAAATGATGAAATATCTTTTGGCATGTTTATTTGACGTTCAATTGGTTGGTTTGGGTGAGATGGCTTGGTAAGGTTGTATTTGGATTATGGTAATGGTTACAATTGTTATTATTTTATATCAATTATATTATATAAATTTTCTAATGGTTGTATCCTATTGTCATGTATAGGGAAGTAATTTAGTGAAAACAAACTGGGTTTTAGTACTCACCCCCTTCTTTGGCGCTTTGATGTCTTGAAAGATGATGTGTATGATGATGTGGTAAAAGGTAGGGAATACTCCTCCTCTTGGGGCTAATTGTGATCTCTTGGTGGAGCTTGGAGCTTGGAAATTTGTATAGAGCCATGGTGGTATCATAGAATGTGGTGCTCTATTGTTTGGTCTTCTGCACATTACTGTGATATTGTGTTGTTGTTTTGGATTGGGTTTGTATGGTGGAACAACATGGTTGTCTTTTGGTAATTCATTGTGGAATTTTTTATTATCATGCATCATATAGTGGTGGTCAATGGATGGTTTTGTTGGTATTTACTTAAGGGAAAATATTTTTCTAATTTTATCTTGAAGCCCTTGAAATTTATTTCCATCTTTTGGCACCTTAGGAACGTTTCTTAAGGCTATGTTACCCTCACCGCCTCTTCAAGACAATGAAGTAGTGGTGGGGTGTTACAATTTTTTCTCTGAAAAAATTACTTTGAACAAGGATTTTATTATAATGTATGGTTTCAAGGGAACATTCTAGTCATTTTTTAAATAGCTAAATCCATCTTTCTAAATGTATTTTAAAACTACTATTTATAGTGTTATTTATAAAAGAAGATTATGAAATTTATTTTATTACCTACTTAGCTATTTATGATCTCACCCAAATTGTCCATTTTTCATCAGTAGACCTCATATATTTTCAGGTTCAAGTTCATCTACAGGATATCTCATAGAGTGGGTCAATTTTGTTGATGGATTGTGACCTTGAGTTCACACATATATAATTTCAAGTATTGTTTCTGGATTCATTTTTGAATTGAAGTTTTATTAAACATGTTTTCATATTTATCTGGATCTTGTTTCAGGTAATTTTATTTTTTGAGTTATTAAAAGATTATTTTTTATTCCATGTTATATTTTTTATTTATTGTTTTTGGTAATATTTTTGAACATGAGCTACAATTTATAGGTCTATAATTTTGTGATTTTAGTCTAATGCAATGCCTTATATATATTTACTAGGATAAATCATTCCCATATACCGTGTTTTTATTCCCATGAAGGTTGTCTTAAGCCCTTGGGGATTGAGGGCACCCCTCAGGTATATCATGGGTGGGAAAATGGGCCTGGTTCAAGAGTTACCTATAACACTCTTAAATTATATAATAATAACAATGTATTTGATAACATAGGGTACATATACCACCATCCCTAAATAACTCACAAAATATATTTTGTTAAATTTAATAACTTTGATAACTTGAGGAATACTCTCACCCAAGTCTAAAAAACCATGATATAATATTCCCTTATAAAATTTAAATTTAATTTATAATGTATGATGATTATTGACTTAATTATTAATACTTCAGTTATTTATTTATTATAAATACAATAAAAAGCACTAAAAATGATTTATTAAAAACTATAATTTTCTAAAAAGATAGTTTAGTCATTCTTAGTGGACATAATTTAAAATTAATATTTTCCACATTTAGAAAATATATTGTAGAAAATAAAATTAATTTTTTAAATCATCGTATCTAAATTATCTTATAGGTTATATATTGGGATTTTTCTAAAAAGTTTCATTTTTTGATGAATAGTAAAAAATAAACAATTATTATTGAAAATTTCATTTTGAAAAAAAATTAATGGTAAATTATATTATAAATTGGAATTAAAGTGAAATAAGTTCAATATAATATCAATTAATCCAATTTATTAAATTAAAATGATTATCAAATTCAATGTTAAAATGAATACTTTGTAAATCATTTAAACATTTTCTCATTAAAAACTGGTATTCTCGTCATGTCTATAGGATTAATTTAAAATTAAAATTTCCCACAATATGAATTAAATTTGTAAAAAATTATTTAATATTTTCAATAATCATAATTTAAAATTTATAATAAGGTCATATTAATTTTCAACCATAATGAATAGTGAAATAGTAAAAATTAATTTCTGTGGTTTTGGTAAAAATGGATTTTCTGTAGGGTAAGATTTTAATGATATGGGTTATAAATGAAAAAAACATTTATAGAACAATTTATATAAAAATATTATCAAATTATCATATCAAGGATTTATTATATCCCATTTTGGGGGATTGTTTAAAGATATAAACTTGGGTGTAATTGCATCTTTTCAAAAATTACAAGTGTGCCACTCACCTCAAATATAAAAGGCCAACAACACAACTCACTTATTGAATCTGTAAAATAATTTTGGGTGTTTCAATAACTATCCCAATCACATCCAAAAATAATTCCCCTCATTTTACATGCATCAATTTTGGTAGAAATCTAACATAGGAAGGATTTTGTGAAAACATAAGGGGGATACCCGAATAAGAGGTAATGTTCTCCAATGATCAATTTTATTTTATTTCTTACTGCAAATCAGTAAATTAATATTAAATTATTAGGATATAATAACCAAAGTATATTAAATATATTTTGATTTTTTATTATATTTTCATTACATAAATCCATCTACATATCCATCAAAATGGGATATTAAATCCTTATTCATCTGTACGGCAGACTACCACCACATAAACCAATGTCATTCATTTTTTTCCATTACCACCTATCACGATTAGATATAATGATGGATATAAATTAAATATATGATATAAATAAAATAATTATACATATTTATTTATTATATCATTTATATTAATTTTTTATGTCCACTCTGTAGGACATACGACAATGTCGCTCATGTGTACGGAGAACTACTTCCTTATGAAGTGATGTGATTCATCTTTCTACAAAAATTTGCATAGATAGTGATAAGGATCTTTTTAATGGTTATATGTGATATAAATTAAATAATTATTTTATTCATGACATTTTTATAATTATGTGCATATAATATATCATATTTTTTTTTCACTAAAAATATGATATTATCATTCGTGTACATCTAGACTACCGCTTTCATGAAATTATGTGAATCTTTTTTCATCACCACATCACATGTACTATATATATAAGAATATTTAAAAGAAGTAATATGTTATATAAGGTATTATTATCAATCAGTGAAAATAAAATATTACATACCTTATTTCTATAAGGACCATTGAAATGTAGAAACGTTACTCATGCATACGTACAACATACAGTCTCCATGATAGTAACATACTTCATTTCTCAAAACAAAATTTCAGGATTTGTAATAAAATTATAATTTAGGTATAAATATAATAATTTTTTTAATATTCTAGATATTATATAACTAAATAATATTCACAAGAACCAAACCATTCATATCAAATAACGAATGGGAAAACAAGGCTAATAACACCTTATACAATGAAAATAATGAATGATTATTAATAAAGGGGTAATAAAATGTTATAAAAGGATCATATAAGATGTTAAAAATATAAATATAGTTTTTAATAATTTAATAACATTTCTAAAATAACTTTTCATGAGGTTAAATCACATTCAATCAAATGAAAGCATGAGGTAATTGATTTCATCTCAATTTCATTTCACCGAGGTATATTATTATGTTATGCAGATAATTTTTTTTATATAGTGAATATACAACCAATTTATAATTTTATATAATTAATGATTCATTCTTCATGGTATTTTCTGTCTCAATTTTAATTATTTCATCTAATATGATTTTAATTAAAAGTTATGTAAAATATTTTATAATTCAATTTCTTCTCAATGACTTATATCACACCTTCATTATAATTTATATTTTGAGATTATGGGGGTAATTACATTTGATTATATCTTTTTTTTGTTACCACTTGTTTTATGCGGATTTAAAATTAATAAACATATTTTATTGAGTAACTAACTCTCTGGTGAACATTATAATGATATTAAAGGGTTTATTTTTCAATCTCATTCGAATTGAGATTGTTTCTTCTTATATTTTATTTAATGAAAATTATTTCATAATTGTTTAATAATCCCTTTCAATTTTATCCTAATATGAATATTCATTATATTTTCTTGTAATAGTAACATTTTTCATCTTTATGTTACATAAAATAATTGAGAAAATGGTTTAAGAAAATCTGACTTTATTTTTCACATTAGTCAAAAATAAGTTTTCTTCTAAAACTATGTTTTATTAAAATGTTTCCAATTATTTTTAAGATCTCTAAATTGATTTATTAAATGAATTTCTACTCATTTTTAATTTTTACAGAATTTAATTAAATTAATAATCATAGTATTTTCTAAACAGCGCACTTTTTTAAAATTTTATTGTGAAAAAGAAATGTTCTTTTTAACATGTACGATATGTATGTATTTACCCAACATGATGAATATAATTTCATTCAAGATTAATTTGAATGTTTAATAGAATATTTTAATGATTTCTATTTTCATAATTTTATAGAGATACTTAGTTTTTTAGAAGTTATTTTAATAGAAAAGAAATTTCAAAATGCTTTATGTTTTAAAAAGTGATTTTCAAAATGAAATGAATATTTTACGTTAGGAAATTTTTAATGAAAATTTTATAGTATTTATATTCATAAATAAAAAAACTATTATTCATACCCCAATGGTCATATATTGTATTTTCACCATCCCAATTATTACTCTGGATGGTTGATGATCATTTCAAACAAGGAAAATTTTGACATCCACTTCTTTGATTCATTTTTGTAGTGATTAACTTTCTGTTAAAGAATTTACATTCCAATGATCATTGGAAAATAAATTTCCCATAAATATTAATATTATTTATCATGTATATGTTTATTTATTAAAATATATATGTTATATATATATATAGTGTTCTATGATGAATGTTATTTTTTTACATGGGGCAATATGGATAATTTCACCTTTCATATTCAATATGTATATTTAATGATAATACACATTGTACATGATCAATTTAGATTATTAAATATATAAATAATTTTTTGGACAAAAAATACATTGGTGGGTTCTAGAAATTGATATTACCTCAATGCATCACTAGTCTTATGAGAAGAAACAGTTGGCTAGCCTTAGTTGCATGGGTTATTCCCATTAGTTTTAAACATCCTTGAGAACATATCATAATTATAGAGGTATCATATTATTAAACATGATGCCCAATAATAAATCATTGAATTCATTTAGAATTCAGTTTTAATTATTTGTTATATTTTTACAATGAAATTACTTATTAATGCATTTTATTAGTAGTTTATTGATTAAATGGAATGTGTTTTGAGTTATTAAATTTTCAAAATTATTATTCCATATCTAGTTATAATATTCATGTTATTTATTACATGAAATGTGTGTTCTGTTATTTAGTCTTACATGTTGATTGTTATTATCGATTCATGATAGCTTCAATTATACTTCACCCTTACTGATAATTTGAGCTCATCCTTATTTTTTTCCCTTTCCCTAGGAATCCATGAATGCTACTGTGATTTATATGAAAGGATATGTTATAGGAAATTAGTTTATTCTCCAAAAAATATATGTTGAAATTTTCTTTTGACCAAATTTAATTTAGAAATCATGTATGAATCTTGATTACCAAGACTACTAAACTATTTGTTTCATTGGGATGTGATTCCTTATATCTTTTTATATTGTAAATAATTTGATACTAGCTCCTAGATACTGGGATCAATCTCTCTATAGTTAGTATAAAAGAAAATTTAGTAGAAACCATGAGAAATATATTTAGAAAAAACATAGATTAGAGAATATTAACCTATGATATAATTTCATGACATGTATAGAAGAAAATTCCAATGTTTTGTAAAAGTATAGATTATGTGGTTTTTCCAAGAAATACATCACTGTTCGGATACTATGAGTGGATGTGGTTCTTAAATATATGTTCGTTGGGCTAATAAATATTAAATTCTCAAATTGGTATTGACCCAATAACCTCCTAATGCCTAAAAATGGGCCGTATTGTGCACCTTTTTGACACTCCAAAGGGATATTCTTAGGATAATTCATATTTTCATTGCAAACTATTTTGAAGAATTTGAATAGATATCAAAATTAATGACCTAGGTTAATCCCAAGGTGTATTATATTTAAAATAACATGTTTTTTAAAGGTTGGGTTTTAAGCATCAATTATTATTAAATCAAATAAAAGACCTCTTTAACTGGGTATGGGGAGACCCATTACATAGATCAAAGGCCTAGTGTTTATTTAGCCCATTTCATGGACCGTAGGACCAATTTATTGGCCCAAGGCCCATTTTGTGAATAGTAATACTACAGTACCTACATTCCTACAGTACCACATAGTACCCGCCACCGCTATAGTGCTTTGCTACCACTACAGCGACCTAATGCCGCTGTAGCACCTACCGTTGCTACAGTGCCGCCACTACTATAGTACCTGCTCCCAATGGGATTTGAAACCCCATTTTTCATAATTTAAATATATTATAGATGTTTATATGATTTTTCCAATATGGTAATTGATTCTTACAACATTTATCGGTTTTTTTAATGGCTGAGACCGAAAAGGATCTTGTTAACATAGAACATGATGTAAGATTTTGTGACTAAGAGAAAAAAATGTTATGATGATAGTAGTGAAATATATCATAATTATTCCTAATATTTTATCATAAATATTATTAATAACCTATATATTAACCAACCCTCAGACCTATCAATAAAGAGATAGAGGAATGTTTCTATGAAATCAAGTGGTGGAGAACATGGAGGAAAGAAGGCCCATTTTCCACCATTTTAAAAATGTCGGAAGAAAATTCCATGAAGTATTATCCGTGGAATGGTAAAATGATTTATATTTTAATATTGTGCATAATGAAAATAATTTCTGGGGGAAATTGAAGAGTATGATGGAAGCAAATAAATCCCATCCTAAGGCTCCATTTGATCTTTTTATTAGAAATATGGGGAGCCTAAGAACTATCTAAATGAATCACATCTACTAAAGGTTAAAACCTAGACTAGAAAGGAACCATGTTTGAATAAAATGGATGAATTATTTTTGTATTGGGATTCCAAAATTAAAATTTAGAATTATTTTTATGAATAGACTTTTGGTTATAAGATTCATGAAACATCTAAGTATTTTTTTAATTATATAAGCATATGTGTATTCATTGGAATACGATTTATGGATAAAATCATGGGTTATTGAGTATAAGATTTTTCACAACTTGAATGTATTAAACATCCCATTTTAGATTCTATGTGAGGGGAGTTTACCAAGATTAATAATATTTTGGGACAAGTTTATTTTAATACCACCCAAAGGTTTAGTATATGTATTAGTGAACTTTTATTTTAGGAATAATAAAATCAATTTATTAAGAATAATTTTAATGTTATTAATAAAAATTTCAGTTAAAATTCATATTAATGACAATGTAAAAAGTGTAAAAATAATATTATGAGACTTTTGGAAAAAACAGTTTCATTGAAGACCATAGTAAGAAGTTTATTTAATGATTACATTTATTTCAAGGAAGCCCATAATACATATTTTTGGAATGTTATTGGAATTATAATAGTATAGATTAGAAAAATGATAATGGACATACTAGGTGAAAACCCTTTACATCAAGAAATGTCGTGAGGCATGAACCCATGATTAAATATTGATATGAATTTATTGCATACCAATAGTAGACATGATTTCTTAGTTAATATGTCATTCATTTTTTCTTAAATTATTTTAAAACCCAATATTAATGAAGAAGTACTTGTTTTATATTTTAGGTTTAGAGATTAATTTATAATATTAGATAACATGTAATAAATGAAATATTTTTAGAAAAAATATATATAAAGAAATAAAATTATACAATTTAATGGATCGTAGAAACCATTAAAATTAATTTTACTGCTTCGTGCATAAAAAATTTATTTTTAAATATTCAGTTCATAGATTATGTGATGAATATGAGATTTCTCAAAGGATTACAAATGAATAAAATTTTACATATGAAAAGGAAATGTATCAATAAGTTATATTACCTTATATTGTTAGAGAAAAAATTAATTCCTCAAATTTTGGAAAAAATCAATAAATAAAATTTTACACTTTTAAATTAATATATAATGAATCAAATTGACTTTTAAATCATCTCATATTTATGGTTTGGAGGCCCTTACCTTTCTATTAATCTGTCCCTTTCTTGGAATTAGTGACCTCAACCACTCTCTATAGTTATTTATGATTTTTTTCTAGGTTGATATATTAACATGCACTAATGATGTAAAACATAGAAACATAGTTATGTGTTATTACATATGAATTTATCACTTCACATTCTATATAATTATTCGGATGTTTTATTAACTCTTTTTACAATGTGTGTTTTCACAAAAATAATATTCCAATATTAAACACTTTATTTAAAAAATAAATTCTAAATTTTGATGATAATTTTTGTTTAAGGTTGGAAGAATGGAACACCCAAAAACTATATAATATTAACATTATATTTTATAGTGTATGAAACATGAAACATAGAGCTTAAATAACCCACAACATACATTTCAATAAATTTAATCACTTAGATTGCTTGTAGAACAAGAAAACCTGAATCTAAATGAACTATAATATAATATACCTTTATAACATATCTATTAAATATCTTTGATGGAATATTTATAACTAAATGATGAAAAAATTTATTACCTATCGATTAGAAATCAAATAAGAATAATTTAAAATAAAAACACATTTTTCTGAAAAATTGTATTTTACTAAAAAGATAGTCTAGTCTCAAAATTGGAACATAAATTAATATTAAATTTTACCAATTTTATAAAATTTATTTATATAAATAAAATTAATTTTTGAAATCATCAAATAAAAATTATAATAGTGTAAAATTTTTGGATTTTTCTGATAAGTTTCATTTTTTATAGATTTTAAGAAAACCGAATTTTAATTGAAAACTACATTTTTTTAAATTATTTTTAAGGTAAAATTATATTTTTAATTGTTTTTAGTGTAAAATTAATTGAATTATATATCAGTTATCCTAATTAATGTCATTTTTTAAATATTCATATTGATGTTTTTTGTTAAATATTTTTAAAACCTTTGAGCCTTTTCTATTTAAAAACTGAATTTCTCATCACGTATATATTCTTATTTTTACATTAAAATTTCACACATAAGTGAATTTAATTTAAAAAAATTAATTCCATATTTGGAGGAAAAATATTTTATAGTTTATAATAATTTGAACATAATTTTTTACCAAAAATAATTTTGAAAACAATAAAAATTAATTAATATGATTATGGTAAAAAAAGATTTACCGGGGTTTACACCGAGATGATATGGGTTAAAATGGCCCATAAACATTTCCAAAAAAAACATATTATTTCCATATTCCAACATTATATGTTATCGTTTCAATAATGGCCCATTTTTTAGACTTTTTGGCATGATAAAATCGTGGGTGTAATTCAATCTTTTCAAAAATTAAAAATTTGACACTCACCTCACTTATAAAAGGCCACACCCTATAATATCTTCATCAATACTTATAAAACGTTTGGATTGGAAAATAACTACACATATATATTCAAAAAAACTGTAACCTAATACTATAATCCTTATTTTTTGAATAAATCCATCATAGAAAGAAGTGGTGAAAACCTAATGAGGATACACAATGAAGAGGTAATGTTCTCCAATATGAAATATTATGATTTTTATTCCTCCACATCCTTGAAGTATTATCAAAAGATGAAGATATAATAATATAAACATATTATATATAATTATATTTTTTCATTTTATGTGCATTATATAAAAACATCCAAACTTCCATGAAATGGGTTACAAGTTCTTCATTGGTGTGTACGACAGACTACCGCTTCATGAACCGATGTCATTCATTTTCCCATTACCTCCTATCACAATTAGATATAGTGATTTATGTAAATTATATATATGATATTTATAACATAATTAAGTAACATGATTCATTATATCATATATAATTTTCATAATTTTCATTCATTAGAATATAGGATAATGTCAATCGTGTGTATGACAAACTACCGCCTTGCGAAACGATGTGACTTTTCATTACCTTAATGTTTGAATGGAGACTGATAACGAAAAATTTAATGATTATATATGATATAAATGACATAATAATTATATTAATGATTTTTTTATCATTCTATAATGATAATATGTCAATTTTTTACATGAAAAACATGATAACATCTTTCGTGTATGTGTGGACGACTTTATTCATGAAGTGATGTAAATCTATATTCATCCTAAAAAAATGATAATATATATTATAATATTTAAGAGATATTATATGATAAATATTATATTATGTTCATTATAGAATAATAAAATATCACTTAACTTCTTTCTATAATGATCACTGAAAATGGAAACGTTACTCTTGTGTACGTATGACCTGCTGGGTAAATGATTGTAACATACTTAAATTCTGAAAAACAAATTTAGTTATTAGTTTTAAAAGAATAATTGATGTTTAAATATGAAAATTATTTCATGATTAGTATTTTGGTGATGGTGGAACCATATAATATTCAAATTTACTAGAACATTCATAGAAAAACACGAATGAGAAAACAAGTATATTAACACCCAAACAAAAGAAAATAATGAATGTTCATTAAATTTTGAAAACCCATTATACATGAGGTTAAATTACATTCAATGAAAAGGAATCATGAGTTAACAGATTTCATCTCAATTTCATTTTATTAAGAAATATTATAATGTTATAAACATAATTTTTTTTACAGTGTATATAATTCCAATTAAACATGTAATACAAGTAATAATTAGTTATTTAAGGTATTATATGTCTCAATTTTAATTATTTCATCTAATTTTATTTTTAATGATAATTAACAAATTGTAAAGAATTTCATAAATCAATTTCTTTTCATTGGGTTATATTAAGGATTCATTTTATTTAATATTAGGAGATTATGTGTGTAATGAATTTTAAATATCTATTGCTTTATTTCCTCTTGTTTTATGTGTATTTTCAAGTGATACATAAAATAAATTATGTGAATAATTCTCACATCAACATTATAATAATTTTAAAGTGTATATTTCCCAATCATATTCTAATATAGATTTTTTATTATTGGATTTTAGTGGAATGAAATTATTTGAAAATTGTATAATAATCCAATTGAATTTTTTACTCCTTTGATGGTCATGATATTTTAATTTATTAAAACCCATTTCCCATTATCAATTAATTAAAATAATTGTGAATTTTTATGAAAATCTGACTTCATTAATCTCTTCTATCAGAAATACATTTTCTTCAAAAAACATTTATTATAAAAATCTTTCCATAAATGTTTTTAAAATTATGGTAATGATTAATTAAATAATTTTCTACCTATTTTGACACTTTTTTATTGAAATTTCTTTCTGGTTTTATAAACAAGGAAATTTTCTAAAAAATTTACAATGAAAAAGAATTTTCTTGGTAACTTGTACAACAAGTATGGAATTACCCTCCAATATGAACATCATTAATTTAAATATTACTTTTCTTTTTTCTAAAGATATTTTTAATGAAAATTTAATTTCTAAAATTTTCTAAATTTTTATTTTTTAAATTTAATTTTCAAGGAATATGATTTTTAAAATGTTATATATTTTAATAAGTTATTTTTGAAATGAAAAGGATATTTTACTTATGAATGATTTTCAATAATTTTTTAAATATATTTCTATTCATCAATGAATAAACCATTAATTATTACTGTAATGACTATATGCTATATGTATACCATCATTATTCTTGAACCAGATGGTTTATTATCATTTTTACTAAGGATTTTAGTGACATTAATATCCTTGAATACTTTTTACACTCATTAAATTTCAATCAAAATATCCACTTTACTAATTTAATTGGACATTAAATTTTCCCTAAATATGAAGATTATTTATCATAGATATTTTTATTTCTTAAACTATATATCATTTCTATATATGGTGTTTTATGTTGAAATTTCATTATTTATCATTGAAAATATTGATAAATCTGTAGTCCTTAATAAATATGGATATTTTATGATAAGGCACATTATCCATGAATTAAATCAATTGTTCAGAATACAAGGAATTATTTGGAGAGAAAGACATGGGTGGGGACCGATTATAGATTTCCCCTCGATGCATTAGTCTTATTATGAGAGAAAAAAATATAGTTAACATTAGTTTAAAAAGTTTCCAAGCATCAATTTTATTAACTCTTGAGAATAAATCATGATTTGAGAGGAACTATGTTCTTAATACATGACATACAATAATTAAGCACCACCTTCACTGAGAATTTAATTGTTATTATCTATGATATTTTCATAATGATATTATCTTTAGACACATTTCAGTCAATGTTTACTGGTTAAATGACATGTGTTTTCAGTTATTAACATTACCATATTGATTATGACTTAACTTGTTATGATAGTCATGTTATTTATTACAAGATATGTGTGTATAGTAATTTTACCTAGAAAAATTTTTTATCCTTAGTGATTCATGATAACATCCATTGTAATCAACACTTATTAATCATTATAGCTCACCCCAAGTTTTTTATTTTCACAATAATCCATGAAGTTTACTAAGAATTCTATGGAAGGATATACTAGAGGAAATGATGTTATTCATGAGAAAATGTGTTTTAAAATTGTGTATTCAAATGTAATATTTGAATAATGTTTGTATCTAGATTACAAATACTAATGAAACTATTCATTATTAAAAGATGTGTTTTATTATATATTATGGGAATATAATAATGTAGACACTTGCTCTGGGCTACTTGGGTCAGGGTCACTACAATAACCCAGGTTGGTTCATGATAGTTATTAACATAAAATTAATGATTTTTATGATATATACATCTTATATGTTAGGATTGTATAGGAATTAAGGTCTCCCATGAGTATTGATTTTTAGATGTTAGTACTATGGGTTTGATTAATCACTATACTAAGGCCTTTGTTCCTATCAATGAACGTATAGGTTTGATACATGTCATACAATTCTTTATTTTTTGGGGGATTTAATTTATATAATTATAAAACATTACCTGAAGGTGTTTTATATACCTTATAACATCCCAAAACCAGAATCTACTAAACTGGTGCTCTGAATCGGGTTTACCCATGACCTCAAGCGCACCTCCATCGGTTAGGACGAAGATGATAATGAAGATTATTGTATTTAGGTGTTTTATTTTTTCAAAGATGTTTGATAAGAAATAAATAACATCACATTGTAAAGGTATATGATCATACTGAACATCATATTTGAGGAATCAAAATCAAAATTTGTAAAAATTCTATTTGATTAAGAAATAAATATATTACTAGATGATATGGAATTTTCAATTCTCTCCCCAGTAAATATAATGATGATAAATATGATTGATCAATGGTTAAATATCATAACATATGGGGCTCATAATGAATATATTCGAGTGGTTTTGGAATAGAGTGATTCATTGATAAACTATTCATTAATGAATTATTCATTGATGAACTATTCTTGATACTATTTTTTCTCACAGTAAACATGGCTCATGTGGGCTTAGACTATGTGTTGAATAAATCTTTGATCCCTATAAGAATCGAAAGATGTGAATTTTAGTATAAGATGATTGAATCATTGATGAAGTATGAATTTGGGTTTTTTCAAAAATCTAGAGGACCTAAAAAAATTATGAATGGTGTTGATGATGCATATTTTTATGGTGGCTTAGTTTCCCAGTGTTTTCCAAATTTTTTGTCTCAAAATTTGGAGTCTGTATTATAGAAAATTATTTTTTTCTAAAAAGGAGTTCATAGAATGTATTTTTTGGACTGAAAAACATAGTTCATGGTCTGTATTGAAGGTACATGGAATGATGAAGGAAATCAATAAAGGAATATATTTACAAATTAGAGATATGCGGATCGTGAAGCATGCTACATAGACTATATAGGGAAAATAGTTTGTAGGAGGATTTCAGTTATGATAGGATAAATATTCATTATAGGCTCATCATTTTTGGTTGATAAGTGACGATTTTGGGAGATGTAAAGGGTTTTAGTTTGTAGAAGGCAACAACCATTACAAAGGATTAAGGCACAATGTAGAACACATATCAAACCTTGTGGTGATGGATAAACAATATCAGGGTTTTGGGCAATTCAGATTACTGGGTTTTATGGATGATATTTACCTATATAATGAAATCTAATCATATAATTATAATTTGAGAAATTCATTATAGAAGATCATCACTATTGGAATAATTTGGGTACATTTGAAGTAGTTCCTGTGGTATAATTACAAGGAGGGATGTGGTTCACGAAATAATGATTCCTAAAAGGAAGATGTCTATAGAAGGAGTTTTGGGGGCTCAGTATCTTAGAAAGAAAAAATTATTGCAAATCCAAGGCAATTTGCAGAGAATAGGTAGTTTTCAAGGCATCTTGCATCCATGATGTAGTGGTGGTCTGGGAAGGAATGGTAGTCCACATAGCACTTATTCCATGCAGTGCAATGAAATTCATAGAGGATACAAGACATTTCACATTTAATAATATAATGTTCACAAAGAGACTAAAAAATATTTTGATATAAATTTTTATAAACAAAAATTAGTAGAATCGTGGGATTTCCATTTCATGAAATCTGACATAAAAATAGGACTGGGAAAATAGTCTGAGTATTCATAAAAATTCTAGGATGATCTTACCATCTTATGGTTGAGAATGTAAAGAATTGTTTTGAATGATCGAATTTTTTTAATGTTGATAAATAAGCACTATAACTTGATTGTTAAAAAAATTGTATTATATCATTTTGTGCTACTTGAATCGCAAGTTATATTGTATTGAACATACCACTACATGAGGGTGATGGAATATCCTACTCATTATATTCCAAACAAAAGGATTGTTTTCAAGTGGAATGTGTGGAATTAGAGTATTTTGAAACTATTATGAGGACTAGATACTCTGGTTTATCAGTGAACCTTTTAAATTCTTATGTTCCATTGGATGTGTGTTTTATTTATTTTCAATAGGGAATAAATATATAATTTAAAGGAAAATTTGTTTCAAAATTAAGTAATCTTAAAAGAAAAATAAATCACTGATTCACCCCTCCCCCTCTCAGTGATACATGAATCCTACTTGGGTTATCTCAACCCGTATTCTAGAGGTTGCTGACTAGTAGAGAGGGTCTAATGGATCTAATGGGGCGACTATACCCTCTTTACTTAGCTATGAAACAGAAAATGACATTTTAAATAATATAAACAATAAAAAATAAACCAGAAACATTAATTACTAACCATTTCCAAAAAATGGTACTAAAAACAAATTAAAATAAATATTCTAGGTCATGATAATAGTTCCATGAGTGAAAAAAATTCCAAAATTAAATAAAACCACTAAATTCCCAAAATTGGTTCTGATTCATAATGCAGATCCTCATCATTCTATAACCCAAGCCCAACTAACTCTATAATATAGGTCCTTTTACCTTATCCTTACCTATAACCATGAAATCTTCATGGGTACCCAGTGGTGGCCTGAGTAGAGTGTGAGTAAAACTCCGTAGGACACCACAACTATGTCAACAAAATATCTAGTCTAAATAGACAGTGGATGAATGTAATAATAAATGTAATGATAACCAAAATAAAATATAGTTTCCATTATTTAATGATATCCACCATAGCAATTTTCACGTTTTATTCCATGGGATGGGCAAGTAGATCATTTACACTACGGCCTATGCCGGTCAATTATCATGTATAAAAGGATAAGTCAAGTTCCCTATCTCACTTGGGAAAAAATTAAATAAAAAATTACATCACACTTACCTTGGAGCCTTAGTCATTTTAGTCTCATAAAATGTATCAATTATGGGCCTAGAGTCTCTATCAAACTTTCTAATGAAAGGATTCAATGGGTTGGGTTTAGAGCCTCAGTCTAACCCAACATGTGGAAGGAGCCTTAGTCCATTATCCCACGTCACCATGCCATGTGAAAAATCATATTAATCCATTTAAAACATATACCATATAAAAATAATATAAAATTATTACACATAATGTTCATCATTCATATTTCATTAATCACATGAAACATCACGAAGCCTTAAGCATTTAGCACATTTAATATTTACATAGATTACCCCATTTAACCCCTTTCCCTTTTTTATACCATAAGACATTTATCATATTAAAAAATTACTATAATGTATCCATTTTCTCATGATTCATCAATTGACACGCATGTCCCATTTACTTAATTCAATAAAAAACTCCTAAATCATTTGAAACATTCACTTTACCCCCATTGTAACCCCTTTTCAAATTTGTCAAGAAAATACATTAAGTATTTTCCAATGACTACATACAACAATCATTAGTGCATTTTTATAATTCTAACTAATATCTCAACACATTTATCATGGCGTCTATTTCAATACAAATGAACTATAGGTTTAATATTAAAATTTCCCATATATGGGAATATTTTCTCACCCCATGGGTGGCTTTTAATGTTCTAATCAATATTGATTCATACCAAAAGAATCATGAGGGGTATAAATAATTTTTTAGAATTTTGTTTTACCAAATCACTATAAGGGAATGAAATTCACATCAAGAGGAATGAAATATACCAACTACACATGAAAAAATTGATAACAAAACTATGGGATATAACTTGTAGACCACCAACCAGAAATCCGTATTCGAATGCTCACATAACATTAACACTATATCTATATTACAGAAACCTTTGAAGCCCCAACATAAGATCTGTTGTAAAAGAAAGGTTTTAAGGATTCAATAGATGAATAATAAAACCAAATCCCTTATCCATAACATAGAATCAATAAAAGCATTATAATTACCCAAAGCTTCGATTTTTACCTAATGAAACTCCAAATGGCCTAAAAATGAAGGAGATCGACCCTTGGAAATATCTGGGAGCCTTTTTTCATCATTATGGATGTTAGAAAATAAATGGTGGAATAAATCGTGTTGAAAAATTAATATACATAGGGGAAAAGGGTTAAAATCAATCTTTTAATGTGGTTCATGTTTTGGATTCATGGTTTTCTAAAACATGTGCCAAATGTGCACCATAATATTTTGAAGTGGGGGAAAAGTTTCATGGTTACCTAGGAATCCCATACAGTTGGACAAACCATGTACCAAACATTCAAAATGCCTCTATCCAAGGTTGCACAATTTGTATTTTCCCCTTACATGGTTTATGGTAACCATGTTCCAACAATGTGACATGAACAAGATGGAACTATTTATATTTCCTTCATGTATTGAACTCCCAAAACTCCCTCGATATTCCTCATAGACCTGATAAGAATTTAATTTTACAATATTAAGTGATGCAAACAAAAAATAAAACAAGAACATAACCCTATAATGTCCGGGATCCCACAACCTCTCCACCTTATATTGGCTAGTCCTTGATTCATGCTCCAAAGCATTATTGAGATTACAAAGAAAAGAGATCAGACCATTAAACCAATAAATCATACTCTATCTCCCAAGATTATTCTTGAACATTACCATGATTACACAAAACTCAAACCAAATTCATAGCCATTCCCTGTAATGCATTATCTCTATAGTCCACAATACAAACTAGATGACCTCATAGGATGTATTATCAACAAGAACAACATCCTCAACATCGATCACATGATATTGGTATGGGTGATTCTTCTAATGTTTTGAAACATGAAAAAAAATCATGCATAAAACTATGTCAATATAGAGGAGAGAAATGATATTCCACTTGTCTTATCCTCTCCACAATCTCAAATAGACCCATGAAGCAAGGATCCAACCTACACTAAATTTGAATCGAATAGTGACCCATCCTTAGAGACACCTGATGAAACACATGACTACCCACCGTAAAAGCAAGGGGTATATGAAACCAATCCTCATAAGAATTTTTCCTACTATTAGATATATCCATGCATTTATGAATTAAAAACATCTACTCTGAGATCTCCTTCTTGAGACATGGTCCTAATAAATATTATTCCCCAACATCCATCCAATACAATAGAGATCTACATGGTCTATCGTACAATGCCTCAAATGGTTCCATATGTTTGGTAACATACTAACTATTTTTTTAAGAAAATCCCACATGTGATAAGTGCTTTTCCCATGATCCACCAAAATCTAAGACACATTCCCTTATCAAGTTCTATAAAAAATGAATAGTATATTCTTATTTCCCATCCATCCATGGGTGCAATCCCATACTCAAAAACACCTAGGTACCAAGTGTCTTTTATTGTCCCATCCAGAATGACAATGTGAAACATGAATCATGATCTAAAAATATTGTTCATGGTACCCTGTGAAGAAAACATACCTCTCGAATATACTTTTCACCCAAAAGATCGATGGTGAATGTAACTAAAATTAGAAACAAATGATCCACCCTAGTCAACGGATGCATAACTTCCACGATCACATAATTCTTCTGATTCATCCTTGGGTGACACACCATGGAATACCTTTTCATGTCATTCCATTTCCACTCTGAAATGGGAAATGGATTTAATAGACCTCCAAGCCATAGATTCTCAGACTTCACCTACCGACAGGTAAGGCATGATGCCACGAAACAAGAAACCAATTTCATCATTCCTAGACACAAATACTTCCTACGATGATTAAATTTAATTTTGGTCATGCTAGGAAGCACTGCCCACTTTGATGAATGAAACTCTTACATAAAAGCTTCATTCAAAATGTTGGTACCACATTATAACATCAAATGTCAACTATACCATCATCAATAATGGTCCAACTTGACAGTGAATCAAAACCTCTAATACTTTCCTTAATGAATATTATCCTAGTTCCCCAAGATGCCTTTAATTAATCCATATCAGAAGCATGGAGTCAAATTCCTTGGATACAAGGATCTTCTACCCATTCCCATCATATACCTCTAAACGCATCTAAACAGACATCTATATTATTCCCCTCTCATAATTGGATTCCAGAACCGCCTGATTTTGAATCTTTTGACATAGAGAATATACAACACTTTTTCCCTATACCAGTATGTATTCTAGCTCAAAATTAACGGACTAAATGTACATGACATGTGTTCACTGACATATATTATGATCACATAGAGAGAAAATTTTCATAAGTATTTTATGATTGGTATACACATTAAAAATATATCCTAATAAGTAGTGCCACTAATAGTTCTTGGTGTATAACACTATGGCCAAATGAATATTATGAGTATGGAAATTTATTTTATAGGGACTCTACAATTATGAACCATAAAAAACCACATGGTCATCATAAATCAACACTACCCCAAGCTCAACACCATATGCATCACAAAACAAGGTATATCCCTACCTAAATTCGGTATGATCTGGATCAGTGCAATTGTCAACCACATCTATAACTCTTTTAAAGAATTATCACATTCCACAAACCATTACAACTTGATTACCAGATTAGACATAACCAAAATTTTTTCATTCAAATGGGAAAAGTATTTTATGATCCATCGGTATTTTCCATTCAAACCCAGAAAACTTTAGACATCAAAAAAATTCTTAGGATTCACCCAAGAGACAAATGCTTACACTTTCTTTAATTCCACTAACATACCTGACTTTGAGATGATATGACCGATGAAATTCACCATATTAATCCCAAAATGACATTTGGATATCTTGGTGTATTGACTATTCTCTCTTAGTGTACTCAAGATGTTGTCCTGATGTTTGTCATGATCTTTATGAGTCATAGAGTACACCAAGATGTCATAAAAAAACATGTCTACAAACATAACTAAAAACTAATCTTATTAAGTTTAAATAATTCAATTCATTAGGTCTATAAACACTACGAAAACATTTTTCAAACAGAATGAAATCCACAAAAACTCATATAACCCATACCTTATCCTAAATCAGTCTGCGATACATCAGAAGGTCTCACTCTCAGATGATCATATCCTAATCTTAAATCAATCTTATAGAATACTGAAGCGCCACTCAAATGGGAAAAACTGATCTATTAAAATAATATGTTTTGTATTTTTGACTCCCATCTGATTCAACAACATACAATCAATACATATTTGCAAAGATCCACCAGACTTCTTGGTAACCAAGACAAACAAGTATAAATTTTGGAAATATCCATGGTCTAAATCCATCTATATAAGTGTAAAAATACTAGATTTAAGCTATATCCATTGTTCTAATGGTATGTGGAAAATATTGGAATTGTTATAGAAAAAAGGTAGAACCATAGTTCTGATGAGTTTTACCCATGGTTGCCACTATAGAAACAACACCTAATGTCACGATTTAAAAAACTGTGGAAATATCCCCCCCAGTTTTCCACCGTGGAAACATGTCTATATCCATAGTTTAAATCGTGACTATAGGATAAATTTAAATGGTAGAAAACGATGGATATATCCTTTCAAATCATTGTTATAGGTGTAACAATAAATTTCTCATAGTATAATTTCACATCCATTCCTCTTCTACACGAAACCAGTAAACATACCACTACCCCACATCCAAATTATGGTATAAATATATATTGTAATTTATATCTTTTAAAATAGTAAAAATATGAATAATACTGATTTCAATAGGTCTTCCTACCAAATTACTGTGTGAATATTTTTTCATGTGCTCAAGTAGAAAACCTATATCGATATTTTTCCTAAACTATGTCCATAGATGAAGTATATGGCCACATATCTAAAAAATCCTTAGATATAACCTTCATAAAAACAACCAATAGCCATGATTATGGAAAAATATTGCTAGATCCTGCACTTATAGACACATTTATATGAAAATCATACCTATACCCTTTGAAAGAAATACTTATTGCCATAGTTTTATGAAAATAATGGCTATAGCCTTAAAAAAATAACCTGTGGACACAGTTTTGATGGAATCGTCTCCATGGACTTTGAGAAAACTACTTATAGCCACAGTTCCATGAAAACCGTTGCTATAGGTAAATGATATATCCATGGTTTTGGAGAACCATGACTATAGCCTTCAAATAATTACATATTGCCATGGTTTAAGGAAAATTGTCGCTTTTAGTGCATGATACAACCATGGTACTGTAAAAACATTGTGTATAGACTTGAAATAAATACCTATCGCCTTGTTTTTTTAAAACCATAGATATAGGTCCATAGATAAATCTTGACATCTAGTAATGAGTAGTCATGAACAATGCAACATACTAGCATGAATTAACACTATGTTATATAGTTCATCCAACTATTATTTATGTTCTTAGAGCTCATCTAGATCCATCCTATGTAGAGGAATGGAAATTTGCTTTACTCCTAGTAGAAAATATATCCTGAACTCAACAACTTTATCAGGTGGAAGCCCTGATAATTACTTATGAAACACATCCAGGAACTGATCTAGGATAGGAGGAAAGAAAATATGCTCAAATCCCCCATAATCAAGCCTAACAAAAGTAACTTGGGTTGTGACTTCACCCATATTATGAAAAACTGGCCTTGTATGGCCTTTCCAAACATCTAATTCCCTGCGATAAACATACATATTTCCTTCTAGGGACATAAAAATCACCCTAAAGTGGTAAAATAAATTTCCTTCTCAATACAATTATAGCCAATACATGCCCAAAAACAGAAAAACGAACATCTTTGGCACATACGAGTCCCATAAAAATGGTAATCTCCAATCTCAAGAGCACACCCCTTATACTACTGAATATATTCTCCACACACTCCGACCAGTGTATCGATTGACATGAACCCACAAAAAAATTTCACTGCTAGTCCCAACACACACACAAGAAAATAAGATATAAAATAATAAGAAGCACCTATATCAATAAATGAATTAGAAAGCACTGAAGAAACACGAGTTATATATCAAACTATCAATGGTCTAACATCCTTGCCTCTAGGTGTAGACTAAAATTTATGAAGCTGGCCTGCCCCTCTACTATGAAATATGGTCCATGTATATAGTTTTATACAGCTTAGATGATATGGATGATCCCATTTGAGAGTTCCTACTCCATTACCCCAACCAGTAGGGATGGTAGAGCAGTTGTTTCCTTCCTGATGTTTGGTATCCAACCCCTGCCTATATTTTGCATAATCCTAGATCCTCCATCAGTACCCATTGGTCAATGGTTTCTATATAATATCTTCGCATTCCCCAACACACCATATGATTGACACTCATCTAGTTGTTTGGGACAACATCCATGCTTGTGCCCCGACCTGCCACACTGATAGTAGAAACATAGGTCACTGCCCTATGATGATGGTTCCCCTTTCAGACTACTCTATCCACCAATACCCTAGTCTAAACTCTCGATGTAGCACTTCTTTCCATCAGATGCTTCACAACTGGTTTGTCCAACTAGAACCGCATGCCCAACATGAGAGGCATCCTTTAGGTTCTATTTTAAAATAAGGGAATGATCCACTACTTCAAAAAACCTATATAAATAAATGATACATACATGTGGATTGATCTTATGTTTATGCCCATCATGGAAACATCTCTCCATAGCTTCCTCATCCCCTACCAAATCTAGAATAATGTGTTTCATGTTTTTTAAGTGTCTAACAAACTCCATCACTGACATAGGCCACTGGGTTAACCTCATAAACTCTACATCCTACTCTATCCTCAAGGCCTATGGAATAAAATTCTCAATAAACATCTCATGGATGTCTTTAAACTACATACTATCAACCAGATGAGTTTGGACCAAAACATCCCACCATCACTTTTCTTAAATCTATAATATTTATGATTCCACCATGAATCTTTAGTCAGGAAGAGTCTCAATGTGATCATGAATCATATGGATAGAATATATCCCAAATTCAGCTACATTAGGTCTACCCTCAACCTCAAAATATTAAGGGTTTTGTAGATTAAACTGTATTGACAGCTAAAACAAACTCAGCCTGACCCACCCTAGGTCCCTTTCTATCAGTTAGATAAAACGAGCGAAGTTATCATAGAACTAATCCTCTCCATGATTATCTTACACTAAAATATTTTTCTTGCTCTGCTATATGTGGAGAATTCTTGGTGATATCCCCTTTTCTTCTAACCAGTACATAATATCATGGTGGCATCATCATATAATTCAAAACACACCCCTCATAACACATAAAAAAGCATCAATATTTTCAAAATGGAACCCCTTAGATAGGAATAAACAACCCATTCCACACACTATCTTAAAGGATATCATTAAACATTTTTGATAATTACCACCACCATGTTTTTCACCCACTTAAACCCTTTCATTAAACAAGAACACTTAACCTTAATTTTCATTATTTTTATTTTTAAATTAATATCTTCTTTTTTAGACATTATTTTATTCTAATTCCTAAAGAATATTTAATTCATTCTTTCCTTTAAGTCCCACACATTGATCCCATGTGTTCCTACCATGATGCATGCCACCCATATACCTAGGTGCTTACCATGATTCATGAATTCACAACCATGTTCCATTCAACCCATAAGAAAATTACCATAATAAATTCACATCAAAAAACAATTACATCACATAATAACATTCAACTGTTACAACACACATCCAGAGCAACGATCCCACCTTGGGTACATGGGTGTTCCTTAATACATGGGTAATCTACTCCCATGAATGAGACCACTTCCAAGGCATACAACCTCATAATATTTTTTCTTCCATTCTCAAATAGTAAGTCACAGAAAAGAACCTAGCTATGATACCACATTGTAACATCTCCAACCCAAAATCAACTGAACCAGTGATCCAATTCGGTTTTCCACATGACCTTATGCATGAATCCTCATATTCCAGATGTTTCTAACTAGTAGCGAGGGTCAAATGAATCTAATGGGATGTATACACCCTATTTACTAGATTATTACACAACAGATGACATATAAAATAACTAAAACAATAAATAATAATGAATTATAATTCATTACTCAATATTTCCCAAAATGTAGTAACCATGAAAATAAATAAACATTCCATATCATGCTAACAATTCAATGACTGGAGAAAAACCCATAAATAAATACAACATCCAAAGTACCAAAATGGTTCTTAACTCCATGAATATATCCACATACATGCATATCCGAAACCCAACTAAAATCTATAGCATAGGTCCTTTCCCTTTATCTGTACATGCAACCATGAAATATGTTCTAGTACATTATGAAGGACTAAGAAACCTGTGAGTAAAAATTAGTAGGCCACCTCCAAAAGTGTATAAAAAATATCTAATCGCAATTTATAGTGAAATAATGTATAAATAAATTAAATTATAACCAAAAGAAAACAAGAGATCCATTCATTAAGAATATGCACCTTATAAATTTTCATCAATATTTCAATTGGTTAGGCACTTACATCATTTAAACTACTCCCTATAACGTCCAATTATCATGAATAATGGGGATAATACATGTTCCATATTTAAATAGGAATAAATATTTAATAAATAAATACATAAACTACCATGGAGCCTCCATCCATGTAGTCTCATTAAATGCATCTATTAGGTGCCTAGAGTCTCAGTCCGACTCCATAATTCCATCAATCTAGGGGTGGGGTTTAGATTCTATCAAACCCTACCCATGAGTGGAGCCACAACCCATTATACCAGACAAACTAGATATGTGCCCAATCTTATTCATCCATTTACCACATATACTATATTACAAATCATACATAACCAATACAAATATTGTTCACAATTTACATTTCATTTACCACATGAAATATCACCATGCCTCAACCATTTAGAACATTTTCCATTTACATAGAATGGATCATTTAACCCATTTACCATTTTAAATCATCAAACAATTTATCCTATTAAAAAATTTCCATACATTATCTCATTTCACATCATTCATCAATTTATATGAATTATCCCATTTATAAAATTCAATTACAAACTAGTAATTCATTTTACACATTCTCTTTACTCCCTTCATAAAACATTTTTTAAATTTTTCTAAAAAACCCTAAATTCCATTTCCATCTAATAGACACAACTATCATTATTTCATTTTTACAATTTTATCTAATATTTCAACACATTTATCATGGGATCTATTTCAACAAAAATTATATTTAGGCATAACATTATGATATTTTATGTCCGTGAATATTGGAACACCCAATGGGTGGCCCTAAATCGTATAATCAATCTTGATGCATACCATGAGGATCATGAGGTTTCTAAATCATCTTTTATCCAACTATTTTACCAATAATTTATAAAGATATCAAAATCACATAAAAAAGGAAGCAATATTAAAACCACATATGAACAAACTGATAATAAAACAATGGGATATAACTTATAGACTATCTACCTTGAATTCATAGACTTATGGTCACCTAACATTAGACTCAAATTTGGATTCATGAAGCCTTTAAATCCCTAACCAAAGATATATTGGAAAAGGAGTGTTTTAGGGATTTATAAGAATAAGAAAAATCCACAATCCCTAATCCAAAAAAGGGAATAAATTGATGTGTTAGACTTACCCAAAGCATTGATTCAAACCTATATGACACTCCAAATAGCTCAAAATGAATGATATTAACCAATTGGATGATTTGGGAGATTGGGTTCATTAATAGAGTTTCTAGAGAAAACATGGGAGAAAATTTTTTGTAGAAAACCTAAACCAATGATGGTGAAAATGGTAGAATCCCACTTTTAATGAGTTTAATTGTTTAACTACATGATTTTCGAAATCATGCACTAACCATGCTCCATACACTATACAAGAGTTTTACTAGTCACAAAGTTACCTGGGAATTTTTCAATTTTATAAATACCTTGCATCATCCATGAAAATTTCTTCTATCCACGGTCACATAGTCCATCCTTCCCCCTTGAATAGTTTACACTAGCAGTGTGGAAATTGTGCAACATACAAAATATGGTCCAATTTCCCTTTAATTAATGTGAAAAACCCTTAAAAAACCCCTATGTTCCTTCATACACATAGTATAAAATTAATTTCTCTATTTTAATGGATTCAAATAAAAATTTAAACCAGAGCATACATCCATGAATCTAGTATCTCACATACCTTATGCATGATATGCATTTGGTTTCATGTATATATATATGGATTTTATTTTTTGGAAGGGAACACCATCATGAGTTTTATAAAGAGTTATATATTAAAATGTTTTCAAAAAATTTAATTTGGGTAAATTTATAGGATTGTTAAAATAAATAATTATAAAGATACATACAAAATGGTGTCACATGAGATAATATGGTGAGATTATAAATCCCCTTTAAAATTATATGTATTAGATTATTTATTTATTAAAAGATTATTATTAAGAGCATGATCATACAACCATGTATAACCTACCAGTGTTCTCATGGATTATCTTATTCTATGAAAGAATATTATGGGTTTATATAAAAGGAATATGTTCCTATATTTGGTATAATATTTTACTTAAAACAAGTAAGTAATCATAAAGGTTAAAATAATAGAGGAATAGTATTGAGATAATCAATGTTCGGAATTTGGAAAATAAACATTCAAATAAATTAACCAATAGTTACATATGATACAATTAGTATAACCTCTAATTTAAATAGTAATGTGATGAAATAAATTCCAGTGTATCCAAAATATTAGTGAAATTAAGATCCTATATAACTAATGGATATGATGTGAATTATAGGGATCATCATTTTAGTGGGATTGTTTTTATAAAATTACATATTAAATGATAGTAAAACATATTAAATATCAAATAAAATATATTATTATAGTAAAATGGAATTACCGTCAACCATCATGAATTTCAAAAATATATTACGAAGTAAAGTCTCAATGAAATAAAATTCCTATAATATTATAGGAACATTAATATAATTTCATATAATAATTGTCCAATGTATTGGGAAAAAAATTATGAAACATCTTATTGATAATTTTACTAAAGAATAACAATATGATTATAATTAGAATAATAAATATTCTTTTGATGCCTCTATATTGATTATTTTTTTATGTATCCCATGACTGAGAAGAATAATGAGAATATTATTTTTTTTTGGAATGATAGATTAACCAAAAATTCACTATCAAGAATAATATAGATACAAAAGTTATAAAGATTCAAAATAACAATATTGGTGTAATATTACTGAGGGTACATTAGTTATAAATCAAATTCACAATATTAATCGGTATATTAATTAATTGGAGTGACATGGTTAACCATTCATACTTGATCATAAAACATAATTAATTTTATAATGACCTTAAAAATTTTCTTATTTTTTATTTTAAACTATAATATGAATCTGTTCTAAAACATGTACCCATAATATTCAATATGTTGTAGAATGTTGATAAATATATGGGATTTTTATTCAATAACATTCAGATGAAAATAAAAAGGGGTGAATTTTTAATTATAAAGAATAATATTTTAGGGTCCAATACATATTATAGGTTATTAAAACCTATGGAGGTGTTCAGAAATGTTTGCAGTGATTCTATTTTCGTTTACTGGTTTATTGGAGGAGGAAATGAAAATAACATGTAATGGTGAAAGAAAGTCACTAGGGAGTCCACAATATATATTAATGTTATAGAGTTCAATTTTTTTAAAGGAAATATGAATCTCAAAATTATTATTTGAGGGGTTCCTTTTAGGGTCATAAATTACATTCATTCCACATACAAGATATCCTAAGGCCACCTAGATTTGGTAGTACCGACCTAGATAGATGATCAATATATCGATAAGTTCGTCTTTGTAAGGAATATCCAAATTTTTATTTAAGGTATTTCCTTTTATCGTCTCACTAATTATTATACATGACATTTATATTTAATAAATATCTATTTAATTGCTTGAGATATTTATTATTCATGATTTATTATATTATCTATGCAATATTATAGATATTTAGTTTAATAATCCCTATTCCATACCCCAAACTAATATTTTTTCTAAATATTAATGTATTACACTTTAAACATTCCATAGTTTGTGTTACTACCACAAATATATAAACTATGCATATTTAAATGTATCCAAATGAATTTTTTGTATATGTTTCATGAAATTTTCATGTAAATAATTACAATTTTATGGAATTGATAATATCTTAATGAGTATCCTTAGAGCCAATGTTATCCAACCCCCACTATTTAAGAACTAGGGAAAAGTGTCTAGGATAATGGGAAGTCCATCGCTAATTCCCTCTACCAATAGATAAATTAATCTAGAGAGATTACAATTCATCATAAATATTTCAACTAATATATATATAATATATTGAACAACTAAATTTATGCTGATGATTTTAATCACAAACTAAAGCCAAGCTAAATGAAAACTAAATATTATATTTTCATATGAAGTATGTCATGATGACATAAAAATTTTAAAAATTTATTTATCAAAACATGAAAAGCATACATAATATTCATGTTTTATAAATATTTTATAAACATGAATATTTTAAATTAATAAAAAAAATATATTTTTTATATTAAAAACATGTGGTAAAAATATAATCATTTCATATTTTATTTATGAATAAAAAAAATTATAATCCATAAAACTTATCATTTATAAAAATTTTATTCAATATAATTGTTTTTATCTAAAATAATAAAATTTTATTATTTTTGGATATATCACATTTTATGATAGAAATAATTAGTTAGTTATTGTAATATATGCTTGGGATCACTAAACCCCCTTATAGTTACTATTTATACTAGTGAAGAAAACCATTAATGTTTACTAAATAGAGTGGTTAACATAGAAAATTTAAACAAATTGGTTGCTACATTGGTTTTTCTAAAATCAATGTTGGAAATTATTCTATAACATAGTATATAAAAAGCATTTTAGCACTTGTTTTTTTTGAAATCCTATATTAAAAGCCATCATAAATGATATTACACCTCGGTTTTGAAAAATAATGATGTGGATAGAGCCTCATATGTGAGTTATAAGAAACCACAATGTTAAAATCTCTATTTACAAGCCAATATATGTAAATTTTAGGAATAAATGTTCCCAAAGTCCATGATTGTAAGGAATTTAACAAAAAAAATTTAAAACCAAAAGTGAAATTTAAAAAAAATAAATCAAAATTCTAAAAAACATTATTCTAGGGATGCAATGAAAACGCAGAAAGAATATCCAAAACTGTAGTAGAAAAACTCATTGAATTATTTTAAAAACGTATTTTACTGATAATATCCCAGAAAAAATAAAGTACATTTAAAAATAATTAAAACATACAAAAATATTTGATAAATAAATTTTAAATGAAGTTCATGTGAGTCGGTGTACATATAGAAAAATTATTGAAAATATATAATAACATAAATTGTTATGAATTTAATAATTCATTAATTTTTTAAATTATAAATAATTAACTTAACAATGCTTTAGATTGTTTAATATTGATTTTTCATTATTCTCACATAAATGAATTTTAAAACATAATACTAACATTCAAAATCTCTTATTTGATGAGAAAAATATGTTTATAAAAATAATTTTTTTTAAAATATAATCATTATATATGTTAGAAACAAATTATTCAATAATTTAAATCTTATTGACTGAAACCATAAGATAATAATTTTTTTGAATCCCCTATTGAAACCTACTCCCTATTTAACTGAATCCATGATTTGTTAAAATTAAAAATATTTTTTATTAAAACATATGGAAAAGGAAAATAGTAATATTTAAGAACTAAAATAATAAAATGAAATACTCATTTTAAAAAAATTAAATATCTTTTGACAACAGCCTAATAAAAAACATAACAAATATACGTTTCATTCTCATTGAAAAAATATTCATAACATCCAATGACCACTAAGACATAATTTTTTTTAATAAATTATAGTATAATAAATAATTTTCCTTAGATAAATATATGTTCTTACATATCATGGAAGGAAAGAAACCTATATTTAATAAAAATATTTTTTATTCTATCATATTAATAATAAATTATGACATTATGATTCAGGTATCTCAATATGTTGAATTGTATTATGGAACTATAAAACTATAAATAGAATAGAAATCATATTGTATGAAATGAGTACGGAAATATCTTATAAAAAAGTAATAACTTGATTCAACATAAAAAATGTTTTAAAAAATGAATTTATAATTTAAATTTACATTAATAAAAAACAATTACAATAACAATACAATGAGCTCCTAACCCTTTATAAGAAGAATTACTCCATTTTTTAAAATATTTAATTTATAATCTTATTCAAAAATATTACAAGTCATCAGAAAAGTATAATAATTATCCAATATAGAATAATCTATCATAAAAGTTTTATCCCATCAACATCCTATGGTGTATTTAAAGGTGTCCATTCTAAAAAATTTTATATCCTTTACAAAATTTCCTTATATTAAAATTAGACTTATAAAAGGTAAGTGTATGAAAAAATTATAAGTTAGTGGAATTTAATGCTAAATAAAATATGAAAAAAGAATAAATCATATTTAAATAAAAAAATAGTATATCTAGTGACTGAAAAATGACCAAATATCTATTCTAATTTGGTCACCTACTTAGTGGGCAGTGAAACTGGAGTTTTTGGATAAAAAATATCATATACGGCATCACTTACCTAATATATATTCATAATACAATGGTGTATATTATCCCCAAATTATGTATAGTTTCTTGTACTATAATGTGTATATAAGGATCCCCAATATGAAACTCATAGTAAATGATCAATTCTCAATTAGGGGGTTTTGGATCTAAGTAGGTAGGCTATGTAGGCTATGCCTATCTCATTTTTTCCATAAATGAAGAATGTAAATATTATTTTATTATAAGATTAATTGAATTATTCAATTTTCATAGATCAAAATTTAATGAATATATTTCTCCTATGTATTCTACCTTGTTACATGTATACTAGAGAAGAATAAAAATACAAATACTGAATCCCTTATTATATCCTCTGACATAGACAACGTATTTTTTCGTTCTTAAATATATTATAACAATTTACATCCCATACTCATGTATAATGGTCAATGATGTCAATCTCTCTTAATGAAAATCATGAAATAATATTTCCAAATTATATTTTAGTGGTTTGAATTTACAAAAGAGATATATCAATGAAAATTAATAAATAATTTATTATAATCTTATCCACTAATTCTTTTTATGGATTTGTAATGAACATAGAATTTTTTTTTTATAATTTCTCTTTCTATTTTTCATAATGTGTTGGAAGAGATGATTGTCTATATTTAATAACATTGAATCCACTGCCTGACTTGTCTCTTAATTATTTAAATATTTCAGAAATATTTTTTTATATTTAAATAAAGGAAACCCTTCATATGATAATGTATGAACATATAAATTCATGGACAATACATCATGTTTCTACTTCCTAGTGACTTGTTAAATTAGAGTAAATTAAAATTTTATCAATATTTTTAACAAAAATCCATAATATTTTAATAGAAAATTTTACCTAAAACAAAGTCTTTCTCCCACCAACTATATAAAAACATCAACCATATCTATTTATTTATAAACCCATAATCATGAAATATATCCTGATTTATTTATTCTAAAAATTATAATTTGAATTCAAATTTGTCTAAAAAAATTTACATTATTTTCTATAAGGTATAATTATTTAATTCATTATTTATCTTCAAATATAAATGTAATATATAATTGAATAGACTAAATATTAGAGAAATGAAATGTATAATATTTAATACATAGTAAAATTAAATAAATATGTTCATAAATTTATCATTGTGTACTCCCATAAAAAAGTTATCTGAATGGATGATGCTCTTTTGACTAGAGAAGAAATATTATATCCTACATCAACTCTTTACAACTATGTAACTTCTAAACAACTTCTCATGTGGGCAAGTAATGTGTCATTATCATCAAACTAAATTTTAATCCTTTTATCTCCGTGTGAAAGTGAAATATTTGGTAAAAGTGTAATACCTTTCCTACAATGATTAGGTATTATTATCTCTAGAGAAAAATAATTGTTGTACATTATTTTAAGAAATATAATTTCAATTTCATAAGATAATTTAATTACTATTATATATTTATATAACGAAACACGCTTACCCAGGTACCCTACCACTATTTCCATCACTTAAAAATATGTTTTCTACTCCAATAAATGTTTTTGTGCCTATATTTTTTTAAAACTAAATAGTTTTTATAAATATAAATTGTATTATTCATAATATAAATAAAAAACTGATTATTATGCTTTTTTAAAAAATTATTAACTAAAACAAATGAATATAAATAATTAATAAAAAAAATAAATTATGATCATCTAAAAATGGTTAATTTTGTGTCCATGAATTTTGTTAGAAATAAATAAAATTTATAATTAAAACATTAATTTTTCAAAATATAAATAAAAGTATAAATATTATGTTAAATAAAAGAATATACCTTAAAATGAAGAATATTAAAAAAATAGCCACAACAAATTAACGAAGGAAACATTTTTCATCTAAATATTAGATATACGAATCAAATGATTATATATATATATATATTTTTAATAAAAATTCATGAATGATAAACATAAATATATATAAATATTATATTTAATAAAAATTATACCTTTAGATATCTCAATTTAACATAAAGAAGATATGTACCAAATTAATTAAGATGGTAATGGAGTGTTTTCTCATATCCATTCGATGTGATCATTTTATATTTCATAGAATATTTCTACATTTAAGTTATAGAAAACCACAATTTTTAAAACAATAAAATTATATTCGATTGCTTAATGGACACACAACACTATGTTCAGATTGCATTACACACAACAATTACTTTTTCTTATGTTACACAAAACCAAGAGAATTTATATGTTTTATAGAATATTCAACATGAAAAATTGAACATAAACATCCCGTGATATATTTTATCATTATAACCTAGCCAATAAATTTTTGGGTATGAAGAGTATTAACTAATTTATAATATATATATATATATATATTATTAATGCGAGATGCACAAGGAAGGCTCGATATTCCTTGAGTATGGTGGCATATGATAGATACAGTCTCGGGGATAAGTGGCACATGATGGAGTTGGAAAGTTGAAACGTGTAGTCAAACAGTTATATATGCGGTATGACCTTCTATATGGGAAAATCACTCTTGGGAGGGATGTGATGGCCAATCAAAACAACAAGACACATGGGTTGAGGGATGAAATTGGGGGATTTCTGATCATAGATCACATATCTAATATGTATATTGACATGTTAAAAATATATAAGTGCAAGGAATGAAAATAATAATCTTCAAAAGGAGATAATAAACAAACAATGTTCCACTATTGCAGACATGAATGAGAATAAAAGCCATGGGGTGTCTATTTATATCCAAGGGGTGAAAAAATGTTAAAGGGTATAATACCTTAAACTTATAAAGCATATTCAAACCTTTTCACCTTAATGCCAAAAAATAAAAGTCTAACAATGAATTTTATGAAAAGTATCACATGTATTTCCACTCATACCCCATTGGATTTTACATTAAGTACCTTTCCAACTAAATATGACTTTGGTGCCCAACAATGTCATAATAGAATTATCTATGTGGGAAAGGCATCCAAAATCCAGGAAACTATATGGGACATGCTTTAAAAATCATTTTTTCTCAAATATGTTATATAATAATCCAATTTTCTCTATTAATCCAGGGAAAGATCTATTGATACTTTAAAAAAGCCATATGGGAGGCCATTATAGAATTCAACCATTAATATCACTCACTTCATCAGTCATTGAAAATAAAACACCTCTACCTAGTAAGTTGACCTGGTCCCTTTGACATGGTTCTCATCACATAATCAATATAAATTATTGATAAATGTTTAGTAAATATACAATCAATTTTTAGTAATGTGATTCTATTTAAAATAATGATTTATTAAAAAAATTATTTTATTTTTTATTGAACTATTAGAAATTTGTTATTATAACATTAGCTACATTTTTGAAGTTAGGAAAGAAATATTTACTTCCGGTGATATTTTTGGATTTTTTAAAACATATTGATTTTTCAGTGAAGAGTAAAAAATTCATAATTTTTTGAAAATATGTATCTTTTAAAGAAATTGCATAATATTAATGTATCATTATTTTTTTAATTTCTTTTAAATTAAACTTTTTTATATTTAATCTAATTAACTAATTTATGAAAAATTTATTTTTAATTTCATTATAGGTTTATTTTTTTTGTTTAAAAATGGGGTCTCTAAAAAACATTTAAAATGCATCATGTTTCTCCATTTTAAATAATTTTAAAAGTACCTAAGGGGGAATTCTATAAAATTAATTTATATATTATATATCATTAAAAATTAATTTATTTTTATACAATTATTATTATTGATCACATAGTAAAAATAGAATCATATTTTTCTAAAAAAATACTCTTCTTAAAACCCACTATCTCGCAGCGTCTGCTTGATTAATGATAAAGTAAAATTTTCCATTTATGTGGATTAAATATGGAAAAATGGAATAATTATTTTAAATCATAATAATTTATAATTTACACTATGTTCATCTTAATTTTTAAGAAATATTAATAGTGAATGTAGTAAAAATAAATTTCCATGGTTAATGTTAAAATTAATTTTTTAGGGGTAAAAAATGAATGATACGAGTGAAAAAACCAGATAATTTATGATAATTTTATTCAACTAATTTATTTCAAACATAGACATCAAATTATATAAAATATTTCAATTAATTTCCACTTTCCTTTGAATATGATAGATATAATAATTTATATTATGAAATAGAAAAAAAAATATGTTTCGCCCTTTTTATTTATATAATTATTTGGGATTTCAGAAGGTAAATACATACATTTAGATATATATATTATTTTAAAATATAAATATAAATTTTTATCATAATAATTTTTCGTTATGTTTTTGAGATGCAATAATTACACAGAGTTATTGAAAAATACTAATTTAGTAATTATTTATTTTTCATTTAAATAAAATAAATGATACTAAAAATATTAAAATTTATTTAAATTTTGGGAATTTTTATGTTACAAAATTTTTTATATTAATATACCATGTTAATTAGGGTTTATCATAATATATTCAAATTACATCACTATCTTGATATTTTTCAATACAAATTAAATGAATAAAATGAAAATTGAACATAATGTTATTTTATATTAAATTATATTTTATTAAATGATTTAAAATTAAAAAAAATATCTTATTAATTGTGTTGTTAAAATCATAATTAATATTAAATATTTCCAATTAATGGAGAATTTTTTCTTTTATAAAGAAAATAATTACCCCGGATTAGTAACAAAAATTATTTGTGTAGTTAATTTTAAACTACTATTATGTTATGTTACCTCCTCTCGTGTTAAACATAACCTTTAACAGACATAAAATTTTTGTTAATAAATTTTTTTCATGTTTTGAATCACTTATTCTAAATTTTATGATAATTTACAATTAATATTATTCTAAAAGGAAAAATGCCTAGTCTAGAAAACTAGTTACCTTAGTGAAAACCCAAAATGGTAAATATAATGAAACATATATGTTAATGAAAAAAATGAATAAAAATATTTTTAATTATGTTTTGAATATGATTATAAATCATATAATAGTAAAACACAATTATTTATCAATATTAGTTTCACTTTAGGTAATTTTTACCTCCCAATGGTGAATAATTTTGAGTATTTACAAAAATGTTACTCCTCAACTATCAAAAGACAGTCAGTCCAATTAGTTCTTCACACCTATCAGGCCATTCAAATCATTAAAAGGCAGAAAATACTAGTTCCCAACCTAACTATACTAATCTAGTAATCCTTATTTTGGTAATAAATCTAACCTTTCAATGCATTAGTGAAAACCTAAAGAGGATACACGAAGCAGATGTAATGTTCATCAACAATAATCTTTAGTCCACTTATTTGTAAACCTATTTAAAATATTATTATAAAATGATGATTTAATAACAAAAATATATTCCATATAGTAAGATTCATTAATGTTAAGGATACTACCTACAACCATACACATTTCTATTAAATGGGTTAAAAATACATTATTCATTTATAACATGGACTACCGCTTTGGAAAAAGAAGTCATTTGTTTTATCCATTTCCACCTCTCACCTTTGAGTATGATGATGAATATAACGTTTATATTATATTTATAACATAATTATACCCATTTATTCATTAAATCATATATACAATTTTGATGTTATATTCTGTATTGGATACGATCAAATCTCTCGTGTGTATAGTGGACTACTGCCTTGTGAAGCGATGCGATTCGTTTTTCACTAAAACTGTACTTGGAAGGTAATAAGTGTAAAGATAAAGAATATATGTGATATAATCAATTATTTTTTATAATAATTATATATTTTGATTTATATAAATATTATATATTATTTTCTTATTACAATTTCAGTCAATGAAAAAAATTATTTCATCGTTCGTGGTCATGTGGATTATAGCCTTTTCGATGAGATGCGCTTTTATCCTCACCACATCATAAGAATGATATATATAAGTTTATATAATTAAATAATATTGTATTTATGATTTTATTATCATTATTCTTAGATAAATTTGACTTTCTTTTTTCTATATTGATCATTGAAATAGGAAATATTATACAAGTGTGCATAAAACCTACTATATCAATGATCATAACAGTAGTTTATTTTTCTTACATATATTTAATGATTTGTTTGAAAAGTATAATTTACATATAAATAGGATAATTATTTTATTATTCTTATTCAAAATATGTTTAAATAATCTTCTCTTTTACCATATTCAACGTACCAAATAATGTTTTGACACAAAATCTGAATATTGTCAAAACATCTGACATAAACATAATAGATTAAATAATAAAATATAACTTGTTTTTAATTGTAATAAATGTAATAATAAAAATTAAAAATTATATCAAATAAATAAATAAATAATAAATGTTTTTTATTATGGAAGATAAATAACAAGTTTGATGAATTGAACTCAAGCTAAGGGTTTTCTAATCTCACTTTTATTTATCTGAGATGCATTCCAAATTCACGAGCTATTTGTATTATTTGGTGTATATAATGGACATTAATATATTTTCTTATTATTATCATTAAATTTATCCATATTTAAAAAATCCATTTCTGTATTGATCGTTTATAGGATTTCTGTTTTCAATGTTACCAACGAGGTAATTGATTTTTTCGACAATTTACCTTCTTTGAAACTTATGTCCTGTTATGAACCTTTATTATTTTAAATAGTGTATATAAAGAACATTTTAATGTTACAATAATTAAATTCTTTATTCTCAAGGGATTTTATGAATAATTTAATGTAATCCATTCATGTAAGATACAATTCAACTCAACAAAAGTTGTAAGAGTCTTATGTTATAATATCATCACTTATCTGGACATTTTATTATGATTATAATGAGGAGAACATGTGATAAATATTTCAAGATTCTGATGACATAACTTATTTTCTTGATAATCATTATATATAGAATTAATGGAACTGTTGTCTACTTTTTGGATCTTAAAATAATTTAAGAATCATTGTTTATGGAAATCTGATGTTATTTCTCTATTTCATTGAAAATCATTTTTATTATCAAAATAATATTTTATAAAAATGTTTCAAAAAATTATTTATTACTATCCTATAATAAGTAAAATATATATTTAAAACCATTTTTTATCTTTTTAATTTTTTTAAATGGAATCATCATGTCATTTTTCAAATATTTTGTATTTTTCATTTACTGAAAATTAAAAAGGAATATTCTTCTTGTTTTCTAATCAAGGTTATTTTCATACAATTATTACATAAAAAAAGAATGATCATTATGAGTTTTTTGGAATTATACAGTGAAATTTCTTTCATTACCTTGAATCATCCTCTGAATATTTTCAAGGTCATTTTTAATTATAAAATATTTATAAATATTTTTGAAATTTTTGGTTTTTAGAAATATTTATTAAAGAAAAGGATTTTCAAAATTTCTCATTACTATAAAAATGTGAAGGTTATTTTCTTGAAGAATGTTTTTAAAATATTTATAATGACATTTATATTCAGCAAATTCTACAACCCTTCTTGTTACTAATACACTATTAGTGATAAAAGGTATTGCTCACATCCTCATTGTTTTTGTCGATGGAATAATATTATTTCAATGTCATTTACTGTAGCTATTTCTCTTACATGGGATATTAATGTTTCAAATATATTTTTATGGAAACCATTTTTTTCTACATGTCAATCTTGTTTAATAGAGATTTACATGACAATAATTTCCTTTCAATGGGAAAATTAACTTATAAATAGAATACTGATTATTTCTATGTGTTTTATGTTGAAATGAAAGCCCTATGTACTATATTCTTGTTGTGGTTCTTAAAAATTATATATAATGGTTGGACGCTAATAGATCTAGGTGATCCCAATATAGATTAAATGATGCTTGGGCCCAAATTGTGTAATAATGCATTGGGAAATGATTATGTTCCCTAGACAATTATTTGAGATGTTGGCTATATATTTATTCCAATTTGGAAGAGTTTGGTAAGTGATCTATAAATATTATTTCCTAAGATACCAAAAAAAAATTCTATTATTTCTTTAGGTTTACGATTTTTCATTTTATCAAGATTGATTTCACATGGGTCAATGTTATTTATTCTTTTGACTATTTCCTTTTTATACCCTTATGAATGTTTTCATGTTTGATGATATAGGTATTGATAAGTATGAATATTTTTATGTTATACTCATGCAATTGGATTATGTCATCACACCCGTATAATATTGTTATTCCCAATATTTAACCTCATTTTTTAATTTTTACATTTCACTTTCTAAGTATTTAAGTTCACAATTCTTAGGTTTACTTTTCAAAGGGTAATAAATAATGTGGCTGGACAATTTATTTATAGAAGTGATTTCATATGGACAATAGTGATTTCTTAATGTGGAAAAGAAAAACTAGGTTAAGTGGTAGAAATTACCCTTTAATGTCAAGTGAATTTTTTATTAAGAGTTTTCCCTAATTCTATAATCTCTAAATATAAAAGGTCCTAAATGATGTATGTGATCCAATTTATTCTTTTGATTTAGTAAGGTTTGGATGGGAAAAAAGGGGAAATTTATCAGAATAAAATCTGGGAATGTAATGTTTATGATTTCAATAATGAATTCTAGAGTGTGGGTTTTTTAATATTATAATAGTCATTGTTATCCTCATATAATTATGTAATAGTTAATGGGATTTCACAAGAAAATCCAACACGATTGATATTCTCAACACCAAAATGAATTTACCTCTTTTAAAATGACAAACCATTTATCATTTAATGGGTAAACAACAAGATTTTTTATTATTAAACCATGATAAATGATTCCAATTCGGAAGTAAATATTTTCTTATAAAAATTAATAAATCTGTACTCATCATGTTTCACACAACTATTATTTAAACCCACATATACCTAAATACTAACACTTAGACATTATTTTAATCATTAAAACATAAATCCTCAACAAATTCAAAATATTTTTTGGATGAATAATTGGATTATTAAATTTATTAGTTATAAAATTCAACGCTTTATCAATGATCATTATTCTACTATTTGAATTTCACTATAATCTTCAAGTTTTTAATTGAAAATTTTTACACATTAATATAAAAACTAGAAGTTTTGATCACATTAACATATAGACCCCAAGATAATATTTTCAATTTTTATGATGTAGATAGATCAATGTTGACTTTCTCCATAAACTATGATATAAATGTGATGTTATGTTCATTCATCAAACAATTTTCATTTATTCTAAAATATTTCACCTACAATATAGAAATACATGTATTTATATATGGTTGTACCTAAACAATGTTGATAAAAATGTATAAATTTATGTTCATCACTTAATCACATGGAATTAACATTACCTTTCATAAAAAAAACCCATTACCTTCACTATAAACTAAATTATTTATCGAAATAAGAAGACCATTGTGCACCACATCAAAATAATAATTAGTATATATCTCAATAACCTCTTTTAATATATATATTTGAACACTTAAAACCTATTTTTGATGTGGATTCTTAACATATCCCTTAAAAATATTCATATATTAGAGAAGAGGATATTTCAATCATTAGTAAATATAACTATGTTTTCATATCACTCACACCAAATGAATAAACATATAATCCACATCAAAAATATATAGTGGAAAATACCATTTTATTGATAAAGTATGAGAAAAAATTCATTCTCTAACACATATAAATTTTTATTATAAATTTTCTAAAAATGGATTTGAAAAATTAACACAAAAGGAGGATTTATTTTTTTATAGGTATTGATAATATACCAAATAGTGAGTGTGGTATCAAAAAATAAATTAGTACGTGATATACATGAGATTTCATGAATATTAACATGAATTCCATTAATGGAATCAAAAGTTTCACATTTGAAAAAACCCCCAAGGTAATTTTTAACCATGAATACATTGAAAAAAATTTACCGTCTCCTTATTACATAATGTGTGGAATGATGTAATAAAATATATTCTGATTCCTTTCATAATGGGAGCTAATTGAAAATATATTCCTATGGTTATTAAATATTTCTATGAATACAGACCATATATTTTCCTTTATATTTATATTTATATTTTTTTGAATAAAACTAATAAATATTTTTATACCAACATTCATAATGTTAGTTTAGGTTTTTCTATAATTTTTTTGATTAGTTATCATGAATAAAATGGATAATTTCCACAAAGTATTATTTTAATTCCCAGAACATTGTTTCTTCGAAAATTTGACATTGATGTTTTAACATTATTATAATATATTTTAGCTTAAGGGAATATAATACACTTTTAAACCATTAAATATAGTTTTTATTTTTTTTATAGGGATATTTCAATCCCAAAATTATCCAATATCTCCTTTAAACTAGTTTTCATCAATTAATCGAATTATAATATGAAGTCCTATCTTTCAAAATTTAACATGATTTATGTCCCTTAAAACTATATAATGATAAGGATTCATATGTAAGAAATTCATTTATATTAAAAATTATCATAGTACAAATAATAATATACTCATTCATGTATGCATAAAATTATAAAGCACATGTCAACTATAAAAATTTCAAATCATCAATTAATAGTGATAGATAAAAATCAATATTATTTCAACGTTTTTTTCGTCTGAAACTAACCATGTTCATCATCATATATATTATCTTCATACATAGTTGTCCGTAGATGATAGTGAAATCCAATATTATATTCCAAAAATTACGTTGTTTACTAATGCTCTGATATGGATTCTTTCCACTTATGTAACTCAAATTTTTAGATTTATAAAATCATTTCCAAAATCAAAAAAACGAGATAAATAATATTCCATTTCATAGATTCAATAGGGTGATGACTATTTTTATTATATATTCACTCATATTTTTATGTTATCTTGACCTATTTTAAAATTTTTAATTTGTAACTAGATTATTTAAACCATGAATTATTGGAGGAGATCATATTTCATTAGTTTATACTCTTGTGTCTTTTCTTGACAATGAATCATAATCTGAATTTCAATTAACTTTTTATCATGATGTCCCACACTTTGAACATTCTGATGATCTTTCTAATCCCTTACAATATTGCATGCAGTTGTTTGTGAAAACATGTATCTTATTGTACCACAATACTATTGGGTTTAATATTTGTTTACCACAGAAAATAAATTTAGATGATTTACTTTCAATGACCCAAGATTTTTATTAGGTCATTTATATTTTTAAATTTGAACTTTTATGTTTCTATTCAAGTCTCATGGGTTCAAGGGAACTCTTGTGGAAGGATGGATGGACTGGGATATTTAAAAAATCTCTGAACTGATATAAAATCTGTGTAATTCATTTACATGATCTAAACCATGGTGTAAACGATCAAGAGATAAACATGAAAAATAAATAATCTGTATTAGAGTTACACATCATGAACCCAATACATGATGTGTAAAAATTTACATTCAATGTAAGTTGTATGCATCATTTTTTAAAAAGACACACAGGGGGTCATCACCCTCATTTTTTTCTCGTCCATAGATAGAAGGGGAAATTCCAAGGATCTCACATGTATCTTCCCATATACCATAGGGATCTTTTCATCACCATCATTCGAGTTTCAATCATTGATCCATTGGTGGATACTGATTCATCTCAGTAATATTACTAATAAACTAGACTATATTCTTATTTTCTCCTTTAATGAAGTGTGCTAAATCCATGTGATCCGTTCTACTCTATTTTTATGGTATTCATTTAAAACAAATATTTCTTCGTATTTGGTTAGAGTTAATGGTTGATATCATATGTGTATGTACTAACTAGTATGAGGTAGTTTATCCCAATATGTAACCTACATTTTTCTATTGTTTTTTGGGAGTTCTCTACATGTTCCATGTAGGTAGATGGGGAAAGACAATAATAATTAAAATTTTTATTTTTAAATTAGTGAATTGATAAAATGTGACACCATTGGATATGAAAAAATACGTTTATGTATTAAAATATCAGTGAGAGGCTTCAAACCACTTGCACAGTGTAGGAAGAATTCATTTTATGTTTTAAATTAAATTTATTAATATATATTCGTTAAATTGGTGATTTGGATTATGATGGGAAATTCATGATTATTGAGTTGATGTTGATAACACAGATTGAGGGGAGTTAGTTTTTTAGGATGGGATTTTCCTAAGATACTTTTGGTGTTGTTGATCACCATTTTAGGTGACATTGTTGTTTAATTTATTTTTTGAGGTCATGGAGATAAGGTAATTACACATTGTGATTTGTGGTGTGGATTTCCATCTTGATTAGTGAAATAGTAATAGTGGAATAATGAATTAGATGATGAGTCTTAGGTATTTTTTGGGTGATTTCTGGGCACCATTTGTTGGACGATGTGCAGTTGGAGTAATGTACACATAGATAGAACTCAAAATATGTTGGAGTTGATAAATCATGTGGGTGGAGGTCCACATTGACTATGTGGCTTAGATGATGGAATTAAACATTTTTTATGTTTGGGGGTTCACCATTTTGAAATTCACATGGATGGTGATGGACCATTGGTTAATGGTTTTGAGACCATTAGTTTGTGGAAAAGGATCTCAATATTGCTGAAGGTCGTGGGTCGGGACATGGGAGGACTATTATCACCATTCCTTGGGATGTCATCTATAGAGAATAAGGTGATTATTTTTGGAGTACAAACACCACTGTGCCTCATGACAATGATCTTTGAGATGATGTATGATTTTGAGTAGAGGTCTGTTGGACCAGGTACATATTATTTGTTCATGCCACTTATATTCTAGGTACTCTTATTGATGGAATAGGGTGTCAAGAGACTTTATTAGAGGTGGGACATAAGGTTTCACCTGTGATGATTTTTTTCAATGGATTCCTTGGGCCTATTCCATGGATCCTCTCCACTTTAATTATATATATACTGATATATTCTGTATTCATATACTTAATTGGGGAAATATGTTTAGAAATTATTTGAGATGGTTAAGGAAGGACATATCTTCATTGTGGCTGCTTACCAGAATATAAGTGGGTATTTGATTATTGTGCATGTGCTAAAATTTTTATTTTTATTTTGGTAAAAAAATTCATTACAAATGATATAAGATATATTCACATTGGTGATGACCAAATAAGATTTATTCTCACACCCTAAGTGGTCTTTTGTCATGTATATGTACATTATGTCTCCACAATCATATAATGGACTGAGCTCATGAGGCCAAGCATAGTGGTTACGATACACCTTTTTCATTGTATAGATGGAAAGGGACCATATAGGTTCATGCATTAGCTACTGTTATTTTTGAGTTTAATTTTGATTCCAAAATTCTTTTAAATGATTGTACTGATGGTCATCCATTGGAGACCCATCTTACTTTATAGGACCTACCATGTCTTTTTGTATGTGTCCATAAATGGTATTGTGATTTAAGGCATGTATTTAATTACTAATGATACTTTATATTGGTACCAATAAGATAATAATGACTATTTTATTCATGCTTTGTTATCAACAATGTTTAAAAATAAAATGGTGTTTAAGGAGAAAAGAATTCAGCTCACTCTATTTTTGGTGATAATCAGACTGAACAATGTATTCAAGAAAATCAGAATCCTAATGGTTGGAAAATTCCATAATATATAGATGTTTTTTTCTAGATGAAAAAATCATTAGACTCATATAGGGTCAGAACTGGAAGAATAGATCATAATGGGGAGAATCATAGTCTGGATGATTACAATACAAATGTGATGATGCTTTTCTATTCTAATAGGTCTTATAAATCATATGTACCCTGTAAAACGTGTGATGCAAGATTGTTGAAATAAAGGGGGAGTGATAGATATTATATCAATAATATTTAGGATGATTTGGAATGGAATATATTGATAAAAGATAGATATGTTACAATACATTACATTGTATGTCAAAAAATGCTAAAGATGATATTCAACATATTCAATGTCACGTAGGAAGTCATTACACTAGAAGATGTTTACAAAAGAAGTATGTTGCTAAAGTTTAATCTGTTGATGATGATCCATCATAGGCAATATGTGATCATATCTATCAAATAAAAATTCATTGTTATGGTATTCAGAAGAGGAAGATGTTTTTGATGATGAAGTTTCTGATATTGGTCCATCATATTCAATGTGCCATTGTAATCACTGGAGGATGAATTTTTTGGGACCAATGAAATAAATAAAGAAGAATAATCGTACATAGGGATAGTTGGATGTGCTGTTAAAGGAGAATCTTGATGTTATATGACAATGTTTTTTTAATTTGTTGGTATACAACATCATAATGAAGAAATCATATCAGACAAAAAGAATGGTGTATATTACTTCATATATAAAACTAATATCGATCATCAATATTAATAAAACATTCCTTGAGAATCAAAATGGAATATTAATATTAGAGTGGGGTTTAGGAAGATATTTAGAAGTTAAATAATGTTTTTATAAGATTTGAGAAGGATCAAGAAGGAAAAATAAATGTTGAGAAACATTGATAAAGTCAAGATGCACCCAACATTAAAGAAAACATGAAAATTCATGTAATTACGATGAGTAATTTTTTTCTCTAAATCCATACCAAACCGCATTTGGGATGAGTATAAATGGGGAAATTTAATTCATATATTTCTTAAGGAAGTAATATTTCGGAGAGGTTGAGAGAAGAAAGAGATCTATAAAAATATAAAGACAAGATTTGGTTTCAGGTTTTCTTTTCATGAAGATGTTTTACCACATATAAGGGAAATAATAAAATATAAGATTGAAATATATTCATTTGATCATCATATTATGATGAATTATCATATTCACATAGTTATTTTACTAGGTTGAATAATTATATTAATATGGTTATTGCATTTTGAAGGATTATCATATTTAGATGGCAAGTTTATTGGATTGGGATTTTTAGACTAAAGTATAAAGTGTTTAAAATTTTCTCAATTCTATTTCACAGAGATATATTTTATTATTGAGAGATCAGATTGGGAAAAATCATTCTATGAAATTAGAATGAGTTTTATTAAAATGTTCAAGATGTTCATACCAGCTTCTGGGTAAGAAAGTGAAAATTTTCTTTCAGATTTTATATTTTTTAATGCTGATAACGAATCACTATAACATGTTTTGTTACAAAAACATTATTTTATATCATTTCTGCTAGAAGAACCATATGCACTATTTAATCATATAAATATTGATACACGAGTTAATGGGAATATCATACTCATTATATTTAACAAATTTATTGGTTTTCAAGTGGATTGTGTGGTATTGCATCCTTTCCAAACCGTACCAAGAACACATATATTATTATTATTCCATAGTGAACATAGTAAATTATTTGGTTCATGAGGATGTGTGTTTGATTTGTTTCTAGGTGGGAAAGTTATCTTTCATATGAGGCAACGACTGTTACATTTTCTACAAAAACATAAAAGAAAGGATATCACTAATTCACCCCTCCCCCTCTAAGAGATACAATTATCTTGAATGGGCATTTATAATTGGTATCAGAGGGATGATTCACATTATTTTTATTTGCTAAATTCATAAAGATAAGTTGATGCAGAATATAAATTTCATGAATAGTAAAGTAATTCTTATTTTCTATGGTAATAATTTTCAAATCGGGATATAAAGAATATTTCCTTGTCTTATGTATATAGGATATGGTGTTCTTGAAGCTACAATAGATGAGTTTCTTCTTATGCATGGAAAAGATCTTCAAATATCTGTTTATGAGTAGAGCCTTATGAATGATGGAAAATCCATGAATATGTTACTATCATTATTTTATGAAAGTTAATTCTTAGGGGTAAAGGGTGTTTCCACATCAAAAGGTATATGGTAAAAGTTTAAAATCATAGATGATGTGAAATACAAAAGTAAAGAATAAAAAATAAAAAATCTGGAGATAGAAATATGAAGTCTTGAAAATGAGGGAGTATGAATCTTTTGGGTATCTTCACAATGGTAAATGATATTGTTAACAGTATATGATGTATTGGATAAAAGTTAAATGATTCAATGTTTTTTGAGAATATTTTGAGAATCCTTCCTTAAAGGTTTAATGTTGATGTTTCTTCATTAAAATATAGTGATCCAAAAACATTATTTCTAGATTAATTTTGAAGCACAATCATCCCTTATGAAATCATAATCGAGAATTAAATTAAAATACAAACAAATGTTGAAAGTGAAATGTCTTTCTATGATTCCAAGAACGATAGACAAAGAAGACTCTTATTGAAGAATAGGTTGGTTATTCTATGTCTAAAAATGGTGTATGTAAAAATATTGATGATATTTTATACTTTTTCCTAAAAATGTGAGAATAGGAACAATAAAATATAATGGTAAATTTCCTCGAAATGTTTTGAATAGTGAAAAATTGGGAACATTGCAGAAAAATTTCAATGAAGAAAGAAATAAGAAGACAGTGATGAAGAAAAAACGAGGCCAAGAAAGTTGATGAAGAAACAGGGTGATAAAGATAAATCATTTTGTAGATATAATAATATGAAGTTATTCAAAACCAAAAGATGAAGTTTCTTATCATAAGATGAAGAAAAAGATGAAAATGAAGTTGAATCCAAAATTTTTATTGAGCATGTCTGTGATGATACATTCATTGTAATATTGAATGATGATGAATTTTGAAGATGTAGTTTTAATGGAGAAAAAAATATACCCTAATTACATTTGAAAGAAGAGTTGAAATAATGATTGAGAATGATTAGAAGGATTTAAAAGAAAAAAATAATTTGGATGATTAATCGTACTCAATAAAATTTCAAGAATCTTTTTAGAAGAGAAGAATAAGATGCTGGTGGAGAATGATGAATTGATAAAATCTATTGAAGAATGAAAGATTTGTAATGAACATCTGGGAGTGACGTTAATGGAAAAAAAAGAAGAGTTAGAATATGTCTAGAATAAAATTTCTAAAATTGAACAGATTGGTTCAAGTTTTAAAAAATATATCATTTAAGATAGTGAAATTTATCTTATGGGGTAACCTGAGATAGATAAAAAATTTATCATCAAAGGTTGAGAAGAAGGTTGGAAAACTTACGTATGTGTTCAAGAGTAACAAACTGAATAACTAATAAGTAAATAAAACCCAGAGTCTGAAATATTTTCAAAACACAATAAATATAGAAATTTCTCTAATACTTCTAGTTATGATAAGTGCAGAAAAAAATTGAGTTGATAAAGAGGACTTTAGTTGGATAAAGAATGGTTGGTGGTCATCAAAGCTCAGATAAGAAGGCTGATGAGAAACATACACAGAATTTTTGTCATTATAAATTTATAAATAAAAATATTATTCCCATGATTATTTTTGATATTGTGATATATTTATACAAACAAGAAATATGTGTTTTTTAACCAAAAAATTACTACTATTCCACGGGTAATGAAAGGAAGAGGTGTATGGGTAATCATTTTCTCAAAATAAGAAGTATAAAAGTAAATATCTAATGAAATATGAGAATGATGATGTATGAATTAAAAATAGATTCCACCACCTGGGAACAATTTTGGAAATATTTGAACATCATGGGAATATTTATAAGGGTTGTCTTTTTTTAACTAACACAAAGTTTCATGAACATTATTAGAAGTCGGAGATGATGAAATAAAATAAGGAATAATATAATTTTTTTGTCAAAACCACCTTGAATATATTATAGGATAAAAACCATACATTCTTAATACTGGGTTTTATTCTCATATTAATGTTGATTTTAAATTTTTTAAGAATATAAATTATTTAAAATATGTAATTGTGAAATTTGAAAATGATGTTTCATTAATAATATATGGTGATAGATCAACTATCATTAGGAAATAAAAATTAAAATCCAAGAATGATTTATTTGACGATGGGATGAAACATATCTTGGTTAGTGTTTCACAACTTTTTGATGAGGGTAACAATGTAATATTTTGGAAATCTGTGATTTTTTTTAAAAAAGTGCGGAATATGGGAATATATTTACTAGAGTCCAACATAAAAAAGGAAACATATTTCATGTTGGTTAAATAAAAAATTTATTTTACATAAGTATGGAGGAAGAGAATCAATTGTGGCATAACACATTGGGACACATGTGTCAAAATATCATGAGAAATATATCAATGAAATATTGTTTCTAAGACATTTTTTATTTTCCAAGAAGAAGGGATTGGTGTTGCACTATTTCTCAAAAATGAATATTACAAATTCTATGTGTAAGAATTTTGACATTTGTTCAAGGAAAACCATTGATATTATTTATTCAAATATTCCTAGGATGATGAAAAAATAATCAAAAAACAGAGATAAGTATTTCATCACATTCATTTATTGTTTTACTCGCATTACTTGATTTATTTATATGGAAGATAAGTTAAATTCATTAGTTGTTAATTAATGATTCAAGAGGAAAGCTATGATGGAATTTGAGTATTCAATGAAGAAGTTGAGAACTAATAATGGTGGTGAGTATAAGAATGAATAATTTCAATGTTATATTGATAATAATTTAATATGAAATGAGTATATCCCCCTATACACTACTAAAAATGGGGTTTTTTGAATTGAAACATTGATTTTTGGTGGAAATGGGGAGTACTATGTTCCTTGAACATGTTATTTCTCATTACTATTGGAGGCAAGACATGATTCTTACTATGTATATTCAACACATAGGTTTCTATAAACAAACATTATATATGACTCCTTGGGATTTTTTCATGGGAAACTACATGTTTGAAACACTTAATTATTTTTGGGAGTCCAAGTATTATAAAGAAGAAAAGTAAAAACATGGGAATGTTTGGGAAGAAATCTAAAGATTGAATCATTATTGTCTAAGCTCTAAAAGGCAGAGGATATATATGTTTCAATAATGAAACTAGAATAATTGTTTATTCTATTTATGAAAAAGTAATTTAAAAATTTGAAAAGGATAAATGGACTCATGGGGATACGAAATTAGGGAATGATAAAGAATGATTTATTAACAATTCTGATAAAGGGGTTGAAAATTATGATCCTACTCTATAAGAAGAAGAATCAGACTTAGCTATCTTTATTGGTGAGGAAGAAACTGATAAATCTCATCCCAGGCTGAGGAAGCTAGTAGAAGATCTGAATATTATTGGTGAGCAACATCAAATGTTTCAAATAAGAAGAAGAAATTTTTTTATTACAAATAATTCTTTATTTTCAAAAGTTGATGTGAATTATGTAAAAGAAGCTTTTGAGTACGTATAATGGTTTTAGACCACTAATGAAGAGCTAGATCATATTGAAAAGAATAATACATGGTAACTTATTTTTTATCCAGAAAAAAATTCTTAATGGTATAAAGTGGGTTTTCTGAAACAAGATGAATGAAGAATGTAAAGTTATAAGAAACAATTATTGATTAGTTTTCAAATGTTACTAAAAATATAAATGTATTTATTTTGATGAAACATTATCTGTAGTGAAAAGGATACGAACAATCAGAATTTTTTGTGGTATTACTGCACACTGAGGATTCAAAATCATTAAAAGGTTTGTAAAGTCTTCATTTCTAAAAGGAGATCATGATGAAGATGTTTAAATCAAAGAAAATTCTAGATTTTTTGTTGGTAAAGATTAAAGTTATGTATGTAGATGGAAGAAATACTTTTATGGGTTGAAACAAGCTCTAGGAGAATGGTAATCCAAATTGGAAACTTACTTAAGGTGGATAATTTTTAAGAAAGAAATATTTCACAAAAATATTTAAATCAATGAAATCCTGGACTATTCACTCATTGTAATTTTTTATTTTCATGACATTATATTTACTATGAATGGTGGAGGTTTTTATAAAATATCTAACAATGAAATAATAATCTATTTCAGATTTCCATGCAACAGAAAATAAAATACCTTCTTGAGATAGAAATTGTAAAAAAAAGAAACACATCATTATTTATCAAGAAAATTATTATATTAAACTTTTTAAAAAATATTACATGGAAAATTAAAAAAATGTTTCCACAAAAATTTTATAGGAACAATGTTATATAAAGATGGATAAGGTATGAAATTTTATAAAAAATAATTTCAGAACCCGATTGGATTTTTTTTATATTTTACTACCTCGAGACCTGACATTATTTATGTTTTTTCATTATGTGCCTTATTTTGGAGTACTACTAATGAATCACATTCACAAGTTATAAAAAATAATTCCAATATACATCAATGGCAAAAAAACATTTATAATCAGGCATGATAGCTAAAATATAATTGATTTTTTTGGGTATTCAGTCACTGATGGGGAATGAAATGTTGAGGAGTAGAGATCCACATCTAGTAGATTTTTCTTTTTGGGGAAAAGTTGTATTAGTTTACAAACAAATAATCATAATTTTGTAACTCTTTGTAATGCTGAATTTTTGTTTGATGATTCTACTCAAGATGCTACCCAACTTATATTAATGTAAACTCAATTAGAATACTTACATGTTGATGTGAAGATACCCTTGCTCTTGGGTTGTATTAATAAAACTACATTCAATGTCACCAAGAATCCTATTCAACATTCTCATTCAAAAAATATTGATATTAACTATCATTTCATTTAAAACTATGCGGAGAAGATTTAATGAAATATGGAGTATGTTTATACATACGATCAAGTTTCTAATATTTTCAGAAATCCTTTACAAAAGGAATACTTTTAGAAATTGAGGTTTAACATGGGAATCCAACCACTATATCCTCATGGTTGAGGTATGTATTCTCCCATATCTCATGTTACCATTGGATAGTGTTTTCATTGTGGATAAGCATTTAAATAGGTTGAGTTAAGGGTAAGCTCTGTATCGAGAAATTTTTGTGTGTGGACTATTATATCTATTTGTTCGAGTGGTTCATGGAAACAAATTTTTTGTATTAATGGGATATTGAGGATGTTGAAAAGTTGAGTAAGAAATTTTATTGAATAAATTTTGAAGTGGATTCATGATCACTAATTTTGGAAAAAATGTATTTTATGTCAATAAACCTTCTTTCCATTAATGATTTTGTTATCGTTGGCTTATAATTGATGTTAAGTATTCCATTACATAAGGAAACAATGTTCATTGATTTATTAATATTGGATTACAAAAAAATCCAAAGGGGTTATTATTAGGATAAAGCTGATATATATGACTAGTTTATTTAAGTGTTATCTTTTATTGTCAATTATGTTTAAGAAGAAAAGGATGATTCGGGTGAAAATAAATCACCTTACATTATTTTTGGTAATAATCAGGGTGACCATGAAATTCAGAAATATCATAATCAAAATCGACGATAAATTCATTCAGTTTTAGATGTTTTTTAGATTAAAATGATCATTGGACTCATCTCAGGGTTGGATTGGAAGAAGAGGTTGTAATATTGGAGAATCAGAGTCTTAAGGACTATGATACAAATGTGATGGTGCTTTGTTTATCTTGGAGTTGTCATAAATCATATTTACATTTTTAAAATTGTGATGAAATATTGATGAATGAATGGTGGAGTGAAAGAGATATTTTCATCAATATTTAGGATGATAAGGAAAGGTGGATATTGATAAAAGATTAGGAAGTTAAAATATTATACATAGTAAGTAAGACAATGCCAAAGATGGTATTCAATGTATTTAGAGTCACAAATTAAGTCATGATATAAGAAGAAGTAATTGAAAAAATGGGTGTTTTTGTAGTTGATGCCACTGATGAAGATCCATATTATTCACTAGGTCATCATATTCATCAACAGAAAAGTCATTACTATTGCATTCAGAAGAGAAAGACGTTATAAAAGATGAGGTTTATAATAACAGTCCATTATATTTGGTGTACCAACATAATCATCCGGGCAAGAATAGTTTGGGAATGAAGAACTTAGTAAATAAGAACAATATTAAATAGATATTATCGTATGTTCTATCAAAAGGTAATATTGAAGTTAGAGGAAGATATTTATTTTCAATAGTTTACATAGAGCATCATAGTGAAGAATTCATATCGGTTTATCAAAATAGAATCTATTACATCTTATATGAAACTGATATAGATAATTGTAATTAATAACTCGTTCTCGGAGATTTATAATGTGAAATATGAATCGTAGTTGTGTTTGTGAATAGAGTCATAAGACATCAAAAGTTTCTAGAAGATTTTAGAGTGATTGAGAATAAATGAAAAGAGTTAGGAAATATTCATGAAGTCAACGTGCACCTAAAATTCATGGAAACAAGAAAATTCGAGTAATTTAGTTAAGACGGAAAGTTTTAGTAATCCATCAAAAATGACAATTTCCATGAGTATAAAAGGAGAAAAGTACATCATACATTTTTGACTGGTGTACAATTCATGAGAGGTTGAGAGAAGGTAGATCACCAAATAAATTATAGGGAGAGGAAGTGTTTTTCAGTTTTTTATTCTAGAAGTCACACAGGATAGAAGGTAAAGGAGAAGAGACAAGATTGCAATGTATTTAGTTGATCATTGTATTGGGAAGAATTATCATATTGGTTAGAATTGTCATATTCATTCAGTTATTGTATTTTACAGGATTATTGTATCCATCAGGAAGCATTATCATATTGTATTATCAATAATGAAGCAAAAAGTGCTCATAATTACCTCAATTTTATTCCATAGAGATATAATTCACTATTGAGAAATTATACAGGGAAAATTAGTCTGGGAAATCAAACTAATTTTTATTACAATGTTGAAGAAGTTATTACCAAATTTTGGTTATGAAATTGAAAATTCTATTTGAGAGTTTATATTTGGGAAGTTTTATAAAGAATAAATATAACATGTTTGGTTACAAATACATCCTATTAGATAATTTATACTAGAAATAGCACACCCATTATCAGATATTTTATATAGTGATACATGAGTGAAAAGGAATATCTTGCAGAATCTATTCTAATAAAAAAATGTGTTTTCTAGTTGATTTTGGGTTATTTTATCATTTCTAAACCATACCAAGGAAGTGTTTATTCTTATTGAATATTTAACCTTAAATATTCTTGCTTTCAAATGGATGTGTGTTTTAATTTTTTCAATATGGAAAATAATCATTAATCGGAGGATATCATTGTTTCATTTCCTATAGAAACATTGAAGAAACGATATCATTAATTCACCCCATCCTATCTCAGTGATACAATTATCCTTGTTGGTAACTTACACTTTATATATGTTTTCACTATGTTTTGTTGGATTTTATTTACTTCTATTGGGTTGTGGTCTTATTTAATCATTACATATAAATAGACAATTATTATTATCAATATATGAGGGTATAATTTCATTAATATCACCTCTTTAAAATGTAACTTCTCATCGGAATCCTTTGAAAAATCCGAAGGAGTTCCTAAGTCCAAGTGGTACACAGGCCAGGAGAACATTTTTATTGTGGGTCCTGGGTTGGGGCTCTAAAAATGCTATTATATTAGTTTTCTTCTATAATATTGATTAACCGTGTTCTGATGGATACTAATTCTATAAAATGATTTTCTTTTAGATGGTCATTCTATTTGGGCCTTGGAATACTAGTGACTAAGATGAAGATATAACTGGGTTCATAGCTCATGTTTGGGTGCATGAATCCCCATGAATGGGAAAACACCATGTATATAGCAGTGGGAAATTGATGTTATATAATTTTATTTTAATAGTTGACTCAATTTCCACGTCAAGTTGCACACTTTGGAGAAATAATTATCTATTGTATAATATTTAAACCAAGAACTAATGTGAAAATGGGGGATTGTAGTTGTATCCTGTTGGGACAATTTGGTTATTTTATATATGTATGCAACTAATACTAATTTTCATTTGGAACCTGTATAGCGTTAAGTGGTGTTGGGTTATTTGAAGTGTCAAAAAAAGAATCTAAATAGTGTTTTACTACTTTTCCTCTCTTGGGTGTAATTATTATAAGCTATCATAGGTATGTGGTTACAATGAAATATGTGTGTGATTCTATATGATGTATATGTAAATGGTACTGAATACGATATGAGTAGTCATGGAGGGGTGGGTTCTTTAAAGATTCGATAAAGCATCTAAACAATATTATCTTGTATAGACTATTTGGTGCCTTTTTACTCTACTATATCAGATGATATGTGATACCTAACCAGATTATGGTAAGTCATGGGCCATTAGGATATATGATATGTTATTCCTAACTTTGATGTCGGTATACAGTGGCTATGAGGCTACGTTACATGTGATATCTGACCCTGATACAGCTAGGTAAGGGGCCTTGAGACTGAATGTCTTATGACATGGTCTGGAAGGGGAGTGTAAAGGTTGTGAGACTTTACAAACTATTTAATAAGTTACTATATGTGATATAATGATATAATATTATTGTTTTTTGATGATTTTCATGGTATTCATCTGTATTCCACCCAGATGCATGACATTGGATAGTCTGGAGGGAAGTGATATGGTGCTGCAAAATAGTGGATAAGATGAGTCCCTTGAGGGTTGGGATGAGGCCCTAGAGGGTCAGTATGACCATTATCCATAGGTATAGGCACAAGTAGAGGGTGTGGTATAGGTGGGACAACTATATGATATGACATCTTCTGGGCCATGGATGGATGGGCATCCGAAGGAGATCATGGTTCAAGTTATATAGGGCATTGTCAAGGGATATTAGGGAGATAATCCATTGATGCAATTCCTTATTTGAGAGATAAATTGGAGTACCCACCACTATTTCATAGTGAGGGTGGACCAAAAGTGACAGAGAACTAGATTGAGTTAGTCCATACCATCTTTGACCAGCTCAAGATACCCTCAAGCTAAAGGGTGAAACTTGCAACACAGATGCTTAGAGGTCCAAAAAATATATCGTGGGATGTATAAGTGTACGAAGGATAAAATGAAGGACTATAATGGAAGGATTTTGAGGTTTAGTTCTTCAATAACCTCTTTTAGAAGATTCCATGTGTGGATTGCGCTAGCGAGGTCAGGAATCTACAACAGGGGGATACAATAGTCATGGAATATATAGTTAATTACATTGACCTATCAAATTTTTAGCGGATATTGTGAGAGATGATATCTCAAGTGTGAGGAATTTTGATTTTTTTAAGAAATTCAATCAATTTGTAGGTTAACATATTTAGGTTATCCTTATTCTTAGAAATATTGAATTAGGTGCTGATAGATGTAAATAATTTCAAAGGTCGATCATATCTGAGAAAAGTGAAGGGATCATGTGATTTGAATGGTGATGCTTCATGTGGCTGTAAATAAGGTTGTGAGGAATCTTAGTAGGGAATCATGGACCATGTTTTTAGAAGACCACTAAAGAGTGGTTATTCAGTCGTGTTCTTCTAGTGTGTAAAGTGTTGACATTTCAAGATTCATTATCAGGTGCCTCAAAAGGAGTGTTGGGCATGTGGACAGATGGTCCATCATGGGAGGTTATGAAGGAAGTATTCTTTGACATCTAGGATCCAAGGACAGGGTCATACATAGGGATCTATGTTCAGATCAAGAGGTATACTAGAATATGGTTATTGGTATTCAATTTCACATCGAGGTCCTGACAGAGAAAGTGGGACCCATTAGTTGTTTCAATTTCCTATTTTATGTGTAGTATCATAGGGAGGAAAATACTTGTGTAGTGGGAACTCTACCCATGTGAAAATAGAGGAACTTCTCGGTGTAGAGTATAAAGATATCTGACTATAGTTAGAGGTACTTCATGGTAGTGTCTGAGTTACATTTGTTTTGGATTTAGCAGGTTTTAGTGGATGAGGTTCTGGATGACGATTTTGAAAAAACAGGTGTTATTTAGTATGTTGGAATTATTTATGATTCATGATATATATATATATATATTTATATGAGTTTTGGGTAAGTTAGACTGTTTTTGGGCATTGATGTTGTACAAGGATTACTTCGGTGCATAGGCATCTAGGAATTCATTTGATGCAGGTTATAAATGATGTGACAATGCATCAAGATTTTTATAGGAATAAATATGTTTATAAGATGTGGGTTTTATAGAATAAGATTATAAATCTTTGAATCAAGAAAATTTATGCATTTATGGGTTTTGGATATCAAAAGGATGTGATTTGGGAACCTGAATCGTGAAGGAGAGATGATACATCATGGGAGGACATTTGAGTCAAACATGGTTTATATCACATTGGAATGTTTTGATTTTGGGTTAGTATATTTCATGGTAGAAAAATTATAAGGCATGGAGATCCTTGAGGGATTTGACCTATAGATGATCGAGGTGGACCAAGTTGATTTTTATGAGAGTGTTTTGTTCAGTACCATCTCTGAGTAATTTTTTTATAGATCAGGGATGAGAAATGTTAAGGTGGGAATATTATAAATTCTTATTTTTTGAGTGGTTAATTTTTTCAGTTAAATTTGAACTTTTTTGTTTCAATGGATGTCCTAAGGGTTTAGGCAATCATTGAAAAAAAGATGGATATCTAAAGCTTTTAAAAAAAACTCCAGCATAAAATACACTTTGTGGAAGTTATTTAAATAATGTGAAGTTGGGAATGAAGTATTGGGGGATATACCTACAGTTTATATGTCATGTAACAGGATTACACGTCATGAACAGAATACTAGATGTGTAGCAATTTATAGGCTGTGTAAGTTCCATGATATAATTTTCTAAAAGACCCATATGGGATCATCCCCCCTTATTATATTTCTCCTCCAACGATAGTAGGAGTGGTTCCCAAGATATCATACAACCATCCCAATCTCTCTTAGAGATGTTGATATCTCCATTATCCAATCTCTGATCTTTGATCTATTTTTTGCTATAGATTTGTCTTCATAAAAACTTAAATATGCTATCCTCTTTTCTTCATTACTCTCTCTCAATATGGTATGTCAAATTCATGTAAGCCATTTTACTCTATTTCAGGGAGGTCATCTAAAATTATGATTTATTGTCATTCAGATCTTGTTATAGGCATCTATAAAATTAGAGAGCACCTAATAGTATGAACTAGGTGATTCCTAGCATTCTAAGTGTTTTTCCTACTATTTTGGGGGTTCTCCCCACATGCATAGAGTGGGTAGACAAAGTAAAAACCTTATAATTCCAATGTATTTATAAATTAATTATTAGATTATATGGGATACCATTTGTTAGGGAATAATCCTTTATGCATGATAATCTTGGGGAGATACTTTGGACCACTTGGTAAGGGTATGTCGAGTGATTGTTTTAAATTTAATTTATTTTTATATATTTATTTCTTGGTTATGTGGTGATGTGTCATGAAATGATAGAGGATTGAGGTGATGTTGATCACCTAGATTTATGTGGTGTAGTTCATTAGAGTGTGATTTTTCTGACATACATAGGGTGATGTTGGTTATCTAGTTGGGTGAAATGATCATCATATTGAGGCAATGAGGTCTTCTGGATGGGGGAATTCCCCACATGATTTGAGGTGGCTTCAACCATCATGATTAGAGACACAATTTCATGGTAATGAGGTGATATATTATGTGTGTTATGTAATATTTGGGTAATTTATTCTCATCTTTTGTTGGATGATGCACCATTTTTTTTATTTTCACATTGATAATACTCATATGAAGGTGGTGTAGACAACTCATGTGGGTAGAGACCCCCAAAGAATTTGCAACTTAAGTGATTGTGTTGACCATCAATTTTATTTGGGTGTTTTTATTTCATAAAGACACATTGCTGGTGATGGACCATCGATTGATGGTGTTGAGAATGTAGGATGTGGGATGAGGCTCACCTTATTACTTGAGGATATGAGCCAGGACGTGGGAGGATAAGTATTATTGTTCCTCAGCATGTTAGTTTTGAGACGATGGTGACTTTTTTTAGGGAATAAAAATTGATGTTCCTTGGGATATTCAGATTTGAGCCAACAATTGCTTTTGATGATGGGTATGAGGGACAAGGTACCTATTATTTAGACATACTACTTCGATGTTGAGTTCTTTGATTGGAAACCATATGTGTTGGGTGACTTGATTAGAGGTGGTACTTGTGGGTTAACTCGGGTTGAATTTCATCAGGGGATTCCTTTGGCCTATTCCACATATCCTGAACACTATAGTTTTATATATGAAAGAAGATTCTATATAACAAATATATAACTGGGGGACCATGTTTATAAATTACTAGAAATGGGAAAAGTACCTGGTCACTTCCTTGTGTCTATTGAGCATAATAAAAGAAGATATATTTTTATAACTCAAGTACTAAATTTTGTTTATATTTTTGTAAAAAGATTCCATATCAAGGATATAATATAGAACACATTGATAATTGATTACTGAGATTTATTATCATAACCTATACGATCCCTTATATATGTTTGTAAAATTTATGTCTCTATTATTTGGTAAGGAATCGAGCTCAGAAATGGACCTTAGCGATCATGTTGGAAAATTTGCATATAATGTATGAAAAGGGACCATGAAGGTTCTTTCATCAGCTAGAGTTTTTTTTTGAGTTTCCTTATTATTCAAACATGATTTTATATGTATGTACTAATGGTCTACAATTGGAAAACCTTCTATTTATTTTTTTTGTATGAGCTTCCACGACTATTTGTTTTTGTCTACAAATGGTATTTTGATTTGAGGAATATATCTCATTATTAATGCTGTTATATATATGCTTCCACTGAGTAATGTTGGTAATTATTTTCTCCCACTGTGTTATGGTTTTCTTCCACTATTTTATATAAAAGGACACTTATTATTATCAATAATGATAGAATAGTCTCCCAACTATCACCTCTTTAGACACTCATTTTTGATGGCTACCTATGGGGTATAGTGAGGCTCTCCAAAAGCCACATAGTAATCCAGCCTAAATCATGGTTTAAAGTGGATCCAGATTCGGGGTTATACATGATGACATATAGAAGTAACTCTTCTGAATTTTCGAATAATTAAATCAATCTATTATCCCTACAACCATTTATTTCTTTTTATTATAGTTATTCTTATTACTATTGGTAATTTTATAAATTTAATGAAACCTATGAATAATGATTTCTCAATATCTCAAAATAATCATTCAACACTTTTTCTTTTTTAATGTTTTCAACACCCACTTTATAAATTAATTCTTTAAAATGATCATAAGTCAATGCTGAAAATATTCATCATTATTAGATCTTGACTTATTTATTATTTCTCCATATAATATTTCAAATGTATAATTATGATTAAAATATGGGAAAATAAAAAGATATTTTATTTTAAAATAATTTTTTTTTAAAATTTAGATACTCAATGAATTGATAGAATTTGTTTTTTACAATTTCATTTATTAAAATACAATAAATTATAGACCCCGTTTTTATATCCTTTCTAGACCTTCGTTAAATTATCCTATAATAATCTTTTAATAACCTAAAGTCACAATATAATAGAAGAATATATTAAAATAATTAATTAATTAAGAACATATAAATAAACATATATATTTAAAACATAAAAATTTTAATATATAACCATGTGTAATTTTTTTAGAAAAAAAAATTATATCTTGAAAAAAATTTATAACTAATAAAAATTTATTATCTAGAGAAAAAATTCAAAAAAAATGTAATTATAAACTCGAAAACACTTTATAATTGAAAAAATTATAAACAAATAAATTTAAACCAAAAAACTTTATAATGGAAAAATTATAAATTCAAGCAATTTTAAATGAAAATTTTTACAACCATAAATAAATTTTTGAAAATAATATACATTCAAAAACATTTTATATTCAAAATAATTTGGAACTTATGTTAATTATAACTAAAAAATCATAATATAAAATGATACACATTAAAAAAATGAATGAATGATTTTTTTAAAAATAATTACTTAATTAATATTATAAAAATTAGAAAAAGTTAAATTTAAAAGTATGGAGGCTAATGGTGGAAAATAAAATTGATATCTGATAAATTCAATCATGGGAGGGGGAGTAAGAAGGATGATGTAATAATTTGGAGGATTTATTAAATATGTAATAAAAAAAATTTCAAACAAAAATGTTAGTGTGTGGTCATGATTTAATGGGATTAGGGTCTTAGAATATCAGATAAAATCAAGGATCATAGAAGATGGATGAATGATGAAATATAGAGGAGAAAAAATGAAAAAAGAAGTTTGGGAATTATATGAATGTAGAATAATGAGTGCTGGTATAGAGTGGTCAAAATTTGAGTGTAAGAGGGATTAAAAAATGAAGCATCTATAAATGATGAAAATAGAGTGAGTAAGTGTGTTAGATTTTTTAAAAAATCATTTCTTTCTGGTTTTCTAAAAATCGATTTAAAAGTTATTCAGAATGATGATTAAAATTAGTTTCCAAAAAAATGTAAAAATTCATTTTTAAAATGTTTTAAAATATTTTATAGCATAACCAACATAATTTTTTTTTGAAAATATTAACATTGGTTATTCGAAAACTAGTGTTAAAATTATGACATAAATCAACTTTTTAAACTTTTGTTGTTTTAAAGGGTAAACCAATACATATGGGTAAAACCATTACGTATGAGGGAACATATAAATAATATAACCTATTTTTAAAGGGAAAAATCCTCACATATCAGGTAACCAATATGTAAGAATAAATCAAGAAAAGGAAAAAACTTATGTATGGACATGTAATATCCTATACTATAAAATATATCTTAATTATGAATTGACTTCCTTTTATCATGAGACTATGATTTTTTTATAATACTAAAATATCACATATATTAAAACATAGGAAAAAGAAAAAGGCATTATTTTTCTATATATAGTACAATAAAAAATATACCAATTGTTCTATATGACAATAAAAAAATACAATTATGATATCGTATATCATAATGTTATGTGATCTAGTTGTTATAATTCATCCATGATATATCATACTCTATGATATGACCTCAATAGTATTATGATTAACATGGTAATTATAAAATCACTAAAATAAGATTTTTATTAATTGGTTAATGTGTATTTGATTCCACTGATGGATTCTAGAGAACTATATTAATATAAGTACAGTGGAAGACACCCATTTTATGTTCCAAATATATAATCATTAGACTAGAAAAATAATTTAAAGAATAAAAATACAATAAACAATTGATATGTGGTAATTTCCATGATCTATGATATCAAATGAGTTTTTATTGTTTTATGCACCAAATGGAATCCAGTAGACCTCAGATCCATAGGGATGAATGAAGACACTAAAACCCTCATTCAAAATGAGGGAACCCCATGATCTTTTGAGTGTGAAATTGAATTCTTATATTGAAAAAAAAAGAAGAACCAGAAAGACGAGTATATTGGTTGTGGAATATGAGTATCTCAAACATCCAATGTGGAGATCATATCCCATTATTTAGACTAAATTCACCCAATAATGGTAATAAAACATCAAATTCCAACACATCATACCCAAAATAAGTTACAATAATATATTCTCATTGAGTTTAGATAAAAGTTTAACATTTAAAAAATTATATCATGAATGTTAATACATGCATGAATCAACATGTTGATTCATGATTGGGAAAAATAATGAGGAATATGTTGTCGGGAACATGAAATCAATATCCCACATCTCTTATCTATTGTACCTTATGATAAATTATTATCATATTTTATGATAGAAGCATCATTATTTTCATGTTAATGTATAAAACTTAAGGGATAGTGTAAACTATGAAATCTATATTTTAGTTTATTTCATATATATAAATATATGGTAATAAAATAGAAAAAAACATTCCAGTATAGTGGTCCACGGAGGGCACATGAATTCAACTATATGGGTTGGGTTTGAATCCATAGGTCAAAAATATTTTGGGGATTTACATTGATGTTATAATTGGAATGGTTGAAATATTAGGGTAGGAACGAACATGTGATTGTGGGCGGTTGACCAGAGAAAATAGGTGAGTTAGGGATGGTGGTTTGATGCCTAACCGGTGATGTGGGGGGAACACATGAAAAGTAGTGTTGGGATGATCTAGAAGGGTCTACATGGTGGATTTATTTTCAAAAACATCTCTATATTTATATTTAGTTTCAAAACTTTTGGTAGGATGATATTTTTAATAATAAACCATCAACATCTCTAAAACCAATACTCATTTTTTATATAAATTAGACATCCTATTTCCTAATATTAGTTAGAAAATTTAGTGAGGGTTTTAAATAACTCTAATATAACCATCGATAAGTTTTGAACATAAAAACTCTTATAAGTAACTACCACTACAAAAATTAAACATCCATATTTATGTCTGTTTACCATAAATACTAGTAATGTATTTAGAGAGATTTGTATCCCTTACTAAAGAGGAAAACATCAAAATGTATTTTTTTAGTAAACATAATGTAAATATAACATTATTTGATGAAAATATAATGTTATATTACAATAAATATCATAAATATAATGTTAATATACAATAATAAAACATATGTATAAATTTTATATAACATAAATACTATGATAATAAAATGTAATATAGCACTAATATAATGTTTATATGTCATGAAAAAGATATTTTTATTATTTATTGTTAGTTATTATTTGTTGTTATTAATTAATATATATATTAGTAAAATATTATTATCTATAAAAAATTATTTATCATGAATTATATATTATCATAATTTTTATTCAAATTATCATTAATTTTTTATTAATTTTTATTATTTCAAATTATTTACTCATAATTTTCATTAAGGGATTGTTTTAAATAATTTTTATTATTAATTAATATGGTTTTTAGTATAGCATTTATTTTATATTTTTTATATTTTTAGAATATATTTTTATATTTACATCTATGAGTTTTTATTTATTATTTTTATATTTATAAAATATTTTTAATTTTTTAATTTATTTTATTTAATCCTAACATTTATCTTACTATTATAAACTAAATGAATTATATTTAAAATTAAATAGATAATTAAACAGAACTTAATTTTTTTTTTAAAATAAAAAATTGAAATATTTTTCATCACATGATATATAACTAACACTAATATAAATAAGAATGATAATATATAATAAATACACTAAATCATATACAGAATTTAGGCAAAACAAAAATTACCTGAAAAAATAAATATTTAAAAATGTAATTATTGATGAAATGAATAAACTATATAGATCAAGTGAATGAATATAATTATTAACTTGTGAAATAAAATTATGAAAACTAAAATAGGTTGATTAAAAAAATGATAAAAATCTAAGATTACAGAAAATACCATTTAATAAAATTGACGTTTTGTTAAATCTCTTATATATAATAAGATTAATTTATTTAAAAAAATTAAGAATGAAGAGTGACTGAAACACAAGGGCTATGTAGACCTTTATACAACATACATCAATCTCACTACTCTACTTATCTTCTCTCAATATCTTCCTGCTCTTCTAAATATTTTAATATAATATTGATCCTTCATATGTGGTAAAGGTCCACATTAAGGTAATGGTAGGTGAGGTCGGTGCCACCAAGTCCCTCATTCCCATCATGCACCCCTTTGTCTCTCCGCAAATATGATCACATAAGACATCATCGAGAATACTCTAATAGATTAGAATGGCCTCCGCTTTATGGATATGCTAACAATAAATATTCAGCTGGCAATGTTTGTTATTGTTCCCTCTATCATTACTCCACTTCTTATGTGTCTATAGGATCTTATAAGAAACCACATATTTCTAAACACAATAAACATAGTAAACACAACGAATATATAAACAGATATTACATGATGGAAATCTCTAGGGTCATGTGGACAAGATCCATATCCAAGGACTTATCTCAAACTATAAAAGAGATCCTTGGGACCTTAAATTCATATAAGTGTACTGTTTATAAGAGATACATGAATAAAATGATGAATAAAATCAATGACGATGATACAAAATTTCCTATAGATAAATTGATTCATTCAATAAATTGAAAGAATCAATATTGAGTTATCTTATTATATGATAGACATTGTTTCGTGAGGTTGAAAATCTATTCTTTTCTTTTATCCCAGAACCATAACATGAATCATTATTACTTATTATAATTATAAAGTCATCAAGGTGTTCATTTCTCTTTATAATACATTTTTATAATCATTTAGTTTTAATGTTTTATATCATCTTGTATATAATAAGATAAATTTAAATTCTTTTATTTTGTGCTTGATCTCATTATAAAATAATGGCCTTCAAATTCCATTTATATTTGATTTTCATTATAATCAAGTTTTTGACTAGTTTGAGAGGGAACAATGACAATTTCTTAAATGATCATTGAACCCATGTCTGAATATACTGGATTTTTTCCATCCACTACATTGTGGACCCTATCACTATGTTGTAGGACACTAGGCTACACCATAACACCATGAAAGTCACACTGATGGAACCCTCTTATATTGTGGTTGGCCGTCCAATTTTATGGGATATTCTTCCATGTTTCATCACTAAAGAACCATTATATAGTGTTCTATCTTGTATTAGCATTCACATAACTACATGATATTTTTTTGGGAAAAAATCACTCAAGGTACCATTAAATCATTTTTTGGTTAAATATGATTGTGGAAAAAGAGGGTTTTCATGGTTAGTTGTGGTGTTTTAGTGGTAATTTTTACAACCTATATTGAAAAAGAACCATAAAAAATGAACTGATGATCTGGAGGTAGTACAAAAAGAATTTATATATTGTGGCACTATTTTAATATTTTTTACAAAATTTTTGGCCCCCAAAATTGGAAAATAGTGAAATGTTTTGTTTGGAAAATAATGTTTCCTAAAAGAGTGAAGGTGATTTGGAATTTAAAAAGAAAGGCATGTTTCTGGATCAGACCACTAAAATATAGAAAATGCCTGAAGCGCATGAATGATTTGGAAATATACATGAAGTATGATTTTCCACAAAAGGAACTAAATGCCCAATGCGATGTCAAATTGGGTTGTTTCACGCACATGTATTCTTGCATGATGTGTTGAATCTTCCATGCAGGGGATGACAATTTATAAAAATACGAGTTAATCCCCATCATTAAATATAGATCAATAAACAGAGGTAATAAAATACTTGAGTCGAATAATAATTTTAAGAGAAGGGAGGTGCATGGATGAATTTTCATTACACACATGATAATAAAGTAGTATGGAATATTTGAGTTTCACGTAAGATTGAAGTGATAAACAAGGGGTGTTTCATGGAAAAAGTAGAATCTAGCACGCAAGGAATTAAATTTTCACTCAAGACACAGTATGGGTTGTGTGAATGATTACAATTTCCTAGTTCATCTATGGTAAAGAGGTATCCAATAGTGGATAAAACTGGGACATTAATATAATATATACATATAGTGGAGTATTAATTTATTAGAGATAATGAAGGGACCTGCTAGTCGATAAACATCCAGTGGATCCTCTGAAGATGTAGTGAGCACACTTCAGTTGAGAGAGTATCGAGCTTTCAAATTTTGGTTAGTTGTAAACCAAGAGGGATAGTGAGTCCACTCCAAACATTATTAGAAACCATGAACTTTTAGTAGAATTCGTACATCTACATGTTTTCATTGTATGCTCCTTAGACATATCCTAGTAATGGCTATCCAAGTAAAAATTTATGTGTCTTGTGTATTCTTTAATATATGTTCATACTTTTCAATAGGAAAGAGAGATAATATATTTTTTCTTCACAACAAAAAAAATCCAAAGGGAAATTTGTTTTAATATGTCATACTCTCATTCACCCTACCTCTCAAGGTATTTGACCTAGTGAAACTAACAATATTGATCCTATTTAATGTCTTCTATTGAAACATTCCAATGTAATAGTTCTTTTTTTTCAATATTTTTGTTTCTTCTATGAATCATTGATGCAAACCTTGCACCATGATATTGTCAAAAAAATCCATTAAATACAGAGGTAGTATATTTTAAACCCTAGTTGATGATGTATTATTGGAGAGCCTTTACCACTTAGATAAGACCATATATTCTGATACTATAAAGGTAAAATAGTATTATTTTCAATTTATTTTCTCAAAATATGTTTAAAAGTTTGATTAATCACATAATTATGATTTAAAATTCATGAAATCATGCACATCCTTTTTAATTTTTCCACTGTTATATTAATATTTCAAGGAAACTATGTGTTTTTGACTCATTTATTCAAAATTTTCTTATTTTTTCCTAGATTCCCTATTATAGATCTGGATTCTCTACATTGAGTTTTTAATTTATTACAAATTATTCGAATGTAATACAGAAATTGTAAGAGTTGATTTCCTTGTCTTCAATCCTTGAATATTGTATATTATTTAATTTATGTTTATTGTTTAAAATACATTTTCAATGAGTTATAATATCCAATTTTAGAGATCCTATTTTTTTCAAATGTTATTTAAAAGATGAATTCATATTTTCATTTGTCTAAGATTACGATTAATTATATATTTTAGTATCATAAGTATTCCATTAGTATAAATAAATTCTTTTCCATATATAATTTTTTAAAGAAACTAATTTGTTTCTAATAATGGGGTGTTAATCAACTCAAAAATCAGTTCCATATTTTATTCAGAGATACTGAGATGGGATTTATGATACCCATATATGAATATGGACTAATAGTTAGTTGAACATTTCATTATTCAACGTATTTTACCAAGAATATTACAAAATTATTCTTCTGTTTTTATCTTTTCTATTTTATTATATCAATCCATTCCCAAAGGTATGTTTACATATTTATCATATCCTTCTATTTGTTTGTCATTCCAAATATTTTTTAGATATACAATTATATTTTTATTAAATTTGGTATTTATTCCCAATTTTTTAATCACAATAATATATCTAGTAATTATATATTTTTCCCACTTATAGGTGATTCACTTAGCCTTGTTTTTTCAGTAAGGGATTGTTAATTTATTATCTAGTGGGAGATTGAAATTTTATTATAATGATATAATACACATAAACTAAATCTGGTTTTTTTTCTAAATTTATTTAGTGTATATATTTTATAACTAATATATAAAACATATATTCATTTTGAAAAATTTAATTTTTTTTAATTTGGTTATCATTTATAAATAAATTTGTTACAATAATCATTATTAAATATCATATTGTCTTAATTTATTATTTTATCTATCATTTGAATTGGATAATTTTTATATTTTTTATAAGAAATGATATTTATTTTTTATAACTAATTTAACTACTTTTAATATTTCTAAAATATTTTACTTTTAAAAAAATAGAGAACATATTTCAAATTTTTTATATTGTTATATAGACATATTTTTTATTTTTTTAGGAATCATAATTTTTATAAAAATATATTTTATTCTTTATTCAATATGTTTCTATTAATTTTTATTAAATTATATTAATATTTTTCATCCTATATTTTATGTTAACAACAATATATATATTTCAAAATATATTTTAGTATGATTTTAGCAATGATATCTGAAAAATTATATTCTTCAGTTGTATTTTTATATCACATATATATATTGGTGAGAAAATGTGACATCATATTTAGGTAATATATCATCATAATGAATTACATGATTCATGTAGAAATTTAATTAATTTTTGTTATTTAATATTCTTTTATTTAAATACCATTTTTTCTATAAATATTTTTAATTGATATGTTAATTTATAAAAATGGTTCTAATTTTTTATTTATATTCATTATTTTTTATTTATATTATTGTGTTTAATGGTTTCAGTGAAAAAATTATATATATATATATATATATTCTATTTTTCTCATGAATATTTACCATTTGATGATACTCTGATAATGTTTTACAATTTTTTTCAGTATGGACTTCTTCCATTTTTGTAATATTTTGTATTTAATTAATTTTTTGATGTATTATTCTTTAAATTTTTTAAATAATGTTTTTTATTTATTAACATGTCTAAATTTACCATTTTACTTGAAAAATCAATTTATTGTATGTAACTATCTATTTAGTTTATGTTTTTAAATTTAATAATGAATAATTTCATGAAACATTTTTCTTTTATTTTCATAGTATAATTTAAATTTGGAATCTGTTACCAAATTTGATTCCAATCATTTTTTAAAAAATTGGTTGAATATTTAACTCCTATTATGGATTTTTGTATAATTCATCTATATAACAAAATTGTATAAACAATGATTTTTTGATATATTGAAATGAGGTTTCAATGTATAAAATATGTTTTACTATAAGAAGATTAAAAAATTTGTAAATTAAATCTAATAGACACCTAAAACATTTCTAAATTAAAAAAATGATTAAAATTTCAAAATTATGAAAAATAAGCACACCATTTTGAGACTTTAACAATTTTGTATGATTTATTTGAAATTGGATAATGATATTAATTTAATTGTATGAGATATATATACACATATATTGGATATAAAAGTGAAATTTAATTATTCCATAATGATATTTTGAATTGAAATATTTATGAAAATTTTTTAAGGTAAACTTAGTTGAAAAAACCATTTTATAGATGAAATTATTTTCTAATGGTTAATATGTTTTCCCTATATATCAAAAATGTAAATCTAATAAATCAACCTTTTTATCCTTCGATACATTATCTTTATTTATTAAGTTGAAAAAATAGAATTTTGATTGTTCATCATGTCACTAATCTTGAAATAATGTTGAAAGCAATATGATTTGGAAAGATGGGGAGTAAACAAAATTTTTAATTCATAATAATAATAAAATTCAGATCAACATCATATAATATATTTAAAGTAAGACATTAAATTTTTAATTCATCAAATAATAAATTCATTAAGGAATTCATAATCATTTAACATGTAGGATCCAATTAAAATTTGGTAGAACAATTTTAAATTTATTAAATGTAACTAATAGAAGATGTTAGTTTAATAATTATCATGGTTAAATATACACAAACACGTTAAATTTATATTTTGATATTATTATTGTCACAATGGAAAATAAATAATTGAAATATTTATATTCTTCAGAGTGTTTAGTTTAAATATTTGATAAAAACCTAATTTTTAGTTTCTAATTTAGTGTTACTAGAAAATTTAACAACAAAAAATCATTAGTAAATAAAATTATATGGGGATATCTAGATAGATCAAAATCCAAAAATAAGTTATATTTTGAACCATATTATCATTTAAACGATTTATAATAAGATCATATTAAATTATCTTTTTAATATTTCTTTATATTAATTAAAAAATTAATAGTATTTTTCGTATTGAAGGTTTACCATGCCACATTAGTTATAGTTACCAACATGATAAATATTAAAACATTTTATTAAAATATATAAGGAATTATTAAATGGTTTTTAACTCTAAAATCACATATATGCTGATAATATTTATGGGGTAAAATAATAATGTGAATTCCAATCTTAACCATGCTTATGGTAGGAGCACATTATTGAAAATTTTCAATAATTTTATCTTTTATATTTTTGTTTTATTTGATTTATTATGTTACTTAGTGTTACTAAAAATAATAATAATTGATATTTTATCATTTCATGGATAACCTAATAGATTATATTATATTTGATACGAAAATATATTATTTAATTTAATAATAACATTAGAATCCATAAATAATACAACCATTTGATAAAAATAGAGTAATGTAAATCCATGAATCCACAATTATATAATCACTATTTGATGGATGGTGCTGTTTTTTGGAAATAATATTATTATGTGTTTTATCCATTTGTTTTTAAGAAAAAAATTATTTCTAGAACTTCATTGGATGAAAAATTGATCTAATTTTGAAAGTAAACATTTATGATCCATTTTTAACTAAAGTGGTCAATATAATGTCTACTTTTGAGTTTATGTGAGAGTTATCCTTTCTAAAGCTCAACTAATATGGAATAAAAAATAGAATTTCAATGAAAATTTATACCATTAACTTTATTTTTATTTCCCATAATAAATTCTATGGTAACAAAAACTGGTGGTGTAAAAAACATGAGTTTAATAAATTTGATTTAGGAATATATTTTACCTTATTCATGTGAATTTTTTTAAAACCATTTTGAAATCATACCTCAGCCTTCTTCCATACACTTATTATCTTCTAAATCAATTTTACCTCCCCTTATTTTGAATTCATTAAGACTAAATAAGTGACTAATTTAAAGAAGAAATAAATGTATAATATGGATGATTGAATTTCTTTTCATATTTAAAACATTAAAGACTAATATTAGTTATATTTATGCCACATTTATTAATATTATTTAGCTTCTAACTCATCACTAATTGTCATTACCTCTAAAAAACTCTTTACACTATTATAATAAAATTGTGGTTTTCATTGGTGTTGATTCATCTATAATTAAAGTCATACTGATTTTTATAAGATTAAACTTCTATAATTAGTAATTTATTTACTGTTATTATTAATGAAGTTCACCTTGGGATTTTTAAAAAAAATACATAGTGATGATACATTTTATCAAATAATGAAGAAATGGTCCTCAAAGGGAAGGATTTTACTAGTTAATTATATAGATTCTTCTTTTTAAAAATATTTATTACTGCAATTATTTTTATTTATACATATCAATTCGATGGGTGTGTTGTAATTATCATATTTTAATGAGATAATAATTCCAATAAAATCATAATTTAGTTGAGTGATTTTTTTATCTCTAATGAGGGTATTAATTACTACATAATACAAGCATCCATATATGCCTAATAACTATAAAATCCAAATGTATATATATATATATATAAATCATATTATATTCATATATATGACCTCAAAAACATCATTAATTTCATTCATATAATCCTTCCATTTATTTTCAAAATATTATCATCACATTTATAAAATGTTTTATACATTATATAGTTATTATACATGGTTTGATTCTCATTTCTGATCTTGACATGGAATATTTAAATCTTGTTGTATTTTATTTAAATTTGGTCTTTTTCTAATTTTGTTTTATATAGTTATCCTATAATATATTTCATCATGTGTTATAATGTTATATCATTATTAAATAAGACATTGATCATTTTTTGGTCATGTGTATAAGTTATAATATCTGAAAAACAAATATTATATAATTGTAAAATCTCATTAAATTTTTTTTGTGGTTACAGATATAGTGTTTAAATTTTTAGCATAATTTTTTTATCATAATGAATTATTATAACATCATTATTTACACCATATTTCATTAATTATGTAATTTAAAACAATTACAGTTTATATTCAATTGTTTATTTAGTCTAATAATCTTTTGAGAAGATCATCAACCATTTGTAGTTTTTATATATTAGTATTTAATTTATAATATGCCAGTACAAACCTATGACCTTAACTAGTTAACATAATTTTGGAACACCCATTGTGTTACATTAGCTCATCATATCATGGATATAAACCCACTAGGGAGACTACATACAATACCCATTATAGTGATCCCAATAAAGACGTGTAAACATAATTTCCAAATTAAATTTATTCTCATAATCCAAAATTCTATGATTCAATGTCCTTACCATGACACTATGGATCATTAACATACCTATTCCATATTACACATATAGTGATAAATTTTTATTTATAAATTTGTTTTATTCACTTATTTACTGAGACTAACATAATCACTTAGGTAATATTTATTTAATTGACTAATTTAATGATACTAGAGAGTAATTAAAATGATTTGAACGATCTACTAATGTTTTGGGAAAATCATCAACCAATTTCAATTTTTATCTTGTAGTATTAAATATATAATTATTTAGATTAATCATGTGTCCTTAACAAGTTAACAAAAATTTTGAACACCACTTGTTTTTATTGAGGTTGGATTCTATAGATTATACCCCTTCCTCTGAGACTATTACCATTCCCATACATATATACAAAATAAATTCATTATAGGGAAACCAGAAAAATTAAATTAAATTTCATAATAAGAAATTATATGTTTTCATATGATTACATTGTATTCGTGTTCCTTATCCAAATAAGATTCATGTTCACAGTGGTCCATACCAAGTTTCAAGTCCCCTCCTCTACAAATAGAAGTCATATTTTATATAACAGAAGGACATAATACATTTCATCTTCATCAAACAAGAAATATAATACAATACAATACAAAAATGGAATAATAAATATATCATTATCATTAGGTTCCTTCCAAAAAGAAACATATGTGGAGTGGAATGTTTCATAGGTTCCACCCATATCCCATTTTCATTACACATGGACATATATAATATATCAATCCAAAATATAGAAGCCGGTTTTCAAATATATGTTTCATCAAAAGATATTAAAATTTCAATGTATATAATTTTTCATCACCAAAATCTGTAATCTCTATATAATCTCATTCAACAATTGTTTATGATATGACCTCTATTATCCCCCATGATTTGACACTAATAGGTATAGAGTTGGAAACACCTCTAAATATCCCAAGCTTAAAGGTAAAATTATAACCCTTCTTAAAAGGTCCAAAACTCAAATAAATAAATAAAATCAGTATTTAATCATCGTGTACCTTATGGTGCTATAGGGGATCACATTGTGTTACTTATTTATTATCTCTCACTATAATTTTACCTTACTATACACATCTCATCAATGGAAATCAAATTGATTCTCATTCATACTAATAAGAAACTGATCCCATATCCTCCCTCATACAATAAATCATGAGGTTTTGGACCTCTCAAAAGATTAAATTATAATAATATACATCAATGGAAATCTCTTGATAATTTCATACAATTATCTCAATCACCCTCATTTTCCATGCATCCCATTTTTCTTTTTTCAGAACATAAATTTAACTCATGATGCATAAGGGTGATATAAAATAGAATAATAAAGATATATATATATATGACAACCATTACAATAAATATAATCAACATTAGAATAGACAAATACAAGTGAATTATGGGTACAATAGAGGAATAATTACTTTTCAAAATGGTATTAGTAATTTTAAAAATTATTTTTACTATATTTTGTTATGTTTTGGGGTCGTGGTGAATTAACATGAAGGTTTTTTTGTTTTTATAGAATAAAAAATATTTTTAAGAATTTTAAAAATATAAATTGTTGATATTTGAACATTTTTGGAAATATTATATTGATTAATATCATTTGATGCATTTAAATATTAATTTTTGATTGTTTAAGGCTTAATATAAATGGGGTTATTGATAAACATGGAATAAATATAGAGAATAAGAAATATTAAATTTAACTAAAAATTAGATTCAATGAATATGGTATTTTTATTTTTACAAAGTGAACATGATAAAATATTAAATGAATAAGTGAAAACCACATGTAACGTAAGGTCCTTTGGATGTATATTTTGAGTTAAGCCCCATGATAAGGTCAACTTGAGGATGCAAGGGGGAAGCATGGTTTAATGATACATTAGAAAAAGGGAAATGTAGATCAATCCCATGTGTACTACATATATACTATATAAATTACTATCGTTCATTAATTACTATCCATCCAATGTTGGGATCATTTAAATACGTGAGTAGTGCATGTTTAATGGTGGGATGTAGAAAAATGTTCTCGAGATATATTTTAATGAAGATCCTAACTATTGACATATTTTATATAATCACATGATCTAAACTATATTTGAAATTCTCCCCACCATAATTTTTTCAATATGGAAACTTTACCAATACTATATATAACGTACACCCATAGTGTCATTCAAATTACTAATAAATCTACTACTTCATTGAAGAAGATCAAGGTAGTGAAATGTTGTTTACCACTAAATACATATATTTTTGAAGTTTTAAGGGATTATCATATAATAAATCCAAAATAATATATAAATTGAAATATAAATATTATCTATCTATGAGAACAAGCTTTCAGAGTCCAAAACCACAGAATAGAGGTGCAGTCATATGGTCTATCCCATAAGAATTTTTGAATTTTTATTTGAATTTTTTTGTTTGTTTCGTTAAATATTTTAATGAGAAATTAAATATTTATTGGGAGATATTCTATGAATTAATGAAAATAATTTCTAAAAATTAATAAATAAATATTATAATCATTAATATAGTGTTTTTTCAATATTAATGTAGAAATAAAAAATAAATGTTGAGCACATTAATTAGATATAGAAATTATGTGTTTATAAAAAGATATCGTAGGATATTTTTATGGAGGATCATGAGTGAGTATTTCCATGTATTTAATCAAGATCTAGTATATAGATAAAAGGAATTGGACAATCATGTTGGTGATAGAATGTATGTTGTTTCGATGATGAAAAAACAACACATAAAAACTGGTTCTCTAACTTAGTGGGTTGTGGTATTTATAAAAACATGTGAAACAGTTAGGAGATAGATAATTGATAATCAATGGTATCATGTATGGCACATAAATAATGATCAGAGACATAAAAAATTGTCATTGAGGAAATGTTGACAATAATGCATGTTCAGATTTTAAATCTAAGATCATGATTTAAATTTTCATTTATAAACTGATAATTTCTAGTGAAGATCTTAAAAAACCTAATTTAAATTAAATATATATTTAAATTCCATAAATAATAGAACTATATTTTACCAATACTAGAAAGTAAATCCTTGAAGCCGCAATTCCGAAATTGTTATTTGATGTATGGTGTGGTTTGTTGTTAAAAAATTATTATTTTCTTAACCATTTATTTACAAAAAATAATGGATTTATAGATCAAGATTTGGAAAAAAATTATCTCATGTAACAACTAAACATTTATGATACATCTTTAACAGAAGTGGAAGATATGATGTCCATTTTTGAGTTTTTGTGATATTTATCCTATTTAATGATCACCTAATATGGAAGAAAATTAAAATATCAATGAAAATGTATACCATTACCTTTATTGTTATTTCCATTAATGAATCTCAAGTTAACCAAAAGCTATGGTGTAAAATGTATGCGTTTAAAAATTGATTTTAGGAATATATTTTTTAAGGATCACATGATGTTTTTTAAAACCAATTTAAAATCATACCTACGACTTCATCCATACTTCTCTTAAAATCTAAATCATTTTTAGTATATCTTATTTTGAATTAATTAAGACTAAATAAATGAATAATTTATAGAAGAAATCATTGTAGAATAAGTAACATTGACGTTTTATTCATATTAAAAAATATCAAAACTAATACTGGTTATATTTATGACACATATAATAAGATTAGTTAGCTTCTAACTCATATATAATTGTGGTTACCTCAAAAAAATATGTTACAATGTTATTTGAAAACTGTGGTTTTTAGTGGTGTTTATTTATCAATAATCAATATTGTAGTGATTTCCAAAATATTAAACTTCTCTAATTGGTTTGTTTTCTAAATTTAACTTTATTGATGTTCACCATGGGATTGTTCAATGTAAATACCGAGTAATGATACATTTTATTAAATAATGAACTAATGATCTTCATGAGGAATAATTTTACTTATTGATACCATTACTTATTATTTCTATAAATATTCATAAATGCACTTATTTTATTTATTCATGCCAATTCGATGGATATATTATAATTATAATATTTTAATGAGATATTATTTCCAATAAAAACATAATTTTTCTTATTAATTATTTTTATAGCCAATAATGGTATCAATGACCATATAATGAAAACAACCATATACACCCAATTACTATATAAGCCAAATGACTATATATATAACAATTATATTATATTCTTATATATAACCTCAAAAAATCATCAAAGTCATTTATATCATTCTTATATTCATTTTAAAAAAAATCATCATATTCATAATATATTCCATATATTATATATTTATTGTCCATGGTATGATTCACAATACTGATCATGATAATGAATATTTCAATCTTGTTGTATTTTATTTACATGTGGTTTTATTATATTTGTAATTTTTCTAATTATGTTTTATATAGTTTTCTTGTAATGTATTTCATCATGTATTATAATATTATATCATATTTAATTAAGACATTGACCATTTTTCTGGTGATGTTTATAAGATATGATATCATAAAAACAAGTATTATTTAAGGGTAACTTCTCATAATTTTTTTTTGGGTTACAGATATAGTGTTTATTTTTTTGAATATATGTTATTCACTTAATGAATTATTCTAACATCATTATTTACACCATATTTCTTAAATTACCAAATTTAGAACAATTATAGATTATATAAAATGAGTTATTTAGACAAAAAAAATTTGGTTGATCATCCACCATTTTCAGTTACTATATTTCAGTAGTTAATTTATAATATTTCATTACAAACCAATTTCAATAACTAGTTAACATAAATTTAGAAAACCCTTAGTGTTTCATTATCTAAACATAGTTTTTTATATTCCTTCTTGTGATTCTATGTATAATACCCATTACAATGAACCCTAGAAAGACGTATAAACATAATTTCTATATTAAATTTATTTTCATATTCTAAAATTTTAGGATTAAATTTCCATACCATGCCACTATGTATCTTTATCATACATGTTTTTTATTACACATAGAGTTATTAATATTTATTTTTAAATATGTTTTATTCACTTATTTTCTTATCCCAACATTTATATTTAGCTAATATTTATTTTATTGACCAAATTAATGATACTAAAGAATAAATAAACTGATTGGATCAATCTACTAATGTTTTGGGTTAATCGTCAACCAATTATAGTTTTAATAGTGTAGTAGTAAATTTATAATTAATCACTTCAAACATGTTTCCATAACTAGTTAACAAAAATATTGAACACCACTTGTGTTTCTTGAGCTTGGATTTCATGGATTATACCCCATCTTGTTACACTATTACAATACCCTTCCCAATTATCACAATAAATCATTATATAAATAACATAAAAATTTAAATAAATTTCATATTATGAAATTATTATTTTTTCATGTGTTTACCAATTCTCCTTGTTCAATGTCCATTTCAGTTTCATGATCATGGTGATCCATATGGTGGCTCGTGTCTCTTACTTTACTAATAGAATTCATTATTTATATAATAGAACAACATAAATCATTTGATCTTCACCAAATAAATAAAATAATATGAAACTATACTACCATGTAAAAGTAATAAAATATTTATATTTCACTTTCTTATTAAACATTAAATAGATTGGGAGTTGTATGTTTCATAGGTTCCACCCATATCTCATTTACATTACACATGGACATATATAATAGATCAATCCAAAATATTGAATCCTAATTTCACATAGATGATTCATCAAAGGATATAAATGTTTTTGTTTCATTACTTTTTCATATTCAAAATATATAATCTCTATCAGTATTCATATGTCAATAGTTGATGATATAGCAACTATGATTCCCTATGATTTGACAATACTAGTTATTGAGTTGGAAATACCTCCAAATATCCCAAGATCAAAGGTCATATAATATTCTTTCTTAAATGATCCAACACTGAAATACTAAAAAAATATTTATTTAATCATTTTATACATAATGAATCTATATGGGATCACCTTATGGTACAATGGTAGTATCTCTCACTATATTTTTACCTTCTTATAAAAATATCATCAATTGAAATTAAAATGCTTCTCATTCAAACTAATAATTAAATAATCCCATATCCTCCCTTATGCTATCAATCTTGAGGTTTGGTACCTCTCCCAAGATTAAATTATAAAATTCTACGTCAATAGAGATATCTTGAACATTTACTACCACTATCTCACTCAGCCTCATTTTCCATGAATCTCATTTTACCTTTTTATTTCTAAACATCAATTTCACTGATGAAGCATAAACATGATAATTAATTACAATAAAATAGATATATATATGTTAAAAATTACAAGAAATATTACCATCAATATAATAAATAAATATTGGGAAAATAAGGGGAAAATAGTGGAATAATTATTTTTCATATTTTCACTGTTTTTTAATTATAACTGTTATATATTTCTATGTGATTTTGGGCCTTTGTTAATAAAAAAGCCTGTTTTTTTTGTTTTTTATATAATAAAAAATGTATTTAATAATTATATAAAATAAAATTATCGATATACAGTCATTTATGGAAATATTATTTTGGTTAACAAAATATGATGCATTTAAATATGAATTTTTGATCATTTAAAGCTTCAAATAAGAGGGGATTTTGATATACATAAAATGAACTTAAAAATATGAAATATTAGTGTTAAATAAAAATGGTATTCAATGATGATGGTAATTTGATTTGATGAAAGTTAAAACGGTAAAATATTAAGTGAATAATGGAAATCCAATGTAATGGATGGGACTTTGGATGTATATTTTGAGTAAAGGAAAATAATAAGGTAAACATGGGGACAACGGGCGAGAAACATGGGTCAGAGCTACACTGGAAAAAAGTACATATACTTCAAACACTTACATACTACTTATATACAAGATAAATCAATATTTCCCATTTTGTATAATCCCTCTAATGTTAGGGTATCTTAAATACATGACTAGTGCACATTTAATGTTGGGACATAGGAAACATTTCTCATGATATATTTTACATAAGATCATTCCTATTTAATTACATTACTTAGTAAGATGATGTCAATTATTTTTCAAATTCTCCCAACCATCATATTATCTATTCAGAAACACACACACTACTATATATAATGCATACCCGTGGAGTCTTTAGAATTATAAATTAAAAAACTACTTCATCGATTAATATTGAGGTAGTGAAATGTTGTTTTCGGGTTTAGAAATCTAATTTAGTATTTTCATGTGATTATTATGTAATACATTTAAAATGAAATATAAATATAAATATAAATATTATATTGCCACGAGAAAAAGTTATCAGTGTCTAAAACCCCAAAATTTATGTGTAGTCCTATGGTTTATCTGATATAAATTTTTGAATTCAATTTTGAATGATTTTGTTTTGTATCAATAAACATGGTAATGATAAATAAAATATTAATTGTTATATATTATTATAATTAATGATGATATTATGTCAACATAAATGAAGACATATTATAAAAATTAATAGTGAGTTTTGTTAATATTAAATGAGATATAAAAAATGAATCATTACCACATTAATTGGATATAGAAACTATATGTTAATACAAGGATATAGTAGAATATTTTTTATGGAGGTTCATGAGTGAGAATTATCCTTTATTTTCTCAAGATTTAGTCTATATATAAGATTAATGGGAATATATTGTATTTTATAGAATGTATTTTGTGTTGATGATGAAAAAATAAAGCATAAAAAGGGAGTTCCATAATGTTTTCTGATGTTGCTTTTAAAAAAACACGTGTAAATAAATTGAGATAGAGAGTGAAGAATAAATTGTAGAGCTATAAAGTCATGGGATTGTGTGATTTTAATAGCATGTGTGTCACATCAACAATCATCAGTGACATGACAAATGGTCATTGGAGTAGTGCCAAAAAAATGCATGTTAAGATATTATCTCTATGATGTATTTGAAATACAACTCCACAAATGGTTCTTATTAAACTTTTATTCTACACTTCATTAGAAATTAATTATTAGTATTTTACTTGAATTTTTAAATAAACGATTATTCTTGTAATGATCAAATTTGTGTCACAATTTTTAAATCCTCTACATGGGATCCTTTTTACATCTTAAAAAATTTTGTTCTCATCCTATTTATTATATTTAAATGTCAATTTCATTATTTAATTGGGTTTCTCAAAAATATTTTTCAAAATATTTTATTTTTAAAATTATTAATATCCAAAACAGTGGTATAATAACCTATGGTTTAACCTTTCAATATGTCATGGAAACTATTGTGTCTTTCAATAGCATCTATTGTGTATTCATGTAGAAAAAGTTTACATGATTTACTAGACTATGGTTAATGTGTTTGATGAACTGAATATAGTTACAAAGAGGGATTCATCAATTTTTTTATACAAGGATTCCTTAAATGAGTAAAATAACATAAATTGTTTAATAGGGTTCAAATATTGAAACATGATAAGAGATGTATTTAGAGTCTTATACTAAAGACTTACATTTAGAGAGTGTAACTAGTGAATAAGGAATTAAGATATGATGATTATGTTGATTTGTTATTATTTTCAAACAGTGAAGGTGATAATTTTTTTATCATTTTCTGTTGGGTGTGAATATAATTTATTTCTCTCGGTGCATCAAAATTTTTGGTGATTTCCTTTGTGGGGTTACTATATGTTATTGGTTTCAGTCTTTTATAATATGATATTCAAGATACTAGTTTCAGAAAGGCTTTGGACACTGTAATTCCATTATATGGTGAGATTTTCGGTATCTATCTTAGTTTGGACAAGGTATTATCATATTTTATACAAAGGTTTATAGTTGGTGCTATACCGATTGGTTTTAAGTTTAAGTATGTTTTATCAAGGATTTATCCTTATTTTATGGTCTAAAGGGAAAGAGAATTATTTTTCAGATCATCTGGTGATTTGAATTTTTTTGTCAATGATTTCTTTTATATCATTTAATATTAGAGGGTTAAAACAATATTAAAAGAGATATTTTCACCAAATTAATGAATATATTTTTTTAACATCAATATATTGTTTTTATAAATACTAATAGAGAAAGAAAAAATGAATGTTGTCAAAATTAATTTCATAGATACTTAGTGTCTTCATATAAGGATGTGGTGACTGATTTTTTATAGTGGTGAATGAGTTATAATTGATATGTTGTTCCATATGATATTGAACACATGTAAGAGGATAAGGGTTTCTAAATTTTTAGTAGCAATTGAAATTATTAAATAATGGTAAAAAATCATTAATAGAGAATCTCCTATGTAGGGAGAGGTCTTATTTATTATAGAATGTGTGAAGAGTCTGTGATGGAGAATAAATAATTATTGGTTGATTTATGATGTTTCCAGGCACTTCATTTGTAGAAAAATATGTTATAAGTCAATAAGGAGAAGTGAAAAACAAAATTTTCATTGAATAGGTGTTGGAAATTATGAATGTTTAGATTTGATATCTAAGATAGTTACATTTTCCATAGGCAGTTGTATTTTCTAAATAAGGGTGAATTTTTTCACATTAAGGGTTATTTTTTTTCATAATAGCTTGGAATTTATCACAAGGACGATGATTATAGAGTTGATGGAGGTATATATTGGTGTTTAATTCACACACGTTTATTTTCAATGACTTTAAAATAACATTAAAGTATTTACCTGATTTTTTACTCAATAATTAATATTGTAATTTTCATAATTTACTTATATTTTTTTTATACTTCTAGTTTGAAGGGGATTTCACATTAAAAAACATGCATTTTGACACTATTCAAAATTTCTAATTACCATTTTCATTATATTTTTTAGTTATATTAAAAATATTCCACTAGTGATTTTATTTATGGGATTTAGAATCTTCCCAACATTAATCACCAAGAGGTAACATAAATATCCTATAAAAAATACCATATTCCTGGAAACTCCTCAACCATAACTAATTTAATTTCAGGGTCCCACATATTTTTAATCCATTTTAACATTATCTAACCATTAAAACTAACATTCTAAATATTTTTCAGATATAAATACAAAACTATTAAACATTAGATAAGTTTATCAATTCCATTAAAAAGAATAATCTATTAGATTAAACACAAGACAATACTTTAATAATTGGATACATATGGTTTAGATTCAGATAATAAGTATCATTATGGGAAATTGGTTTTCCCTAATCGGGTAAGTAGTAGTAGAACATGTCGAGTGAAGGGTGATTATGAAGAGAGATATGGGAGGTGGCTCACATGATTTCACTTGAGAATTTTAAAAACTTTTATTTTTCATGAGAACTAATAAATTCAACCATGTTTATAATTACAAGATGTATGAGAATACATCTGTATTCTTTCAAATTCAATATAGGTTTGGGAGGGAAAATAGAGGGGGTGCTGGAATTTTACAAGGGGATATCAAATTCCACTCTTTATGTATATATTCCACACTTCTCCATATCTTAAATTGTCCTATTCAATTTTCATCCATACACTCTATAAATTATCTCACATACTATCAATTTTACATAATCACTCAATTAAAACATTTTATTTATATTCCCACTCAAGAATATACTATTCTAGACTATATCATATCATCCACATATGGAGAAGGGAAATATAAATAAACCAAAGAGGATAAGAGGCCTTTCTATATCAATGGGGTGAGATTGTTTTTCCATCTATGTTTTTGAATTCTTTTAGTTCATAATTCCTTTTAATATGTCTTGAATGCAGTGTATGTGATTTATTCTTATGTTTTATGAGTTGGTAAACTAGTATATGCGTTTATTCTTGATTTGATTTTCTTTTTAAATTTTTGGACAAATTGTTAATGGATATCAGGGTAGTAGATATATAATGAGTGTAGAAACCATAATATATAACTTAATAATAATCAATGCATTAAATGGAATGATTATTTTAAGTATTTATTTTAAACATAATCATAAAAAATGATATATAATCATTTATCAAGAAGGAAAAAAAGAATCCTCACATGGAATATTGACATTATAAGCATGTCCTTGGAAAAGATGACAGTGGGTTTTAATGAATATGTTATATTTATAGTCTCATATCTATTATAAAGTTTCTTGGAATGCATTAAAAGGATTAAATCTAACGTACCCTCACATCCCAATTTTATGAAAAGCTTCTTTTTTTGAGATTCGTCCACTATCAAGACGTCATTTCAAAAAAATGACACATTAAAATTAATAATGTATAAACCATTAATTTCTATGACTAAAAAACATCCACAAAACCCTTTTCATCATTATTTACATTCTTTATATATATGTATGTTATTTTATTTACAAACAACATTTCCATATTGACATGATTCAGTGACTCCATCACATATGTGGTCATGTTTACTAAAAATTGGATCTATTTCTAATGAAAAGTGAAGGTTGATTATTTTATATAAATTCAATTTTTATATAAAAATATAGATATGAAAATCGACATAAATTATAATTCACCACTTATAATATTTTAAACATATTTAAAATCATGAATATTAATTAATGTAATTTAATTTTTCACTCACATTCTAAGTCAGTTTAAAGGAATTATTTTATCCAATTTGTAGACCTAAGACCTAGATTCTAGGGCATACATTTGAGGTTGAATGTACAATCGACAAAAAAGAATTTAAATATGGGATTCCCACCCTACTCCATGTCAAGATAATTGTGATAAACATGATGACAAACATATGATTTATTGGATTCCTGGTTAATAAAAATTAAAATACATAGAGATACATAAAGTGAGAAAGAATGAATCATTCATAAATATATCAGATAGAATAATTAATTATAATCCCATGAACCACAAAAGTGATATTTTTTCTACTTTTAATGGTGCAAAAAATAAAAAAATCATGTTTATTAATTAAAGAAATTATTATGGTAGTTCAATCATCCACTCTTTCATGATTAATAAAATATGAGATTAATTTCAAGTTCTCCCCCTGATGCTTGAAGGGGGGGCAATGATATGGTTTATATAACAATAAAAGCAATCTTTTGAAGAATGATGATATTTTTTTAAATAATTAATAATGTATAATAAAATTTAAATAAATAAGGATATTAGGATTAAAACATCCAACATCGTTTAAAAGAATGAAAAAAACATTCAAGATCCTTTAGAGAGTTATAATGGGAAATATAAAAACAGCCCAATCCATTGCCTTATAGAACAACTACATATGAAATAATATTATTTTGGACTCACACATGTGTGAAAATAAAATGTTTTCATTGTTTTCTCTGGATATTATGAAAATAATAGTTCTATATAGCTAATCCAAATTTTAATAAATATAGACTTGAACTCTCTTGAGAATGATATGAGACCGTGTATGGAAATAGTCAATAATTTAATATCTAATAAAGGGTATTAATATATAATTAGCCATTTTCTAGGAATGATAAATGAAATAATTTAAAAGACAAAATGGGAAAACAGAAAATATATTTACTATAGTAGATAGTTTGGAAACAAATATTACTAATGAAGAGACTCTAGAATTATATCACACTAACCGAATAACATATAAGAATAATATATATAAATTATTTGAGATTATAATTATAGGAATAAGGCATATTCAATACCAACATATTAAAGATTGGGGGATAATTTAGACTTTTATTTTAGGGATAAATCTCAATTCCATCAATCTATAAATTATAAAATCTATTTTTACATTATTCATTTTTTGATGCAAGGGCACATAAGTTGGAGGGAGAATAAATAAATTAATTAAGAAATAAATTATTTAATTCAAGGGAAAATAAGTGTCATCCAACTATTATGTCATGTTAAAAATAATTATTTTATATATTTAAATAAACCAATCTAGGAGAGTCCTATGAATAATTCCTAAAGAGAAAAAGAGTACTCAATTAAAAGTATATTTTTTTGAAATCAAGAGAAATTTGATCCCATAATGTATGGTTGGACCCAAAAGAAACTTCATGAGAAAAAACTCTGAAAATTAATGGATAAATATAAAGGGATTTAAATGATTTTAGAACACCATAAAATAATTCAGGAAAAAAATCTCATGAAGTGAAGAAAGAGTTGAATGATTTAATTAAGAAACATTGGAGATCATAAAAGACACTAAAATGAATTTATCAAGAATGCATGTAATAATTTATCCACTCTTAAAATTTCCTATCCATCCATAAAAAATTTTAGGATAAAGTGTGACAACATACACAACACAACATGGAGATAAATTCAAAAATGATTCTAATAAATTTTTAATTTTACCCTATGGAAGCTTTTATGTTTATAACCCTAACGATAATTAGTGAGAATGATGGTATAATACCTTAATAGTTATATATTGTGTTTATAAATTAATAAAACATAATTATGAATTCAAAAATAAATAAACTGTCTAAAAATGTGTTTAAGAGAAATAGGTTATGAGAAATGGAAATGGATGTTGGAATAAATTGGAAATTTTTAAAAGTGAGATGGAGTAATTTAGTCATATTCTTGCAATAACTATATAAATATTAATATAGAATAAAAAGTTTTAAATCATATTTGGAAGCATATTTATATATTCAATGGAAACTCCTACTATTTTAGAGAATATGATATTGATATTTTAAGAAGTGAAAAATAATGATGAATCAAGAGTATATCAAGAAGAAAAATCTAGGGTTTATAAAGAACAACTTCTGGGTTTAAATGAAGCAATATTGAAAAAAATTCTAAAAATTCATCAAATAATGGATTCTATAATAATTTTATGAATTTAATTTTTTTTATTGAATTAGAAAGATATATCATTGATGTAGATCAACATATAATCATATTCTGTAAGACAATGATAGATCCAAAAATACTATAAACTCAACAAAAATAATGTATTTTTTACCCATGTTGGTAACCAATAAATAGTTTCAATCTTTTGGGTCTATATATAATCTATAGAGATAATATTTTATGAAGATGACAAAAAATTTTAATTTTTAGGATGAAATAAAAGTTTATGTTTCTTATTTTCTTCAATCATTGTGTTTTTAAATAAATTTAAAAAACTACTATAATTTAATTTCTTCAAAACATCTTATATTAAAAAATCTATTAAACTAGGATCTGAATAGGACCACAACAAGACCATAAATGAAATCTTGATCCCCATGGCCTAATAAATATCACCGGATTAATCAAAAATAGCCTGAGTGAACAAATTTTTCAAACCATAACAATATAAATTGAATATATATAAAAATAAAATCCTAAAATAAATATTCTATAATAAATGTGTGAAATAAACAGTGATAAAAACCATGTTATCAAGAAAAATACAAGATAAAAATCCCGAAAAGAATCAATAATAAAGGACATGGAAAGATAACAACTATTACACTATGTAATATGTGGGAAACATCCCACCATCTCATCACCAAATACCCATAACCATATGAAATAAACCTATTTTCCTATGTGTGGTTCCCATCCCTTTCTTTTATCAAATAAATAAAGGTCTCACACACCATTGAGGTTTTTTTAGGGTGTGATATAATTGGACTCACTAATATCCATCCTAGGCCTTCCCTAACAAGTCTCTGTACAATTATCTAATCATTCTCAATTTAAAAGAATACATGTAATGATAAAGTGTTTCATTAATTTATATCAAAATCCTGTTAGAATACTCTCTTTTCAAACCATTTAGAAAACTAGGTGATATAGATTCAATTCTTAATTTTCAAAAAGAATTTACTTTTATCAAACAATTTATCATTCTATATGAATTTTTAAATAGTGAAAAGTAAATTGAAAATGGTAAACATCCCTATGATCTATGAATCAATAACATGTTCTAAGGGCCAATCATCTATGATCTAGAAATGATGGATCACAACAGGAAGTAAACCACTATATATATTATTTATAGAAAAATCTGAATACTAAGCTCTCCAACATGGTAACCAAATCCCCCATATACAAAATATATCAAATAAATTTCAGGGAGTTCATAGAATTTCAAAAAAATATATATAAAAAACCCTTTTCCCCAAAAACATCCTTTGAAAACGAATTAGAAAATCCATATCCAAATGAATTTTAGAAAACCTTTATTTTAAAAAAATTAGGGCAAAAATATCCTTTATTAAAAACCATTATAACACATGCATACCAATAAAACCAAGGATTATTTAAATTCACTTATATATCCTTTTACAAAACCCATAGCATTCACAGTTCATAAAACAATAGCTTGAGATAGAACCATTATCCTCAAACATGGGTTTCACTATAACCACAATGGGATACACACATAAGAAAGAAATATAATTACATAACAATGATAATAGTTCCTAAAAACAATTCCCACAACTTGTAATCTTGATCCCATAAATAAAAGGGTTATCAAAGAAGCTAGATTAACACATTCCTCAAAATTCCCAAATGTTGCACCATAATCAACAAGAGATCTAACCTCTGAAAGTAAAATGTATGATTAATCATTAATGTATGGAGAGAGATAAAAAATAAATATATTCCAATAACATATCCCACAAACCCTAACAAACTGAGAGATCAATAAATAATGGAATATATTTTATCATGATTACCAATGCAAAGAAAACTAGTCGATCCGAGATGAAAACACCAAGAGCAGGAGTTGAGAGAGACCTAGATCATCCTAAATAACATAGATATGGATAATGGAATAAGGAAATGATAAGAAATGAAAATTAGAATAAATATGGGTGAAGAACATTTATCTGTTAGAACATACCTTTTATATTACATAATCTTTCAAAATGTCCGATATTCCAAAAAATGGCATCGACATGGATTAACATACTGAATTTCTAGTACAGAAGATGAATAATATCCTACATAATCAATAGTTCTCAAATCATGAAACTAAAACAATGGATTATTCATAAAATATATTCACATCATGTGTGTATATTCACTAGGTGAATTGACTCATATGGATAATTTTCTTTAAATTTTGAGTCACCTCCTCTGATCGCTGATAATATACCACATCTCATTTTATTTAACCCCTTAAGACATGTCAAAACCTAAAATGGTTTAGATAGAAAAGTAATATTTTATAAGTCCTCCCGCCATCAGAATATCTACTCCAAGGATTTCATGTCGAATAAATATAAACAAAAAATTGTTGAGTCTATTTCTCCCTCTCCAAGGATTATCTTTCCCATGTCTTGTGAAAATATAATATATGTTAGTGATAACACTTTTACCAAAGGTATAAATTTAAAATTATAGACTTTTATATGAGAATAAATTATCACCACTCGCTTATCCAAAATAAAATAATATAGCTCCAACTAAATCTTCTCCCAACTAAACGCTTGTGAAAGATCATGGTGGAACTTCTTAGGATATTATATATAAATAAAATTGAATGCCTTTCAACTAAGATTATTAATTATATAAAATAAAATACCCTTATAAACTAATTCAATAATTAAAAATATTTCAACATATCAAAATGAAATATTCCACTATTTACCAAGATGGTGTTGACCCAATTGAAGAGAAACATTCATGAAGATATAGTCACTATCAAAAAGATTAAAAGGATTACATAATTAATTAACAATTACTTTCTGCCAACTCCCAGCTATAACCAAACATCAATTTATGTCATGGAACCTCACAAACATATCCTAAATGAGATTTTATCCCATGAGAGAGGCCACACCCACATATTACAAATAAAAATGTTATCTACATGGGAATTTCTACAAATCCTTAAAGGGATCCAAACAGACTAATGGCTGGTAACTATTATTATAATCAATCATGACCAGTCCTAGATGGATTTCCAATGATCCACTAAAATAAAAAAACATTGGCATGGTGTATATATTCCCAATTCTATATATCATGCTATGTTAAACCATCCTTTGATTGATGTTAAGCTGTACTCAATCTGACATGAGTCCACATCAACACTTTGAGACTATTATTGAATATAGAGGTAAACACGGGAACCCAATAAGAGAAAATCATAGAGGGGACCCTACCACAAAATCTCATGAACATAAATCTCACCCAAATCGTTATCCATGGTTGTGTCCCAGAACAGTGTAAATTAATATAATTAAATCAACCAATAAGTGACCACCCAGATAGAAATACATCCTTAGGTAGTCTTTGGTAATCCAGTAATGATGTCCTAAGACAACTCTTCCCATTTTCATTTCCACACTTGAAGAGACTAGAGTATACTAAACGTATTTAACAGGTCTACCATTATTTATTGGTAGGTCTAATAGTAGTACATATAACCAACAATGTCTCTCTTCATTCTTGGGATAAAAAAATCATCTATTTTTAGAATACATCACTGTAGTGCCAGAGTTAATAGTCAATAAGGAACTATAGAAATCATGAACCTGTAAATTAATTAAAAATTATGTGATTTAAAATTGATTCAGGAAGTGAATAATTTTTTTATAATGGAGAGGCTAACTATAAATGGAATCCACACCATATAAGGTTTCATTAATTGCATTAAACTAATTATACCACTAATATTTAGCTATAATAGACTCAATAAAATATTATTACAACTAAATTCCACCCAAAACCATACATGAATACTTCTCATATGTATCTAAATATATCTATGTTAAATCCTTTAAAGTTACTTTAATAATTCAATTCCATGTCTATATAATATGTGTATTTTCTATTAAGAGAGATTGTGATGGAACTCCCATTCCTTGGTGTATAGGTGATGTAGATGTCGAATGTCCATTGGTATTCCACTCATCATTTCAATCAAATGTTTTTTTTCATTCTGAGAAAATATGTAACTATAGATCTTGTGATGAGAAAATAACATGAATCTCTCCCCAAAGCAAAAGTTTCACTAAAAATATTGTGGATGAGTAATAATGATGAGATACAAATAAATATTGGGGTTTGTTTTATATATTTTTTATAATAATGAGAGTTGTATGACAGAGCATGAAAATCCAATAAGAGAACACACCCCATACCATCACCAAAACCATTACAGTATACCACATAGTCCTTTTTTGGTTTTGTAAATATTAGAAGAGAAACAAATGGAAGAATTCATTTTAACTATTTAAAATAAGTCTAAAACATAGATTCCCTAATGGATTACAAACATATGTTGGTAAGAGTAGTAAAAGGTAATGGTATCTTTGAGAAATCATTGAAAATCGTATAATTGTTTCTAATAAGAAAAAAAGAATCTATGAATATTAAAGATGTTCTGAATTTTCTGCCATGTCATAACAACCTTCACCTTCTCTAAATAGACTAAATGAACATGTACTGAAATCACATTCCCTAAGGAAAAAAATTATTAAAACAATAAATTCCATTTTGATTTATTCCCATAAATTTTGCGGCACCTTAAGATATAAATAAATAAAGATATTTATCATGCTCACGCTTAGAACTTGAATAAAACTAGATATCATCCGTGAATACCATCAAAATGTGTCGAGATTCATATAGAATATATATTTCATCAAATCCATAATAATTGAAAGAGATTTAAATAGTCCTAAAGTTGTTATAAGATACATACAATGGTTATACCTAATCTGGAAGTAGATCTTTGAGATATCTTACTCTTAAATTCAAAGCTGGTGATATCATAATCAAAGACTGATTTTTTTGAATCCTCTCCAACCCTTTAACTAATCAAATAAATAATGAACATGGGAAAATAATTTATTCTTAATTTCCATCTGATTTATCATCTGATTTTTTATTGATCAAATGAAATGAAACACAACCCTTTTCTGCAAAGAGGATAAGGGCCACCCATGGTGATACACTAGGGTGAATAAATCCATTCTCGAGAAGATCATCCAATTGAATCGTAAACTCTTTTAGACCAATGTGTATCATGTGATAAGAAGATATAAAAACAAATGTGTATACAGAACCAAATTAATTGAAAACTCTACCTATATGTATAGATTAACACCAAATTATTAATTTTATAATGCCTTGGGAATGTCACAAAAACTATGGGAAGATGATAAAGGTAAGATACATCATCATGATAAACAAAAATAGTAGAAAATAGACTCCTGATCACAAGGTGGTAAAGACTCCCATGAATGGACCTAGGAACTGACACACCATGTAACAGTTGAAATATCACATCAGTAGAAAACAAAACCACAAAAACATGATAAAGATCAATCCTATATTAGAGAAAAACAATCCAATTCAACCTAATAATGGAATCCAAATGTCTGAATAATGAACTTGGAATCCTCAAACTAACTATGTATTATCAATAAAAAGAGAAAAAGACAGAAAATAAAACCCTTTATATTTTATCTTATTAATAGGAATCTGGAAATCTATATAACATGACATGATATCCATAAAAATATTCATCACATTAAAAATAGCATAGATAGAAGAGAGTGTGAGGAACATATATCAAGTAGTATAGTTTCTATAAAATATGTTATTAATATATTACCTCTCATTGTGATCAATCTCACATTATCTTCCACTGATACTTATCCACTACGTCAAGACCCTAACCTTAGTATCCCAAATTCGGGAGTTACATTAATACATTGGAACATGGTAAAAGGAATCAAATCCCAATAGACTGAATAGTTAATTAGTATTTTTAATATAGATATATAATTTGATTTAACATTATAATTTAAAACATAAAATTCGAAATAATATTTTCTTTGGGTACACCATTATTCCGTTTATCATATACCTACATATCAATCACAACATACTTTCTAGAATCCTAGAGAAAGGAAACAAAATAAAGAGATGATATTTAATGCTCAATAATTTTATGATTATAGAGGAAGATATCATTAATAAATTTGATATAATTTACATTGACAGGTAAATAACTAATAACACATTACATTAATTCAATAAATTGAAGATAGAGAATAATATGGAAGGAATAAATGATGATCAAATAATACCATATAACTAATCATATGAGCTTGAAACATACCCATGAATATTTTAACCAATAAAATAATAATAAAAAAATAAAAAAATTACATAATGATGGATTGCATAAGGCCAGATATCAGAAGCATACCATTAAAGACTCATTGAAGACATATGAAAATACCATCAAGGTCTTGTGCATGGAAATCTACGTAAAAGGGCAAGAGAATAACCAAAAACAATGATTTTTTGTTTCATGAATACTACTATTGAATTGGGGGGATATTCCAAGCCCATAAATTCCATTACAATGTCCAACTTATTCCTCATATAAATAAATAAGACAACTGAATCAACAATCCTTAATAAAATCAAAAGCATTCCATATTGGAAAAAAAGTCTTTTAAAATATCAATATGTCCCATAATCATACTCATCATAAACCATCAAAAGAAATATTTTGAATGGAATTATTGGAGTATGTACAAAACATAATATTCATCATAAGTTTTTTAAATTCATTAAAATTCATTAATGATATTACTAGAACATTTTTCTATGATAAATCACTTTTTGTACATTGAAATTAAATTATAAAATATAAAAAATGTTCTTGTAATAATGAAAACATTTTCATCAAAAAAAAACCTAGATATTTTAAATAATAATCATAAAATCATTATTGTGTCATGTTCATGAAAAATTTGATTCATGTTGTATAATTTTAAAAAACATTATTTTCCCATGTTTTTATGAAAAATAAAAAAACACCTTGGTTAGAAAATTATAGCATGATTCATTTTAAAACATTTTTTTGAAATAAGAAAAAGTAAAATCGATTTAAAAATCACTGGAATATAATAAAAACATTTTTAAAACCAATTTATAAAACACGAACATATAATTGAAATATTCCTCATATTACTCTTAAAAATATATAATTCGGACTAGTGATGAGATTGTGAAATAGACCCTCACTATTTTGGAAACATTTAATTGGAATCCCCATGAAAAAATTAAAAATATATTCATCCATAAATACCCATAATATTCATTATATGTATCATAAATTCATTAATGGTAATTATATGCACCACACAAATTAAATAAGTGGCGAATATGGCATGTGTCCCATAAAAATTAAAGCGTGATGAAAATCCATTATCCCAGGCTTCAGTTCATTAAAATATGTTTGAAACTTCTGTATAATAAATATATATTTATTATAAATTTATTAAATAACAAAAATATAATGTATCATAGAATATGTTATATTTTATCCTTTATTTATTTACAAATTTGTTAAAATCAATGTTTTGGGTGATAATTGCTTCATTTTTAATGTATGTTTTGATTAATTATTTTTGCTCCTTTATATTTATTATGGTTCCATCATATCCATAATATTATGGTATTTATAGAGATCATATAATATATATATATATACAATTATGATAATCCATAAAATATATAAATAGAAATATGAATTACACTGTCCAAGGAGATGGTATCCCATACGTACACTTGAACACTGTTATCATTTATTGCTGGATGGAATAAAAGAACAGTAAATGATATCTAAACATTAATAAATAATTATTATGTCATTTATATTATATATATTCATTAGTATAATCTTTATAACCATCCATGAAACATGGCAATGAAAAATTAATTACACCACTTTGTGTAGACAATAATCCATACATACGCACGAGTGATGTTTTTCTTTTTCTAAAATGAAAAATAGATGGAATATGGTTGTCCTATAATCGTAATAAATTCAAAATATATTTATGATATTGTAATTTTTTTAGGATGTTTACAACACATGAATAAGTATTATAAGAAGAAATAAAACTTAATGACTCTATAAAGATAATTACATCTTTTTTGGTGGAATCTATTTATATCTCTTTTTAAGGGACCTAGGATTGCTATTACGGAAGGAAAAAAGATCTAAAATGTAGATAATGATATTTATAAGAGGAATTGTAGTGTTTTTTATATATTTCTAAAATTTTTATAAATATGTGATGGAATGGATGACCATCTATAATTAAGGGGAAGAACATTAATGGAATTTCTTAAAATATTGAATTAATTGTAATTTTTTTATTATACAAATAAATAGAAATTGATATAATTAAAATATAAGTTATAGCTATGTTTTAAAACATTCATCAAATAAATTTTTGAAAATTTATTGATATGGTTTCACTATTATCCTTTATTTTTACCCCCTCCCCTCCATTAACCATATTAACAATTACCATACTATTAAAATTTTATACTCTCTAAAGGTCAATAAAGATACAATAAAATTAAAATAAAAAACCCATAAATGTACCATTATAAAATTAATTAACCATATACCATTTATATTGTAGAATAGAATAAATTTACGAATTTAATATCACTTAATAAAATAATATTTATTATAAAATATAAAGAATGTAAAATTTTTAAACTATTCATTACATTGAAATTAATAATATCAAGAAAACACATAGAATTAGAAGAACGATTTTATTGTATCCAAAAAATGTCATGGTAATCTATAATTTTCGTAGACATTATTATTTTTCCCAAATTATATTAATTTAAACGTTTTATTTATCATTTATTTTATATTTTATTAATTGAATAATTAATGCATTAGCGTTGTGTAGGCATCTAAAGTAATTATTTCATAAATAAAAATTAAAAATAAATTACCATGATTAAGATAAATATTTCTCAATAAAAATAATATATATAGATTTGAATATTTTGTGGAGAATCAAATATTTTAATATATTATTTTTATAAAAAACAAGAGTGTTTAGTTTTTAACAATTCATGAAATAATATACTATAATGGTGATAATCAAAGCCAAATGTGAATAAAATGATCTTAAAAAGAATCATGGAAGAATATGTATTAAATTTCGTCATTAAATAATATTAATTAAAGTGTATGAGTAATTTTATAGTCCCTATAAGTTTATTAGTAAGATTAATTACCTGATTAACCCTTTACCACGGTAATTAAAATTACAAAGGTTACTATTCATGTCAATGAAAAATAAAAGAGAACTAGTAACCAAATATGGACATACTGAATCCAAATAAGGAATAAAATTTTCAAAATTGATTACACATAAGTGATATATTTTAATATAACATTAAATTCAAATAATACAATGATATTTTTTTAAATAAAATTTCTTTTTAAGCATAAATTTTTTTTCATACCCAATTCAACCATGAAATTGATTACATTGAAAATAATAGTAATATTAATAATAAAATATAAATATTTTTTTCTTTAAAATAAAATATATTGAAAATTTGTCTTTTATAATTTTTGAAATAAAAACACAGTTTCCAATAAATAGTAGTATGTTTCACTATTCACTAGAAAATCAATATTTTCAAAAAAATACCAAAAATTAACACTAATATAATTTTTATATAATTATTTAATAAATTATTTTATTTTATAAAATAATGTTTCTAAAATTGATAATAATAAATTATTTTTTTTCCTAAATAAATGTTATAAAAAAACCTTTTGATGAAAATGTGTAAAATAACTACTAAAATTAGTGTTTTTATTTCCTAATCACTATTAAATAAATATATATTTATTAATACACACACAAAAACGCACACACACATATATAATTTTATTATTTATATTATTCACATACAAGAATTTAATTTACAGGTTATAACAATTGTGTTAAAATAATAATATTTAAATAGTGTACCATGGTTCATTTATGCTCGGTGTTGCACATTATATACACTATTGAACATAATGTTTTTTGAAAATATATGGGTTTAACGTACTGAATAATATCAATGAAATTAAATTTATTCATAAAGAATGATTTATTAAAATATTAAGGCATTACATGCTCTTCTAATCTTGGTGTTGCATGTCATATACTCTATTGAATTTCATATTCCTATTTTAAAATATTAGGGTGTCAAATCATACCCTTTAAATAAATATCTTCCACATGATTTAATTTTTATTCCAACAATAAACGGTTTGACAATTGAAAATACCCTTCTTGAAATCACACATCGTGGGAAGGGTTAACAAAACATCCTCCTGATAGGTTAAAAGGAAAGTATGTAGGTCATTTTGAATAATCCCATAACTAGGTTTCTATGTAGTATATCATAGGTGGGAAGTGAGGATATGGACATGGGAGTGAAACTTTACATCCAAGGATTAATAAAGAATGATAAAGAACATGATTGTGAGAAATTTAACCAATATAAATCCATTAATCCATGTTGGGTTAAAAGACCATTGATTTCTCATTAATAAATGTAAAAAAATTACATTTTTTTATTTTGCGGTACTTTTACTATAGCAGAGGGATTATTATTTTATTCTTGATGAAGTAATAATGAAAATAAAATTACATGATATTTACATTTCTCATGCATAATCTCACCATTTGGTTATGACACAATCTATTTATACTTCATCTCTTAGGATATTAAATGGATATTTGGGATGAATTTTTAATGCCCCAAGTGATTTTATTGTATCAAATGATCTTTAATTCATTCCATTATCCCTAAGTAATTAACAAAACTAAAATGGTTAAAACACATTATCCAATATGAAAAATAATAATTTAACAGATAAATTTAATATAAAATTTTTAAATTAATACATTCCATTATTAGTAAATTTAGGGACCCACCAAAATTTGTATAACAAAATTTAAAAAATTAGGAAAAAAGAATAACATCGCTAAATTTCTAATATCAAATCCCCCATTAATAATCTGTTAATTTCATAGGTTAATTCTGTGATCACATATTTTCCTCAAACATGGTAATAACTTAAATCACTAGAAAATCATAAATAAAACATACACGTTTCTAAATGTAAACTCTATCATTATTCTTTAAATAAAATCTAATATGATTGAATATAAATACCAAATTGTACTATAAATCATCATGAATAGGTTTTTTCTTCAAATAAATGACAATTTCCATGTTCCCTTGTACAGTCCCATTTAAAATTTCAATAATATATTTATCTCAACTAAACAACGAGCACATATTAAGGGTTATATTTCCTCAATCATATGTTTTCCCCATAAAATATCACTGAACAGAAAAATCATATTTATAGTTTAGTTGTATAATTCAACTTATTCTGGAATATTCCTAAATCAAAACCACTACAGGTCAATTATTTTATGTTTGGTTCTTATTACCATAATATTATCGAGGTAACACTTCAAAAACAAAATCTATCAAATAAAAATACAGAAATACTAAAATTCATCCACTTCAACTGTTGAAATCGCATAGGTTATTCTATGGTCTAGAATTTAATTTATTAATAAAAACATTGACTCAAAAAATTCCTATATTCCCCACACATATGAAATTAAACAAATTCATAGTTTCATACTCTATGAAATTCATTTAAACATAGATAAATTATTCCCCTACCATTGAAACAATACCCCAGGCCTCTCTTTCTATATTTTTAATATGAAGTAAATTCAGAATTCTTTTCTACATGGTCTCCACTACCCAGTACCTCATAAAACATTATTATTTTTTATTTGGTGACATGATATTTGATTAAGGTACAATTTGGTAATCATATACCTTGATAAGAATAATCACAATAGATTTCAATTTGGTCATCATCCAATTTGGTTTCCATAATCATCACATTTTATAACTCATTTAATGTTAACCTGGTTACGTTGGGTTCCAGCCATTGAATGAAACCAAAAAAAACATAACGTGAGAAACATTTATAATAATGGGAAACCATATTATTTATATATTACCAAAGATTAAGGATTTTTTTCTTAAAGTCGGTGAGAGGGTTATGTTCATAGATCTTTGATTTCCTATATCTAGTTCCCAATGATTTTACAAAAATTCCTCTCATACCACTTGTTAAGACCTTGACCCTACTATCCTAGTGTTAGTGGTTAAATTATAACATTGTAATTAGATACAAGAAATCACATAAAAAATAACTGAATAGTTTATTAGTCATGGTAATCAAGATACATACTTAAATTTCATATTATAATTGGAAATATAAAATAAAATATATAATTTTCTTCAAGTACACCATTATTTCTTTTATTATATCTTTGTATATCAATCACAATAAACCTCCACGAATCCTGGAGGAATGAAACACAAGAAATGGGTTAGATATGATGATTAATAAGGGTATTCATATAGTTGAATATATCATGAAGAAATATGGAATAATAAATATATTATGGTAAATAACAAGAAACACATCTCATTTAATCGATAACATGAACATAAATAATAAAACGACATAAATAAGTAATGTTCAAATAATTATTTACAAATAATCACATGTCCTTGAAACTTATCAATAAATATTATAACTAATAGAATAATCGCATAGACATCAATAATGAATATTATAATTATGGAATTCATACTTATGGACATACGAAACATACCATCAAGGACACATCCATGACATATGAAAATACCATTAAGGGCATATTCTAAGAATTCTAAATAAATGGGTAAGGACTCAACCAAAACCCAATCTTGTCTATCTCATGAAACCTTCTTATTATTTGATGGTATATAGATGGATATTCCCATCACCTTATATTTCCAATGAAATACTTATATTAATAAATTATACAACTGAACCAATATTCTATAATAAATTAATAATTGTTCATTTTGGAAGAACGAGTCATATAAAATATCATCATTTTCCACATTAAAACTGCTCATAATCCCTCAAAATAAATATGTTGAACGGTATCATTATGGTACATACAAAAAATAATATTCATCAAAGGATGTTGACTTAGATGAAAAAACATTGAAGTGGTTACTAGAATATTTATTGAGGAAAATAACATATTCACATTGATTTTTTTTAAATATATAAACCACGCTCATAAAAAAATATTCATTGAAAATAAATGATATAACTTTTATATTAATCTTCAATTAATTTAGGTGTTATTATAACCACCCGTCCTCAAACCTTACTTAATATTGAATTAAATGAATAATTCACATTGAGGATCCTTTCAGGTTTAGAGTTTTACTTATTTAGGACATAACTATTACATCTCAAAAAATTACGATGTAGAAACTTCTACACAATTTCCGTTTTTTCACAAAACTTGAACTCTTGAAAAAAAAGTGTCATGTCTAGTTCAATATTTAGGACATCATGAATTTTACTTTATCCCATCCTTGACCTTATTCAACATTATGTCCTATAAAAAACATTTCCAAAAAACATGGGATAACCATAAAAAACTCAGTATGGGATACTGAAAAAAGGGAAACTGTTAGTTTTTTAGATTAACATGAAAACCCTGAATATTTTAACTTATGTAATACTATTCACCGTTATAAATTACTAAATACTCATCACTGAATAAAAGATCATTACGTAACCTTTTGTAACCAAATTCTTACCATAAAACCCATATGAATAACATATAACATATAAAGGTAATGTGGAACATAAACATACTTAAATAGAATAACCATACCGTCGACTTCCATACATATCACTAAATGTGATAGTCATAGGGTCAATTTCCATACCCAATGCATTGGAGGTTATAATGTATCCACCATCTTGGAATTCACGACACCACACGTCATTTGTTTTACCACATAACCCCCTGTAAAATGTCCAAGTACCATTATAAAATCACAACACATAATATATTGGCAATATAAACATTTCACTAATAACATTTAATTTGAAATCACATGAAATCATTTCAAGATATTGAAATAATCAATCCTTTTCAAAAACCATTTTCATTACCAAAATACATAAAATAGTATATGGTATTTGTTTTCTTTTAAAAAAACATTACGGCTTGTGGAGGAAGCCAAAGATAAAACAATATTCATGGTGGATGAAAAGATCGTTTTCACCGCTTATGTTAAAAGAAATATTCATTTTTTTTCATTTAGTAAAACAATTTGTAGAAAAATATTCCCATCGAAAATTCAAGGGTGTTTATACAACATATAAAATAAAGTCATGTATTAAAATAAAATATGCCGTAATGAAAGAAGATTGAGACGAAGTTCCTTACCTCGTGTCCGACTTCACATGATCGTTCTATAATCTCCTGAATAATAAACTAAAGTTAATTTCTAGACTCTTAAGAACATTTTTCAAGTTTATTATTCCTTTTATATCACTTATTACCATGTTATAAACATTATGTAATCATTTATGTTAATAATGTTTGTTTTGTCAATATTTGTTATTTGAGACAAAAATGGACATCTTATAATCACATATTGTTCGTGAGGTCAATGGTTCATTATATCCAGAATGATATTCATGATTTGGATATCATATATATCAAATATATCTAGTATATACATTTATTTATTATAGTACACAACATTTGGAGGTATGAAATGAAATGCACCGTTCATGTAGACGGTAAGCCATAAGTATGAATGAACTCTAGTTTCAATTCTATTTCATATTTTAATGGAAGTAAAACATAATGATATAGATTTCTATTATAGTTATATTATAAAATCATATATAATATAATTAACTCTATCCTTTATACATCTGACATAATGCATTAACAAGTCACATCACTTGGAGGGGCGGTAATCCGCACATTCTAAAATGAGAATATCATATTTACCCACTTTGGAAACCATAATGGTGTGATATAATTTGAAAATACATAAGCATAAAGGAAACATAAAAATAATTTATATCATATATAAATACGGTTCCATTATAATGGCCACCATGATATGTTGTAAGAGATATTGAACAATCATTGTTTCATGAGGTGTTAGTTTTCCATCCACAGAAACATTATTTTTTTCACCCATTAGATGGAGGTGTCTGTATGTGTTGTTCAAATCCTTCTCATAAACAATTCTTAGTGTATTGAGGATACTTTGTTTGTTACAAAATAAAGTACTAAAAAGAGTATAGGGGTTGGAGAAGTAGAATAAATGAAAAAAAATTAAGAGAAACAGTTACCATTAAGTTGAGTATCTTCATTTGGTTTGAACCAAAAGGACTTTATTATATGCCTTCTGCCTAAGGTAAGGATTCTAGGTGGTGGAGAGGGATGTAGGGAGATTAATTGGGCAGATTTTGGAAGAGACAAATGTCTTTAGAGGTGTTTGTAATTGGATAGAAGTGGTGTCCTTTTTATAAGGGAGAGGAGGGTCTCTTTAGGAAAGTGTGAAAATATTATTTTATTATATGATGATATTCTATTTCTAATGGTCCAAAAATCATTTAAGTCGATGATAAGATGACTCATGGTCTAAATATAATCATCCAATAATAATTGGACAGGTTTAGAATAATATTTTAATCATTACAATCTTATTTATTAAAATCATTTATTAATGACATAAATACAGCATCATTATTGTGTCATGAATAAATTAATTTATTAGATGTATAAAAATTATAAAAAAATACTATCATGTAGGATATCGTTTTAGATTTCCAATGAATATTTATAGACTACAAAATTCTTTATATAACACCATATAAAAATCAATTTACTAAAATATATTTGTTTATGTCATTTTTTCCTTTACATTAAATCAATTAATCCAAAGTGTCATTATATTTCATAAGTGGCACCATGGGGTCCCAAAATAGTCCCAAAGATGCCCATGGTCGTCAATTACACATTAAATAAGGTTAGGACAAGTGTTAAGGTAATTTTGAATTATCATAATATGATTTTTACCTTGAATTACCCTATTTACCTTTAACCGTGGTTAAAAAAGTCAAAAGTTACTATTCATCAAAAATTATTTTCATCTTATTGAAGCACATTTTAATTATTTATAAAAAAATATGTATGTCATATTTTTGAAATTTAATTCACAGAAGTGGTAAAATTTCATTTAAATGAAAAAGTCAGTTTTTTAACTACTACTAAGTGGTTTGACGATTCATCAAAAATTGATGTGTTTCAGAAAAATATCAAAAAATTATCCTATGCTATATTTGATATTTATAATTCAAAAATGATGTCTATTTTTCTAAATTCATAACATAGAAGTTTCATTAATTAATTTAAAAATAATTCCCTTTGTTGAGACAAATAGCGTGTTTTGAACGAAATAATAACCTTCAAAAATCTGACACTTGTTTATGTCCAATTTCTAAGAGAAATTAATTCCAATGACCAAAATTGGATTAAATGTTAACAATATTTTCTAATTAAACGTTAAAATCATTCAAAAAGATAATATAACTATATAAATAAATTATATTAAAATATTGTTTTGAGTTAAAATAAAATATTTCCACTACACATTAAGAAAGGATCTTTATCGAAAAAATTCAACAAAATTACACAGAGAAAATTATGATTTCCCCATTCTAAATGAGGATTTTATTTGGTCAATTATAATGTATTAAAGTGACAAAATCAATAATTAAAGAGGGTTTTCTATTAAAAGATTGTAAATTGAATTTTTAATGTAAATTATGCTTAAAATTATATTCATTAACATTTTAAGCCACTAAATTTTATTGGATAAATGTTATTAAATTTAAAAAACATGTATAATCATATTTTAGTATGTTTTGTTCATTCCCTCCAATACAAATATTATGAGTTAACTACCATTTAAAATATTATTATATTAGTAGTGGGTAACTTAAGATTTCAAAGAAACTGATGTTGCATATCGGGTATGCTATCGAACATATAAACCATTTTAAAGTAAAAATAATATTTAATTCACAAACATTAATAAATATAAAAATATCTTATCCGTCCTTTACATGGGATATACCTTCTCAACATCGAAACATGAAAAACATTGTGTACCGTGGATAAACCTGGATGTAAAGCCACTCTATACGAAACTGATCCAACATTCTTTATAATTTCATGAGGTACAATGAACCTCGGACTCAACTATCATTTATTTCCAAAATGCATCACACTTTTCCATGGAGAAACATTGAGAAACACAGGATCACCTCCCCCAAAAGAAAGATCCTTCCTCTAGTTATCTGCATAAATTTTCTCTCTGCTCCGTGCTGTTCTCATGTGCTTCTAAATAAACTGAAATTTCTCTACCATCTAATCTACCAATTTTGGTCTAATCATCTTCCTTTCACCAACTTCATCCCAAAAAGTAGGAGTTTGACGATGATTTCCAAATAATGCCTCAAATGGATCCATTTGTACATTGGAATGAAACTGTTATTATTTTAAAATTCAAAAAAATAATGATGCTGGTCCTAAATTAACTGATAATCTAGTGAACAATAACGTAGCATATCCTCCATGGTATGAATTTTTCATTCTGACTGCCCATATGAATGAGAATGAAAAGCTATTCGAAAATTTATTAAGTACCCAACAACTTATAAAGTCCTTTCAAAAAGTTAGAAGAAATCTCAGGATCACGATCAGATATAATGGGTATGGGAACTCACTGAAACCTGATTATCTCTTTAACATACAATTGTGAAAGTTGATCTTCAGTCGAAGTATCTCAAATAGGAAGGAAATGATTAGATTTAGTCAATTGATCAACAATAACCCAGATTTCATTATTACCTTGAGATGTCTTCAGTAATCCCACAACGAACTCCATGGATATATTTTCCCATTTCCACTCTCGTACCGGTAGAGGCTAAAGCATTTCTTTTGTTAAATACAACTCTACATAAACCTGCTGACAAGTCAAACACTTTACTGTAAAATCAGCAATATCAATTTTCATTCTATCCCACTAGTAATACTCCAGGAGATCTCTTTACATCTTATTACTTCCAGGATGAACTGAAAGTGTGGAACTATGAGCTTCACATAACAACTAATTCTTCAACAGAGAGTCACAAAGCACACATAATATCTTCCAAAATATCAAAACACAATCATTGTCAATGTGGAAATCAGGCAACATACCCTTCTGAACAAATTATACCATTTTCTGTAACTCACTATCTTCTTTATGCGCTTGCTTTATTCTGTTTGGTAAAGATGATTTTACAAACACCTGAAACAAAATAGAAGAAATTCACGCACAAAAAACTTCTATTCCAAAGTACATCAAATCAAAAACCAACAGATCTCATTCTAAAAATATTAAGGAAAATGAAGCATTAATTTTTCTACTCAAAGCATCAGTTGCTTTATTTTCTTTTAACAGATTGTAATGGATCATGTAATCATAATCCTTGATTAATTCCAACAATCTACTTTGTCTCATGTTCAATTCTTTTTGACTGAATATATACTTCAAACATTTTTGATCAGAATATATTTCACACTTCACTCTATACAAATGATTCCTCCAAATTTTTAAAGAAAAAACAACAACATCTATTTCAAAATCATGTGTATGGTAATTTAACTAATTAGGTTTCAACTGATGTGAAGCCTACGCAATTAGGAGATCATTCTGCATAAGGACACAACCAAGTCGTTTCAACGAAGCATCATTGTAGATAAAAAACTCACCATTTTTGGAAGGCAGTGCTAAAACTGTAGAATTCCCCAATATCCTTTTCAACACTTGAAAATTATCATCACATTCTTTTTTCCTAGATGAACATAACACCTTTTCGAGTTAACTTAGTCATTGGAATAGATAACCATGAAAAATTATCAACAAACCTCCTATAATAACGTTCCAAACCAAGAAAACTATGAATCTCGGTTATATTTGTGGGTATTGGCCATTCTTCAAAAACTTTGGTTTTTGAAGGATCAATAGTTATTCCATTTTTTGAAACAATGTGATGAAGGAATGAAATTTGTTGTAACCAAAACACACACTTGCTGAATTTACCATAAAGTTTCTTTTCATTTAAAGTTTTCAAGAAAAAATATAAATGAATTTCATGCTCTTCATTTGCTATACTTTTCAATTATACCAACATATCATCTCTAAAATAACCAGCATTTATCACATGAGTCAACTGAGACATCACTACAACAAACAGTTCAATTCTGATTCTGACCATTTCAGGTTGTTGATTTGGAAGGCCATTTTCCTCTATATGCCTTCCTAGAAAATCTACTCTGATTCCTCTATGAAAAACCATTCTTAACACAGAAATATCTTAGGTGAAGAAACACGGTTATCTTTAAATACTATATCATTTCAATATTACGAGAAATTAATTTATGGACATTTATTTCACAATACCCTAAATCCTAAAGTAATCTAAACTGACCTCGGATACCAACTATAAGGACCCGACCTTAAACCTTACATAATATTAAATTAAATGAATAATTCACATAGAGGAACTTTTCAGTTTTGGAGTTTTAGAGTATTAGGACTTAACTATTACATCTCAAAAGATTACGTAGTAGACACTCCTACAAAGTTTTCATTTTTTTAAAACATGAACTCTTGAAAAAAAGAGTCATGTATAGTTCCATATATAAGACATCACGACTTTTCCTTGATCCTGGACATGACCCTATTCCACGTTATGTCCTGGGAAAAAATATTCAACAAAACATGGGATGAGAATAAAAAGCATAGTAATGGATACACAATGAAGGAAAACCGTTAGTTTTTCAAAACAACAAGTAAACCATAAATACATTAACATAAGTAATTATTTCCACATTTATGAATTCGTAAATACTCTTCACTAAATAAAATATCATTACATACCCTTTTGTAACCAAAATATTATCATAAAACCCATATAAAGAACACATAACAAAAAAATGTAACTTGAGACATAAGCATACTTAAATGGAATAAACATACAGTTGACTTCCACACATATCACTAAATAGAGTGGCCATACAGGTGACCTCCATACCCAATGCATTAGAGGTTTTAAAATAACCACCCCTCATGGTATTCATGGCTCCACCCGTCATTTGTTTTATAATGTAACCATCTGTCAAATGTCCATGTACCATTATAAAATCATAACAAATAAGATATTGAAAATTTAAACATTTCACTAATAACATTTAATTTTCAATCACAAGAAATAATTTCAAGATATTGAAATATTCAATCCTTTTCAAAAACCATTTTCAATACCAAAATACATACATGAGTATATAGTATTTATTTTCATTTAAAAAAACATTATGGATTATTAAGGAAGTCAAAGAACAAATAATTATCATGTCGGTGGAAAAGGTCATTGTCACTACTTATGTAAAAAAAACAATCTATTACAACATTTAGTAAAACTCATTATAGAATAAGATTCCATTTGAAAATTCACGGATATTTATACAGCGTATAAATGAAATTCGTGTATTAAAACAAAATATGCCTCAATGAAGGAGATTGAGACAAAGTCCCTTACCTTTTGTCCGACTTGACTCAATAGTTATTTAATCCTCTGAATAATAATCAAAAGTTAATTTCTACATTCTTAAGAACATTTTTCAATTTTATTATTCCTTTTATATTACTTATTACCACTTTATAATCATTATGTAATCATTTAATTTAGTAATGTTTGTTTTGTTGATATTTGGTACATGAGTCAAAAATGGACTTCTTATAATCACGTGTTGTTCATGTGGTCAAAGGTTCATTATATCCAAAATTATTTTCATGATTTGGATATCATATATATTATATATATCCATTATATACTTGTATTTATAATAGTACCTAACATTTGGAGGTAAGAAATGAAATGCACCGTTCATTGAGATGGTAAGCTGTACGTAAGCATGAACGCTACTTTCATTTCTATTTCGTATATTAATGGAATTAAAACATAATGATACATAGGTATAATATAATTACAGAAAAATATCAAATATAATATCATTAACTATATCATTTATACATCCCACATAAGGCATTAACGAGTCACATTACTTTGAGGGGGTGGTAGTCCATACATCCTCAAAAGAGATTATCCTAATTACCCATTACGGAAATCATAATGCCGTGATATAATTTGAAAATAAAGAATCATAAATAAACATAAACATAATATATATCATATATAAATACAGATCCATCATAATGGCCACCATGAGAGGTGGTACGAGGTAATTGAACAATCATCGTTTCATGAGGTGTTAGTTTTCTATCCACAAAAACATTATGTTCTTCAGCCATTAGTTGGAGGTGTGTGTATGTCTAGTTTGAATCCTTCTAATTAAAACAACATAGTCTATTGAGGATAATGGTTTTGTTACAAAATTAATGAATATAAAGAGTTTACGGGTTAGAGAAGTAAAATAAAAGAAAACAAATTAAGAGAAACTGCTACCTTCAATTTGGGTAACATCCTTTGGTTTGAACCAAAAAACCCTCTTTAAGTGCCTTCTGCCTAATATAAGGATTATTGGTGGAGGAGAGGGATGTAGGGAGCTTAATTTTTCAGGGTTTTTATGAGCCAAATGGCTTGATATGTGTGTCTAATTGGATAGAAGTGGTCTCCTTTTATAAGGGAGAGGGGCACTATAGGAAAGTGTGAAAATATTATTTTATTATATAATGATATTCAGTTTCCAATGGTCCAAAAATCATTACTTTTGAAGCTAATATGACTCATGGTCTAAATATAATCATATGATAGGAATTTGACAGGTTTTGGATAATATTTTAATCATTATAATCTTATTTATTTAAATCATTTATTAATGAGGTAAATACTGTATCATTATTGTGTCATGAATAATTTAATTTATTAGATGTATAAAAATTATAAAAAATTACTATCATATAGGAAATAATTTTATCTTCCAAATTAATATTTATAGACAAAAATATTCTTTATATTACAACATATAAAAATTAATTTACTAAAAAATATTTTGATTATGTCATTTTTTCCTTAACATTTAATTAATTAATCTAAAGTGTCTTTATCTTTCATAAGTGGCTCCATGGGGTCCAAAAATAGACCCAAATATGACCATGGTTGTCAATTACTCTTCCAATATTGTTATGACATGTGTTAATGTAATTCTGAATTATTATAATATTATTTTTACCTTAAATTACCCTATTTACCTTTAACCGTAGTAAACAAAAGTCAAAAGTTACTATTCATCAAAAATTATTTTTATCTTATTAAAAAAAATTTTACTTCTTGATAACAACCATTTATATCAGTTTTTTTAAAAATAATTCACAGAAGTGGTAAAATTTTATTTAAATGAAAAATTATGTTTTTTAAGTACTACTAAGTGGTTTCACAATTCATCAAATATTGATGTTTTTCAGAAAAATACCAAAAATTCATCTTAAGCTATATTTGATATTCCTAATTAAAAAATGATGTCTACTTTTATAAATTAAAAACATAAATGTGGAATTAATTAATTTAAAATTAATTCTCGTTGTTAAAACACATAGAGTGTTTTTAAAAAATAATAACTATCAAAAGATTGACACTTGTTTATGTCCAATATCAAAGTGAAATTAATTTCAATATCCAAAATTAGATTAAATGGTAATAATACGTTCTAATTATACTTTAAAACTAATCACGAAGATAATATGACCATATAAATAAATTAGATTAAAACATAGTTTTGAATTACAATACAATATTTACATTATTCATTAAAAATGAACTTTATCAAAAAATTCAAAAAAATTTACAAAAATTAAATTTTGATATCCCCATTATAAATAAGGATTTTATTTGGTAAATTAAAATGTATTAAAGTGAAAAAAAATTATATTTAAAGAGAGTTCTGCCTTAAAAGGCGGTAAATTGACCTTTTAATGTAAATTATGCTTAAAATTAGATTCATTTACATTTTAAGCCTCAAAATTTTATTGGATAAATGTAAATACATTTCACAAACATTTATAATCATATTGTAGTTAGTTTTGTTCATTCCTGCCAATACAATGTCTAGGAGTTAACTACAATTTTAAATAATAATATATTATTAGTGTGCAATGTAAGATTTCAAAGAAACCTATTGTGGCGTATCAGGTATGCTATCAAACATAGGGGCCATTTTAATGTAAAAAAATAATATTTTATTCAAAAATATTAATAGATATGAAAATATTTTATTCTTTATTTACTTGGGATGTCACATCCGTTATGGTGGTAAATTTTATTCCTGAAAAATAAGTTAAAATTGTATTAATCACATTTTTGTATGAAAATTTAAAATGTATTATGTTCAGAAAATGATAAGAAGAATTTATTTTTATTTTCTATAAAATTATAGATGTTAAAAAAGAATAAAAAAAATCATTGGAAAATAGTATAAATATATTTTTAAACATATTTTTTTAAACATGGGTATGGAAGAGAAATATTCCCCACTTGAGGCATAAAAACAAACTATCCCGAATAATGATGAAATTGTGAAATAAACCACTAAATATTTGTTAATTTCAAATTAGTAGACCCACGAAAGAAATAAACATAAAAAATATGAAAATAAACATAAGTTCTTTGATATATATCATAAAATTCATTCATGATAATTATATACAACACATAAAGGAAACAAGTGGTGAATATGAGATGATTCCCACCAAAATAAAAGCGAGATAAAAGTCAATTAACATAGGTTCAAAATCTTTATAATGTTTTCAAACCTCATACATAATAAATATATATTTATATTAAATTGGATTAATAAAAAATGATATATATCATACCATGTATAAAATAATTTATCATATATTTATTAAAAACTTTGGGTTAAAATCATTGTTCTGAGTGATTATTGCATCCTTTTTCATGTATGTTTTGATTTTGAAATTCTTTTACTAGTTATTTTTTATTGTTATATAATCCCAAAAATACTATTAATGGTATAAATATCATATATATTGAATATATAGATAACTATAGTCATCCATAAAAAATATTGATATAATAATTTATTACATCATTCATGAAGATGGTAAGCCATACATACACATGAATGCTATTTTTATTTTTTAATGGATGAAATTAATGAAAGGTAAATAATAGTTAACAATTAAAAAATCATTATTAAGTAATATAAATAATTTATATTGATTTTTTACATATTTATAACCACTCAAATAAAATGGTGATAAAAATGTATTACACTACTATGTGGAGACGGTGAGCCATACATTCGCACGAGTGATGTTTTTTCTTTTCAAAGGATTGAAAAGACATGGAATATGCTTTTACCATAATCATAATAACATATAAATAAAATTTTTATAATATATTTATTATATTAGTATGGTTACAAAACATGAATATAAAGTACAATTCGGAACAAAAATTAAAGTGTTGGTAAGGACAATTTTATTTTCTTCGGTGAAATCCCTTTAGATATCTTATTTTGAGACCCATGATAGCTATTTTTGAATATAAAGAGCCAAAATAACAAGGATAAGGATGTTTAGAATATTAATGGGTAGGTTTTTATCGAGATATGTTTCTCAAAATGATTTAATGAATTGATGGATGGTGTTTCCTTTAATAATTTTTAGGAAATTCATTGGAGGAATTTCATAAAATATAAATTATTTTAAACTATTTAACTTGTCAAAATTGATCCAAATTAACATAATTATTTTATATTGAATATAAAATTCTAAATAATTTCATTTAATAAAATTTGGTCAGGTATTGGATATGATTCTACCCATATCGTTTATTTTTAACCCATGTTAACACTTTTGACAAATACAATACTATCAGAATATTCTAATATATAAGGGTCAGTAATGGTACAATAAAATGCAAAAAACCCCCTAAATGTACCATGATTTATTTAATTAAAAAATTATGTTAATTTGTATTACTATAATATTTTTAGGAATTATATATAATTTAATGACTTATTATTTATTATATAATATCCATATTGTTAGTTTTTAGAACTATTCATTAAATTGAATTTAATAATATCAAGAAAATACATTGAATTCGAACCAAATATTTTATTATACCATTAAAAGGTCAGGTTAATCTATAAAATTGTTGTATCATATAATTTACCATATATTATATTACATTGAATATTTTAATAATCATTCTTTCGATAATTTCATTAATTTAATATTTAATGTGTCCTCGTTGTGTAAGCATTTAATGCAGTAACATATTCATAAAAAAAATAATGATTATTGTCAATATTTTATATTTAAATATAAAATTTATACTCTAAAATATACCGTATATAATACCATATTAATAAAATTATTGTTATTAAAAACAATAGTGTGACATGTTTGACTTCACTTGGAAGAAAATAGGATAATGGTCACAATCTCATAAAAAATAGAATTAATATTCCATATAACCTCATATTGGATTATTATGGAGGAAATTTACTCATTAAATAATATTAATGTATGATTTTGATCTATTTTATATTTATTATCATTTTATTTTAACATTAATTACCTAATATAACTATTACCATGGTCACGAAAATAACTATAGTTTCTATTCATGTTCACAAAAAATAAAAGAGAACAATATAAATTTTTTACTACGTGAATAAAAATATGGAATCAATTTTATTAAAATTAATAACATATAATTGAGGAATTTAATTTAAAATTAAACCATAAAAACCGTAATGAATACTTATTTTATAAAAAATACATTTTAAATATAAAAATGTTTTTATACCATATTAAGTGGTAAAATTTATTCCAACGAACATAATGGTATTACTAATAATATAAGAAAATTATTCTTTATGTTTAAAATTTTTTAAAATAAAACGTTACTTTTAAATTACTAGAAATAAAAATGCAGTTTAGATAAAAAATATGTATTTTAAATATTCGCTAGAAAATCATTCATTTAATAAAAATAAAAAAAATATCACTAATGAAATATTAAAATTAGGATTCAGAAAATTAATTTCATATCATAAAATACATTTTACAATATAGTAAAAAACAATTAATTCGGTTATTTTACCATTAATATAAATAAAAATAATTTTTGAAGAAAAATCCTAAAATGAATTCACAAAAATTTGAGTATTTATATCATAATAATTAATTAATAAATTTATTATTAGTAATAAATTTATATATATTCAATAATATTGTCAATCATATTCCCACCTAGTAATTTAACAGCTTGGTTAAAATATCTGTGTTAAAATAATAATATTTTAATTGCGTGTCGTGGTTCATTTATGCTCCGTGTGGAATATTGTATATGATATCCAATATAGAGTTATTTTAATATTTCAATGACACTTACAAAAATCTTTTAAAGAGATTACATTTATTTATACATAAATATATTACAAAATCATTCGGTGATACATTCTCTTTTATGATTTGTGTTGCGTGCCATATGGGATATTGAATATGATGGTACTCTTTTAATATCTGAGGGTGTTACACACTAAGTGAATGTAGTTCACTCATATGGCTTTTGGATAGAGCCCTATGGACTTTTTAGAATCTTATTACACTATGATTACCTTTATAGATAAATATCCCGGACTATTATATGGAATAGACAATGCATGTAAGAACCTATAAACATGATCTCGGTATCCAAAATCACTAAAATTATCTGTTGTTTTGGGACATGATTGTTGGGTGGTTCAAAACATGCCACATTGATAGTATGTTACAGGATATTTTTTTGTTACTATTGACGGTGCAGATGGGGCCCACTACTAAAAAACAGCTCTACCACCCTTATGATAATCTACCCCTTAATATTCTTTACCATTGTGCCACTAAAATCATTATTGGGTGGAAGGGAAGATCCATAGAATGAAATATTTCATGTTATATCTATTTCTTCCATCATCCCCATATTATCCATTTCAACATAGTTAGTGATATTTTTGATGCATAACTATGATCGTATGTTAGTATGAAACCAATATATGTATTTTCAAGCCTTAACTAATCATTAATGACCACATATTGTGAGAATAAAAAAACCTCTACCAAATAGTTGGTTTACTCCAACATTGAATGCTCTCTTTTCGACAGAGAGTGGAACTCCATGGTGCATTTAATTCTGAAAAATTCTTGTTGTAAATGCTGATATAAAAGGTTCATGAAAACCATATACTACAAGTTTACATTCTAGTTTTCTTGAACCATATAATACCACCATCACTTTCTAGGAACCTAAATCATGAAAATTTCACATTTCACATTGATAGACTCGAGTGTCTCTAGAAAGTCAAACACCCAATAAATCATGCCCAGCCACTCTTCCACCACTTGGGGTTTATTATAACCATTACAAGACGGATGATATTTTTTAGAAACTCTCATTCTTGAGCCTTGTATCATATAACTATAGGTTTCGCCTAAAAATATTCAATTTTAACAAGTGGTACTTTCTTACCCTTTGAATGAACTACACCAAAAATAGCCTCAATGTGATTCATATCATGATAAGGATTCTCTCAAAGGAAATCTCCCATGACACCCTCCTATGGATCCCTTATAATATATATCAGAAGCATTTTACTATACACCGATGGAAAAAATGAATGATCAAAAAGTGAAACATTCTCATTTTAAAGCAGAATAATATAAGAATAAACAAAGATTCCGTTCAAAACCTAGCATGGGAGACCAAAATACCAACATCCCATTGTGAATTTAGTCTTTTTACAATAATAGCTATCCATGAACAGACTACATGAAAACCATTTTGTTCTGAAAATCATGCCTCATGTCTACCAACATCCCATGATTTAGCATAACCTTACTCTGAGTTCAAATTTTATTATATTAGGTCAGAAAACCAGTCGAACTATGATCTGAACTAGACAGAAGAAAGTATTGAAGGGAATTATCGATCCCTATAGATTGATGATCCACACATGGGAAATTTTAAAAAATGTAGTGGGAATGTTTTTTCCTACATGAAACATGATACATATAATATATATATATAAGGAAAATAAATAAATAAATATTCCACAAAAAAAATGATAGAAAACTATAGTGAAACAACCAAGGTATCAAAATTAAACTATGTTATATGTCCACATAACCACAAAAAATAATTTATATCCCAATATGAAAAATTATACTCCTTGTAATATGTGGGAAATTTTCAACCATCTCACCGCCATCTATATGTACCGGACTAGTAAATACCTTAATGCCACACTATGGTGAGTTTAAATTTACTTCCTAAAATAAAATAAATTCTACTAACCATTAAGGGATTGTTTCAGGATTAAGATAAATAGGTTCATTAGGATCTTACTCAATTGTTCCATAATAATTATATATAAAATAATCGCAAAATTATCAATGTATATGATGCAAGTCCTGACAGGAAGCTACAAATATTTGTACAAAATCATGTCAGGTAGTTAATTTTTTTTGAAATCGTTCACAAAACTATGTGATATAGATTGAGAGAATAATTTACATAAATAATTTACACCTATCAAAACACGAATCTTATTATATGAAATAAAAAATTGTATAAATATAAATAAAAATTTTAAATTTCTCTAGGATAAAAAATTTGAGGCTAAATAAATCACATGAACACAAAATAAAAATAAATAATATTATGTACTCATGTATCTATAGTAAATGCATACATAATCAATGGATAAAGGAATACCTAAAAATGTGATCCTCGTAATTTTTTTTGAAAATTTCCCTAAGTTAATTATAATTATCTAGGAAAATAGGACTGCACTAGAAAGTGAACTCTCTAAAATTTCTAAAGAAAATTCCCAATAACAAACCCTTCATCTAGGTACCCAAGTCTCTCACAAATGGAATGTGAATTTTTTTTAAATGTATCCTTTCCTTTTCTAAAAGTTCTAAAAGACCATTTTCTACAAAAATAGTCGTTGATAAAAAATTTTAATTTTAATTTTCATATTATTTTAAAAACACTATTTTTTTATTAAAATTAGTGTGAACCACATATTTTCTCAAAATCCAATTTTACAGATGCATATAAATTAAATCAATGGTCATTCCAATTCATTTATAAACCCATTTAAAAATTAAGGGCATCCATGATATTTATAACACATTATAGAGAAAAAAACCTACCTAAAACTCAGGTCTCATACCATTGTGATGAGATCCACCCACCATACAAAATATAATTTATAAATAATGAGAATAGGCCATAAAAAATGATTCCTAAAAAATAGAATTATTTTTTTATAAAAAATAGGCCAAAAAGTAAAATAGATCAACACTCATTTCCATTTTCACACATGTTACACCAAGATCAATAATAAATCCAGCCTCTGGAAGACAAACACATGCTGAATACATAATGGATCAAGTTAAATCAAAAAATGATTAACAAATTCTGTCAAGATAGCCTTGAACTAATATATAACTAAGAGATCAAGAAGGAATATAATATATCCAATCAAATATAATAATTTTATGAAAATCAAACAATCTGGATTCGAATCACTATATAAAGGAGTTTAGAGAGTGATAGACCACCAAAAATCTCACAAAGAAAGCATAGGGTTTGGGAAAGGATAAAGAAAATGTACGCGAAAGTTGATGGGTAACATAAAAAATAATTTTAAAGAACATACATGATTTTTTATGTGAATGATTAATTCAGGATGTGAAATTTCAAGATTAATAATACACAGAAAAACATGTATCCAGGGATTAAAATAGAAAAATAAAAGTTCGAGTTGATGATAATATGTCACATACTGAATGATTTTCACATCATAAACCAAAAATCACATATTATTCCCATAATATATTCACACCAAAAATGTAAATTCAAGATGTGAACCTATGATTTCATCTAGTTTTTCTATATATTGAGTCATCTTGTGCTATGTTGTCTTATAACATTCCTCAAGTCATATTATTTCACACACTAATGTGAAATAAGATATTAAAATAGGATCACTATAAAATTTATGATGTAACATATTAGAACATAAATGGAATGAAAGAAGGAGTTACTTAAAAAGAAATCTATCACACACACACTATAAGGAATAGATCCCCAATAGATAAGGATATTTTTACTATCCCTTTACTTTCATTCATAGTATTATTTAATTCATTGTTTAAATAATCTGATGCACATCCCTATATTTCTATAGAGTAACCACACAATCAATGTAAAGTATGTGTGGCGGGGGTTAAGGTATAGTATTATGTGATTAAAAAAACTATTGGAAACCCATTTAGAATGATTAAAAACTCATCATGAAACCATAGGATCTCTTATTTATAGAACTTGATTTAAAAGTATTATTATTATAGGACATAGGTTGATCAATATTTTTCATTCTTGCCATGGATTGAGAAACATATTATTGAGTGATTTAATTTTTTTTCTAAACATGAGTAACACTTTAACAGTGAACTTTAAAAACAATCAAATAAATCTTTTGAATTGGAGTCGTGTAAGTAACTGGGATATTAATTGAATGTTCTAAATATTTCATGAAATAAGAGAGAGAGAGAGAGTGTGTGTGTGTGTGTGTGTGGGTGTGTGTGTGTGTAAAAAAATTAATATACATTGATATGAGTAAGACAATATAAGTTTCATCTACCTAAACTAGGTTGAAATCATTTCTTATTTCAATTTTTCTAAAGGGATTCCTTCAATTTTTTATTTCATTATTCTAGATTAGTCCCACTTAAATCATAAATAAGTTAATTGATTATTAAATAGAAATAAAATAAGTGTAAAAAATATCTCTTGTTATTAAGATGGATTATTGTGAATGTCAGTATAAAATTCATGTAAACAAGATAAAAATGAAAATTTTCAATTGCTATAGAGTGGTGGCTCATTTATTAGGTAATATTGAGTTATGGAAGGATTATCTTGAGTGAGAGGATATGAAAAGGTATATTAGACGAAATGTTTTTAATAATATCAGTAATTGGATATAAATAATCTATTAATGAGGCTTGAACATTAGAGGTTATGAATTATTAATGATATATTTATTGATCAGAATTAAATGAGGAAAAGTAATGCCTCATTTTTTTATTGTTTTTCTGTAGTATTATGAATATATTTTTGGGAGTTTTAGTGTCTTTATGAATAAATATTATTTATATTGCAATTTTTATTATTTTTTAATACTATAAATCATTTTTAGAAATTTTATACATTAATGTTATTGATATATGGTGATGATTTGTGATGTAATTTCATGTGTTTCATGTTGATGCATTAACATGTGATTTTTGGTTGTTGAATAATGAAATGAAGAGGGGTTAATGATATGTAGGAAATTAAAAAATTAGACTAAATGTGGAAAATGGATAGCCGTAGTTGGAAAAATGAACACATAACTCACAAAAATTTGCGACAATATGGATGTATCACACAGTGATGTGGATTACTAAGAAGTGGTCTAATCATTCCATCTTCTGATATTGGGTAACCAAAATACATGAGAAAAATTAGTATTGATTGGATAACTTGTGAATAACACAAGTTAGATCCAACAAATAGATCTAAAATTTTGATAATACCAACCATCCACCCATATTTGTTAATACCATGACCTCCACTACATATTTATTTCTCCCTATCACTAGTTCTGATCTATGACTATTCTCAGGCTAATTTCCCCATGAACCGTACCCATGGAAGTCATTGTATTCTTATTAGATACAAAAAATATTTGAAGGGTATTTCAGAATTGGAATACCAATCTCACCGCATGAAACTAAATTTGAAAATTTTTTATGGTTCTCATCTGATATGACCACTATAATGATGTAATGTTTATTGAAGATTCTTGGTCATGCATACAATCCAATAGAGTCTCAACCCTCTTAGTGGATGGTTAGTCCCTATATGTAATATCAATATTAAAAAAATGTTATTAATATTAATGGATATATAATTATATACAATGGGTTCTTGGGTTCCAATGTACTATTAACCCATGGAAACTTTATCTAAACACGTGAACAAAATTACAAATTATTTTTTTTAGAATAGGATGAACTAATTTAACTGTGAATATTTTATCCATTTACATTGATGTTATAAATTATTTAAATTAACCCTATCCATTAATATCATATTTAGGGACCAATAGGTTCAATGTAGAGAATTCATATCTTCATACAAAAATGGTTTCTCTAAATCGGGTAAGTAGTTATGGAAAAATCCATGTGGAGAGTTATTATGTGGAGAGAGATGACGGCTGGATCAAAAACATCCCATTGAATATTAGAACCACTAATAATTATGTTATGGTTTAATAAAGTTTTAAATATGGAAAAGATCCTGAATATGTTGAATTCATGTGGTATGCATCAAATAAAAAGATGATTTTGGATAGAAAACAAGGGGGTCTGAATTTTCACTTGGGGGATACCTAAACCTACTATATCAGTCTATATTACATGCATGTATATATCTTAAATTCATATATTCCATTTCTTCATTGAATGTACTCTGTTCATTGTCTTCTATTATACCTATTAAATTGATCTACACATGTCTTCCATTGTATTTGCCTCTAAATATAGACCCTACCATTATAAAATATACCATATCATCTAAAAATGTAGTAGTGAAGAAATAACATTAAAAGGATGATAGGATCCCAAACTACATCCATTATTAATATTATCATTCTCAATATGTTTTCCATTGGTTTTTATATCCTCAAATAGTATCTATATTGAAATTGAGGGGGATCTGATCGATTTTTGTCTTGTATGACTTATGAATCCCAAACATATTTTCATTCATGCATTAACAACTATTTAATCAGGTGTTTGGAAAATGGTTTATTCAAGTGATTGTGAGAATAATTTAGAATGATTGGATACATGAACCTATAACTATATCATAACCAATTTATCCTAAAAAATAAGAATTCACACCATATAGTAGCAATATTATCACAAAAATGATACATAAACATTTCTTTTAATGGAATACTATAAACAAATGAGGGATCTTGTCTATATGAGTTGGTACGTTGATACCATGATAGTGTATTTTACGTAACATGATATGTGGTTAACAAAAATTTGGTTTTCAAATATTTTAGAATGAATTAAAAGGTTGATTACTAACCCCATCCACCCTCACATAAAAATTTGAATCAAACCATGTTGTTGGTTGAGTATTTGTGCCAATACACACACCTTATTACAAATAACAAAAAATGACAATGAAAACTAATATTTGATCGTGAAAAAACCGAAAAACATTTCAATAGTTTTTTAATATTATATACATAAATGAGTTAGTAGTTTGACAAACCATCCAATCCAATAAAAATGACCTAGTTACATACCAGAATTTTTTATCCAAATTACTCAATCCAATAATGGGATAATTGATAATTACATCCCTAAAATAAAAATATGGTTTAATAAATATCAAAATATATTTAAAAATAATAATTTTCACAATTTTCTTTTCTTAATTAATAACATTATAAAATAACTAAAAAATTATTTTTAAATTACAATTACTCATGAAAAAAGTTTCATATTAACCACAAAAGGATATCATAAATATTTATCCACATTTTTACCTTATCATAAATAATTTAAAAAATATACATATCCACTAGTAAATCAATTTTCAAGTTCCCATATATGATTAATTTGATAAACAATTTAAAGGTCCAAATTATTGATAGAATCTTATATTGATCTTCTGCATTCATAATTATCAAATTTAATAAAATTATAATTTCTTAGAATGAATTCATGGATCAATACCACCTAGGGGAAAAATAGGTTAGCTATTTACTATAATAGTTTATCATCCTTTAGGACTCTTTATATATTTCATTCAAACACTGTATATCATTATAGATTAAATTTTATCAACAATGTGTACAACTCATCAGAGAATACGTACACCAAGATATAGCCTAAATTTTCTACATACATAGCCATTACAAGACATAAATTAATATCAAATTTATAATGATTCATATTATATAAATAATTTGATGGAATATAAAACCACATAATATAGGGCCATGTAGTACAAGTATTATTGTATTAGAAGGAACAAATGTAAAGAATTTTCAAATTAGTGGAATAAAGAACATATTCATAGGTTAAGAAGGAAAAATAACATCAAATGTTACTAATAGTTTACAGAAGATCAACTGTGATAGAATATAAAGTTATTAAAATAAATAATTCACTCCATGGTCATTATTTCAGGATTGATTTCTATAAGATGTGATAAACCCCTATTAGGGTTTCTCTAAAAATAAATCCAATTGTAGGTCGAATGTAGTGTTCTGTCAATATTATCCCTGAAATATAATGGATCCTATAACATTTCATCAAATAATCATATCTAGGAACGAGACTAGGTTTATCATAAAATAATTTATCATACCGATTAATACCTCAATAAAAACTAAATAATATATTTAATGGTAACGAGAATCACTAGAACATAATGTATTATTAGTATAGATGGTTAATGAATAGAAATGTCTAATCTTTTTAATTCATATCATTTAACTTTATAAACTATTTATTAGTGAACAATTACAAGAATACCCAACTAGTATGGATCTAAATGTAAGGAATTATACCATCCTGTATGAAATAATATATATATTTGTGTTAATCATCTCATAATTTGATCATGTATAATCATAACATCAATTTCACAAGGTTTTAATGATAGTTCCTTGTCTTATAGGGATCATTTTGAGTATCGATATCATAAAACACTAGATTTTAATCATCTTCATAATTGTAATGAATTTTAGAAAATCCATTTGTAGTGGTAATTATATGGTTAATAGAAATAATTAAAATCAAAATAATTTCCATCTAAAACCCTATAATATTTCTAGGTATTTTAAATTACACAACAACAGTGAAATCCATGCTCATTCAAAAACATAAAAAATATTATTTTTGAAAAAATACCATCTATGAAGAGTTAAATCATGCTTTGGAATAAACTATTGATTTTTATATATAAAGGTGAATATAAATACATTTAAAAATGATTAAATACCTTTGGTCACCAATGTTATGCCCAAATATTTTAAATACTAAACATTTCATTTTAATGATTTTCAATCGAAATAAAAAGAAAACCATTATTAATTAAATATAAATTAAAAAAAATTCTTTTAAATAAATTAATAAAAAATATATATAATTAATTTTCATGAAAAATAGTACACATAATATATTAAAATTATATAACTTGGTAAAAATCAATATCAAAACCAATGTTTTACAAGAATACCTATCTTCAGAAATATCTGACCACTGAGAATCATGTTAGGAATAAGGATACCAAATGTTTGAGAAGATATTAATTTAGTGGAAGATGTATCTGTGAAGGGTAATCCACATAAAATAGTCACATTCCCTCACAACAAACCTATATATTCTCACAATGGATTAATAAGAAAAGTAACTCAATTCCAAACATGAAATTAAATAGACTTATATAAAAAATATGGAACAAAATGATTTATGTGGTTTTAATGATGACTAAATTTTTGGAAACCAATTACTTCACCCGAGAGTTTTAAATAAATATTATAATTAGAACAATAAATCAAAAATAAAATAGATGGATTTTCTTGAGTAATAACACTCAAAATTCATCCCAGAATAAGGGAACCAAACCCAATATAAATTGAAGAAATATTCTATTAATCCCAATTACAAAATAAAATGTTTCTATTATGATAAATTCCATATGGATCCAATCATCATGATTACAAAATTATTTAGTCAAATGAACTTCCCAACTCAACTAGATCACATTTTGAATAATGTATTCATCCAATGAATCTATGAAAATATTCATAGGTAAATGAATTTGAATTTCTCTAGAATGAGTTCCTGAATAAACTAGTTTACAAAACTCATCCTCAAGATTTGAACTATCTCTTTCTTCTAAAATAAATTGATTCCCAAACTACTTGTTATAGAAATCTGGTTTTGAGAACTGCAACCATTTTGTAGATATTGATATGTATACTTGTAACATCCCATGTAAATAGTTAATAATAAATTTTCATTTTTATTAATATTTTTGAGTTATGTAATAATTTTACTATAAAAGGGTTTCTTTGTTCGATGGCGTAACCAATACGCAAGAACATGTTTCTTAGAAATCTTATGTGACACACTAATAATATATTATAATTATTTTAAATAGTTGTTAACACCCAGTCATTGTAATGGATAGAATAAATAAGACTAAATATAGTTGAATTAAACATTTTTGTTAAAAATTTATACATTAATCCATAATTTTTTGTGGCATAAAATAAGAAAGAATATGATTACAAACATAAATACACTTATATTATTTATAAGGCTGATTTACCACCTTTTGATGGTGAACCCAGTTTTAATCTAGTTTTGATGAATTTTTTATGTTATATTTATCCAAATAAAATTATTCATTAAAATACGGACATAAAAATTTAATTTGGTTAAATTTTTGGTACTTCTCTAATGAAATTTATTTTTGATGAATAGTGAAAAATACTGTATTTTAATTCAAAACTGACTTATAATATAATTTATTAATATCCTAGATTATCTTTTTAATTAATTTTATATTTTATTTCGATTATATTTTTATCATTTAATCTAATATTGGTCGTTGGAATTAATTTTAATTTGAAATTTGTCACAAACAAGTGTCAATATTTTTATAGTTAATATTTCTTATAAAAACCTTTTTTGTTTTGACAACAGAAATAAATCTCAAATTATTTAATCCAAATTCTATGTTTTGAATTTTGAAATATAAAAATTATTTTTGATTTCATAATATCAAATATATCTTAGGCGGAATATTTGGTATTTTTCTGAAAAACATCAACATTTGATGAATAGTTAAACCACCAAGTATTAGTTGAGAAACTGATTTTTTCACTCAAATGATATTTAACAACTTTTGTAAATTGAATTAAAAAAATCCGACATATATGGATGTTATTATAATGTAAAAATTGGTTCAATCAGATAAAAATAATTTTTGATGAATAGTAACTTTTGACTTTTATTTACCATGGCTAAAGGTAAATTGGGTAACTCAAGGTAAAAAGAATGTTATATTAATATAAAACTACCTTATAATATTCCCTAACCTTACTGGATGAGTCATGGCCGATCATGGGCATCCTTGGGACAATTTTGGGACTCCATAGAGCCACTTAAAAGTGATAATTACACTTTATTTTAATTTACTTAAAACAAATGGAAAAATTACATAAACAAATATCTATTAGTAAATTAATTTTTTTAATAGGTTTATATGAGTTATATATTCCACTATAAATATTCATTTTAAATATTAAAATATTTCCTATATCATGATATGTTTTTTTAATTTTATAGAATAAATAAATAAAATTATTTTTGACACAACATTGACGCAATGTTTACCTCATTAATAAAATATATCAATAAATATTATTATAGAGATTAAAAAAATATCCAAAACTTGTCCAATTATTATTGTATTATATTATTTCGACCATCAGTCAAATACTTTTCTATGTTAATCTGTTTTGGACCTTTAGAAACTGAAAATAATTAAATTATTAAATAATATTTTCACACATTCCTAAAGAGCCTCTCCTCCCACTTTCAAAAGGACACCACTTCCAACCCATTCCTATCACCATTCAAGCCCCTTGGCTCATCCAACCTCATCATAATTAATCTCCCTACATCTTTATATTACACCTAGAAGCCTTGCCTTAGGCATAAGGCACTTCAATAAGTTGTTTTTGGTTCAAACCAATGGGAGTTAGCCGAATTAAAGGCAATCGTTTCTATTAAATTCTATTATTTAATTTTACTTATAAATACCCTAAAATATATTTATTAAATTATTTTATAACAACACTAGTATCCTAAACATACTAGGATGTTGTTATTTTATGTATTCAAACTACACATACACACACCTCTATCTAATGAGTAAAGAACATATTGTTTCTGTGGATGGAAAAATAACGCCTCATGAAACGATTGTTGTTCAATTATCTCCTAATACCTCTCATGGTTTCCAATAAGATTTAAATATATTTATATATTATATATATTATGTTTATGTTTTTTATGCTTCTATATTTTTCATTTATAGCATACCTTTATGGTTTAGATAATGGGTAAATGCGCTAATTTCATTTTACGAAGTGTGAACTACCTTCCCCTGAAAGTCATATAACTCGTTTATTATATATGTGGGATATATAAAAGATAGAATTAATTATATTATATATGATATTATACATTAATAATAATTTACATATATTTTATTATGTTTAAATACCATTAATATATGAAATAGAAATGAATGTAGCGTTCATGCGTACATATGACTTACCGTCTCCATGAACATTGCATTTCATTAATTATCTCTAAATGTTATGTACTATTATAAATACATACATATATTGGATTTATATTATATATTTGATATCTACATCATGAATTTTATTATGGAGATAACGTATATCTGACCACATGAACCACTTGTAATTATAAGATGTTCATTTTTGACACAAGTTCAAAATATTTTGAAAATGACCATTCTTAACATAAATGATTACATAATGTTTATAACAAGATAATATTTGATATTTAATCAATAAGAAAATTGAAAAATCTTCTTAATAATTTAAAATCAACATTCGTTTATTATTTATGAGATTAAAGAATGATCGAGTCATGTCGGACACAAGGTAAGGGAAATTGTTTCCATCTCCTTTCATTGAGGCATATTTTGTTCTATACAAAAAATTCTTTTATACGGTGTATAAACACCTTTTATATTTAATTTATTTCAATGAGAATATTTTTATATGAGGTTTTTTAATAAACAAAAAAAAAACGAATGTTTCTTTTTAATATAAGATGTGACAAAGACCTTTCCACTACTGTGAGAATTATTTGATCTTTGGATTTCTTAACAAGCCATATTTTTTTTAAAAGAAAATAAATTCCATATAATTTTTTATTTATTTTGGTATTGAAAATGGGTTTGATAATGGATTTGTTATGTCAATATATTTAAATGATATATTTTGATAGAAATGTGTAAATGTTATCTTTCCTTTATGTTTTTTTATGTGTTATGATTATGTTACATTTATTCGACATTGTTTACATATATGGGTGGTTCCGTGATAAAACATGGGCGGGTGAGCCCGAGATACCTCTCAATGAAATGGGTAATGTGACGAAGGTAAACATGAATGTTTCTTCAAATAGATTTAGGGAATATACTGTGATGGATATTTCAAATTTAACTCTCTACGTAGCTATGATATCTACAATGTAAGTATGTTATAAATTCCACAAGTTAGCCTTATGATTTACATTTTCTATGTGTTCTTCATAAATATTAATATTTTATTAGGCATGTTAAAGAGCTTAGGTTATGTGTGTATTGATGAACTAATGTATTCGTTATTTTTCTTTATAACCCTTACTGAGCTTATTATGCTCATCCCATGTTTAGATATGTTTTTCATAGGACAAAAAGATGAACATGGTCAAGGATGGGAACAAGGAAAAGTCATGTTGTATAAAACATGGAACTGGACATGACAGTTTTTTAAAATATTTTTATTTTGTTAAAAAAATGGAAACTGAGTAGAAGTGTCTACATTGTAATTTTTGAGATGTAATTTAATTGTTATGGACTCATTCTCTAAAACTGTAATCCTGAAAAGATCATCAATGTGAATTATTCTATTAAATCGAGGTTATTTTATTTTTTAAGGCTAGGTCCTTATAGTTGGTATCAAAGGTCAGTTTAGAAAACATTTGGAGTTAGGGTATTGTTAAATTAATATCCATAAATTAATTTATGATAATATTGAAATGATATGGAATTTACAGATTACCATGTTGCTTTGCCTCAAATGTATCTGTGTTGAGATAGGTTTTTCATAGAGGAAAAATGGATGTTGAGATGGGAATGAATATAGAGGAAAATGATCATCAAAATCAGCATCCTGAGATAATGATAATCAGATGTGAGAAGTTTGTCTCTGTGATGGATCAGTTGACTCATGTGATAAATGGTGGTTCTGTATATTGATGATATAATGGATTACAATAAAATTAAAGCAGAACATGAAATTAATATAAGGGTTATCTTGAAAACCATAAGTGAAAAGAATCTATTTGAGAAATTCAGGAAATGTGAGTTTTTGTTACAACAAATTTCCGTCCATGGTCACATTTTATCAAAAAATGGAATAACATTTAATCCTTCTAAACCAAAAGTTGTTGAAGAATGGCCAAGACCCACAAATATAACCGAGATCCATAGTTTTCTTGGATCAGAAGGTTATTACCGAATGTTTTGTGAGATGTTTTCACAGTTATCTAGATCATTGACTAAGTTAACTCGAAAAGGTGTTAAGTTCATTTGGAAAAAAGATTTTTATGATCATTTTTGGAAATTGAAAATAATATTAGAGAATGCTCTTGTTTTGGCACTACATTATAGAAATAGTAACTTTTTAATTTACAGTGATGCATCGTTGAAAGGAATTCGTTGTGTCGTTATATTGAATGATTGGGTAATTACTTATTCTTCATATCAGTTGAAACCTCATGAGTAAAATTACCCTACACATGATTTGAAATTTGAAGTTTTTGTTTTTGTTTTAAAGATTTTGAGGCATCATTTGTATGGAGTAAAATGTGACATATATACTGATCACAAATGATTTATGTATATATTCACTCAGAAAGAATTTAATAAGAGACAAGGTAGATGGTTGTAAATAATCATGGATTATGACTGCACAATCCATTACCATCAATGAAAATCAAATAATGTGGATGATTCTTTGAGTCAAAAAAATAATGCTTCATTAACCATGATACATTTGGAATAATATTCTTTGGTATTTTATTTAATAATCTTTGGCATAGAAGTTGTTGGTGTAGGATATTTCTCAATTTTGTTTCAGGTTCTAGTGAAATCATCTCTATCAGATAGAAAAATGAAAGCATAGAAAGAAGGAAAGGAGTTACAGGAAAATTTAGAGTTGGTTCAAAAGGGTTAGATGCATAATTTTAACATGGATAATGATTGTTTTTGTTGTTTGGGATAAGATTATTCATACCTTGTGATTCTCAATTGAATAATGAGTTTTTATGTGAAACACATAGTTTCCCATTTTTAGTTCATCCAAGAAGTACTAAGATGTACAGAGATCATCAAGAGTATCACTGTTGCGATGGAATGAAAATAGATGTTGCATATTTTACTATGAAGTGATTGACTTGTCAACATGTTAAAGTAGTGCAGAAGTTATCGAAATGGATGCTTCAGAATTTATCGGTGCATGAGTGAAAATGGGAAAATATATCCATGGACTTCATTGTGGTATTGTAAAATACATCTTGAGGTAATAATGCAATCTTGGTTACTGTTGATCGATTGACTGAATATGCTCATTTTCATCCTATTCGAGATACTTTGTATCTAGATTGACATTCTCGGTTCCATGTTAAATAGAAATTCAGGTTTCATAGTGTTACCATCTCCATTGTATCTGATCATGATCCTAGGATTACTCTTAACTTTTGGAAAGGCTATAAAAAGTAATTTGGTACAGAATTAAATTTTTGTATATATTTTCAAACTCAATTAGATGGGCAGTCAGAACAAACAATTCAAAACTTGGATTATATGCTACCTACTTGTTGACTAGATTATCCTGGAAGTTGGAACCAACATCATTCTCTTGTTTAATTTTCTTATAATAACAACTTTAACTCCACTATACAGATTAATCCTTTTAAGGAAATATATGGTATGCGGTGTCAAACTCCCAATTTTTGTGATCAATTAGGTTAAAAGAAGTGATGGGACCAAAATGGGTAGAAGAGATGGTAGACAAAGTTCAGTTGATTCAGAGGGACATGAGAACAACTCAGAGTAGGAAAAAAAGTAATGCAGATAACCAGAGGAATGATCTTTTCTTGAGGTAGGTTGTTGTGACTTTCTCAAAGTTTCCCCATGGAAAAGTGTGATGTGATTGGTATGAAGGGAAAGATGAGTCCAAGGTTCATTGGACCTTTAGAAATCATAGACAATGATGGATCAATTGCGTTCAAAGTGGCTTTACCTCCATGTTTTCCCTTAGTACACAATGTTTTTCATGTTTCAATGTTGAGAAATTATATTCCAGATCTATCTCATTTTTTGAGGCAAGAGATAGTTCAGTTGGAAGAAAATATCTCTTTTAAGGAATAACCAGTCCAGATTTTTGACTATTGAGAGCAACTGTTATGGAATAAGGTAATTCACCCTATAATGGTTTTATGGAAAAAACAAATGGTTGAAGAGTCGACATGGGGAATATTAAAATGCTATGAGGGATAAATACCCCCAATTATTTGATAAGCGAATAAAAATTGTGAGGACACAATTCATAAAAGGGGGACGGATGTAACATCCAATGTAAATAAAAAATAATAAATTTCATTATATTAATATTTATTAATTAAATATTAATATTACTTTAAAGGTGACGTTATGTTCGATGGTGTACCTGATATGCAACAATGAGTTTCTTTGAAATCTAACGTTGCACACTAATAATATAATGTTGTTATTTTAAATGGTCTTTAATGCCTAGCTATTGTAATCGAGGTAATAATAGAACTAACTATAATAGTATTATACACATTTATTAATTTTTTTACATTTAGCCAATAAAAGTTAGAGGCATAAAATAAGAAAAAATAAGATTTTAAGCATAAATACTCAAATATTCATTGAAATGATGATTTACCACCTTTTGATGGAGAACCATCATTAAATATAGTTTTGGTCACATTTATATATTCTATTTGTCCAAATAAATTTCTATATTAGAATCAGGACATTAGAATTATATTTGGGTATATTTATGGTATTTTTTTAATAAATTTCATTTTTTTGATGAATAGTGAAAAATACAGATTTTTATTCAAAACAGCCTTTTAATATAATTTATTTATATGGTTAGATTATATTTTTAATTGTTTTAAAAATGTAATTATATTTTAGTTTTACAATTTTTTACAATGTGGTTCATTGGAATAAATTTCACTTTGATGTTGGACATAAACATGTGTCAATCATTTGATTGTTTTTATATATTAAAAACACTTTTTTGTAATGACAACGAGAATTAATATTAAATTAATTATTCCAAGTTCTGTATTTTGAATTTGGTAAAATAGACATCATTTTTGAATTCGGAATATCAAATATAGATTAGGCTGAACTTTTTGGTATTTTTCTAAAAAACATCAATATTTGATGAATAGTAAAACTACTAAAGAAGTCGTGAAAAACACGATTTTTTCATTTAAATGAAATTTCACTAATTCTGTGAATTTAATTAATGAAATATAACATACATGGTTGATATTTGTAAGTAAAATTTTGTTCAATAATATGAAAATAATTTTGGGTGGATAGTAACTTTTGACTTTTATTTATCGTGGTTAAAGATAAATTGGGAAATTCAAGGTAAAATGAATATTATAATAACATAAAAGTACCTTAACAATTGTTATAACCTTATTAAATGAGTCATGGCCGACCATGGGAAACCTTGGGTCTATTTTGGGATGCCATGGAGCCACTTATGAGTGATAATGACTCTTTATTTTAATTAACATAAAGTAAATGCAAAATTGACCTAAAAAATATATTTCAGTAAATTTATTTTTACATAATGATATATAGGTTATCTATTCGACTATAAATATTATTTTAAAAGAAAAAGATATTTCCTACATCATTGAATTTTTTTTATAATTTTTGGACGTCAAATAAAAAAATATTAATTACCCAATAATGATGTAGTGTTTACCTCATTAATAAACATTTTAAATAAATAATATTATAAAGATACAAAAATATCCAAAACAAATCCAATTCTTAGAGGATGATTTTATTTCTACCATGAGTCCTTGAATCTTTGACTTTAATGAGTTTTGGACCTTTAGAATCCTAAAATCATTATATAATAAAATAATATTTTCAGACATTCCTAAAGACCCCCTCCTCAACCTTCTTGAAAGGTCACCACTTCAATCCATTACTCACACCCATAAAACCAGTTGTATCGTAAAACCTTTTCCCAATTATGATCCTTACATCCCTATATTACACCTAGATACATTACCTTAGGCATAAGGCACTTCAACATGTCATTTTCGTTCAAACCAAAGAGAGTTACCCTAATTAATGGTAACAGTTTCTCTTAAATTTTTTTCATTTATTTTACTTCTCCAACACCTAAAATATTTTTACTAATTTCCTTCAAAACAAAAACATTATCCCCAATATAATATTATGTTTTTATGAGAATTATTATTACTACACTTACACACACCTCCATCTAATTGGTAAAGAACATATTATTTCTGTGGATGGGAAACTAACACCTCACGAAACGATGATTGTTCAATTTTCTCCTACCGCATCTCATGGTGGCCATTAATATTGAAATATATTTATATATGATATATATTATGTTTATAATTTCTTTATGATTCTTTATTTTACATTTATAACATACCATTATGGTTTCCAAAATGGTTAAATGCGATAATTTCATTTTAGGAAGTGCGGACTACCACGCCTCAAAGTGATATGAGTCATTAATGCCATATGTGGGACATATAAAGGATGGAGTTAATGAAATTATATATTATATTATACTTATATTATAATATATCTACGCACCATTATGTTTTAATTCCATTAAAATAAGAAATAGAAATGAACGTAGTGTTCATGCGTACGTACGGCTTACCGTCTCCATGAATGGTGCATTTCATTTCATATCTCCAAATGTTATGTACTATTATAAATAAATAAATATATTGGATATATGTGATAAATATGATATTTTCATTATGAATATAATTCTATAGACAACGGATATTTGGTCTCATGACCAACTTGGAATTATAAGAAGTTCATTTTTGACTCAATTACCAAATATCGACAAAACTACAATTATTAAATTAAAAGATTACATAGTTTTTATAAAAAGGTAATATGTGATATAAAATGAATAATTAACTTGAAAAAAATTCTTAATAAAGTATAAATTAACTTTATTTTACTATTCATAATATTAAAGAACGATCGAGTCAAGTCGGACACGAGGTAATGGACTTCATCTCAATATCCTTTCATGGAGGCATATTTTTTTATACACGACATTTTTTATACACAGTATAAAGACATTTGACGTTTCAATTCATTATATGGTAATCTTGTTCTATGAGGTTTTTTACTAAATGAAAAAAATGGAATTTTTCTTTTTAACGTAAGCGGGGACAATGACCTTCTCGCTGCCACGAGTATTATTTGGTATTTGGATTTCTAAAGTATCCAAAATGTTTCTAAAAGATAATAAATACCATAAAATCTTTTACATATTTTTTTATTAAAAAAAGTTCTGAAAATGGATTTTTTATTTCAAATATTTAAATGTTATATTATGATTGAAATGTGGAAATGTTATGTTTCCATTATGATTGTTCTAATTGTTATGATTATGTTATGGTTCTTGGGAATTGTTTATGTGTATGGGTGGATCCGTAATAATCTAATGTCATGTGAGCCTAAGATATCTCTCCAATGCATTGGGTAATGTGACGGAGGTAAATGTGAATCTTTCTCTTAAGAGATTTACGGAATATACTGTGATATGTATTCCAAATGTAAATCCCTATGTAGCTATGATAGCTGCCATGTACGTACGTTATGGATGACACAAGTTACCTTTATGATTTATTTTTTCTACGTGTTATTCATAAATGTTATTATATCATGAGGTATATTAAATAGATTTTATTTTGTATGTATTGATGAACTAATGTTTTCTTTATTTTTTTATAACCCTTACTTAGCTTTTTATGCTCATCCCATGTTTTGAAATATTTTCATAGGGCTTAAAGATGAATAGGGTCAAGGATGGGAACAAGGAAAATTCTTGTTGTCTAAAACATAGAACTAGACATGATGCTTTTTTTCGAAGATTTTTTATTTTGTGAAAACATGGAAAATGAGTAGAAGTGTCTACTTTGTAATTTTGGAGAAGTAATTTAATTGTTATGGCCTAATTCCATAAAACAATAAACCTGAAAAGATTCTCAATGTGAATTATTCATTTAATTGAATATTATTTAATGTTTTAAGCCCGGGTACTTATACTACTTGATGGGATATAAGTCATAATACCTTCATAAATATAAGGAATTAAATATTGAAGTAGATATTCCTCTTGGTTAAATGAAAATGTGGAATCATTCCAATAGAGGTAGAAATTATCTTATCAAAGTGTTCCGTGGATGTCAAAGGGAGTTTGGAATTATATCTCAACTAACACATTATCATAAACAATAGTGGAATGGTGTTACGTAAAGCATGAATGACACATTAATATACATTTTGAGGTCTTTGATTTGTTTTAAATATTTGATATTATCATTTTATTGTAAAAAATCCATCTCAATATCATTTTAATGTTTTTTGGGTTGTTGTATTTTTAATTTAAAAATAAAATTGATACTTTCCTAGTGTAGTTATTTAACATTTGTGTCAATAATGACTTCAACCCATTAATATCTTCAAAATCTATTGAATAATGGGTTATGAAGTGCTGGAAGGTGTTCATGAAATAGCACAAAAAATATAGTGAAATTGATGGATTTTCAAGAAAGTTTAATATAGTAAAATCATTGTAAATAAAATATGAACCATTCCATATTCATGAATTAATTTCATTTAATTTTATATAACTAATATAAGTAGAGTTATATGAACACAGTATTCATATAAATAAAAGTTGATAAAAAAAACAGTTATAAAATGGAGTTTCATTCGGAAGGTGGCAATGGATGTGTTTCATTTTATGGGTGTGGAAATGTTCATGAACAATAAAAAACAGAATAATAATTATACTAAAATATTATTATAAATATATCATGATATAAAAATTATAAGGGAATTGTTTTTTGTAATACTCATTTGCACACACTTCTTGCATAATTAAATTTTATGAGATCATCAGTTGTGTAAAGAAAGAATATTTTTTAAATAAATTATTTTTGTCGAATATATTTATTATCCTGAAGGTGTGTCTTTGTAAAAAAAGTGTGGATTATCCAGAAGGTGTATATTTGATTGAATCTTAGGGGAATTTACCTAAATTTTATAGTAAATAGGGGTCCGTAATTTTTATAAATACCGAGCTTCAAAAAAAACACCAATTTTGGTTAAAAAAGAGACTCAAATCATTAAGGGGTGGCTAATGAAGGATGAGTTATTTTACATTAGAAAATATAGTTGTGATCTTTTGATAATTGAGTGGTTGTAAACTAGGAGGGGAAGGGAGTGAACTATGAATATTGTAATAGTTCTGCAAATTAGGGATTATGATACATATGAATATATCCTTTATATTCTATTGGGATTAGCATAGTTTTGATGAACCATGTAATATATATATATATATATGTCATTATTTAATTTAAATTCATATATTCCCATGAGAATATGAGGGGATAATCGCAATACCTTGAGATTTTAAAATAGAAACATCATGTTTGATTACATATATTATAGGTAAAACCAATATTAGTAGATAATGAAAGACTATGATATTTTAAAATATATTTAAGTTAAAAAAAATTCAATTACATTGATATCATGTTGTGCACGCAACATTGATTCTAAATGAAACAAGATTCTCTATTAATATATTATTCATTAAACATGACTATTATATCAGAACCATTAAGTGGGAGGATATGAATAGATATAACTAAATTATAATAATTAAATGGTTTAAAAATTTATAATATAAATTCATTGGTTATACATTGATTAAAAATAATATAGAATCCATTTTAAAGAGAATGAAATGTTTTCTAGAAAGAATAATTTTTCTAAAAGGTAGTTTAGTCAGGCTTAGTGTACATAATTTAAATCAATTTTTAAAATTTTAAGAAAATCTACATGAAACAATAAAATTTATTTTTGAAATATTAATGGAAAAATTATCTTCGGGATATTGTTTGTGATTTTATGAACATAAATTAATTTTCTGATGAATACTGAAAAAATACCATTTTTATTAAAAATGCCCTTTCATTAAATTATTTACATTGTTAAATTGTTTATTAAATTGGGTTTAATGTGAAATAATTTCAAATATATTACAATTTAACTAATGTTTGTCATTTTAACCAATTTTATATTGAAATATCATATTAAAACAATTTTTATTCTGTAAATATTTTATTCAAAAACCCCATTTTTTCATCACACTTATGTGTTTAATTCTAAATTGAATTATTGAACTTCAATAAATTAAATTTTCAAAATTAAATTACAAATTTCAAGTCATCAATTATTGTATTATATATTATGTTCCACTAAATTTTTAGCCATAATGAATAGTAAAAATAGTAAAAATTAATTATCACGATTAAGATAAAGATGAGTTTACAGAGGGTTAAACTAAGAATGTAAGGGTTTGAAATGACAAGTATCATTTTCAAAACCAATTTTTGGCCATATTTTGAAATTTTGAAATATAAATTTCAATAATGACACATTTAGAAAGAGTTGTTTCATGATAAAAACGTGGATATCAATTTATTTTTAAAAAAAATTTATGTGTGTCCTCTCACTCACTTATAAATGGCTACTCATCTCCACCCCACATAAAAATTTCATAACCCATTGGTTCATCTTATCCCTTTTGAAATAACATCCTTAAATCCCTTCCTACATCCTAGAGTTCTTATTTTGATTATAAATCCATCCGAATAAGGCTTTTGTTATAAACCTAAAGAGCCTCTATAGAGAACATTCAAATTTCATAAACAGGTTTATCTATATTAATTCTTTAAAATATATCAACACGACATAAACAAATTGTAATATAATAAAAAAACTCCATATGTGCTTAGATGTTATTAATTTAATGGAACATATAAGATACATATGTAATTCTGTCAAATGGGAAAAAAATATATCATGTGTATGGCATACCTCCACCTCGTGAACTGATGTAATTTTTTCCCTTTATCACTTTCCATTCCATTGGGGGTAAAATAATGTAACTCATGTTTATGATGGACTACCACCTCATAGAGAGATATGATTCTATTTTTTATTACTCTTTATATAAAATTTATTAAAAAAAACTATAATTAATATATATGATTTATACTACCTAAAAATACATATGGAAATATAGTCTCATATCAATGTTCTTATGTTCCAAATTCAATGTAAAACGTTAATGCCACTCTGACGTATTTTATGTGCTTCCACCTCTACCTAGTGATGTTATATGTTTTTCATTTTTTTTATAAATAGATTGTAATATTAGTGGATTTAATGAATATGAATTCTATTTATTAAATAATTATTATTCTATAAGTTTTAAATAATACATATTTTCATTTCATTCCATTCATTGAGAAAATTGGAAACAATGTTCATGTCTACGCACGATATACCGTCAATATTAAAAGTGTAATAAATTTTATATATCAAAATATTAGAGATTAGTATAAATATATATAGTAGGAATATATATGAAATTTATTTAATGTCTAACATTATACATATTATGGAACATTTATTAATGTAAAAGGACTAAAAATACAAAATCCAAACATACATGAAAATAAAGAAATTATCACTTGAAATACTCATTTTAAAATATTCTGTTTTAAATGGGTGATTAATGACTATAAGTAAAGCATATATGGTATGATATATTTGTTTAAGGTTCTATAATTTATTTATAATAAACCAATATTTATTATAAATCATGTTTATACACATATGAAAGATGTCAAACCTGAGGTAAGGGTTTCTCGTCTCACTTTTTATTCTAAGAGGCATAAGAAATATTCACCACTTGTTCATTTTTGTAGTGTAAAGACTTCACATTTGAAATGTTTTATAATGAATATATATATCTTCATGGTATTTAAATTTTAATTTGATGTTACTCCTTTCAAAGAGCTTATTATTCAAAAGTTACCAAAGTGGTAAAATATTAATGTTTCAATCTAATTCTAATCTGGATTTTTAATACACGAATTTAAATTAAAAGAAATTATTATATTATTTTCCAATAATCTAATTTTATTATATTCATAACAACTTAATAATTATTTTTTCATTTATTATTATCGTATTACTGTCATTAACACGTAAACTGATTGAAAAACATTTTTAATAAAACCATATCTCTTTTATCTCTTCAGATCAAAATCATTTTTCATATAAAACCATGTTTTTTTATTTTGTAAAAAATATGTTTAAACATTGAAAAAATTATTCATTAATGAAAAACCATTTTGGGATATTTTATTTTTATTCTTTTAAATGAATATTTTTAGATTTTTTGGAACACGTCCTTTTTTGTTTTTATATAAAATATGAATGAAATATTTTTCATTACATGTTAGAAATGCAATAAATTTTCACTAACATGACCACACTATGTTTTTAAGCTTACATTATAAGATTCCAATTTTATTTTATAATAAAATTAATTTTAGAATATTGTGTGAACTTTTTTGTTTTAAAAATATTTTCAATGAAAAAGGTTATCTTCCTTACGAATGATTTTAATAAAATTTTATTGAATTTCGATTCAATAATGAACTAAATATTTATTTTACCGAAGATCCACTAAAGGAAATTTTGTATTCATACTATCCCTATTACTTATCTAGATGTTTTATTACCAGTTTCACTGGGGTTATACCAGTTTGATAAATTTAATATTAGTCTAGATGCTTTATGACTATATTAATTGATTGAGGTAATTTCAAACATTTCATATAATAGTTTTTCAAAATTCATGTTTATGTTGATAATGATTCACCCCTTTAATATGAGGAATTTATTGGAGTTAATAAGTGATATGTAGCGCCCACTATTGAACTTTAAGGCATCGATATGTCTTTTTAGACAAATCAGATGGCTACATTAGATGGGGTTTACCAACATATTTAAACTGCCTTTTAAATTTTCTTGATAGTATGTATTAGATGATGGAGTTTATTATTCCCTTCATTATGAGATTAATTATTAATTTTCATATGATAATTTTTATAGTTATAATGTCCATGTAAAATATTCAAGATCATGATATTTTTTATATGTATTTATTTTACCATCATTTATTCCATCAATATTATCTTCGAGTTATTATTTAAATATAATTTTATCAATTATTTATCATTACATAATTATTATGGCCATTATTCCTGATATATTTTACTGTATCATTACCCTTATTGAGCATCTAATATCACCCCTTTATTATGTTTTACTTTCCCTAACATACCTGGAATTTTTTTGTGATTGATATATAGGGATATGGTAAGTTGAATAACAGAATTATCAAGGAAAAACATTATATAATTTATGGTTTCAATTGGATGTAATTATATATCCAGTTTACCAACAATACTAATTTATTTAGTCTATTGGGAAAAATATTAGTTGTATCCAGTTACATTGTAAAATATTAGACACCATCTCAAGGATACTAGGGTATATTTCATTACAGTTGGTATTAAAGGAATTATAAAAGAATCCTTGGTAATTATGTTAAAGAAAACATATATTATAGACCATAAAACTATAATAGTCCTTCGATATCCTATATATGAATATCCTAATGTATTATTAATGTAATGATTATGTTTTTTCCTTGAAATGCATCCCTTTCTAGATATTATAATATGACTTGGTTCTAAATGTGGTGTACGAAGGGGTAATAACTCCGAAAAAGCCATGTCATACATGACTATAGTTTTAACTTGTACCGAAAAATGTGCCTTACTATTCACTTAGTTTGGCAGTTATCTCGGATATTCATTGGATAATTCACATATTCATTATAATCAATTTTGAAGGATTTGAAAATATTTTTATTTTTTGAAATCACTCCTAAAGAAACCATGTTTATGATTATGATATATCCCACACATATAATCTTCTATTTATGTTAATTGTTTCAATAGTTTTTTCTTTTTAAATTATGTTTCAAATTATTATGATCTAATATAGTGTGTGAAACTATTAAAAAATATATACTATAGGATGTAATGAAATCCTTATCAATTCACAAAGCACATGTAAAGATTTCCCTCTAGGGAAAGATAATTATGTTGTAATTAGTTCTACATCAGGAACAAATCAAATTATAACCATATTGGTGTAACTAACATAGGTTATGAGAAATAACTATGCTCGTATATAGTAGTATATATATCCACCATGTGGTGTAACAATGTTGAGATTCATTATTTGTCAGAAATCTCCACCATTCAATGGGACAAAAAATCCATTTGTAGCTATGCAACATATAATTTCCTTAGAGAGAACTTTGGGGAGAAATAAAAGAGGTAAGGTTTTCATGGTTGGTTATCCTCTTTTTAGATATTATGATAAAATTTTTCCATTGATTCAATATGTTTAGGATGAAGATGAAATAGAAAACATATAATTTAAGGCTTTTAAGGTACTCTTCCAGGAAAAATATCTTCCTCAGGAGCAAAAACTGTATTTTGAGAGACAAATACTGAGTCTACAAAAAAGGTGAAAATTTAATATGTAATAATACAATATTAAAATGTTATAAAGGATTGTTACCAACTAAATATGTAATCCGAAGATTAAAATTGATTTTTTATTTTATGGGATTAAGAAAATTAATTAATGCACAAAATTATCGAAAATATTCTCATTATACAAGGAAATTATATCATAAAATATGATGATAGGCAATGAATTCTCTATTTTATATTTCCTAAGGGAGAAGATATAGAATAATAGAATTGAAAATTGAAATACAATTTAAAGTAAGAAGGTAAAGAAGTATTTCCCCCATTTGGTAATTTTGGAATGAAAACTATGATATTTTCTTAAAGGGGTGGGAGTTTAAAACTAGTTTACAAAGAAATCCCACCAAGTTCATGATTGAAATGGAAAGAAAGAATCTAAAAAGGTGAAATGATTTACATTTATGGATATGGGTAACTATGAAAATAAATTCACCCAGTGTCATAGGAACATACCCTAAAAGAATCATTGAAATAAATGTCAATATTATGTTATTACTATGGATGATGTGAAATTATTAATGTTATTATGTTGGGATAAAATAGTTATGTTATAGGAGTATTTTATGAATTATATTATAGTTATAAAAATTATGAAATTTCTATGTATATCACTACAATACATTTTCATTAAGGATTTTAGAGAATATATTAAATAGTACTGATGACCAAAAAAAGTTAATCGATTGAATGTTGAAATTCATGGAAAACCCGTGTCTGAGAAAGGATAACTCTAAAAATGTCCATTATGTTGAGATAAATAAGGATAATGTTGTTTTAATAAAATAATTTCTATCCTTTAAGGTTTATTTTACCTTTGATTTTGAAGAAATTATGGTTTAATATAATTTCGTAACAATATAGGAATTAAAATTACAACATTGTGATAAGAGGAAAACCCATATACTAAGTGACAACCATTCACATTTAGTAAGGTCATGGGGCCTGAACCCATAATAGAATTCTGATAGGAGGGAATACCCAACCACTTTTCTATGTGATGTTCTAGTCTATAGGTCTTTATTTATAATTAATTTATTTGATCGATAAATATTAATGTCGATAAAGAGGAGTTACTGTCGATGTTTTGATATTAATGTATTATATTGGATGACTTTTTATGAACATTTTTGTTTTGGAAAATATTTAGAGACATATGAAAGGAATCTTCAATTTTTAATGGATCTTATGATATGTTAAAAGTTAATTGTAGTGCATCAAGAATAAAAATTCATCTTGAATATTCATTTATTAGAGTACGAAATGAAATGGAAAATGATCAAATCATAACCAAAGGATGAAATATTGTTTACAAAATTGATTGATATCAGGTAATTAAATTTCCTTATATTAATAAATATTAAATTAATTCATTAACATTAGTAAAAACATATTTAATGAAAAATATTGTCAGATTAACCCTATATTAAAAGAATCAAATGTTATTTTAATGAATAATTGATTTATTATTTTTATTCCATTAACATTATATTTACTATTAAAATTATTATTATTAATGATATCTATCACACCCTATATTTATATATACTTTTCATTCATGTTTATATCGTCCCATCCTAACAATGTTCTCTTATATGAAAACATAGTTATGTTTTATTCTATACGACCTTAGTACTTACCATTATATATTATCAAGAGTAATATTAATTAATACTATTTACATTGTGGATTTTACACTATGGTATTTTTAAATGTAAATTATATTTTATTAGGGTCAAGATTAAATTGTGATGACATAATTTATTTACGTGGTGTGGAATGGAACACATTAATATTTTAAAAGTGATATATGATGTTGAATAGAATATATGACACAAAAAACCAAATATATAAGGTAATTTAACACACATATACATAAAAATATATTACTTTTTATATAAATAAAATTTCATTGATAAGTTACGATGTAAGAAATTATGTGTTTAAAAAAACCAGACACTCAATTAAAATATTATTCTTAAACATGACCATTATAAATGAGTAATTTTTGTAAATGGTATTAATAAAACCAACTAAATTATTAAAATTTTCTAGTTTACACATGTAAAAAATAAATTCAATAGTTAAACAATTAATATACACAAATTAATTACCATTTGGAAGAGAGAAAAAATTATTTTTTACAAAAAAATTATATTTCAAAACTGTGGTTCAGTCACGATTTTTCCACAAATTTTAAAATTATTCTTTAAATTATATTATAATTATGTGATATAAATTAAAATTAATTTCACGAATCTAAATTTAAAATTTATCTTAGTTTTAATTTTTTGGTTTTAACTAAAAATATTACTTTTTTGATTAATAGTGAAAAATACTGATATTTATTGAATTAATTATTTTCAAGGATAAATTATATTTTAAATAGTATTATATTAAAAATTAGTTCTATTATATAAAAAATTTACCAATTTATTCCATTTTAATCAATTTAATATTTAGTTTTGATATTAATACATTTAAAATGTTTGAATGTTTTTCATTGGATAGTCCATTTTTTGATGTGAATGTGTGTTTAATTTAAAAATGAATTCGACGTGTTATTTGAATTTAATTTGGAAATATATATTTCATATTCAGAATTAAGAAAATTTATATTATCAAAAAATTTCCTAAATATTCTTCAAAGTCATTTGATGGATATATATTGATATTATAACCTCTAATGATTGTGAATGACCCATTTTGGAGGATTGTGTTGTGATAATGAAATGGTATCACTTTATCTTTTAAAAAATTCAATGTACATCCTATCACCCACTTATAAAAGGCCACACCATTCACCCCCTCTTCACACTTAAAAATATATTTTTATCAATGGAAAACCCAAATCCATTCCTTAATTGCCTCCCCAAATCCCAAAGTCATTATTTTGATTAGGAAACACTGCAAATAAATCTCTATGTGTAAACCTAAAGGGGCTCTCAAAAGAAGATGTAAAATTTGTAAACATGCATATTTATTTTATTTCTTCTTAAATATCTATCAAATAATATTAAAATATTTTAATATAATAACAAAATTTAATCTCATATAAAGATATTTTATTATGTTAATTCAATAAAAAAATATAACTCAACATCAATCAAATGGAAAACAAAACAGTCGATCTTATGTACAGTGGATTTCTATCTTGTGAACTGATATAATTCCATTTCCATCACCAACATTCAATTTCTAATTACATGGAAGGTAGTAATGATAATGTTAATTAATATATGTAAAAATTTTGACAAAAAAATAATTTTGGAAAAATAATATCACATATAATTTCTTACCTTTTACATCTATTGGGAAAAGTAACATCACTTTTGCGTACATGTGGACTACCACATCCATGTAGCGATGTGAAATGCTTTTCATTTTACTTTTTTAAGATTAGTATTAAATATGTTTTTTCTATTATAAATTCTATATATAATATATTATTGATTATATAAATGTGAAATTATATTTACTTTCACTTCATTTAATCTGCCTGTAAAAATTGAAATAGCTATCATGCATACGTACGACGAAATTTATCCATGAATGATGTAATACATTTTAAATGTATAATATTTATAGATTACTATAATTATATATATAAATAATATATATGATATTTATATCGTGGTATAATATATGATGATGATTGAATAAAGATAAATTTAAAAGGCCCAAAAAATACTAAATAATAATATAAATGAAAAAACAATCAAAAAACATTTTTAACAAAATTTTTTTTAAATAGGTGATAAAATTATATAATAAAATAAAATACGTTTTCATATATATTATTATGATTCATTAATATATTTATAATAAACTTATTTCTATTATACATGATGTTTGGGATTATTGGAAGGAAATCAAACACGAGTTACGGGTTTCTCATCACGCATTTACTTTCATGATACATATGACATATTCACCATTTATTCCATTGGGTTGTGTATATAATTATTCTTTTATATACAATGAATCAATTTATCTCCATTTTATTTAAATTTTAACTTGATGTTATTCCTTTCACACGGCTTACGATTCAAACTTTACTATAGTGTTAAGAGATTTATGTTTCAATATCAATTTAATATGGATTGTCTATAATTGAATTTATATTGAAGGAAATTACATGATAATTGAATAATAACCCCATTTTATTTTCTTAATCAAATTTTATTCATTATTTTTTCATGAAATAATAACATATTCCAATCTTCTGTACAAAATATTATTGCTAAATTGTGTTTAATAAAATTTGACATCATTTTCTCTGCGGTCCAAATTTATTTTTCTTTTAAAACATTATTTTCTAATAAATGGTTCCAAAATTTTTCTTAATAATATCCAAATTATTTACTTCTTTAATTTTTTTTAAAAAATTACTTTTACGTTTTTTGAACGAATCATCATGATCATTTCCAAATGAGGTCCATTTGGATTTTACTATAAATGTGAAAGATATATTTATTTCAATGTGAATGACATGTAAATAATATCTAATTACATGAACAATAAATGTTTTAAATATTAATTTATAAGTATCAATGTTTATTTTTAATGAAAAATATTGACAAATTTTTTACCTTTAGTTTTAAAAATCATCTCAAAGTAGAAAAGGTTATTTTCCACAATATTGATTTGAAAGATATTATTATGGTATTTCTATTCATTAGTGACAAAAATACATTATTTAACATACTATACACTATAGAAATCATATAATGATACAATATTTGTTATTTCCTGGGATGGTTTAAGATCATTTTGATTAGGGAAGTACTAGTCAGATACAATACATATTACTCAAGGTGGTTTTGATTATCAATATTTGTATAGGTTATTATTAACACTTAGTAAACTTTTTTTTCAATAAAAATGTTTATATTGATATTGTTTCAACAATTTTATGTGAGGAATGTATTGGACATAATATGTGGTACATATGGCCTGATATATCCCCTTGATTCATTGAATGGTCTCGTGAGACAAATCAATTCGCCAAATTAGACAGGGTTTCGCCGAAAAATTAAACTCTTTTATGAATGGTCTTGAGAGAATATTTCAAATGATTTATATTATGAATTCCATTATTATGAGATTATTTATTGATGGCCCTATGATTATTTTATTATTTACAATTTTAATGAAAATTTTTCAAGATCATATGATTACTAATATAGCATTATTTTACCATCAATTATTTCTACAATAATATTTTCATGTTGTGGTTAAAATGGAATGTATTTTAGTTATTTACCTTTACATATTAATTATTATCATTATTCATTATAGGTATAGATGTATTATTACCCTTATTGATCATCAGAGCTCGCCCATTTTGTATGTTTTATTTTCCCATGTTATCGTGTAGGGTTTTTTATTGTCATGTTTTGATATACAAAGGGAAATAATGGTGTTCTCAATGAAATCACTTTTTTTATTTTTTTCAAATGGATGTATAATTCCTGTATGTATGTATTTGTTCAATACAACTAAACTAATCATTCCATAATGATGTGGATCATTTTATCTAGTTAAAGTATATTAATGTATATACTAGATCTAGGCTAATGGTGATGGGGTCTTTACAATAGAATGATTTTAATCTAGAAAAGAAATAAAGATAGAAATTTTATAAATTTGAAATACCCTAATTTACCCTCAGATAAATAACATATTATGGATGATAAATGGAGGTATTTTTTTAATTTAATTTAATAGGTTTTAGTATAATTCATGGAAGATGAGAAAAGAAAATGGATTTTGATCTTCGAGGAAAATAATTTTCATCTATGGAAGAATCAGATGCAACACTAATTATGTTCTATAATAATAGACATATAAACATATTATATGAACATGTTTTATAATTTTATTAGAAGTGGGTTTTTTATAATGAAACTATAATTAATTGGATGTTGATACCTTTTGGACCAATGCTTAAGGAGAGAATTATCAAACATAATATATACAAAGGCGATGTTGTGTAAATCTTCACATAACCTTTGGTAAAATATTCATAACATCTATGATGGTGAATAAAAATTCAATTATTATAAATTATATGTTATTTTTAAAATTTTATAGGACTTTAAGATTTTTATAATTGAATAGTTTGATGTATTATTCTATTAGAAGAATGTGACTATATAGGAAATTTGTGGTCCTAGTAATCCCTTGTTGATTTAGGGAACATTAAAAACATATAGATGTGGAATAAACCATAGTTAAATCCCAATTTCCATGTGTATGACGATAAAGATTCAGATTTTATGAAATTGGACTGTGTTTATAGTCCTTTTGTCAAATATGAGGCACGTAAGGATGATAACGAGTCCAAGGAAAATGGGATTTAAATGGTTTTCTCATTGAAATATTTGAAAATTTATACCATTGAGTATGATCAAGAACTATTAGAGGTGGATAAAATAATCTCATTACCTACATCAAAAAATTTAATATGGAAAGGATTATTTAAATGTAAAATTCCACTTAATTGTTTTAATGTAGAATAGTTGGCTACTATGTAGAGAAGTAACCCATGAATTTTCCAGATAATGATGTTTAATATGATCTTTCTATGAAAAAAACACTTAAAATTTGATTATAATGTGACGTGTGGGAACTATATGTCCCTCCAATGATTTGGGAAATAGTAGATGACTCATGAGTTTATTATGTAATGTGTGAACATGATTATTTTTCACAATGTTATTTGTGGACCTTATTTCAGGTTCATAAGGTTATGTGTGGGTCTTTTTTCATGTCTATATGGTTATGCAAGGGCCTACATTCAAATCCAAAAGGTTTTGAATGGACATACTTTTAGGTCCATAATGTCCTTCAATGATCTAATTTCATGTCCATAGGTTTATGTGAGGGTATAATTTCATGTTATTGACATATTGAGTGATCCACTATCTATTTAGAAATTTTTAAAATGTTGTTAGCTTATGTGTTATCCGTAATTATATGTATCATTCAAATGTTATGAAATGATGAAATTTTTTTCATTGATTAACTTATGATTCATGTCTTATAAATTTCAATGATATATTTCCCAAATCATATTTATGATCTATAACATGAAGATAATGGTTTTCTGATGTTATTTTAATGTTATAATATTTTTTTTCTCATGATATGTGTCTATCCCTTTTCATTACACTTACTTAGAATCTAATCATTCCCTTTCTTATGTTTCCATTCCCTAGGTTTTGTAGAATGTAATTAAGTATTATTTTTCTAGGAAAGGTGATTGTTATGAGGAATATAATGGGAGATGATATAGATCACTTTGTGAACATGTTTTTCATGATATTAGTGTTTCCAATGGAACTAATAATTTATCAGTCTAACAGAGATCATTATTCTATGTAATGAATATTCATATATTAAGGTGTAATATATATGTATGAGAATTATTTGCCTATACACCCAATAATACCAAATAATTCTGGAATATGTTTATAAAAATAGATTTCTATAAATATAAATACCAAATAAAACTCTTAGGCATTAAATCTAAAGAAAAACCACAATTTCAAGACACTACATTTTCGTTTGATCACCAAACTGATCATGGAATCCTAAATATTTTTATAGATATAAGTTTGTGACTAACCTGTATACACAGTTGGATCATAATCAATTTTGCACACTGACACGATTATCATCATGAGTAGTGCTTCAACATGAGTACCACTGAACTTAGGAATGCTTTCCCATACGCTAATGTATTTAGACATCAAGACATTGGGTAAAAGGGTGATAATGGAGAGACTATATCCCCCCCCCCCCCCCGAGATGATATAATAATTATCAATGTGTATATAATATGTATTATAAATAAAGACCAATGGACACTTGACTAGTAACTCGCCCATGGCAGAAGCAAAATAAATATCATACAAATATTGAAACATAATTAACAATTTCACTGGATGAAAAAAAAATCAAACATCCCATTTTTGGATACTAAAATAAAAAATGAATCTAGTATAGGTCATAAATATAAATAAGAAGAAGGTTTTCCAATGGTTGTCATTAGTACTTAAATATAGTAACACTCTGGTACAAAAAGGAAAAGTAAAAAAGTAAAACTCTAGCAAAGGCAATAGCCCATGGTTCATTGCCTTCCATCCCATGATAAATACACAACTATGATCGAACTCCCGAGCCTTCACATTTAACAGAATCAAGAATCTTTAAAATCTACATGAATCATGATGGGACCAAGTAGTTTGTGGGAAATAATTTTAGTAGGCCACCACCATTTTGTGCCTATCATAAATTTGTGATTAAGTAGGTGTATACTATAAATAAAGAAATGAATCACATGCAATTAAATAAACAGAAGCTTCCCTAGTTCTAAATAGCTAATAGGAAGTTATCACCTTCCTCAAATAAATCTAAGATATTTTGGAGGAGAGGATCCTTACCCCTAATTCAAGTATTCTCATGATTTTAAATAATAATGTTGAACCATTAGGTCCCACCTATATTATCTTGACACCATGTGCCAAATGAAACCTCTTGTCCATGTCGTTTCAAATATGTCTCAAAATAATTCCCAAACAATAAATTTCGGATCCCTCAAACCCCTACATGAAATCACCCATTAGCTCAAAGCCTAATGTCCCAAGGCATAATGATATATGGCCCCATGTAATGTCACCGTCAGCTTAAGATCTAATGTCCTGTGGATTGGTGATTTCCAACCTCCAAAATATTTCTTAGCCCAATGGTGTGACGTATGACTAGACTCAACCCCCAACCAATAGTCTCAACACTATAAACTAATGGATCCTTACTATCATAGTGTATTTATACAGAAAAAGCCTCAGGCAATTTCACTAAGTTGTAAATACTAGTGGCCACTACCCACACAAGTGGTCAAATAACACCTCATCAGCTGAGTCATCCATTGTGCACATGACTCAGAATGGATCATTTTCCCACACAGGTGAGATAAAATCACCAATTTAGAACCCAAGCCTCTTTATCCAACACCACATTCTCATTGTGACCATGTTTCTCAGTCTTATGGTCCACCCATCCCATATATCTTGGTCTGTGCCTACAACCTGATCGACTTGCTACCTCAAACCTCACACACACACACACAGATATATATATATATATATATATATATATATTGTTCCACAAATAGTATGATGATAAAAATACCTCAGTTTACATGAACAATTCCATCTTAATCCTTGGGGTTGATCTTGTCAAAATCCCAAGTAAATCATTGATAGAACTTCACACTTATATTACATCTCAATATAATAAAACCGAAAAAATAAATTTAAATTAAAAAATTCCCATCATAATCATACTAATATCCAATTCTTATTGCATGGATCAATCCATATATATAATTGAGGAGAATTACCATCAGCATCTCTAATGGGATCAATTAATTAATTAATGGAAACCATTTTAAATTATAGGATATATATCCATTAAAATAATGGCATGATCAAATAAATTTCCCTGAAACTCTAAAAAAAGACAAATAATGTTTTCAAACACCTAACATAGGTAATAGAATGATCCCACATTCAATCCTAGTCTCTAACTAGAGCATGTTCAAAAGATTGAATCATTTTATATGAATGCCTCAAAATCAAGGTAAAATGACTCACATGGATTTAGCACTCTATATAGGGAGAGAAAAGGAAAATAGAAGCCTAAAAAGTTGGAACAATAACAATAAATATCCAATTCCATAGATATAACATAGAATATAACTGATATGATGATTTTACCTCTACAACATGAGGAGGATGAAATAAGAGGGAGATCCATTTTTTGTGCGACCGATGGAGGAAGTGGGAGGTGAAGTGGGATTTATACCAGGGAAGGGAAAATTGAATTTTCACCCTTTTATGGGAATCATGGTAAAATGACACAATTATCTAAATAATTTATCAAACATAATGATTCATATATATAAAATCTAGACCATTCACTGTTTTTCCAAATCTTGATGAGCCCAAGTGTAGCCGCTTGTTAATTGGAACTAATGTCCATCTTGTAACCAGTTATCCCAAACCATATGCAATCCAAGTGGATCCATACATTAAAAACTACATAGTTTCATGAACGGTTGTATTCCACCTCCTAAATAGTGTACCAAACCATGCTAAGTGTATTTGGAGGGTGTGGAGTTTCTACTTGGAGGCCAAACATTTTTTCCAAACTCTGCCCCTCAATCTACACACCCTATAAATTTTCACTTTTCAGCCTCTAAAGCATTTGAGACCTTATGAAAACCCCAAGATGTATACTAATAATTATGAATCATCTAGAAAAAGTTATTAGGTAAAGGAAAAAATAGAAAATTAATTTTCATTGAACAAAGAAAGAGTTTTTCTACCCACCAAAATAAAAAATGAAAAACTGACAAAGAATTCATCATGCACCAAGAACATGTTGTTTTAAAATCTACCCACCTTAATATATCTTTCCCTGATCTTTTTATCATAAATATGTGATAGTATTGAACATGTCTATCTCTTTTAAAAAAAACTATGACTGCCCCAGTCTCAAGGAACATGCTAATTAAATTAAGGGGGATCCCCACCTTAGTAGTTACCTACCCTGGTCACATACTAACTCGGAACTCAAATAAAAATGATGCTCCATCAACAATTCTGGGACAGGATATCCTCATATGGAAAATAATCACCCATGAACCTTATCATGTGCTCATGTGTCTTACCCAACACCCCTAATGTCTTGTATCACATCAGATTCCCACCTCTTGTCCATGACACACATAAGACCTATGCGGTCCAGCATCTCATATGATGCTTGAACAAGTCATGGTTCTTTGGACCATGATAATTCCGACATCGTAACATTGCCTTAATTCCATCACACCTCACGTAGCTTGCATCATCTCGATGCCTCAATGCCAACACACCTCATGAATTCCTAGTCTCATAGACATATTATATATATATATATATATAATGCATCAAAGCCAATTCAAACCTACTAACTAGCATCTATATATTCTATAGATACATCTTGTGAACATTGTGAAACATAAAAAGACATGGCTATAAAAATGAAATTACAAACTAAAATGAAAGAGAACCCTGAGCACACCCACAACATACCTATGAATGTAGTCGGATCCTCAGCTACCTCAGCTCCTAGTAGTTCCATTTCATGCACTTGGACTACCGCTTGAATTCCATAAGCCTATAATTTTTATAGGGAATTCCCCATGAATGGGCCATTGATCCCTATACTTTTTCCAACTCCCTCTTCCATTACCACCATGTGTAGAAAAATCTCAGCAACTAGCTACTAGTACAACTCATGATTTGATCCCAGAAATATTAGTTATCATGGGCCGCTAATTAATGACCACTAGAGAATGCATCCTACAAAACATCTCCTAATTACTAACTTATCCACATTTCCATCACTTATTTGGATGTTTCTCAAAATTACTCCAGACATGTCATTGCTTCCCACACTGGAAGCACACCATATACAATCCATTCTTTAGTGGTCATCCTGATTCCATGGAATGTCTTCCATACTAGAACTCCCCTTAACCTTGCGTCCTGGTATCTAATGCATCATTACTATAATTATCTGATTCCATCACCTAGCTCGCATAAGACCAATCCATCATGTTGTCCACAACTATGAATGTGTGATTCACTACCTTTGAGAATAATTCCAACCTAAAGATGTTCACTTTCACTTGAATGGTGTGCCATATTTGTTCTTTGAAATTCATCACCACCATGGTGTTTGTGAACACCATTCCAGGTGTGAAGTGAGAAAAATCATTGAATTTCACTTAATAGTGCATTATAGACATGTCACCATAATGACCGATCAGAAACTCTCAAGATCTCTCTTCCCATAGCATATCTAGAAAGAAGTTCTTGAAGAACCTAGCCTCACGGTCCTTCCAAGATAGTCCCTCATATCTTCATACCTAAAATTTCACATACCAAAAATTCTTTGACAGTATTTTGAGCATTTAAGTACATAACTTTGCCCTCTGGCCTGGGGTTTCTCAATAATGCACAGATATTATCTGTATTGATTTGATCCAATTCTCATCTTCATGTGGTCCTACCTCACCCAGAAATAGTAGTGGTTACTATGACTATAATTTCTAATTAAGATATTCCATAAAAGGATCTACTCCCATTGATCCCTTATCGATACAATGAATAACACTTACCATGCCCACTCTATGTTTCTCTTCCAGCCACGATACAAAGGCTATCAAATCCAATGGCTACCCAATCTACATGTGATACAATACCTAAGCCAGTACCTATTGTTCATCCTCTTGATGACCCTATAGGGCCTCATCTCTACCATCATGGGTCTCAACCCATTCTATATCTAATGGGATCAAATAATCAACCACCTAATACTTCATTGAAGCCTATCTAGGTGGAAACCCATTGAATACCAATATATGGTCAGATAGACAAGATAATATATATATATATATATATAGTGATATGGAAATCATTAGATGGTAGTGTAAAATCAACCCACTTACCCTACCCTATATCATCCATATATCATGACATACCAACATCACAGACTCTTTAACCGCCCATATCCTAGCCAGATATCACATAAGCCTTAGGCCATGCATGTACTAATAACCTATGCCACCTCAATATGATGACCTCAACACCTAACATGGTGATCAACGTCACCCTGTATCATTACCCCTACCTTCTCCTACAAGAGCCTAAAACATAAATATATAAAACACAAATAACAACATATTTCATTGGGCCCACTTTCATTAGATGGTTTAGTAGGATTCCACCAAAGGGAATTTATGAAGTAAAACACCTCGAAGGTTGTATTGTTGATACATTAGAAAACCCAACCCCACTTAGTGTAATATAGGTCCCTGAGGAAAATCAAAAGAAATTATATCACCTAACATGCTATATAATAATTTAATATATTACTCTCATAAATAAGCATAACAAACACCGTCTTTCCATACCAAACCAAGGTTCTATATCTCATACCTTTTCATAATAGCTCAATGTCACATATCATAAAAGATAACAATCACACTTTTAGTGTAATGAATAAGATGGAAAACATATAAAATTTATAATGATAAAAATATAACTATAATTCAAACCCCTAGAAACTTGGTCCATCTCTCATGCATAGAGCTACAAGAACCCAAAAATGAATTGTAAACTCAGTTTTCACAACTTCCTAATATCCAGTTTTCCATAGACTAAATACTATTACCAAAAAAGAAAAATAAAACAAAGTGATGTCATTAGTATCTAGAAGAATGTTATCACTAAGAACCATTCAATAATGGATATGATACCATTTGTAACTCCTCGACCCAATTATCCACCTAATCAGTGCCTTGGGCTTGGTGAAAATGGCCTTAAGAATGCTTCACCATATTCCAAAGGTTTATGAATTGGAGTAAAATTGTAAAAGGGTGGTATTATGGGACTATACCCATTGGTGATGATATAATAATGGTGTATGTATATATACTATGAATTGTAAAGAAAGACCAACAGAAACTGGACCTCTAACCATCCCACAGTGGAAGAAAAATAAATATAAAACATTAGAGAATGAATAATTTACAACAATAGTAGAAGAAATAAAGAATCCAATATTCCATTTGTAGATACTAAAATAGAATATGCATATTGTGTAGGACATACATATAAATAAGGAGAAGTGTACCCAATGGTTGGCCTTAGTAAATACATATTGTAGCATGATGGTACATAAAGGAAAAAAGCAAAAGATAAACTCAATCTGAGTAAAGAACCCATTGTACTTTACCTTGCAACCCATTCTAGGTCAACCACTACGATCCATCTTTTAAGAACGAACCTTTACATGAAAAAACTATAAAATCATCATGCTTCATGAAGGGCTTTTATAGTGTATGTTAAATAACCTCACTAGGCCACCACCAATATGATCATATAATGGATTCATGATTTATAAGGTTTATACTGTAAATAAATAAAGGAATATTTTGTGTTTAAATATATATAAACATTGTTAGTTCTCAAAAACAACATTGAGTCTATCACTTTCTTCATCCAATGCTTGAATACTGTGGAGGAGTGGATGATGTTTCTGGTGTGTCTCATTTTGTTTTGTTTCTTGTCTATAAATGCCTATATTTGTCTCTATTTTGAATAAAAATTTGATGTTGGATGGATGTGGAGGAGTGGATCCTTAGACTAATACTAAGGAATACCCTTATGTAAAATAATCTTGGTGAACCCTCAAGTTCCAACTATAGTAATGTCACACAAAAACAAGTTTCAACCAATACCTCATGTGTATTTCAGGTCACCAAAGTCCCAAAGGCATGCCCAGACAATAAGAATCCATCCCATTGGTACCCTGTTTGAAAGGGACTATCTCTTAAAATCTAGATATGATAAGGAAAAATGATATATATCCCCCAAATAATGTCACCATTGGCTCAACATCTCGATGCCCACAGCTGTTAGTCCTCCAAATTATGTCTTGGAAAAATGACCTCATGTATAAAGAGAATAATCCCCAACCGAAAAACTCAACACTATCAACCAATGGCACCTCACCTTCCTTATAGAGTTCTATGGAATTCATCTCCAACCATTTCCTCAATACGCAACTACGAGAGGCATCTAACCATATGACTGGTAAATACCACCTCAAAAACTGGGTCATCATGTGTGAACATGAATCTATAATGTGGATTTTCCAATACGGGTGATTGGTGATCATCGACTTAAGACATTAGACACTCCATCAATCACCTCATGACTCTGTGACCATGTTGCTAAATCTAATGGCCACATCCTCCCTTATATCCTAGGTCATGCTCAGCACCTGATGTCTTTTATTGCTTCATATTTATGACTGAGTAACTTGTAACATGATCTACATTACCGATATATATATATATATATATATATATATATATATATATGAGGCCACCACTAACATTATGATAACAACACCTCATTCTAGATAGCCAATTCCATCACAATCATCGGGATGAGGCTTCCAAAATCCCATAGACATTCTCCCACGAATCTAACGTATATATATATACATAACAATTCAATATATTTACGTTGAAAGACATAACTAAAATAAAACAATGCCCTATCCTAATATTTACATGGTCCAAAGCCTCTCACATGGCTCAAAACATCTGTGGAATTGAGTATCATGCCCATCAGCCTCTTTAATTGGTTCAATAAATTAATTAAAAGAATCCAATTATATTATAGGGTCTTTCTCAGCCAACACAATGGAACACCCAATACTGCAAAACTCTCATGAATACATAATTAAATGTGAGAACCACCTACATTAGGTTAGAATGTTCTTGAATGTCTGATATTATCCTCTAAATCATTCCGATTTGGATGAAATATGAATTTTATATGAGCTTCCAGAAAATTGGGAAAAAGCCTCACATAGATTTAGAGCTCTATAAGGAATGTAAAAAAGAAAAATAGAATCAATATGGTTTTTAGCCTTATCGAAATAGATACAATGCTATAGATGGATCTTGAAATGATGTTCAGTTGAGGATGTGACTTAGACACCTCTCAGAGTATAAAACAGGAGGCAGTTTTCTGTTATGCATGACCAATAGGTGAAGGAGGTGAAATGATAAATAAATGGGGGAAGGGAAAAATAAACATTTCATCATTTTTATAGGCTTCAGGGGTAAATCATTTGGCTTTATAATCCCAGTTTCTCATACTTATAAGGACATATACCTCATTGTTTAACTCGTACAGTGTGTCCAAACTGTTCTAAGGCTCTGTGTAGCCACTAGTTATGTCGCACTAAGCGAATGGCTTGCACAAGGTTTCCCCAAATAGTATTAATTCCTTCCAAATCCCTTTTCTAAAAACAATATTGGATCACACAAATTACTTCACCCCCTATTACATGGTCTACCAAACCATGATTAATACATTTTGAGGGAACATAGTTTCTCCTTGGAGGCTACACAGTTTTCCAAACTATGAGCCATAGTCGACACACCAATAAAATTTTGGGTTTTTGGAATCTGATGCACCTGAAACCCAATGAAATCAAATAGATTCTTATCGAGTGATACTAATCATCTAAAAAAAGTTCATGGGACAAAGAAAAAACATAATTATTTTCGTTTTAATGAGGAATGAGCTCATATTCCCACTTAAATCTAAAAATTCAAAACAAATGAGGAATTAGAACTGCTCAAAAAACCCTAGGCAATAAGCTTCATACCACTCAAGAAAACAATAAAGAATCATACTCATTTACTAGTGAATAGACAATAAAACCAGTAAGAAACTATCAGTTCAAAAATATACCAACTTCACTATGGCACACTCACAATATATCACATCTGATATAGTAAACATTTATCAAGATATATAATCATGGACACCCCATAACCTGTTACCCACCGATTCTATACTCTCACACATTAATGTAAAATTTAATTTTTCAATAAAATATATATACACATATCTATATAATAATGACATCACAATATTAGATCTCTATCTATCAACCTTCTATAATCATTTAATCATCAATCACATAGCCACCCCTTATATCTTATCACCTCATCTATACCACACTGCAAAGAAACAATATATATCTATCTCATTAGAGTATCACGAAAATTAATGTGACCAACATTTTTCCCACCTCCTACCATAAAATCTCTCTACCATGATCCAATAAGGCCCTAAACTATTTTGAAAGGGAGATAGTGGAAGAGGGGGTAGACAGCTATCCATCCTCACTAACGTAGGTGTTGGTCGAAACACCCAAAACATAATTTTTGGGTATTGATAACACTATCTCACTCGGGTTGGATGAGTAAATAATTTCCAATAAAATATATTATATAAACATATAAACACTGAATCTCACACTAGTTCATTTAATATAATTCAACCCCATCACCTTCATCTATAATCATGAGATTACCATCATCACACTCCTCCACTGTTATTGACTATCATTCTATAACGAGCCAATGTTCCCACATGAAACAACAAAAAATAATCAATAATTTAGAATTTAGTGATATTATTTCAATATTTCAATATTTTTTTATTCATTGATTAATATTAATTTATCAATTCATTCAATTCTATATTTAATGATAAACTACTCTCTAACAAATTAAATATTTAATTCATGCCTCATTATCTCATTTTCATCTCCTTAGTATATTACAGTTAACATTTTTTACCATTTATTTATTAACATCAAATTATATTACTAAAAATAACAAAAAAACAATCCAAAAAATTTACACCAACCGACAAAAAAAAACTAGCCCACAACACATCCCATTTTATCCATCAAATCCCCACTACCAACAAAAATATAACCAATACATCTATGCTGCTTAACATAATCCAAACAGCGATAAAACCCATATATTCATAAACATAAAAATTAAGCATCCCAACAGAACACGAAAATGGATTTAGTATTGTGAAATTAAACAATATTCATCATTCCATACTAGATTTCATGTCAACCATTTTATACTACACAATTAATTCATTATTTTATTTATTTTCAAATCAATGTATGAAAGGGGATTCTTGTAAAAAATCAATAATATCATCACAAAATGCTCACCAATAGTAAATATTTTCCTTAATAATATTTACCAAGAACCCTGCATGAGAACCATAACCTTGAAAAAAGTAACACAGATTCATAACACTCTCATTACCTTTAATTCAATTAATATAAATTATTATCTTTGTATGGTAAATACATAATACTCATCAAAATAAAATAACTATGTCTATATCCCATAATTTATCTAAAATAATGGGGTGTTCTTCAAAAAGCTACTTTAAATGGATCTTCATAATCCACTGTGAAATTCAATGTGTGAAAGAGATGATTGTTTCAACACAACAATATAAAGAAATCCAAAAACAATATATACAAAAAAATCACATCATAATCACTAACCTAAAAACCCAATAATCAAATTGGAATCACTAGTGAGAATCAAAAAGAGAATAATAAGAAAAAACCAATAAGGGGAAGAGAGAAAACTCACCATGGATCACCAATAAATTTATCTCAAGAAGATAGTGGTTGGGGCTTAACACTGATGAACAAAAGTATATGAAATCATCCCTTGAGCCACCTGTGGTTTAAAAGAGAAGGAATAAAATAATAACATTATGAATGATTATCAATGTATATAAAGGATTTACAAATAGAATCTGAGGTTATAGAACAGTTACCCATGTCATAGTGGTTTGGGTTTTTGCAAAAAACTATAGTGCAATGAAAAATCTAGGACAAAATTGGTCTAAGTTTGACATCTGTTTAGAATCCATGGTGTAATCACAACCTTATTACCACCTATACTATAAACTCTAGGTAGGTATAAAACACATTCATGGATACCACATCATAGAAACCCCAAAATCAATAAGGGTAAGGCCATGAGCCTTAGGACTCCCTAGAGAAATCCATAATAGTATGTCATAGTAGTAATAATGAAAATAAAAACAACAACCCTACTGCCCATGAACTTCCTAATGTATCCTCAACCACTACTCCCCTTTTATCTATTGATCTAAATAGGTATAAAAACATGATATTTGGTCCCTCTACCATAGGTAGAGAATCCAGACTATAGGAAAACATTATTAGAGTCATTTTTTAGAGCAAAATAATTTTATCCATGGTGCATCCCAACCATCCATGCAATAATAAAACTTTGGAAGATTCATTAACTTTTCCAAAATCCTATATAAAATATTAACATTATGGGGACCGCAACAACATGGAAACCCCATGTATTATGGGACAACCTATGTCTCCTTCCAAATAATGGCCATGTTAATAAAATCATGCTCAACACCATTAGTCTCTCTTTAAGACTCCCCGTGAAACATCCAAAACACAAAACACATAATGTAATGGGTTATGATGGAGATTTTTTTTATAGGAGACACCTTTTAAACTATTATCATATTTGGTAATCAAAATAATAACCATAAGTAATACACCATACTCCGCAGACCAAGAACGACTCAATAGATACCTCAAAATTGAGATAATTCCGTCAACTACATATCCCATAAAGGAAATATGAAATTCCATTTTAACTATCCTCTATGAATAAATAGCCTTAATAAATTAGGACAATAATAAACTAAAATATTACATCATAAAAAATCCAATGCATCTTTTGATATTATGAATACATTTGGAACATTCATTCACATGTACTCTCCTCCATGCCACCATACCTCTATAGAAAAAACATCAATATAATGACACACCCATTAAACACCATCTCTTGAAGATCATACATTTCAATCAGTATATCTACGAACATAGAATTGGCCTTGATATCCAACTCTACAAATTAAGTGACACGAGAATTTATTTTGAAGATATTTCAAAATGTAATACATAAGGAATATATCATGGATATTATCTAACTATGAAGAAATCCCCAAATGATGCTCCAAATACCTAACACACTACAACTATAACACCCGAGACTTTAATGTGAAATATTTAGTTTTTATGTTATATAAATCATCAAATGAATCATTCAATACACACAACACTAGCTTAGCTTACTTTACACGCAACCACAGCCTTCCTCAATAGCTTGCGTCGTACGCAATATCGAGTTTCACTAAACAACGATATACTATTAAAATATAATTAAAACTAGCTGTTATGAATAGTAATAACCACTATTTGAAATTTTATAAATTTTATTATTCAAAATGGACTTCTTTTTTGGATTCAAAATATCGAAATTATCCTTGGGTGATATTTTGATATCTTTCTGAAAACTTTAAATTTTTTATGAATAGTGAAACAACTAAGTGGTAGTTAAAAAACTGAATTTTTCATAAAACATAATTTTACTGCTTCTATGAGTGGAATTTCGAAAATCCAAGAGACACCGTTGATTTTAGTAAGTAAAATGTGTTTCAATGAGATGAAAATAATTTTTTGGTGAATAATAACTTTTTAATTTTTTTTACCACGGTTAAAAGTAAATAGGGTAATTAAGGGTAAAAATGATATTATTATTACCCTAACACATGTCCTAATTCTATTGGACAAGTGTAATTCGACCAAAAACAATGTTAGGAAGAAACTATGACCATTTAGGCCCACTTGGATCAGATTAGGACATTTATTATTAATTTATTTAAAGAAGGTCTAAAATAGTTAAAATCAAAGTTTAATAAATAAATAATTTTTAATATGGGGTTATACATAAGATAAATTCGACTATAAACATTCATTAGAAAGCTAAAAATATTTCCTACATAATGGTAGTTTATTTGTAATTTTTAGACATTAAATAATGTAATTTATTTATGACACAAAGATGATGCAGCAATTATCTTATTAATTAAATATTGACATAATTGATGTTATAAACACAAAATTAATTGTAATTTGAGACTTTTAATGAATTCCAATAATTTTATAGATTTATATGACATGTTATTATTGATTTAATTAACTTATTTCGAACTAATCATTTTGTAATGAGTTTAAAAAAAATTACTAAATAGTGTCAAAATTGACATAATATAGTTTTTAAAAAAATATTATATTATTAATTGTTATTTTATTCCTAAAAATCTATGGTTCAGTAAAATGACTTATATAAGGTTATATATATTAATAATAAACAACTTGGGGTTCTTTTGGTTGCTTATAGTACATTTATTAACCTTATAGTATATGAACACAAGAAGACACGGTAAAAGTAAAATTATTTAACTTAATGTTAAATCTAAATGATAAATTTAAAATAGGAACATAAACATGTCTAAATTCTATTGGATGAGAGGATTTCGACCCATCCCCACCTTAGATTCAAAATAAATCAATTTGGAGCTATATAAAACCGAACTTGACTTTATAATAAAATAATATTTTTAGTTTTTTCAAAGGAGCCCCTCTCCTCCCTTATAAAAGGGCACCTCCTCCCCCTCTTCCTCACACCACATTGAGCATTCACGCTCATCCAGACCTGGCCAATTTCTTCTCTCCACTTCTCTAGAAACATCCTAGAGGTTCTGGGCTTCTTCAAAGAACTATTTTAGTGCCCTAAAAGGAGGTCTCAATGAAGCACTTCAAAGAAGAGGTAATGTCTGTTACCAATTTTTTTATCATTATTTCTTCTTCCACTTCTTATTCTTTAGTTGTTTAATTTTGAAGTAATAACATCAGTATAACTAATATACTGATATTTTATTATAATTATGAAACAACCCTATTTCACCATCTATCCATCCTACGGAAAATGAAATCATCGCGCATGCGTACGTACGGAATATCGTCTCCACGCCATGGTGTAATCTATTTTCCACCGCCACCATACTTGGATGGGTATAATGGTGTAAATAATGACTATATATGAATATTATAAAGTGATATTGATTCTTAAATAGTATACATACACTCCAATACAATTCCACGATCATAGGAACGATATCATCACTCGTGCGTACGTACGAAATACCGTCTCCACTATGTGATGTGACTCGTTCTCCATGATCTTCATTTAATAATGATTATATAAATGAATTGAATGGATTAATATGATATATATTACACTAATACCATTATGGAAATAAGGTATCTATAACCTAAAGAGAAGAATAAGAATTTATTCGACAAAACACGCATAAGAACAAAAAGTTATAAACACCCAAATAACAAGCATCAATGAAATATTACTACTAAGAAGATAAGAATATGACCATATATGATATCATAAAAATAAGTATGATTCCTGAATAAGTCAATAACATTATTTAAATCATTGTACAAGAGATTCAGATATGTACAAAGCATATCAGACCTAACGTAAGGGAAATATCACAATCTCATTTTTATCCGAGATTGTTTATACTTTTAAATTTACTGGGGTGTATTTTATCATCCACATCCTTGTTTCCTCAATATGTAATATTATTTATATCCACCTAAAATTGTTTAAATCCAATTTTACCCTTCGGTGAGTTTTTAGTAAAGGATACGAAAGGAATATTTTGTCATTTTTCGTACGATGTACTTTTTGACTTTTTCGACAAAAGTACGAAGAATGATTTTTTTTACTTATACGGAATGAATGGATTTTTAAAACATTATTTCCAAGAAGCTTAATTTACATGTTTTCATGCTTATTTTTAATCAGCTTCTTTTAGATTAAAATTGTATGACATGTTAAGAAAGGGAAAAAAATTTGAAGTAGAAAGGATATGTTCCTCAAGAATGGAGTTCAAGTGTATTATCAAAATTATTTTCCATCTAAGATAATATAGGGTTCTTTTTATATCACTAGTATTACATTGATATGATTATGTTGTGATGGATATATTTTTATAAATTCCTTTATCTTATATGAATTGTTTTATGATATCATGATGTTTAAAATTCCCATTTTTATTACATGGGTTATGCAATGATGTATGATTTAATATATTGTGGCACACAGAAGAATGGTTTCATTATGATATGGGTGGGACCTATATCTCCCTCCAATGCATTGGGTAAAGATTTTATATCTCATGAGATAGACATGGCTGGAATGGTAGGTTATACCGGTTCAATGAAACAGGACTGAAACAAGGAGTGAACTCGGTTCAGAAATGGACTTTGTCCACTAAGATAGTCTTGGCAATGAGTCTTGACTAATATGACATGATTCTATATGATTATGTGTCTATTCCACAAAGTGTAATGTTTTAAGTTATGATTATTGGGATTACATTTCACTACAATGATTTATCCCATGTTATGAAATTATGATCTCTTTTGTAGGGTAAGATTTCTAAAAGTTATGTGCTTATGTATATGATGTGATTGATATTTCTTTTGTTTACCCTTACTGAGAATTTGATCCCACCCTTTTGTATGTTTTATTTCCCCAGGTTAGGAAGAAGGTTATTAAGTAGAATATTCCAAAAAGGGACTCTAGATATGATGAAATAAATGGGAGGCAAAATAGATGCTTTATGAACCAGTTGTTTGTGTTTCCCAGTTTCTAAAGACACTATACATATATGGTTGTTTCTTGGTTTTGTTATATGTTGTAATAAGTGTGCTTCAATTCTTAAGTAATAACAATGTATGTAAAGTATGGGTTGTTATAGTTGGTATCAGAGGAAAGGTATAGTCAACCTTTGGAAACTAGGATGTGAAAGCCTTAGTAAGAACCCTAAGGATAAGTCTAAGCATAGAACACAATAATAGTGTTTTAGAAATGGCCATGAATAACCTAGGATAAGACCTTAAGTGTGAAATTTTATTCTTTATTATGTTCTTTTCCTATTATAATTAGTGTTTCTCATACTATTCTTCTTGGTTTTAGTCAATGGATGGAACACGAAGGAACCATGTTAATGAGGAATGCGACGGGCATTGCAATGATTGTCCCCTGGAGCAAACAAACGTTATGGGAGCTGGAATGAGAAATCTTGTAGCCATTCTCACACAACTTTCCCAAGCTATGAATCATGCAGGACTTCCAAATGATCAACAGAAGGGGAAACATTCGGTTGAATCCTTCATGAGGCAGCGTCCAACTTCTTTCTGCGGGTCTACAGATCCATTAGTTGCTGAAAAATGGATTAGTACAAGTGAAAAGATATTTTCAGTTCATCAAAGTTCTAAACATGATAAAGTCATCCTAGTAGTGTATCATTTAGAAGGAGATGTTGATCAATGGTGGAATCTAATTAAGAATACAAAGAAAAGGGATGAAATTGAGTCCATGGAATTGGACGAGTTCAAGAACTTATTTTTCAATAAGTACTTCCCTCGTACTCTCTGAACAAAGATGGAGAAAGAGTTTCTTGAACTGAAGCAAAAGGATGATGAATCTTTTGGTACCTATGAATCCAATTTTAGAAGACGTGCAAGGTACGCTTCTGGTATTATTATCCAACCTGAGAGTACGATCGATCGATTCTTTAGTGGCTTAAAACCAAGTCTTCTAAGGGCCTTATCCATAAGGGACTTTAATAGATATGAGGAAATTGGTCGATGTGTTCTAAAAGTTGAGATGGAGTTTGGAGTAACTCATCAGTCATATGGGTTTGATAAGAAGAGGAAAATGGTATTCAAAGGAAAATCTAAAGAGCGCACTGAAAAGAAGATGAGCTTTCCCTTATGCTCAAAGTGTGGAATGAAACATGGAGTTAGTTGTCTTAAAGGGACAAGTAAATGTTTCAAATGTGGAAAGGAAGGTCATTAGGCATTTGAATGTTGTGATGATGGGAAGATGATGTCTAATGATGGAAACAAAGGAATGGATACACAGAATGAACCTACAACAATTCAATGTTTCAAGTGCAAGGAGATGATACATTATGCCAATAAATGCCCTAATCCAAGGGTTGATGATGATGGTCGACGTCAACAAACTCTTAAGGCTAAAGACAAAGGAAATTCACATGCAATTTCTATCAGCGATGTGGAGTACGATAACGATGTGGTGAAAGATACACTTACCATCCACTCTAAAGTAGCAAATGTTTTATTTGATTCTGGATCCACACACTCCTTTGTTTCTGAAGAATTATTTAAGGGTATCACCATATTACCTCAACAATTAGATGTTGAGTTAGCTGTGACAACACCTAATGGCACAACAGTTGCATCAAAAGTTTATAATTCTTCTCCGATTGAAGTTTTTGGTAAAGTGCTTCCTGCAAATCTTGTGATCCTTCCTATAGTGAAATTTTATGTGATTCTTGGCATGGATTGGCTTTCTCTACATGGAGCTCATATCAATTGCCAATGAAGGGAAGTCACATTTCATATTCTAGATCAATCTATGATTGTCTATCGATGCAAGGTTGAACATAACCGTACAGTTGAAATTTCTTCCATTTTATGGCTATTGATTCCACTAAATGAAGGTTATTTATCTCAAATGGTTGGTGATAACCTCATGATTAAGAATATGATCCTCGTATGGGTGTTTGATGATGTCTTTCCAGAGTAATTACTAGGTCATCCACTAAATCGTGAAGTTGAGTTTTCAATAGAACTCGTACAACATGCTTCGCTTATTTCAAAGACACCTTATATAATGGCCCCAATTGAGTTACAGGAATTGAAGAAGCAACTCCAAGAGAATCATGATAAGGGGTTCATACGCCCTAGTGCGTCACCTTGGGGAGCACCTGTTCTGTTTTTTAAAAAGATAGATGGATCAATGAGACTCTACATTGATTATCGCGAACTTAACAAGATCACTATCAAGAACAAATATCCTCTCCCGTGCATTGATGACCTATTTGACCAACTATGCGGAGATCAATACTTTTCCAAGATTGATCTTCGTTCAGGGTATCATCAATTAAGGGTCAAAAGGGAGGATATACCAAATACGGCTTTACGTACAAGGTATGGACACTATGAATTTATAGTGATGCCATTTGGTCTTACTAATGCCCCTACTATCTTCATGGATCTGATGAATAGAGTCCTTAGAGACTATCTTGATCAGTTTGTGGTAGTATTTACAGACGATATTCTTGTCTATTCAAAGAGCAAGGAAGAACATTAAGATCACTTGAGAATTATATTGAAGACCCTGAGAAAGGAGAAGTTTTATGAAAAATTTACCAAGTGTGAATTTGGGCTTCAAAAATTTGCATTTTTTGGGTCACATAATCTCAAAAGAGGGGATATCTGTGGATCCAGCAAAAAAAGAGGTTATCGAAAGATGGTCGAGACCAACAACAGTAACTGAGATCTGAGGTTTTCTTGGTTTTGCGGGATATTATCAACGTTTTGTGAAATATTTTTCACGATTATCTAATCTACTCACCATGTTGACTCGGAAAAGAGTGAAGCATGTTTGGATGGAGGAATGTGAAGAGAATTTCAAGGAATTGAAAAGAAGGTTATCCAGTGAACCTGTGCTCACACTGCCTTGTAGTGGAGAAAGGTTTGTGATCTATAGTGATGAATCCAAGAAGGGATTGGGGTGTGTTCTTATGAAAAATGATATGGTAATAGCTTCTGCCTCACGACAGTTGAAAATCCAAGAGCACAATTACCCAACACATGATTTGGAGTTAGCTGCGGTAATATTTGCATTAAAGATTTGGAGACATTATGTTTATGGAGAAAGGTGTGATATTTATACTGATCATAAATGTTTAAAGTATATTTTCACACAAAAGGAGATGAATATGCGTCATAGAAGATGGTTGGAGCTGATTAGGGATTACGACTGCTCAATCCATTACCACCCTGGGAAAGAAAAAAAGGTGGTAGATGCATTAAGTCGACAAGACCATGCTAGTTTATCCATGATGAGGATAACAAAAGATCCAATATTTATGGATTTACAAAGGGTGGATCTTGGAATTATAATGAAAGGGGAAAATTTGTATCTTTCTCAAATGAATGTTCAACCATCTATACATGTAAAGATTAAAGAGGCATAGAATGAATATATCGAGTTACAAAAGAAGGTGAGAAATGTTCCTAAATTCAACCCTGATTGTTATGGGATAATAAAGTTCAGGAATTGGGTTTGTGTTCCTCCGATCCCTGAATTAAAGAAGGAGCTGCTGGATGAGGCTCATAGTTCTTCATTCTCTATTCATCTTGGAAGCACTAATATGTATAGGGACCTGAAAGAATACTTCTGGTGGGATGGCATGAAAAGAGATGTTGTTGAATATGTCTCTCGATGCTTTTTTTGTCAGCAAGTTAAAGATGAGAGATAGAAGTCTAAGGGGATGTTACAACCATTACCCATACCCAAATGGAAATGGGAAAACATCACTATGGACATTGTCACGGGACATTCTAAAACATCCAAATGCAATAATTCTATCTGGGTCATAGTTGATCGTCTTACCAAGTCTGCACACTTCATTGCTATTAGAGTGGATTTCTCTCTGGATCAGCTTACCAGGATATATGTAAAGGAAGTGATATGATTTCATGGATTACCACTTTCTATTATATCTGATCGGGATCCGAGATTTACCTTGAAGTTTTGGCGAAGTCTTCAGCATACTCTGGATACAGAGTTGAGTTTCAGCACCGCTTATCATCCTCAGACAGACGGTCAGTCTGAGAGAACAATTCAAACTCTAGAAGATATGTTGAGAGCTTGCTCTATGGATTTCAAAGGTGGTTGGGATCAACACCAACCTTTGGTGGAATTATCATGTAATAATAGATTTCACTATAGTATTCAGATGGCTCCTTATGAATCTCTCTATGGAAAGAAATGCAGGACTCCAACTTGCTAGGATGTAGTTGGGGAATGAAAGCTATTAGGACCTGATCTCGTTGATGAAATCGCAGAAATGTACATATCTATTCAACAACACATAAGAGTAGCTCAGAGTCGATAGAAAAGTTATGCCGACAACCGAAGAAAAGACCTAGAGTTTGAAGTGGGTGATAAAGTGTTCTTACGAATATCTCCCTAGAAGAGAGTCATTAGATTTGGAAAGAAGGGGAAGTTTAGCCCTAGATATATCGGTCCTTTCAAAATACTGGATCGTGTTGGGAAGGTAGCTTACCGATTGGCACATCCACCGAATCTCTATCAAGTTCACAATTTGTTCCATGTATCTCTCATGAGAAAGTACATACCTGATCCTTCACATGAACTTAGCTCAGATGTTGTACCGTTGGAGCAAGATCTTTCTTATGAAGAACAGCCGATAGAGATTCTAGATCGTAGCGAAAAAGTCCAACGAAGCAAGACCACTCGATTGGTGAAAGATTTATGGAGGAACCACCAATTAGAAGAAGCTACATGGGAGCTTGAGGATATGATGATTGAGAGGTATCCTCATCTGTTTTTTACAAAGTGATGAATTTCGAGGGCGAAATTCATTTTAACGGGGGTAGAATGTAACACCCGAGACTTTTATGTGAAATATTTTGTTTTTATGTTATATAAATCATCAAATGATTCTTTCAATACACACAACACTATCTTGGCATGCTTTACATGCAACCACGGCCTTCCTCGATAGCTTGCGTCGTACGCAATACCGTGTTTCACTAAACAACGATATACTGTTAAAATATTATTAAAACTAGCCGTTATGAATTGTAATAACCACTTTATGAAATTTAATAAATTTTATTTTTCAAAATGGACTTCATTTTTGGATTTGGAATATCGAAATTATCCTAGGGTGAAATTTTGGAATATTTCTGAAAACATTCAATTTTTGATGAATAGTGAAACCACTAAGTGGTAGTTAAAAAAATGAAATTTTCATAAAACCTAATTTTATCACTTCTGTGAGTGGAATTTCGAAAATCCGAGACACAACGATGATGTCAGTAAGTAAAATGTGGTTCAATGAGATGAAAATAATTTTTTTGGTGCATAGTAACTTTTTACTTTTTTTACCACGGTTAAAAGTAAATAGGGTAATTAAGGGTAAAAATGATATTATTATTACCCTAACACATGTCCTAATTCTATTGGAAAAGTATACTTCAACCAAAAATAACCTTAGGAATAAAATATGACCATTTAGGCCCACATGGATTAGATTAGGTCATTTATTATTAAATTATTTAAAGAAGGGTTTAAATAGTTAAAATCAATGTTTAATAAGTAAATCATTTTTATTATGGGGTTATACATAAGATAAATTCGACTATAAATATTCATTAGAAAGATAAAAATATTTCCTACATAATTGTAGTTTATTTTAAATTTTTTGACCTTAAATAATTTAATTTATTTATGACACAAAGATGATGTAGTAATTATCTAATTAATAAAATATTGACATAATTGATCTTATAAACATCAAAATAAATGTAATTTGAGACTTTTTATGATTTTTACTAATGTTATAGATTAATATGGCATGTTATTTTGGATTTAATTAACTTATTTAGAACTAATCATTCTGTTATGATTTCCACAAAAATTAATTACTAAATAATGTCAAAATTGTCATAAAATAGTTTTTAAAAAAATATTGTATTAGTAATTGTTATTTTATTCCTAAAAATCTATGGTTCTTCCAAATGACTTATATAAGGTTATATATATTACTAATAACAACTTGGGGTTTGTTTGGCTGCTTATTGTAAGTTTATTAACCTTATAGTATAAGAACACAAGAAGAAATGGTAAATGTCAAATTATTTAACTTAATGTTAAATCTAAATGATAATCTTAAAATAGGAACCTAAACTTGTCTAAATTCTATTGGATGAGAGAATTTTGACCCATCCCCACCTTAGCTTAGAAATAAATCAATTTGGAGCTATTTAAAAATGAACATGACTTAATAATAAAATAATATTTTTAGTTTTTCCAAAGGAGCCCCTATCCTCCCTTATAAAAGGGCACATCCTCTCCCTCTTCCTCACACCACATTGAGCCTTCAGGCTCGGCCAACCCCTGCCAATTTCTTCTCTCCACTTCCCTAGAAACATCCTAGAGGTTCTGTTCTTCTTCAAAGACCTATTTTAGTGCCCTAAAAGGATGTCTCAAAGAAGCACTTCAAAGAAGAGGTAATGTCCGTTACCGATTGTTTCATCTTTATTTCTTCTTCCACTTATTCTTCATTAGATGTTTCATTATTAAGTAATAACATCAGTATCACTCATATACTGATATGTTATTATAATTATGAAACAACCCTATTTCACCATCTATTCATCCTTCGGAAAAAGAAATCACCGCGCGTGCGTACGTACGGAATACCGTCTCCACGCCGTGGTGTAATCTATTTTCCACCACCACCTTACGTGGACGAATATAATGGTGTAAATAATGACTGTATATGACTATTATAAAGTGATATTATTTCTGAAATAGTATACATGCACTCTAATACAATTCCACGATCATACGAACGATATCATCACTCGTGCGTACGTACGGAATACAGTCTCCACGATGTGATGCGACTGGTTGTACATGATATTCATTTCATAATAATTATATAAATGAATTGAATGGATGAATATTATATATATTACACTAATACCATTCTGTAAATGATGTATCTAAAACCTAAATAGATGAATAAGAATTTATTCGACAAAACGCGCATAAGAACAAAAAGGTATAAACACCTGAATAACAAGTAGCAATGAAATATTACTAATAAAGAGGTAAGAATATGACCATATACAATATCATAAAAATAATTATGATTCTAGAATAAGTCAATAACATTATTTAAATCATTATACAGGAGGTTCAGACATGTACAAATCATATCGGACCTAAGGTAAGGAAAATATCACAATCTCATTTTTATCCGAGATTGTTTATACTTTCAAATTTACTGGGGTGTATTTTATCATCCACATCCATGTTTCCTCAATATGTAATATTATTTATATCCACCTACAATTGTTTAAATCCAATTTTACCCTTCGGTGAGTTTTTAGAAAAAGATACGAAAGGAATCTTTTGTCATTTTTCGTACGAGGTACTTTTTGACTTTTCCGACAAAATTACGAAGAACGTTTTTTTACATATACGGCATGAATGGATTTTTAAAACATTATTTCCAAGAAGCTTCCATTAAAAGTTTTCAAGCTTATTTTTAATCAACTTCTTTTAGATTAAAATTGTATGACATGTTATGAAAGGAAAAAAATTTGAAGTTGAAAGGATATTTTCCTCAAGAATGGAGTTCAAGTGTTTTATCAAAATTATTTTCCATCTAAGATAATATAGGGTTATTTTTATATCCCTATTATTACATTGATATGATTATGTTGTGATGGATATATTTTTATGAATTCCTTTCTCTTATAGGCATTCTTTTATGATTTCATGATGTTTGAGATTCCCATTTTTGTTACATGGGTTATGCAATGATGTATGATTTAATATTTTGTGGAACACATAAGAATGGTATCATTATAATATGGGTGGGACCTTTATCTCCCTTAAATTCATTGGGTAAAGACTTTATATATCATGATATAGACATGGCTGGAACGGTAGGTTATACCGGTTCAATGAAACTGGCCTGAAACGACGAGTGAACTCGGTTCAGAAATGGACCTTTTCCACTAAGATAGTCTTGGCAATGAGTCTTGACTAATAAGAAATGATTCTATATGATTATTTGTGTATTACACAATGTTTTATGTTTTATTTTATGATTATTGGGATTACATTTCACTACTATGATTTTTCCCATGTTATGAAATTATGATCTCTTTTGCAGGTTAAGATTTCCAAAAGTTATGTGCTTATGTATATGATGTGATTGATATTTCTTTTGTTTAAACTTACTGAGCATTAGAGATCACCCTTTTCTATGTTTTATTTCCCAGGTCAGGAAGAAGTTTATTATGTATAATATGCCAAAAAGGGACTCTAGATATGATGAAATAAATGGGAGGCGAAGTAGATGCTTTATGAACCAGTTGTTTATGTTTCCCCGTTTCTAAAGACACTATACCTGTACGGTCATTTCATTGTTTTGTTATATGTTGTAATAACTGTGCTTCAATTCTTAAGTAATAACAATGTATGTAAATTATGGGTCGTTATAACAACACCTTGTAAGTTCTAATTTACTAGGAAGTGAGATTATTCCCTAGATAAACCTTTGATTCCCACAATGAGGGAAAACCCTCATGATCACATGATGTATGACCAAAAACTCTATAGAACACATCCATTTATTAGTGAATGACTTATAAAGGTCTTGTGCAACATTTATCCACTCCAAAACCATATGATAATTTTTTCATCATTTGTACCACATCTTGTCCAAAAACCACTAACTCCTAGACCATGATCCATCATAATGAACATTGAAAAGTCCACACATAAAATTCCTAAAAGAGATCCATACCAATGGAAGGGTTCAATATGTTATTAGATGAAAACACAACCATTGTAAAACACCTCTCCGAAGATAGACCTGAATTTAACATGAAAACCTATACAATATCCTCTATTATCAGGATGGTTCACTATATCTACAAAGAAATATAAGGATAAAAAAATGATATTGTGAAACTAATATCAAATTTATTCAATTCTCTTCTAAATTATGATTTAAAATGAGGATCACAATCAAAATTGATGGTCCTTGGTACCCTATAATGTTTCTCCATCTCATATACATATTACCTCAGTAGAACATCTAAGGAACATGACTCCCAAATCACAGTGATGTGACATGAAATATTCAACTTCTCCACAATCCCCAAATAGGATCACATTCCTACAGGTCACATTGTTGACTAATTATGAATTCCATTGTTATGTTATGACATTTTTAATTGGGAACATCCAATGGAATCAATAAACTATTTGGAACATGATGCTCCACCCTAACCTAGATGAAGACAAAACAAAATACAATGAACTCTTCCATTTTTATATTTATCACATGATAAAAAATATGAATAATAATGGAATTAAATATCTTGGCTGCATTGGGATGCACTAACACTAATAAAATATGAAACTCCCATAGAACCTTCTCACCCATCACAAATGGAATGAAAAATATTACATGATACAAAATTTAATTATGATCTTCCTATGACCATACCTCTACATCATCACCATGATGAAAAAATCCTGAGATCAAATACACCTTCTAGTCTCTCCATTGAGACTTCTCTACAAATTTCATAGTATTTGATTGATCCATTATCTGAAATAACAATAGTTATCATAGAACTACTCTTCTTCAAGATGTATCACTAAAATATCTTTTGTTTTCTATATGTATCTATGGATTCCCACAAAACACTTTTTATGATTATTTTCATAGTGTATCAGTAACTATATTACCCATCCATATGGTGTTGGGGATATCATAGTTATATTCCATGAGAAACCCTATCCAACTGTAAAATCACTAAATTAAATCTCACATGGAGAAATTATTCCTTAGGATATTATGAATTTTAAAGACCATAAGGTGATAATTGGTAAGGTATTAGTTACACAAATTTATATAGAACACCAACATTTCAAACATAGGATCACGGGTGGAATAATTTCACTCATGGTAAAATAACTAACTAGAGATATATTAGTTCACTATCATCTACCACATAAAAAATCCAAATAGATATAGTATGTTTTACAATACACCTAAAAAATCACTCCATCCATTATATGCTAATGGATGGGAGTACTAACTAACCACCCTTTATGAAGCTAAAATATTCTTTACACATATCAATCTAAAATAAAGTGACATCCTATATATTCAAGTATTTCAGTTGTGTCACATCACCAGAGGCAAAAATATCTAATAATATCTTATGAGGCAATGTAAACTACAGACCTCAAAAAAATTATTGGGTGCTTTTAAAGAAACAACAACCACAATATACTGATTTCCACTTACTACTAAGAAAAAATGTTCCAAAGTAAATAAACCTCACACATAAAAAATCTATACATCGACATATTCCCATGATGATAATAGTTTCAAAGGACCTATAAATCATCCATATGGTTATTAGTATGCTTCTCCTATGATGGAGAGTATATGAGTATGTCTTTAATTAATACCATAAGGAACTGATTTAGGTTCTTGTAGAATATATAGTTTTTTGTCCCATTAAAATATTTGGGGTATTTATAATATATTATTCCATAACTACAAAGTCAATCTTCTTATAAAGAATCTTAAAATAGATTTCAGGACAAGTTATTCCCCTATAATAATCTAGTTATATCAAAACCATGGACTAATTGTTGAAATCCATCTTTCTCTGCTTGACTAGTTGAACAAATCATCAATCCTATAAGTAGGTAAATTGTTCTTTTGAATCAACTAATTAATATTTATTTTAGTATATACTCAACTTTAGACTACCATATTCCTTTCCCGAAAAAGAAAAATGAACAGCCCATTATGACACATAGGTTTAGATAATTATTTTTTCATGTAGTCATCACAAAAAATCTTCATCTCTTGTATAATGGATGGCTCTATATAATAACATGACATTGAAATCATAGAGTAAATTTGATTCAAATCTATCGTCATCTTAATATCACGTCAATAGGGAAGAGACAAACCTATTTAGAAAAAAAAATGTTAGTGAAATCCTACAATACTCTAGGAAACTCCACCACTTGTGCCTCTACCAGACCAATTAAAAAGGATTATAATAAATAACATAATGGATCTATTTATCTATGACCCATTTGATACACCCTTTCAATATCAAACACTAAAATCAAGGAATTTTAATTGTTAAACACCATTATCATCCAAAAGAAAAATATGACCACATATATGGAGTATAACCACTTTATGCTAATAATAACATCATATGAATGTATATTATGCCAAAAATAAGATCATATACCCATAATCATCTCATAACCTCATTTAACATCAAGAAAACATTAGTAACATCTTACTGGAGGTTTCAACACTCTATAATCATCTCCACCTTGAACCCCACAGTCAAGAACATGTTGGTAACTAAAAAGGACATTGATTCATGAAAATTAAAATAATAATAAAACTATTTAGAATAAAATACAATGTTGTGTTAGATGATATCTCAACCCTTTATTTCTGAAACATCCATAGCATAAATTGGAATATGCCTAAATCCCCTTCCTTTCTAGTAACTACCACCTTAATAATCGTGGTCATTCCAATATCCCTAAAGGAAAGGGATATCGTGGGGCTTCCTTATAATATTTTATCCTCCTCTCAGTAGAATGGACTATTATTGTCCATGATGATATAATTACCACTAAGGTAAATTATATTAAGACTGATAATGGTTCTATCCACCTTCACTATACTAACCTCTCTAAATGATTGGTAATATAATCTAATTGTGCTCATGAACTGTATAAGAAAAAAACTGTAGAAAAAAATATCTCAATGATTAAAAAAAAAGACCACTCTAAAGAAAATAGATGGAAATTGATGAGGCCAAAACCCTATAATAAAAACATCCATGATCCTAGTAACTGATATATATTACTAATAGATCATCTCCTTGAGGAACCATGATGAATCCCCTCCATAAATGACCGTTGCTAAGGAAGATTAATCTAATTGACCAAATTCTTTTTATTCACAATCAAATAGGTTAGTAACATAAATGGGTGACTAAATTTCAAATAAAGTGTTGCAATTCCGCCTCTAAACATAGATATTTGGACATTTAATCATAAAAAATAAAAATGGTGAATAATAAAAGTTCCATACATCTAATATCAATATTTTATGAACTCAGGATCTCCAGAATAATAGAGAGAATCTCTGACCTCTTCACCACCCTCAACATCAACCACAATAACTCTAAATGAAACTAATTCTATAAATCCTCCCATAAAATTTTGATAATCTTCCACTACCCAAGATTCCAAATCCGCCAATTTCTTGATTCTGAACACATTTTCCTGATGATCAATAGAACCTAATACAAATATTTATATCAGATTATATTGATGGCGATCTACAAATTTTATAGCTGCTGCTATATTTATAGAACCTAGATTCTTCCCCATACTTATCCAACCCCTTATACTAGAACACATACATATTCTTCCATTAAATCCCATCCTCCTCAGTATGGAAACCCTCCCATGGACGTCAAGGTCATCTTGGTGAACATCACCAACCTAAAAAAATTCTTGTAAGATGTCTAGTAAACATCATTCCAAAGAAAATAAAAGCATTTTATTATTTATAGCATGGAATTAATTAAACCAAATTTATTTAACCAGGTTATTTTAATTTAACCCACATCTCCCTATTTTAAACACAGGAACAACAAAGAATAATGATTATACTAGACAAAGGTCTCTACTCTACAAGTAGAATCATTTTATTTGATTATTCAGTAAACTCTAATTACATTATTTGAATCCTGGTGGGACCAAATATACATTTCCTGACTTGGTCTCCCTAGCCTACATCAGAAACTAGGATCAACTAGTAACATTACCCAAACAAATGATGCAATACTCACCAGTTCCCAATATCATGCTCTAGCATAAATCTCAAATAATACAATTGAAAACACTCTATCATGAATCACCACTAATAGGAACCCATCCTGGGCTTTTATAGAAGATGAAAGTGAAACCCAAGTTCTATATCTAATAGGCCCTTGGTTGTATACATGCATTGCGGGTATAAAGCAAACAAATGTGATGTAATTTCATATTATATCCCAATAGTTCAAAATGTAAACCAAAAATCAATTATATGATATAAATACACCAAGATCCTGAATAATACCAAAAAATTAATTAGTGTATCCTAAAAAGACATGTCTTTAAATATAATTATCCAATAAATATCATAGGTTTTGACTATACATAAAAAATATACCTCCATGCTAATAATATCTAAAGTGATCACCAAAGATATATTGGAATCCTAAAAATATTATATATATAGGGTTGATCATTAAATGTATATTTAGTAGGATCATACTAAAGGACTCTCTTGAAAATGTATAGAAACATACTAATTCATCATTGATGAAAATAATATCCAACAAGTTCCTATCAGGTGAAATATCTACCAACATAAACAATGGTCTCTCACAAAAAATTGCATCTATTATAGTACAATTATATCACAGAACATAATAAACAGATCTATGAAACAACTTCCCCACAAATTTTCCACTATAATGCCACAATTCAAAATGTCATATGATGAATTAATTTTATATAAATATATCTATATCATCATATTATCAATATAGGTATGTATAGTTCAAACATGTTCTAGTTATCCTGTCAGGAACTGCACATCAAGGCATCATATCTTATCACCTCATATCTAGTGCACATCACAACCTCATCACAAATCAATCTTACTAGTGTATCATAAACATGGTGTTCATCGAAATATTTCCCTCCTCTTACAATGCAGGACCCCCAAAACGTTCCAATACAAGTGTTAAATAGGCCTAAACATTGTGTGGAGAGGAGGTGGAGACAATCCATCTATCCACACTAACCAAGGTGTTCGGGAAATCACTAGAAAACCAACACATTTGGGTGTTTATAAGGTTATATGGATAGGTTTGGGTGCATATATAACTCCCAAGAATATAAACCATATGCATATGTCAATAAACATTACCAACAAAGAAATTTCACATTAAAACAACACTATAACTGCATTCCCTCATCACCAAACTACTATAACCACAATTCTCCACCACAAAAAATTATCATGCCACAAACATCCAACATTACCACATGAAAGATCAACAAAAAGAATTTATAATTCCCCATTTATTCATACCATTACATCCTTTCCATATTTACCATTTAATGGAAAAAATTACATTCTTTAAGTCATTCAATTATAAATTAATGGGAAACCACTTCTATCAAATTCCCAAATTTATCGGTTCCTCATTGAATCATTTTTATAACCTTTATTATTATATTCCAAAACACAGTTACTAACTATTTCATTATTAACATGGGATTCCATTTCTACTAAATAACACTAAATAATGCCACAATCATACATAAACCACAAAAAATCCATCATATAATGAATCCCATTCTTTCCAATGTCGACCCACTTCCCAAAATAATCAAACCTATAGAGCCTCACTGCCTAATGATATTTAAAAAACATCAAAAATCCATATAGTCACAACTATAAAAACAATAAAATAAATAGAATAGAATAATAAATTAATCATTAAGAAATCACACATTCTTATTTATTTGAAACACACTTTCTTACAAAAAAAAATTTATTCTACTCTACCAATTTACTATCATTATCATGTAGTTAGACTATTATAAAAGTAAATTCTAGAACATTTCCATTGGAACAATAGAAAATACCTAACAATAAATCTTTTAATAAATTTTAGAAAATTTCCCTCAATCATAAGAACACTAACAATGATATAAGTAAAACACATTCGAAACAAAACACTTACATTAAATTATTCTAATTTAGGTCATTATCATTGTTAGTTAAATTGGTACCACTCCGCTAATGTATGAAATAACATGCTAATCAAAAAATTTATTTAAAATAAATGAGAGTTATCCAAATCCATACCTCAACTAGAAATCACAATCAATGGAAAAGTTGAGGAATGAATGATAAAATAGAAATACAAGGTCCTCCAAAGGAAATCCTTGATTATACTATATGAAAATAATTCCTCACCATAATTATATCCCTAAATTTCAAAAAATCAAATTAGAATCACTCCTTATATATTGTATGAGAAGAACAAAATTAAATCATGAAAGAAAATGATGGGAACACACCTCGGTTCCCCAATAAAGATATATGAATAAGTAAATGAATTAAGGAAAAAAAAGGGAACAATACTCTCTAAATGATGTAATTGGGTTTTCTCGGATTCAAAGTTAAAGTAATATAATAAGTGAACATATAATTTCAAACTGAAATTTTATAGGATATAAAAATAGAAAACCACATCACAACACCCATTCTATGTAATAACAGTTTTTTTTCACCCAAACTATGATACAAAGAAAGAGTCTATGCTAAAATTGACCATGATTCAAACCCCCTCTTAAATCCTTGACACAATCCCGTCTATATCTCCCTTTAGTCCTATAAACTCATGAAATATCAATAGTGATAGCCACATCACCATGTTTCTGATACCCATAAAATTATAGAGATAAAGTCTCAATCTTCATGAATCCATTTTGAAATCCATATGAATACTCCACAATGGTCATAATGAAAACAATTAAAATAATATACACCCTCATTTTCTATGTAAAATCAAAAATAACATCATTTATACTACCTCTAGATTTATAGAGGCATAATAAAGACATTATAGATCCCTGCAACATTCGAAAAAAACATGTTTTGATCCAAGTTTGGAAGATTTATTTCCTAGAATTTAAAAGTTTTATCCGTGGTGAAACCCACCCATATACACCAAAATATCATATAAATATGATTTTCCTTTTCAAAAATATTACACATTCCCTCATTTCCAAGGTGCCCACGACGACACCAAAAAACCAACCCCTATGGTGTAGTGTAAGTCTCCATGTCATAGAATGGTCTTTGAGATTAAAATCCAAATCAACTCTAACAATATCGCCTTGTGAATCCTCCTAAAATATAGGGACTCAATCCGGATAAATACATTAATTTAATTATTTTATGATAATAACAATAATTCAATCACACAAATAGTCTCACAAATCAAGGAAACACAGGTTTAACTCCTCCATGGACTAGTTATATATAAAATTTATTTCACAGTACCTTTGAAAATTTCTATATAATTTACCCACATATGACTCCTTTTATCTTATCATAATTTATACTAACATAAATATCCAAGGGAATCAAAATCCTAAAAATGGGTGAGCTTATATTCAAGGTATGGGAAAATCTAAGTGACTTCAACTGAACATCATAAGTGAGAATAATATGGCAATATGGGTACAATCAAGATACATATGAAAATTCATACCCAGAAAACATAGATAAGAAATCATAGAATGTGTCTTGTAAAATCATAAGATAAGAATCAAAAGATTTTATAAATATTTATTTCTAAAAATGACCCATGAGATAATAAAATAAGAATTATAATATGAATAAAAATTTATCACCATTTTAATATAGAACAGTCATTAGTATTTGGATACCATATTTTCCGGATCTATACCATTAGTTACCAAACTTATGAGAAACTAAAATATAACTATGAATAATTAGCTCATGAGATATAAACATTAACCATTACATTGAAGGGTTATATGGGACTCCACCTGTTATTGTCCATACTTATTAGTGAGAATTGAAAATAGTTCACTTATCACATCTTAAAGAACCCATAGAGAAAATATTGATTTCATAAAACCTTCAAATGAAAATCATTATTTTTTTATAATGAACCAATGGAATGAAAATGGTATTTAGAAGATATTAAAATGTTTTAATTCAATTTTTTTATCATAAAAAACCAATGTAATGAAAATTTATTTGATAACCATTGAAAATGGAATAAAATACAGAAATCATCAATGATAATAATTGGATAATCCCATGAAAAACGATTGGGTATATGGTGATATTAAATAACTTTATAGGTAAATTCCATTCATTAATGTTAACAAATCATAAGGCACCTTCACCATATATATAAAGGGTGTATATTTAAGTCTCCAATTTACACAATCCAGGATGTATGGAATATTGATGAACAACCATAAATCAGAGGAAGGAAATATAGAGTTTTTACAGTGGAAAAAATTGGAATAATGCTCATATCTATAAATTCACTAATAAATCAATGTATAAACATTAGGTAATCATTATTCAATAAAAGAAATGGAAAATGTTTATTTAAAAAATAAAATGCATTGGATGAAAATTTATTCAAATTCATGTTAGATGATTTGAAATGAAAATGATAGTGATAGATCTTAAATTTGTTATAAAATACTGTAAAATATTCCATCCATAGAAAGATGGTGTATGGTGACATTTGAAATATATACTCAATCAAAACTTATATATTTCATAGGAAAATTGTTTACATGAAAAATTATTCTTAGTATTTTTAGAAAAATCACTTTGGAAATAAGAAATATCCTTAAACATTTGATATTATTTTAAAATAAATATTTCATAAATCTTGAATAAAAATTTGTTTTTTATAATACATGAAATAATGGAGATACGATTTCATATAAAATTATAATGATGGTAGAAATCTATGTTTACATGAAAAAAATGTAAAAATGATATTTATAAGATATTCAGAAAAAGATGATTTTATAGGTCACTAACAGTATTTATTTTCTAAAATGTGAAGTGGAAACATTTAATCAGGTTTTATTTTTAGAAGTATACTTCAATAATAAATTCTTCAAAAAAATAAATGTTATTAAAATAATTATGGGGTGTAAGCTAAAATTTTTATTTTAAGTGGAAAATAACATTTTTAATGTTTTGAAATATCATTCTTGAAGACATGCATTATAAAAAGAGTAAAAAAATTAAATATTAAAAGAGGATACGAAAAATATAGAGATCCCATTTTAGACACATAATTATGTTCTCAATTATAAAGTATAATATTGATAAGAAAGGATATTATTGACATGTAGGAGAAACTATAATTAAAGTGTGCGTGGATTATTATGAATAATGATACAGAAATGATAATTAATTTTTATCTAGGTAAAAACTATAAATTAAATGGTAATTTTATAGCTGATTAGATTACAATGAACCATTAAATAAAATTTTCAGGTGGCAAAAACAAATCGTGTAATTAAAATTTTTACGAAGAATCATTTTAACTCAAGGAATGCGGTTGAGATAACTAATACCCTTATAGTAATGGTAACACATGAATCAAAAGAACATAACAGAGTGTTACAATTAAATGGAAATAAAAATATTATGAGTTGAAATAAATTTATTATACATGAATGAAATTGATAATTTAACACAGTTTAAAAATAAATTATGGTTTTCAATATCAATAATCTCTTAAGAAATATAAATTTGAGGCAGAGAACCCCTTTAAAGATATGATTCCAAATATAAAATTAAATACCATGAATAAGGAAAGGATATGGTTTAAAAAATATTAAAGGGGATGTATATATGCCATTAATATTTTGGTGTGGTTTATAATAATAAATATTTATAAATGGTTGAAAATTGGAAACATTAAACACTTACCTTATACATTAGTCATTGTATGCATGTGACTAAATTCCCGAATAGTTAAATTGTCTTTAGTAGATAACTTATTATAAAACTTATTCATATATATTTGATTTAATATAGAACATAAATTATTATATATTTTTTATTAATTATATATTTTATTCTATTGATTTCATGAATATTAAATAGATGTTATCTTATTTCGGTAATTTTTAAAATAAAGGATTATATTTAAATAATTGGTTAAATACTTAAAATTAATATTATAGAATGAAAATACTAATATGATTTACTTATTAAATAATAATATTATTATTATTCGTGTTCCTATAGTCATCCATTATATATTTTTATAGCATAGTTCATGTAGGTGGTTAAATCACCCAAAATAAGAACACACTATAACTCGATGGGTGATAATAATAATGTTCATATAATATTTTAAATAGAAAAATGATACATTTTTTTATTATTAAAATTTTATGAATAGTATTTTCATTGGATTTAGTAAATTAAGAATATCAAGATAAAAAATGAAATTCAATACTTCATTGAAGTGATAGTCTGCGTAACACACATTTAGTGTTCATTTATTTTTTGCTTTATATGAGGAGCAAGTAATACTCAAATTTTTCCCAAAACATTTACTTTAATTTATCCTTGTAATTGAAGGGATTAGGAAAGAAATATGTTGAATAAGGTATAATTAACATGATAAAAGTTTATATGAGTAGAAAAATGGTTTTTTCTGAAAACATTCTATGGAATGGGTGTGGAATGAATTGTAGTTTGTGAGCCATATTATTAGTTAAAAATGTTACATTTGTAAATACCCATTACTTTTCAATGATATAAATACACTATTAAATGGTAAAAGATTCCAAATATTATTAATAATTGATTTTTTGGAGGGTTTGGGTCGATAATGTCGCATCCATGTATTTCAATTTTTTAAAATGTTGGATGTCATTTACCATTAGTTTTATACTTTAACATTTTTCTTGTTGGGATAACCAATTTTTAGTAAAGTAACTTATATTTTAATGAAAAAAATAATTTATCCGCTATAGAAAAATAGTATTTCAGGAAAATAAATAAAATATTGATTTAATATAATTTTATTTCCAAAAAATATAAAATTAACTTCTAAATTAAAACACTAAATATATAAAAAACTATGTTATAGAAATTTTTTGTTTTCAAAAATAATTATTTTTAATATTATTTAACATTGATTACTAATTTATGGATAGAAAATATATTTTTATATGGATTTAATAATTATATTAAATTTATTTCTTCTAAGATGTTAATATTTTTTCTATTAAAATTAAAAACTAATTATAATATAATTCTTTTAAAATAAAATTTTTACCATTATCCTGGTAATTAACATTAATATTAAAAATATAATTTTTATGATACATAATTAAAATGAATTTAGAAACTAATAAGAAATATTTATATAAAATATTAAATCATTTTTATTATATTTTACATCTAAAATTTATAAAATTTATTTTTAAACATGAGTGCATAAAATTAGTTTTTACTGTAAAATATTTCTTGAGTTTCCCAAATGATTAATACCTGTTTTATAAATTAATCATATTATTTTAAAATGATTTACATTATATAATATATATATATATTAAATAAAAATGTTTTCATATGAATTTAAGACATTTTTTATTTAAGAAAAAATATAAAAGAATAGTTATAAGAAAATTCATTATTATCACTCTTCCCCTAAAAATAAAATATTTTAGAAAAGTATCAAAAACTCACCTCAAGTGAATTTTATAATGATTAGTTCCACAATGAATTTCATATTGGAAAATTAAAATTATAAAATTTATAGCCCAAAATGGTTGAGGTTCTTGAAAAATATGACCAAAATATTTATAAAGAAAAATATAGGACAACATGTTCAGCATTAGAAGTGGATTTACACAGGAAGGATAGGATCACACCCTAAATATCCAAATCAACAAATTGTTCGTAGTAGTCATGAGTGAAAAAGGAACACATGAAATTAATATCAATGAACTCACTCTTCAATTGTGCATCCACACTTTTATTGGAATACCTATATGCATGTGATATCATCAAGTTGAGGTGACCAATGGTGTGAAGTTAATTAAACTATAATGGATCTACATTCTATTGAACATTTTATATTCCATGTAACACCTTGAGTTTTTATGAACCACTTTTTTTAAATAAATTAATTTTATTTGATATATTCCATTCCACACTACACCAAGATAAACATCATTATCCACTAAACTATGTTAAGAATTCTCTATATACAACATTGGCTTAGCATACATTACATGCAACACTATGTTCCTTGGAAACAACATATAATTATTACATTTATTTTAAACCAGATACATATAAAAATTATTTAAAAATGTAAAGATGAAAATTAGAAAATAAATTTTAATTTATATTTTAATGGGTTAATATAAGTAAAACATTTTGATAATGAAATATATAATTTTTAGTAAAGTCAATAAATTTTAAAATACTCTACTTTCTCGAAAGGACTAATTTTTTTGTCCATCTGTTGATAATATTAAAATTAATTTTAGAACCATTTAAAATTTATTTTTATTAAATTAAATTAAATTCTTAATTTTCATACTCAAAATTATTTTATGGTGAATTTTTTGGATTTTTGTAAAATATTACTTTTTTAGATGAATAATGAAAAAATAAGAATTTTAATTGAAAACTATTTTTCATATAATTAATTTATATAGTTAAATTAATTTTTTTAAATATAATTGGATCAAATATAACTCTATAAATCTAATTTATGCCAATGTAACCAATTTGACATTGGAATTTTATATAAAAACATTTTAAAAATTTAAATAATTTCTATTTTAGAAAACCCGCTTTCACGACACATTTTCAGGATTAATTTTAAATTAATTTCATCCAGTTATGAGACTAATTTAGAAAAAAAGTCTTCCATATATTTAATAAGAATAATTTTTTTATGTAAGGTCATTTCAAAATATTTTTTGATAATAAAATATTAGAAAATGTAAATATAATTAATTACAATGATTAAGGTAAAAATAAGTGTACATAATGGTTAAAATTTAATCTTATGGTGCAAAATGATCTAGATAATTATAAAACATAAATAGGATGCAAAATGTTTGACCATATACCAACTTAAATCAAATTTGATTCATTATTTGAGTCACATGATGTAAGGGAGAACTCCCAATAGTTCTTACATTTTTGTATTTACAAGAATGTCACTCTCCCTTCACTATAAAAGGTCACTCAGCCCCCATATCGTACTTCCTCAACATTTAAATCCCTTCAGATCAGTCTAATAATATACAAATATCATAAAAAATTATCTTACTTCATCTTAGAGGACTCACATAAGGCATACATCTAACCACGAAATCTCGTTGTTGTAATCGAAAAAGAGTTACCCAAAGAAGATGTAACACCATTCAATAAGAAATTTTGTTTTAATTAATTCTCCACACCCTCAATTATTATTATATCATGATTATATAAAAAATATTATTCATTCTATAATGATATTTTTTAATGATATTTTTATGACCTAAACTCACACACACATCTATCAAATGGGATACATAATCATCATTTCTGTGTATAATGGACTACCGCCTTGCAAAACAATGTCTTTATTTCTTCTATTACAACCTTAAAAGGTTGATAATAATAATGAAATTTATATTTGTATAATATATATATTATATTGATGATCTATTTTTTCTTATTTAGTTATTATAAAACATATACCATCACACATTCCAATTTACTAGATTATGATATCTTCGTTTGTGGACATGTGGACAAGTGCCTCCCCAAATCCTTGTGAATCATTAAATATTTACATGGAATGTATTAAATAAGATATTAGTAAAAATATTTTTTATATATTAAATAATAATTATACTAGATTAATATATATATATATATATATATTTGTGTGTGTGTCTATCAGTTACTTTTCATTCTTTAAATAATATAAGAAAATGAAAACAACGATCATGTGTACGAATGACATACCATCATTATGAATGGTGAATCTAATTTCCTATTTATATATTTTATAGATTATTATAAATAGAAATATACTGAACATAGATGATATTTATATCATTTTTATCATTCTATTGATGATGATGTTATTATATAAGATAGAGGGACAAAAATATAACAGATTTAAAAAACAATGCATTTATTACTTAAAACGTAACGTTAATATGGAATTGTTGATAAAAGGGTGATAAATGGTCACAATAAAATAAATTAAGGTATGATATAAATTAATTTGGTTCTATTGTATATGTAAAATAAATGTATATTAATTATACAGAAGGTTAGAATGAGTTTTAAGAGATTCATTACAAAGGGTAAGAGAATTTCATCGCACTTTTTATATCTGTGAGATACATTCCATATTTACACATCGCATGCTTTTAATGGTGTATATATTGACCTATGAAATTCAAAATAATTATTTTCTGTTATTTAATGATATTAAAATATTTAATTTATGTTATTATTTCATGGGGTCAAATTTATGAAATTAGTAATTTAGTTAGGGGTTTCACGTCTCACTTTTTTTTTCTGTGAGACTTATGTGATATTCACCACTGATTTATTTTTCATTAGGTATATAAAAAACATGAATATATTATTTTATTCTTATAAATAAATTTATTTTTATTTACATATCCATTTAATTATATCCCTTTCATTGGGTTTATGGTTCAAAATCTAATAAATCGTTAATGTAATCTTGTCTCAATTTTCATTCATTGAGACACATGACTTTATATAGACCTATAAAATTTTAAGAGGAATATACACTTCCAATTTGACATGTTATATCATGAATTTTATTTATTAATTATATTATAATATTCATGTAATGTTATTCTATCATGGTTATTATGATTCAATGTTACCAAAGTTGTGTGATTTTATTTCTAAAACATCATTTTTTATCAAAATTGATTATGATTAGGCTTCCATTGAAAAAAATACTATAATTAAACACTTAAGAACCAACAAAAAATTTCATTTATTCTGGTTATTCATAAAATACTCATGTAATGGTTAGATTTTTCCATACATTTTTACCTACGATAATTATGAATTTTTTTTAGAAAATATAAATTCATTACTCCCTTCAATCAGGAATATGTTTTCTTCCTAAAAATGATTCCTAAAAATTATTTCAAAAATTAATTTTAAATTCTCTTTGAATATTTTTCTAAAATAAAAAATATTTCTCATAATTTAAACGCTACATTAATATATTTTGAATGATATTTTCAAACAAATGTTTTCAAAAAGATTTATTTTTTAGAAAATAAATTTTCAAAGAATAAAGGATATATTACTCAAGAAAATATTTCAAATGATATTTCAAAATTATTTTCCTTATAAGATAACATCCATTGGTGTTACTATTTTCATTTCTGGGAATAATATATTTGGGTACCATTCATTTTATTTCTTCGAATGATTTATATTATTATGAAATGATATTTATGAAAACCTTTTCTCTTAAATTGGTTCTATGCTTATAAAACCCTCTTATTTTCACAGGTAATGATTTAATGAAATGATTTCAAACTAATATATTTTCTATAGGTTATGATATGATGACATTTTTTTTATACCCATTTAATTTAATGGGTTATGACATGATTATTTTTTATTATCTTGTGGAACACATATATATTATCTCGTTATGTAACGAGTTGGACCTATATCTCCCTCCAATTCATTGGGTAAATATTTCTATTTCATGAGATATAAATGGGTATAATGTGGAGTAGAAATTGTTAAGTATAGGACTTTGTCTTTTACGATGGCCTTGGGTGTGAACTGTTAACACAAATATGGGTTGGAGGGTAACTTTATTCCACTAATATTTCCTTGGAATTAAACCTAAAATACTTTAGAAATAATTTTATATGTTTATGTTTATTCCATTGTTCCTAGTATTATTCTTATTATTAAGCATTCAATGATTATTCTCTTGATTTCAATATGATTCATGTAATATTAACTACCAATATTTATGTTAGGAATAATTTTATATTATCATTCATCTAAATGTTATGGTATTCAAATGTTATTCTTATTTTCTCATCCCTTTATGTTCATGTTAGGATTATATATATCCATTGTTTATCGTTATTCAGTTTATAAGCTTGCCATTTTTTATGTTTCTTTTCCTCATGTTATGAAGCTATTGATTATGTATGATGTATATAAGAAAGGTGATATTCATGGAGAAACTAGTGGTAGATGATGTATCTTACTTATGTACAGGTGTTTATGTTTCCCTATTTCCAAAGGTACAAACCTAATATGGTCTTTAGGATTCTTCTTTATATTGTATTAAATGTTATGAAAAATTGATGAAATTTTTATGCATTAGAATCTAGTTTCACTATTTTTAGAATCAAAGTTAAGGGGTATTCATCCATTATAAAGTAGGATTATAAATTAATAATGATACATATAAGAATATGTATCTAAGGATACGACTAAGGACGAGTCATAGTATAGAAAAATGAACTGGAAATTTGATTATGGATTGAGTGATTGGTATCTGAGAAATATATCCCATTATGAATAATATATGTTGATGTGGATATGTCATAGATATACAGAGGGGTAAAATCAACGAACACACCATATTGAGTAAGTCTCGATTCAAGACCGGTGTATGAAAACAAGCATTGCTACACACCAAATTTGAATCTCCTGGGGGATATTCCTTGGATGTTGACAAAAACATTATGAACCATAATGAAGGATTTATATATAATTTTTCTATGAATAACCTATTATAATCCCAAAGTTTAAATATTTCAAAAAAGGTGCCACAATTTTTACATCCTATAAGTAATTCTATGATTATGTGGTTTCCCACTTTGATTGATTCTTCTTACTATATGGTTTTTTTGTTTTAGCCAGTGGATGGAACCTATAGAAACCATGTTAATGCTGAGTGTGATGGATAATAAAATAATTTTTCTCATAATAATCCAAAATATTTGGATATATAATGAAAATTATCATTGCATTGATCACTCAACATTCTAGAGATATAAATCATGTTAGTCTTCCAAATAAGAAAAGGAGGGAACACCATTTTGTCAAGTCAATGACGAGGTAACACCCATATTGTATTAGTTTCTATTATCAACCATTATTTGTTTAACATGTGATCATTACCCCTAAAAATATATTTTCCATTCTCCATTTTTAGAAACATGAGAAATTTATTTTGGTTATTTATCATTTATAAGGTGAATCAGACTAGCTGTGGACTCTAATCAAGAATAAGAGGCCACAATATGAAATTGATTCGGTTGATTTAAATGAGTTTATGAAATTATTTTTGATAAGTAAATTCCTCATAATATTTATACATAAATAGTGAATAATTTTTTTGAGTTAATGAAAATGGATGATGAATCTATTGAAACCTACAAGGATAATTTTACAAGACTTGTGAGGTACCCATCGGGAATTATCATCCAACCCGAATGTAAGGTAGACCAATTATTTAGTGATATAATGCCATGTATTAGAAGGGTGTTATACATAATAAAATTAAGTATCTAAGAATAAATATTTCAAAGTGAAATCATGGTTAAAATGTAGGTTAGAGATACATATCAAACTATTGGCTTTGACATGAAAAAGAATATATAGTTCAAAGAAAAATCTATAAACCATATAAGAAGAAGATGATATTTCCTTTATGATCTAAGTGTTGGAATAATAAAGGAGGATATTATCTTAAGGGGTATAATAAATGTATTATGCGAGGATGGTAAAGTCATTTGGAATTTTATTTATGACTTGATGGATTGAAGATAGATAAAAATTCTGAAGGGTAGAAAGCCTCAAAAAAATTACCTCCCTCACTTCAGTTCTTCAAATGTAAAGGGAATGTGAATAATGATAACCCATGTCCAATACCAAAGTTTAATGATTAAGATTGAAATCCGAAACCTCTTAAGTTGAGTGAAAAGGTGAAATATCATGAAATCACTATTTTTAATGAGGGGTGAGATAAAAACATGGTGAATGGTAAATGAAACATCCACTCTAGAATATATAATGTCCTATTTGATTCGTTATCTACCCAATCATTAATATCCAAAGAATTCTCCATGGGTACTAAGATTCATCCTAAATGATTAAATGTGGAAATTAGTAGTTCAATCCCTTAATGGTAAGATGATTTTATCCCATGTCAATGATTCCTCTCTGGTTTATGTTTTAGGAATATGCATCTAATATATCATTTCATTATTCCTATAGTTGAATTTGATGTCAACTGAAGAACTTATTGACTTTCTCTTTATAAATATGAAAAAAAATTGTTGAGGAGGGATTATTCTATTTGATATTTCTAACCAAATTATGATCGTCTATAAATGTTATGACAAGAATGAAACTCTTATGGGGATTACATCATGTGTATGAGTTCTAATTCCAATATAGAAGACTTGAATATCTCAACTGGTTGGGGAGGAACTCAATATCAATGATATTCCTATTTTTAAAAAATATGTGGATTCGAACTTAGAAGAGTTCCTTATTCTACATAAGGATGGGAACTTGAGTTCTCCAAAGAACTCATTCATGGTTCCATACCTATTTCAATGAATCCATATATAATGGCCCAAATTTATTTGTAGGAATTGAATAAGGCACTCCATTAAAACCATTATAAGGGATTCAATCGACCATGTGTATCACCTTGGAGTGCTCCTTTTTTGTTTGTGAAAAAATAATGTTGTATAAATCTGACTCAACATTGATTATAGGTATTTGAACAAGATCAAAATCATGAAAAAGTATCATCCTCCTCATGTTGATGACATGTTGGCCAACTTTTTGGAGATCAATAATTTTACAAGATTGAACTCCATTTTTTATATAATAAATTTGGGGTTAAGAATTAGAGTATAACTATGAAGAAATTCATTAAAACATATAGACACTATGAATATATATCGATTCCTTTATATCTTACTAATTCCCCTATTGTATTCATGGATTTGATTAATATAGTCATTAGATATTAACTTGATTAGTTTTCATAAGTCTTTATAGTTGATATTATTATTTATTGAAATAGAATGGAAGGGAATGAATAAATCTTGAGAATTGTACTAAAGAAGCTATAAAAGCAGAAAATTTATATAAAATTTACAACGAATGAATCTTTTCTGAAAAAGGTTTCATTTTTGGGACATATAATCTCAAGAGAGGGTATAATAGTAGATCCATCAAAGATAGTGGTTACATAATGTTGGCCTAGACTGACCATAGTGATAGTGATCCATAGATTTCTTAGTTTATTGAGATATTATAGATGTTTTTGGAATAATTTCTCACATCATTCCAATCATATGACCATGTTAACATAGAAGGGTGCCCAGATCTTCTCGAAAGAACAATGTGAGTAATATTTAAAGGAACTGAAGTGGTCACCAGTTGGCACAGTTGACCTTACATTACCCTATACTAGATATGGGGTTTAAATATATAGGTATGCATCCATGAATTGATTAGGATGTGATCTTGTGAAGAATAACAGCTTATACCCTATGCCTCTTGAAAATTAAAGATTCATCTCAAAAATCTCCCATGTTAATATTTTAATTAGTTGTGGTAATCGTTACATTAAATAGATGGAAGCATTATCATTTTAGAGAAAGGAGTGATAGATATACCATTCATAATATTTTGAATTATATATTTTCATATAAGTATTTTAATGTGACCCAAAGAATATATTTAGACCTAATAAATTATTTTGACTACTCAATAAATTACCACCATGGGAAAGTGAACATGGTAAATGATTTTTTGATTCGAAAATTTCAAGCAAGATTATATATCATGAGGGTCACAAAAGATACAATATTTCTGGATTTCCAAAGTATTGAGGTAGAAATAAGAGTGTAATGGAAGAAATATTGTTTTTTTCAATTGAATGTTCAACCCTCTATCAATGTAAAGATTATACTAGTGCAAAACGATGTTGTAGAGTTGTAGATGAAGGATATAAATGTTCCTAAGTATAACCTTGATCATGATGGAATTATAATGGTTAGTAATCATGTATTCATTACTTCCATACCAGATTCGAAGGAGCTACTAGAGGAAGTTAATATCCCTTTATTCTCTATTCATCCCTAATGCATGATGATACATAGATATTTTAATGAATTCATCTAGTGGGATGGAATGAAGTGAGATATTTCAGAGTTTATATGTCGATTATTGGTAGGCCCACAATCTAAGCCTAAAAGACAAGTGTTTAAGGGGATGTTACATCCATTACCCTTACCATAATGGACATGGGAGAACAGAACTATATATTTTGATGTTGGACTCACTAAAGACTCTAATGGGAATAATGTTATACGGTGGCAATAAATCAACAAACTAAGTTGGAAAAATCATTACTATTAGAGAAGAATTATATCTAGATCCTCTTTCCAAGATATATGTTATGGAATGGGTAAGGTTAAAAGGAGTAACACATTCCATTTTCTGTTATTAGGATCCAAGGGTTACCTCATAGTGTGGGTGAAGTCTTCAGAAATACCTTTATACAGAATTGTTGTTCATCATTGCCTATAATCCTTAGATTGATGGTCCATTTGAAAGAACAATTCAGACACTAGAGGCTATGTTGATTTCATGTTCTTTTGATTTCACAGTTGGTTTGGTTAAAAACTTTTATATAGATTAGTTTTATTACAAACAAATATTTCAATCAAGAATTTATATAACTCCTTATGATGAACTCAATTTAAATAAATGAAGTTCCCCGATGTGATTAAATGATGTTGGAGGAAGAAATCTATTAGGACCTATGATCGATGATGAAATGATAGAGAAGGTTATAAACATTTATGAACATTCCATGTAAAGCTCAATGTATTTAGAAAAGATAAAATAATAACCACTACTGTTATCTATAATTTGATGTTGGTGAAAAATAATTTCTAGTAATTTCACCATTGAAGAACATTTTGTGATTTATTAAGAATGGTGAACTAATACCTTGGTATATAGGTCCCGTTAAGATTCTTAATCATATCACCACAATAGACTATCACTTGTAAATTCAACCAAATTTTTCTCAAGTCCATCGGGTTTTCTATATATCTTGTTCAACGATGTACACAACTGGCCCTGGATATGTAATGAAATCACATGGCAAACCATTAGAGTAAGAAATTTCTTATAAGAAACCAGAATTTGAAATTCTTGAACATATAGGTAATATTCTATAAACAAGACCGCTCACATAGTAAATGTTTTGGGGAGAAACCACCAATTAAAGGATGCTACATGGGAACTTGTTTCTATAGTGTGGAAGATGTATACTTATTTTTCTATATCAGAATCATGAATTTTGAGAGATATATTCATTTTAGGTGGGATATAATGTAACACTCAAATATTTGATGCATTTTTTAGAATAAATTAAATTTATATGATTTATTTCATTTAACAAAACACTAAGGTAAACATTATTTATACACTACACCGAGTTAATCTTTTAATACATGAAATATCGGCTTATCTAACATTACATGCAATACTAATTCTCTACGAAACAACGATTTATTTTTATAATTATATTAAACATGAAAATTATAAAATCTTTATTAAACAAAGTAATATGAATAGTAACAGGTAATTTCTAAATATTATTGATAATGGAAACGTATAAATAAAACATATGGATAATCAGATATATTATTTTTGGACAATCTATATGTTTTGAAAAATACTATTATCTAAAGAGGGATGATATTTATGTACTTCATTGAATAATAAAAAAATTAATTAATGTCACTTTTTGTTATTTTATTTCATAAAATAATACTCATTTATAAATTTTTAACCTCAAAATTATCTTAAGGTGAATTTTTGGGATTTTGTAAAATATTTCATTTTGTGTTGAATAGATAAAAATAATGAATTTTATTTGAAATATAATTTTTATTATAATCAATTTGAATGGTTAAATTATATTATCATTGGGTTTTAGTGTTTAATCAGAGGAATTATACATAAATTATTTCAAATTTGGTAGATTTAACCACTTTCACATTTAAATTGGCCTTAAAAACATTTCAATCTTATAAACATTTTAACATGAAAAACCCACTTCCACAACACGTTTACAGGATTAAAAGTAAATTAATCTATTCCACTTCCATGATCAGAAGTTGGAAAAATGTATTAAATATTAGGAATCTGAAAAATGTATAATTTATAATAACTTGAATTCAGTTTTTTACCAAAAACATTAGTAACAATAATTAAAATTAATTACCGCGATTAATGTAAAAATATGTTGACTTTAACGAAATATATTATTATTAAGGTGAATAATGGCTTATAAAATTGTATTGAAGCCATTGTGTGACCTTATTTTTCAAATATAACCACAATATGAAATTTAATTCATTATTGGAGGAAAATAATATAAGGGATACCACTCAACAATGATTAATGTTATTTATTTATAGGAATGACACTCCACCACTATAAAGGGGAACACTCCCCTCACTTATAAATATCTTTAAATACATTTATATAAGAAAAAAATTATAAATATCTATCTATATTACCTATATTCATTATAGAGTTATCAATTTGGGAATAAATACAACCATTAAAGACCTTTGATGATTACTAAAATGAGTTACCCAAAGAAGATGTAACATCATTCCATGAGAACTTTTTTTTAATTTATTTACCCAACCCATTAATTATTATTATTAAATGATTATATAATAACCATAGTATAATAATTGTAACAATATATTGTAATACTATGATTACAACCTACACTCACACATACTTCCATCTAATGGAATACGTGATCATCATTCATGTGTATTACAGACAACCGCCTCACAAACTGATGTCATTCTTTGTTACATTACTACCATTAAAGCTAGAAAATAATAATGTAATTAAATTTTTTATATTATATATGTTATATATATTATGAATTTATTCTTATGTAATAATTATATAACATATACCATAATGCATTCCATTTTAAGGGATTACGACAACCTCGTTTTTTGATATGTGGACTATTGGCTCCTCAAAGCGAGGAGATTCGTTCACTCATTACATGGCATGCATTAAAGATGAGTTAACTAAGAACATGTGTTATATATGAAATAAAAATTATATAGAATTTATAATATATATGTATATAGTTTAATTTTATTTTTTTAGTAAAATATGAAAAATGAAAACAACATTCAAGCGTATGTACGACGTACCATTTACATGAATAGTGTATTTCATTTCCTATTACTATCATTTATAGATTTTTATGAATAAATATATTCTAAATACATATTAGATTTATATCACATTTATCATTATGGATATTATGATATCATAATATAAGTAATAAGACCAAAAATACAACACCGATGAAAAACAAAGCGGTTATTACCTGAAATGTAACTTCAAAATTGATTTGTTAATTAATTAGTAATAAAATGTCATAAAAAATATCATATGATATAATTGAATATTTTCTTTTATATAAGAATAATAAACTTATATTTATTATATTTTAGGTCTAAATGAGTATAATTCAAGTCAATCCATAAGGTAAGATAATTCCATATCACTTTTTTTATTTTTGAGATACATGTAATATTCACCACTCGCATACTTTCTGTGGTGTATAAAAATAACTATGAAATGTTATATCATGAATTTAATTAATTTCATTATATTATGTTTCTTTATTGATTTCATTCATTTATGGGAATGACAATTCAAAAATTTGGATGTAGTAAGGAGATTTCTAGTATCAATTTTATTTATGTGAGACTAATGCCTTAATCACAACTCATTTATTTAGTGTGGTGTATATACTCCACATTAATGTATTATATAATTATGATACTTAAATTTTTGTGTATTTAAATATCAATTTTGTGATATATTTTTTATGGGTTTATTGGTCCAAAATTTCGAAATTATTAAGGTAATTTTGTCTCAATATGAATTCTTTGAGACACATGGTTTTCTATAAACCAATATTCGATTTGATGTGTATTTATTGTCCCATATACATGTTATATAATTTTTTATCATTTTTATGGTATTATAATATTCATGTAATTCTGATTTCTCGTGGTTGTTATGAACCAAGGTAACAATGTTGTACTAGTTTATTGCTATAATCTAATCAATTTTTAGGATTGTTTAAGATTAGGATTATAATGATTAAATATTATTGTACATCTCTAATTAAACCACATAATTTTTCTTATCATATGGTAATTAATAAAATATTTATGTAATGGTACAATTTTTACACCATTTTTACCTAATATAATAAATAATTTCTTAAATGAAAATTTTATTTCATTACTCCCATTGGTTAGAAATCTATTTGGTTCCAAAATAATATTTTCTAAAAAGGTTTTAAATTTTGTAAATGATATTTAATGATAATTTTCAAATAAAAATAATATCAATGATTTTAATAGATCCTTATAAATGTGTCAAAGGAAAATTTTAATGAAATTTTTTTTAAAAATGTTTCCTGATTAAAAAAGATATTTTCACAGAAGAAAAAAAATTTCATTGAAATTTTTTTCTAATACATATTTCAAAATTATTTTCCATATATGACATGATCTATCAGTGTTACCTATAACATCTTGGAACTATGAGCCACTATCCCAGTGTCTACGTCGGGTTGCCACATGAACTCAAGTGTGCCTTGTCATATGCCAGATGTTGATGACTTGAATTGAAGGGCTAAATTAGTCAAGTGGGGATACTATACACTACTGAATAGAGTAAGACATAGAAGAAAAAGAATGATATCGAATAAATAATATGAAATACCAATAAATTTTTGTATCCAAACATCTCCGAAAACCGAGTAAAAAAAAAATAAACATTAACCATGTTATTTAATAATGATAGTGCTAGAAATAAGGAAACCAAAAATAATGAAAACTAGATGAATATATAAAATTGTATTGACACCATCTCCATATCCTTATCCATGTATATCCCAAGCCTGACTCAAATCCCTAAAAAAGAGCCCTTTACCTTATCCAAACATGAAATAATGAAGTCTACATGGGTATCCAATGATGGCCTGAGTAGGGTGGGAGTACAACTCAGTTGGAAACCAATAATGGTGTCTAAAAAATATCTAATCTAAACGAATAAAAAAAGTATAAAGTTAATGGTAATATAAAAAGGAAATCTTGGGTTCTATTAGACATCCAAGTACAATTAATCCATTTCTATCTTCATTTCCATTATTATCTATTTTACCATCTTAATTACTAAATTTATAGCGACCATACCATTATTAACATTGAAATTACATAAATTTTTCAAATCAATTAAAAATTATACAAAAAAAATTCCATAATAGCATAGTTGGTATAGTTCCTTCAAAAATATGGACACATAAACACAAATACATATGTGAGCTACATCTTCTCCGACTAGGTTCTTGTTGACTATCACCCTTCTTAGATATATCAAACATATTATATATCATCATAACCTATGGGAGAAAAAATATAAAAGGGTGAGGTGAAATGCTCAGTAAGGGTAAACAAGGGAGACATGTAGGAATAAACATCATTATAAGGGTATGAGAATGTGATCATGAAAATAGAAGATCATACCCTAAATATCAGAGATCATAACATAGATCATGGAATAAATATTGGTATTTCATAAGAAATGAATCAAAATTAAATAGTGGTCACAAGACATGAAAGCATAACATATGAATAAAACATGAAATTGTGGAAAAAACATAAGCATATAATATGATTTCAACAGTATCCAAGTCATCACTTCAAAGGAAATATTAGTGGACAAGGTCCTTTACTGAACCAAGTGAACCCCCATTCCGGTCCTGTATTACTGAACTGAGTGATCCCGCATTCCAACAATGTATTACTGAATAGAGTAAACCCACATTACAAACCTATATTACTGAACTGAGTAAACCCTCATTCCAACCATGTATTACTGAACTAAGAAAACACTCATTCTATCCTCATATTAATAATCCATGTAAATCTTCATTTCATATATGTATTACTAAATCAAGTAAATCCTTATTCCAGTCCCATCATTCTATTGTGATTTAAATATTTTCCTAATGCATTGGAGAGAGATATATGTCCCACAAGTCTCATAATGAAATCATATATACTTGTGTTACAAAACATATCATAACCCATTAAATGAAATGGTTATGATAAACAAGTAATCATATCATTTCCTATGGAAAGAGACATGATTAATAATCATTTCAACCAAATCATAACCCGTAAAATAGAAATGGGTTTCATATATATATAAACCATGAAAGATAAATGGGTTTCACAAATACAATGACGTTAATAATAACTCATCCATTAAAAATATATGAATGTATCTTTTAGATAATTTCGTATAATGTATTATTAACATCTATAGATGTTATCATAGATGGAAAATAATTTTGAAATAGCCTTCAAAATCATTTCTTGTGGAAAGTGTCCTTTCTGGTTTGAAAATTTATATTTAATACATTAAATCATTTGTAAATAATTTTCATAGAAAATAATATAAAAATATATAATTAATATATGAAATCATTTTGAAAAAAATTTTCCCTAAAAACAATTCAAATAAGCTTCAAATCATTTTAAAATTTTTTTTCATTGAAAATACTTGAAATCATATAATGAATAATATAAAATGTTTTTTAAAAAAATTATTTGAAATTAATTTGAAGATTTATTTTGAAATCTTGAAAAATATTTGAAATTAATTTTCAGGAAAACTTATAAAACAAGTTTTAAAACATTTTAAAAAAAATTATTTCTGGTAACATTAAAAACATGTAAATAAAACCTGATTTTTTTGAAAAAAATAGTTTTACATGAAAATTTATAAATGAAGTTTGAATCCATTTTGAAAACAATTGTCCGTGAAAATTAATTTAAAAAAACTTTCTTTATTATTATTATTTATTACAATGTAAATGTAGATTTGATGAAATGAAAGTGTGTAAATCGGTATATGTCATACGAGGATAAAATAACATTCTTTTTTCATTGTAAAAAAGATAGAGAAGTTTCTTGTTCGGATAGAAAGAAGATGATTCCATTGAAGATATTTTTACAAGAAAAAAAGATTAAAAATGTATTTTATATATTAAATTGGAATTGTATAATAATCTGTGAAACACTTTTTTGAGAACATATATTTCCAACCGAAGAGAGGGTAAGGTCTGGTTTTCCAGAAAAACACAATATTAAATATATTATCTACTAAGGAGTATAATATGATACCAATACATTAGTATTTAATTAAATAACATATGATAAAAAAACTCATGAATATTATTTAGATATGGATCATAATATTTCATTAATGGAAGCATAAACATAAACAATCTCAAAAGGTGATGAGATTGTCCCAAAAAACACTTATAACTTGGTAACTTGGGATCATACTCTCCAAGTAAGAAAAAAATTACAATAATCATAATATATAATTAAAATAAGTATATTCAGTATATAACATGTAAAATGGAAGTATATACACCTCTATGGAGAGTTTAGGTGTATAAAAAACATGATTCTCAAAGAAAGAAAATTGAGACAAAACTGTTTTTCTGATTTGGTAACGTTTGAATGTTAAACACCATGAAAGAATGATCCAAAAATGGAAATTTAAATAAACCTAATTTAATTTAAAATATAAAAATAATAAAATCATGGTAATTACATATACCACACAAAAGTAAATTGTGGCGAACATAGCTTGTATCTCATGGAAATTAAAAGTTTGATGAAAATCCCCTTTCCTTGTTTCTTGAATCGCTTCATACTCGTACGACATTCCTCTATAATAAATATATGTTTATTATAAATAATATACAGAAGAATATTCATATATTTGTTACCATATATTGTTTCATTATAACTATTTATTCCCTTTTGGTAAACAATTTTATGATATGGTTTCACTTTGGGTAATATCCACATTGTTCTTTGCATGTGCCTTAATTTGTTACATCTTTGGTCCTTATAAATTAAATCATGATTCCAGAATGTAAACCATGATATAATTATAAGTAATTTATAGTATAAGGTTTTTATAATAATATATATAATATTGAATTATTAAATAAATACATCGTTCATGAACATGATAAGTTGTACATACGCATGAACGTTTTTTACGTTTTTTTCTGAATTGAAATAAAGTATGTAAATGAAAAAGGTATAAATGTATGTATGTATATGTATGTATATATATATATATAATTATTAATTTATAATTAATATATATAATATATATAATATATTTTAATTAGATACATCCTAAATACATTCCTTGTGTCGCGTGAACGAATCACATTGCTTTGAGGTGGCAGTAGTCCACACTTCCTCAAAATAGATTATCATATTAAAACCAAATGAAAAAAGGTATGTTTTTTGTAAAATTGATAATTAAGAATAAATAAATATTAAAAAAATATTTTATATATATACGTATAGTGTCCATCATAATGGAAATAATGATTGGTGGGAATAGAGAAATTAACAATCATTATTTTGTGAAGCTGTAGTTCTCCCTACACAGAAACAATATGTTCAACGTCCATTAGATGAAGGTGTGTGTATTTTTAGGTCATTAACCTTGAATAAAAACATCATAGTATATGAAAGATATTGGGTTGTCAAATAATTGTGGAATAATATATTTTAGGGTAGTAGAAGGAACATAATTTGAAGGCTCTTGAGATAAGAGGATACATCTTAATCGGGTAACTCCTTTTGGTTTGTGCCAAAATGATTCATTAAGAATATTTATGCCCAAAGGAAAGATTAAATGTGATAGGGAGTATTTTTTTGAGTATAATTTGAGATATTGGATGAAATAAAATTTTTTGAGAGTTGTGAGGACTGTGTAAAGGTGGTTTCCTTTTATAAGAATGGAAAAGTACTAATTTGGAATTTCTATAAAAAAAGTTTGGTGTTCACATGTTATTACCTAAAACATGTCATATAAAACAAAACAAAATAAATAAGGAAATTTTTATGGAAAAATTGAAATAAAATCGGTTTTTGGAATGTTTCAAGGTCATTTGGACCCTTAATTTCAAGGTTTAGTCCCCAATTAATCTTTATTTGTCCTTAACTATTGTGATTAATTTTTATATCTTTTACTAATAATTTTGGTCAAAAGTTATCATTGGAATATTAGAATATAAATATTAGATACAATAAAAAAAATTATATGATTTTTGAAATTAAAATCACAGAAACACATAAGTTAAGATTAGTGATAATCTCGTAGACTCGACGAAGTAATAGGGTTTTAAAGTAAAAAAAGGTCAAACATTTGTAAAGATTTTATATTTTGTTTTAAATTGAAATTGATTATAATTATTAACATTGTATTATTAAATGTATTTGTTAATATGACCTTAAAATATATTTATTATACCATTTAGAATTAATAATTAATTAGAGAAAAGGTAGCTTGTGACTAAAAAGAATAATTTTTCATTATTCCTCCAGAAATTATGTTTCTGTGAAAAATCAAAAAATTCCCCATAGGGTAATTTCGAAATTCATAATTAAAAAATAATGTTTATTTTATCACATTAAATTTTTAAATATGTCTTAAATTAATTTTATTATTGAAAATCTGTCCATTCAAGAAAACGATATTTTTAACATAAAAGGAATTTACAAAAAAATCTCATCTTTCAATACCAATATGTTCTATTTATATAATATAATTATAAAAAATATTTGGGAAGTAGTTTTTACTATTTATATAACAATGTTCAATTCTGACGTTGTATTTATCTCCTTTAATTAATATATATATATAAATATTTTTCATAGAAACTCTGTATTGTGTGCATCATATGCCAACACGATGTTGCTTACAATACAAACCATGTTGGTATTGCAAGTAGCGCAAACCAAGGTAATATCATGTTTGAAAGAAATATTTGACTTTGTGATTATATATATATATATATATATTTCCAGTGTGATTTGAAATAAAAAAATATTGAATGGATAAATTAAATCGTGAAAAAAATAATTATCAAAATCATGTGGTGTTAAATTCTACCGCACATAAAATAAATTTCATCCTCCAAATTCATCTAGTTTATAAAAGTATTAATATTGGAATTTTTCATTCATAGACACTAACATCTTAAAAATAGATTCTAAAACTATCCTCAAAATGGGAAATTTAGAACCATAATGGTTACCCTTAGTAACATAAATCTGGGTTTCTATGAAAGATAACATATATTGGGAGTGATGATTGGACATGGAGAAAAATGTAAATATTTATAGGAAGTGATTGAGGTCATCAATAACAAATAATTTAATGATTAAAGGAAATTTTAGGGCCTCAAATTCATAAATCTGTGCTGATTCTAGAATCCATAGGTTCAATAGAATTTAAGGAATTAGAACACCTTTTTTTGATCACTTTCAAAACATTGAGTAATCATTGATAAATTTATGTTAAAAAATTTTCATTATTGGGTTGTGCTTTGGAAAATTTCTAATAAATTCATTACCACATGGATTGAATGTCTAGAAATTAAATTTGATGAATTAATCACTAAAATACACTTTTTAACACATCTTAAGGCCAATAATGAATAAAATGTCTGACAATTTTCATTTTAAAAAACAACATCCCTTAATCGATAAAAAAATAAAAAGAAACACTAATAGTTAATCATAAATATTAATTAATTTAAAATATATATACATTAACAAGGGCATCACATAGGCCAATAGTATGCATTCAACCCTTATCCTTCTTCGGCCATGGTTTCAAGACCTGCGGCCTTTCCAGACATGATTGGTTGTCACAAGACATTAATGATGTCTTTTTTAAATTTAACTAATATAATATATAAGATATACATCATTGAAATATGTTTAATCACTGATTATCATTTTAACCATGTTTTTTTACTCAAACATAGTCCAAAAATTCATCCTATGAATCTAAACATAATCTTTTCATGAATATTTAAACATATAACGCTTATCAAAGGTGAAAATCCCAATATTTGGAAAGAGAGTCTCTAAATTATATTAAAATTGATTCCCATTTATTAAACAATGTATCTCTTGGGTTTCAGATTCAAACCATGTGAATACCCTCATTGAAACATGGTAACAACATGAATTACCATAAATCCTTTTAGAAAAAAATTCATGCTTCCTCATTCCAAATTATATTTGGTTTACTCCTTTAAGCCATAAATGTTGTAAAATTATTTACTGGTATCATAAACCACATATAAACATGTCCTTACTTAGTTATAAGGTAATAAGTACTGTATGATTTAATTATTCATATCCCATGTATATTTATCCATAAAAATTTACCTTAACATAAAGAACGCGTTAAGGGATACCTTCCCCTAGTAAAAATGTTAAAATTCACGAGATAACATTTCTTGTTCATGGTGCCCATTGAAAATATTCATGTAAAACCTTAGTAACAAAATTAACTAAACCATAAATAAAAAATTCTAAATTCTAAATTCTTGAATCCAAATACATAAATACCTCAATTACTTGATCCTTAATCCATTAACAATGACAACTCATCCAATTACATAATACATATTAATTTTCTCATTTCATCTGTAGTCTCATCATTATCAGCAATGTAACCACTACATATACCAACTTGCTGGTTCCCTTCAGGATATTTCATCTTGGGACATCGAGATGCATAATGACTATTTTCTCAATACATAAAATAGTTATCCTTCAATGATTACCTAGAGAGGCCAATGTTTCCATCCATTTCATTAACCGAACACTTCATTTTTATCTTTTAGTAACATTGTTTGGTTGTTTATAATCCATTGTCAAAACACCTTCTTGTTCCTATAAGACATTCACATAGGCAATTCTTTCCAAATTAATGACACTATGTAAACCAAAATGTCTTTCCTCCATGGACACCATTACCTGAACTCTCAGAAAACTCCTTCTTTATTTTCTATGGGGACTATTAGATTTAGTTAAGGTAAACATTGTTAATCAAGTTTCTGTGAAAACAAATTAGTATTGATCATGAAATCTTTCACTCAAGTGATCATCTGACCTGACTGGTCATCATAAAATCATCCATACCAGTCATTATTTTATCAAGTTCCATATGGTTCCCACTATTGACTAGAACAAGAAGTAGAGTAAGACCATTACTTATCATAGTAAAAAACCATATTGTCTAGAAAAAATTAATTATTTGATATCTAAATTAGGATACCTTCAATAATGCATGACATATTTTATTTATCCTATGTTATTAATAGCTGATAGATATCTAAATCCTTCATGATAGTGTGTGGAGAGTTTGTGAATTCCTAATGAATATCTCAAAGAAGTGTCAAACTAGGTGTGCAGAAAAGATGATTGTTTTATACCAAATTACCAGGAGTCAATCCAAAAACGTCTTATTATATTTTTTACCCCTAGGTACATCTCTTCCAGAGCTATGATACCCCAGAATTCCATGATTTTATTAAAAAATTAAATAAGGCTATTTCGTGATCAGGCACTCAGACGACATGCAATTCTAAGTCCCAGAGTTCTCGGAATGTTCCATCAAAAAATGGTAAGTTTTAAATAGTGCATGTGAGAAGTTTTCTTGAAAAAGTGGAATTACACCTAAATAGTTACCAGATAGGAAATAAAAGGGCATTGTTTCATTTATTATGGAAGGTTTACCCTCAGCGCAACATATGTTTAGTCGACGTAGGCCTCTAGTGAGAAAACCCGAAAATGCCATAATCATAAATAAAACAATTAAATAAAATTATTATATTTGTAAGAAAATTATAACTCAAGAATGGTGACACATATTAAAATTTTGAGACCATCGTTAAGCTCATGATGGTATTCCATCATTAGGAACAACCTAACAGTGGCCGGTGCAGGCCAACAGGGGATGTTAGTTTTCAGTCGTAAATAAAATAATTTTGTAACAATTATTATGTTTTAAAATCCATGTAACTTATAAATGTTAACTTGGATTTGAAATTTTAGAGTACCATTATGCACATAAAGACATGTTACCCTTGGGTGGAGCATAAACTCGACTGGTGTGGGTCAAGGGTGAAAGATATATTTTAAACTTTTTTAAGAAAAATAAATTGGTGTGTGTGTTAGGTTTTCGAAACATATAAACTGGTGCCCCTATTGGAAATCTGAGGGAACTGTTTCATCCAAAACAACAAAATTGCCTTTGAATGGACATAACCTTGACCGGCATGGCTCTGGGGAAAAAGATAATTTTGGAACTTTTAAGAAAAATATTAGAAAAATATAATTTTTTTCAAAAGAATTTTTTTTTCTGCAACACAGTAATGAATCAAAATTTTCATTCCATAAATTAAATAGTATAATGACCCAATAGTGAAGTGTAACAACATGAAAAAATATCATAATTGAAATAATGGAACATGTTTTTATTTTAATGCATTAATACATTGGATAAATGGGGATCAAAATGTGTAACTCCTCGAAAACATCGAAGATGAGAATACTCTCCAACAACGAACAATGAATTTCAGAAAATCTCCAGTGGAAATGACACACCCTGAGGAATTGGAGTGGATAGCAACAAATTCCAATGGAATCCCCAAGAAAGGATCACTCCAATTATAGACCTCCTCTAGGTTGGGGTTTCATTGACGTGATTTCTTTTCTTCATTCTAAAATTAAAAATGCAGATCAGTTAAAGAACAGGATGATCCACTGATCACTTGTTCATGTAGGATGGTGCCTTTTTCTTATAATTATCATATCAAGATTAATTATTTTTTGATATAACATCTATCCCAAACCAACCCATGTATAAACTCAAATGCGGATTGTACCGACCGAAACAAACAAGGCCAGAGCCCCTCCGCCTTGTGCGTTCTACATGTTTGAACATTTGGAATGTCATAAAAAATGCTTTTAGGGATTTGTAGGTATAGCTTCACCCCATAGAGGCTGTAGGTGAATAAAACATGATTAATAAACCATTAGAGCAGACCCAGTGGTCCATTGAAGGCACTGTAGGCAGTGGATCACGATGGAAGTCACAGGCTGGTGGCGGCATGCCATGACGGCGCACCAAGGGCAGAATTCACAACAGAATCAGGTTGTAGTGAGGTAGAAGGATCCACTAGTGCTTAGTATGGTGGCTGGAGGATAGGTAAGCAGCCCCTCAGCAGCGTCTTTGGGAATCCTACACCACACGAGATGCAGCCCTCTAAGTATATGTGGTCGAGCGAGCGTGTGTGAGAAACAAAATGTGGCCGGATTTACTGGCCTTAGCATGTTGAACTAGATGCCATTAGGAATCCAGGTTAAAGGAGGCCGACACCCTAGTTGTGCACCAGATCAGGGAATGCAAGCCGTGCAGCTACACAACCAGTGACAGAATCCAAGTTGGCATACTTCTATGAGCTCTTCCAGTGAAATAACATTGGGCTTCCAAATGGCTTGGGCAAGGAACAATCTGGCCTGCTGGTTGTGGGTTAGGATGGATGGGACCGTGTCTCAAAGAGTCCCAGCGGGCTTCACCCCTAGCCAAATGGGGCAGGCTCCAGTAAGGCCTAATGGGCATTACCTGCTGCCCAGGCTAGACCACACTGGCCCATACCAAACCCGGGTCTGGTTGGGATAGTCAATCTAGGCTGTGTCTTGCGAGACCCATGGGCTAGGTTGGTCAGGTTGGTCTGATTGGGTTATACCAGGCCCAGACCCAACCGACCCCTATTTACTAAAACACCAATATCTCAGAAATATGAAGACTGATTAACATATAACGACCCATAATTTACATACATTGTTATTGCTTCATAATTGAAGCACACTAATTACAACATATAAACAATCCATGAAAATACTGTTTAGGAATAGTGTCTTTAGAAACTGGGAAACATAAACAACTGGTTCATAAAGCATCTATATTATCTCCAATTTATTTAATCATATCTAGAGTCCCTTTTGGAATATCCAAGTTAATAACCTTCTTCCTGACTAGGGGAAAGAAAACATACAAAAGGGTGAGCTAAAATTCTCCGTAAGGGTATACAAAAGAAATATCAATCACATCATATTCATAAGAACATAACATTTTGGAAATCATAACATGCAAAAGAAATCATTATTTCATTAAATGGGATAAATAATAGGAGTGAAATATAGACCCAATAATCATAACAGAAAACATGAAACTTTTTGTCATACACACATAATCATAGAGAATCATTTCATAGTATTAAAGACTCATTTCCAAGACTATCTAAGAAGACAAAGTCCATTTCTGAACCGAGTTCACTCCGCGTTTCAGTACTGTTTCTCTGAACCGGAATAACCTACCATTCTAGCCATGTCTATCTCAGGAGATATAATTATTTAACCAATGCATTAGAGGGAGATATAGGTCCCACCAATCTCATAAGGATACCATTCTTATGTTTGTCACAAAATCATAAATCATATATCATAGCATAACCCATGTAATAAAAATGGGATTCTTAATCATCATGCCATCATAACAGAATCCATATAAGATAAAAGGACATCATAAAAATAGTTCCATCATAAAATAATCAAAACAATGTAAAAATAGGGATAGAAATAGAACCCTTTATTATCTTTGATGGAAAATAATTTTGATAAAACACTTGGACTCCATTCTTGAGGAAAATATCCTTTCTACTTCAATTTCTTTCCCTTCTTAACATGTCATATAATTATAAACTAATATAATTTGATTAAAAATAAACATGAAAATTATTAAAGGATGATTCATGGAAATAATGTTCTAAAAATCTATTCATGCTGTATAATCTAAACAAATATTCTTCTCGTACTTTGGCCAGAAAATCCATAAAGTACCTCGTACGAAAAATGAAAAAATATTCCTTTCAAATCTTTTACTAAAAACTCAACGAAGGGTAAAATTGGATTTAAACCATTTTTGGAGGATTTAAATAATATTAAATATTTAATAAACATGGATATGGATGATAAATATTCCCCAGAAAATTCTGAAGTAAAAACAATCTCGGATAAAAATTGATATTGTGATATTTTCCCTTACCTTATGTCTGATTTTCTTCGTAAGTGTCCAAACCTCCTATATAATGATTTAAATAATGTCATTGACTTATTCAATAATAATAATCATTGTTATGATGTCATATATGGTCATATTATTATCTTTTTATTAGTAATAGTTCATTGCTACTTGTTATTCGGGTGTTTATTACTTTTTGTTCTTATCCGTGTTTTGTCGAATAAATTCTTATTCTTTTTTTAGGTTATAGATGCCTCATTTCAAGAATGGTATTATTGTAATATATATCATATTTATTAACTAAATTCATTTATATTATCATTATTCAATGACGATCATGGAGAAAAAGTCGCATCACATCGTGGAGATGGTATTTCGTACGTACGCATGAGAGATGGTATCGTTTCCATGATAGTGGAATTGTATTGGAGTGTATTTATACTATTTAATAATAAATATCACATTAAAATAATCATATATAGTTAATATATACACCATTATACCCATCCAAGTAAGGTGGTGGTGGAAAACAGATTACACCACGGTGTGGAGACTGTATTCCGTACGTACGCACGCGCAGTGATTTCATATTCCGTAGGATGGATAGAAGGTGAAATAGGGTTGTTTAATATTTATAATAACATATCAGTATATGTGTGACACTGATGTTATTACTTCATAATGAATCAAATAATTAATAATAATAAGAAGAAATAATGTTGAAAGAATCGGTAATAGACATTACCTCTTATTTGAAGCGCCTCTTCTTAACCTCCTTTTTCGGCACTAAAGATGGTATTTGAAGAAGACCATAACCTCTAATATTTTTCTAGGGAAGTCGAGAAGAGAATTTTTCAAGGGTTGGCCAATCTTGATGGCTCAATGTTCTGTGAGGAGGAGAGGGAGGAGGTGCCCTTTTATAAGGGAGGAGAGGGGCACCTTTGGAAAAACTAAACATATTATTTTATTATAAAGTCATATTCGGTTTTTAATAGCTCCAAATTGATTTATTTTAAATCTAAAGTGTGTATGGGTATAAATACTCTCAATAAATATAATTTACACAAGTTTAGGTTTCTATTTTAACATTATCATTTAGATTTGACATTAAGTTAAATAATTTTACTTTTACCCTCTCTTCTTGTTTTCTTACACTATAAGGATAATAAACTTACTATAACAAGTCAAACGAACCCAAAGTTTTTTATTATTAATATATAAAACCTTATCTAAGTATTTTGTCCGAACCATTGATTTTTATGAATAAAATAACAATTAATATTATAAAATAAGTTTTAAAACTATTTTCTGTCTATTTTGACACTATTTGGTACTTGATTTTTGTGAAAATCATAATAGCATTATTATTTATAAAAAAAGTTAATTAAATCAATAATAATATGTCATATTAACATATAATATTAGTTTATTTCATTAAATATCTTAAATTACATTTATTTCTGTATTAATAACATCAATTATGTTAATATTTCATTAATAAGATAATTACTGCATCATCATTGTGTCATAATTAAATTAAATTATTAAATGTATAAAAATTATAATTAAATTAAAATTATTTATTAAATCTTTGTTACTTTCTAATGAATATTTATAGTCAAATTTATCTTATGTATAACCCTATATTAAAAATGTTTTAGTTATTAAACATTGATTTTAACTATTTTAACTATTCTTTAAATAAAATAATATTAAATGTCCTAATCTAATCCAAGTAGGCATAAATGGTCATATTTTTTTCCAAATTTTGCTTTTTGTCAAATTAGACTTATCCAATAGAATTAGTACATGTTTTAGGGTAATAATAATATCATTTTTACCATTAATTGCCCTATTTACTATTAACCGTGGTAAAAAAGGTAAAACGTTACTACTTACTAAAAATTATTTTCATCTCATTGAACATCATTTTAGTCCTTTATATTTTCTGTGGCTTTATAGATTTTAGAAATTCCACTCACAGAAGCGGTAAAATTATGTTTTATGTGAATTTGAAAAATCTCCTATGAGGTGGGTAAATGACGGTGAAACGTTCAATAAAATTTTTATATATCTAAAATTATTATAAAATCACTCCAATGAATTACATTGAACATATATAGGTATTATGTATCAATTTTGACCAAAAATAAATTTAAATAAAATAAATAATAATTTAAATAAAAAGTCAGTTTTTAAATAGTAACCCAGTGTTTTCACTATTCATCAAAAATTGAATGTTTTTAGCAAAATACCAAAATTTAACCAAAGGATAATTTCGATATTCTGAAACCAAAAATGAAGTCCTTTTTTAGAAATAAAATTTTAAAAATTTCAGAAAGAGGGTATTACTATTCGTAACAGCTAGTTTTAATAATATTTTAATAGCATATCATTGTTTAGTGAAACTCGGTATTGCGTACAATGCAAGCTATAGAGGAAGGTCGTGACTGCGTGTATAGCAAGACAAGATAGTGTTGTGTGTATTGAAATATTCTTATGAGGATTTATATAACATAAAAACAATAAAAAATCTTGGGTGTTACATTCTACCCCCCTTAAAATGAATTTCGCCCTCCAAATTCTTGACTTTGAAACAAAGAGATGAGGATACCTATACCTCATCATATCCTCAATCTCCCATGTAGATTTTTCTAATTGGTGGTTCCTCCATAAAACTTTCACCAAACGAGTGGTCTTGTTTCATAGTACTTTTTCGCTATGATCCAGAATCTCTATCGGCAGTTCTTCATAAGAAAGATCTTTCTCCAGCGGTACAACTTTTGAGCTGAGTACATGTGAAGGATGGGGTATGTACTTTCTTAGGAGAGAAACATGATACACATCATGAACTTGAGAGAGATTTGGTAGAAGCGCCAATCGGTAATCTACCTTCCCAACACGATCCCACATTTCGAAAGGACCAATATACCTAGGGCTCAGCTTTCCCTTCCTTCCAAATCTCATTACTCTCTTCCGTAGAGATATTCGTAAGAACACTTTATCACCCACTTCAAACTCTAGGTCTTTTCATCGGTTGTCGGAAAAATTTTTTTGTCGACTCTGAGTTTCTTTTTTGTGTTGTTGAATAGATCTGACCTTTTTTGCCATCTCATCAATAAGATCATGTCATAATAGCTTTCTTTCCCCAACATCATCCCAACATGTTGGTGTCCTGCATTTCTTTACATAGAGAGCTTCATAAGAAGCCATCTAAATATTAGAGTGAAAGCTATTATTAAAAGAAAATTACACCAAAGGTATGTGTTGATCCCAACCCCCTTTGAAATCCATAGAGCAAGCTCTCAACATATCTTCTAGAGTTTGAATTGTCCTCTCAGACTGGCCATCTGTCTGAGGATGATAAGAAGTGTTGATACTCAACTCTATATCCAGAGTATGCTGATGACTTCGCCAAAATATTAAGGTAAACCTCATATCCTGATCAGATATAATGGAAAGTGGTACTCCATGCAATCTTACCACTTCCTTTACATATATCCTGGCATGTTGATCCAGAGAGAAATCCTCTCTAATAGCAATAAAATGTGCAGACTGTAAGATGATCAATTATGACCCGGATAGCATTATTGCATTTGAATGTTTTAGTAAGTCTAGTGACAAAGTCCATAGTCATGTTTTCCCATTTCCTTTCGGGTATGGGTAATGGTTGTAACATCCCCTTAGACATTTATCTCTCAACTTTAACATGGTGTCAAACCATGCATCGAGAGACATATTCAACAACATCTCTTTTCATGCCATCCCACCAGAAGTACTCTTTCAGGTCCCTATACATATTTGTGATTCCAGGATGAATAGAGAATGAAGAACTATGATCCTCATCCATAAACTCATTCTTTAATTCTAGGATGGGAGGAACAGAAACCCGATTCCTAAACCTTATTATCCCATCACAATCAAGGTTGAATTCAGGAACATTTCTCACCATCTTTTGTAACTCTACATCTTCTTTCTGTGCCTCTTTAATCTTCACATGTATAGATGGTTGAACATTCATTTGATAAAGATAAGATTTTTCCCCTTCCATTATAATTTTGAGATCCATACTTTGAAAATCCATAAATATTTGATCTTTTGTGATCCTCATCATGGATAAGCTAGCATGGTCTTATCGAATTAATGTGTCTTCCACCTTGTTTGCTTTCCTTTGTTGGTAATGAATTGGGCAGTCGTGATCCTTAATCAACTCCAACCATCTTCTGTGGCGCATATTCATTTCCTTTTTTGTGAAAATATACATTAAACTTTTATGATCAGTATAAATATCACACCTTTCTCCATAAAGATAATTCCTCCAAATATTTAATGCAAATATTTCCGCAGCTAAATCCAAATCATGATTTGGGTAATTTTGCTCATGGATTTTCAACTATCATGAGGCATAAGATATCACCATATCGTTTTCATAAGAACACACCCCAGCCCCTTCTTGGATGCATCACTATAGATCACAAACCTTTCTCCACTATAATGAAGTGTGAGTATAGGTGCACTGAATAACCTTCTTTTAAACTCCTTAAAATTCTCTTCACATTCCTCCGTCCACACGAACTTAAATCCTTTTCGAGTCAACCTGGGGATTGGATTAGATAATCGTGAAAAATATTTCACAAAACGTCGATAATACCCATCCAAACCAAGAAAACATCATATCTAAGTTATTATTGTTTGTCTCGACCATCTTTCAATAACCTCTGTTTTTTCTAGATCCACAGATATCCCCACTTTTGAGATTATGTGCCCCAAAAATGAAATTTTTTGAAGCCAAAATTCACACTTGGTAAATTTTCCATAAAGCTTCTCCATTATCATGGTCTTCAATAAAATTCTCAAGTGATCTTCATGTTATTCCTTTCTCTTTGAATAGACAAGAATATCATCTATAAAGACTACCAAAAAATGATCATGATAGTTTCTAAATACTCTATTCATCAGATCCATGAAGATAGCAGGGGCATTAGTAAGACCAAATGGCATCACTATAAATTCATAGTGTCCATACCTTGTACGGAAAGTCATCTTTGGTATATCCTCCCTTTTTAACCTGAATTTATGATACCCTGAATGAAGATCACTCTTGGAAAAGTATTGAGCTCCGCGTAGTTGGTCAAATAAGTCATCAATGCGTGGGAGATTATATTTGTTCTAGATAATGATCTTGTTAAATTCTCGATAATAAATGCAGAGTCTCATAGATCCATCTTTCATCTTAAAAAATAGAACAGGTTCTCCCCAAGGTGAAACACTAGGGAATATGAATCCCTTATCATGAGTCTCTTGGAGTTTCTTCTTCAAATCCTGCAACTCACTTGGGGCCATTCTATAAGGTGTCTTTGAAATAGGCAAAGCACCCGGTATGAGTTATATTGAAAAATAAACATCACGATTTGGTGGAAGACCTGGAAATTCCTCTAGAAAGACATCATCAAACTCTCTTACAATTGAAATATTCTTAATCATGAGTTTCTCTCCAACAATATGAGATAAATAACCTTAATTTGGGGGAATCAAGACCCATATGATGGATGAAATTTCCACTGGAAGGTTATGTTCATCCTTGCATCGATGGACAATCATAGATTGATCTGGAATATGAAATGTGACTTCCCTTATTTGGAAATTGATATGAGATCCATATAAAGAAAACCAATACATGCCAAGAATCACATCAAATTACACTATATGAAGTATCACATGAATTGTGGGAAGCACTTTCCAAAAAATATCAATCGGAGAAGAATTATAAACTTTTGATGCAACTGTTGTGCCATTAGGAGTTGTCACAACCAACTCAACTTCTAATTGTTGATGTAATATGGTGATACCCTTAGAAAATTATTAAGAAATAAAATAGTGGGTTGATCCAGAGTCAAAGAAAACATTCGCTACTTTAGAGTGGATGATAAGTGTACCTTTCACCAGTTCATTATCATACTCCACATCGCTGATAGATATTGCATGTCACATTCCCTTGCCTTTAGCCTTAAGAGTTTATTCATGTCGATCATCATCAAGAACCCTTGGATTATGGAATTGATTAACATAATTCCCCATTTAATTTCACTTGAAACATTAAAGTGTAGGAGGTTCACTCTGTGTTTCCATTTATTTGTTCGCATCACTAGAAATATTCTTGGCATCATTGCGGCATTAAAATTCCCAATGTCCTCCATTTCCTCATTTGAAACATTTACTTGTCTATTTAAGACAACTCCCTCTATGTTTGTTTCCACACTTTGAGAATAAGGGAAAACTCATCTTCTTTTCAGTGTACTCTTCATATTTTCCTTTGAATTACATTTTCCTCTTATTATCAAAACGATATGACTGATGGGTTACTCCAATCTCCAACTCAACCTTCAGAGCACATCGAACAATTTCCCCGTATCTATTGATGTCCCTTATGGATAACGCCCTTCTAAGACTTGGTTTTAATCGACTAAAGAATCTATCAATATTACACTCAGGTTGGATAATAATCCCAGAAGCGTACCTTGCATGTCTTGTAAAATTTTCTTCGTAGGTACAAACTGATTCATCATCCTTTTGCTTCAGTTCAAGAAACTCATTCTCCATCTTTGTTCTAAGAATACGAGAGAAGTACTTATTGAAAAAAAAAATTCATGAATTCGTCTAATTACATGGACTCAATTTCATCTCTTTTCCTTGTATTCGTGATAAGATTCCACCATTGACTAGCATCACCATCCAAACGATACACTGCTATGATGAATTTGTCATGTTCAGAAAAATGAAGAAATGAAAATATCTTTTTAGTAGTACTAATCCATTGTTTAGAAACTAATGGATCAGTAGACCCACTGAATGAAGGTTGACACAGCCTCATGAAGGATTCAACAGAATGTTTCTCATTCCTTTGCTCCTTTGGAAGTCCTGCATGATTCATAGCTTGAGAAGGTTGTGTGATCATGGATAAAAGATTTTGCATTCTAGCTCCCATTATGTTTGGTTGCAGAGGGGGACAATCATTACATTGCGGTCACATTCCACATTAACACGGTTCCTTCGGGTTCCATCCATTGACTAAAACCAAAAAGAATTGTTTGAGCAACACTAATTATATTAGGAAAACCACATAATCAAGAATAAAATTTTACACTTATGGTCTTATCTTAGGTTATTCATGGCCATTTCTAAAACACTAAGATTTTCTTCAATTCTTAGATATATCCTTAGAATTATTAATAAGGCTTTTTCATCCTAGTTTCAAAAGGTTGACTATATCGTTCCTCTGATACCAACTATAACAACCCATACTTTACATACATTGTTATTGGTACAAAATTGATGCACACTTATTACAACATATGAAAAAACCATGGAAGGTCCACATAGGTATAGTGTCTTTAGAAATAGGGAAACATAAACAACTGGTTCATAATGCATCTACATTTTCTCCCATTTATTTCAACATATCTAGAGTCTCTTTTGGAATATCCTACTTAAAAACCTTCTTCCTGACCTGGGGAAATAAAACATACAAAATGGTGAGCTCAAATGCTCAGTAAGGGTAAACAAAAGAAAAATCAATCACATCATATTCATAAGAATATAACATTTTTAAAATCATAACATGCAAAAGAAATCATAATTTCATAACATGGGATAAATCATAGTAGTGAAATGTAGTCCCAATAATCATAACAAAAAACATGAAGCATTGTGGCATACACACATAATCATATAGATTAATTTATTAGTAGTCAAGACTCAATTCCAAGACTATCTTAGTGGACAAAGTCCATTTCTGAACTGAGTTCACTCCTCATTTCAGTCCGGTTTCACTAAACCGGATTAACCTGTCGTTCCAGCCATGTCTATCTCATGATATATAAATCTTTACCCAATGACTTGGGGGTCATATAGGTCCCACCCATCTCATAATTATACCATTCTTATGTGTTCCATAAAATCATAAATCTTACATCATAGCATGACCCATGTAATAAAAATTGGATTCTTAATCGTCATGCCATCATAACACAATCCATATAAGATAAAAGGAAAACATAATAACAATTCCATCATAACATAATCAAAAAATTGTAAAAATAAGGATAGAAACTAAACCATATATTATCTTAGATGGAAAATAATTTTGATAAAACACTTGAACTCCATTCTTGAGGAAAATATCCTTTCTACTTCGAAAACATTTTTCCCTTCTTAACATGTAATATAAATTTAAACTAAAGGAAGTTGATTAAAAATAAACTAGAAAAATTTTAAATTAATCCTCATGATAATAATGTTTTAAAAATATATTCATGCCGTATATGCTAAAAATAATTCTTCTCATACTTTGGCCGAAAAAGTCAATAAGTACCTCATACAAAAAATAACAAACAATTTCTTTAAGATATTTTACTAGAAACTCAATGAAGGGTAAAATTGCATTTAAAAAATTTTAGGAGGATAGATATAATATTACATATTAACGAAACATGGATATGGATGATAAATATTACCCAGTAAATTCTGAAGTAAAAACAATCTCGGATAAAAATTGAGATTGCGAGATTTTCCCTTACCGTAGGTCCATTTTTCTTCATAAGTGTCCGAACCTACTGTATAATGATTTAAATAATGTAATTGACTAATTCCCGAATCATACTTACTGTTATGATATAATATATGGTCATATTTTTAGCTTGTTATTAGTTATATTTCATTACTACTTGTTATTCGGGTGTTTATTACTTTTTGTTCTTATTCTTGTTTTGTCAAATAAATTCTTATTCTTATTTTTAGGACATTGATTCCTCATTTATATAATGGTATTAGTGTAATATATATATCATATTTTTTCATTAAATTCATCTATATAATCATTATGCAATGATGATCATGTAGAATGAGTCGCATCACATCATGGAGACGGTATTCCATATGTACGCACGAGCTATGATATCATTCCGATGATTGTGGAATTGTATTGGAGTGTATGTATACAATTTAAGAATAAATATCACTTTACAATAATCATATATAGTTATTCTCTACTCCATTATAACCATTCAATTAAGGTGGTGGTGGAAAACAGATTTCACCACGACGTGGAGACTGTATTCCGTACGTACGCACACACGGTGATATTCATTTTTTGTAGGATGGATAGAAAGTGAAATAGTGTTTTTTCATATTTATAATAACATATAATTATATGAGTTATACTAATTTTATTACTTCATAATGAAAAAACCAATTAAGAAGAAGAAGAATATGAAATATTGTTGAAATAATCGGTAAGAGACATTACCTCTTCTTTGAAGCTCATCTTCTTAACCTCCAACATGGGCACTAAAATGGACTTTGAAGAAGACCATAGCCTCTATAATGTTTCTAGGGAAGTGGAGAAGAGAAATTTTCAGGGGATGGATGATATTTACGGCTCAACGTGGTGTGAGGAGGAGAGGGAGGAGGTTCCCTTTTATAAGGGAGGAGAGGGGAACCTTTGGAAAAACTAAAAATATTATTTTATTATAAAGTCATATTCGGTTTTTAATAGCTCCAAATTGATTTATTTCGAAGATAAGGTTGGTATGGGTCGAAATAATCTCATAAAATAGAATTTAGACAAGTTAATGTTTCTATTATAACCTTATCATTTAGATTTAACTTTAAGTTAAATAACTTTACTTTTACCGCGTCTTCTTGTTTTCTTACAGTATAAGGTTAATAAACGTAATATAACAAGTAAAACGAATTCCAAATTGTTTATTAATAATATAGATAACCTTATATAAGTCTTTTTTCTGTACCATAGATTTTTATGATTAAAATAATAATTAATAGTATAATATTTTTTTCAAAACTATTTTATGTCAATTTTGACAGTATTTGGTACTTGATTTTTGTGAAAATCATAACAAATGATTAGTTCTGAAAAATATAATTAAATCAATACTAATATGTCATATTAACCTATAAAATTAGTTGAATTCATAAAAAGTCTCAAATTACAATTATTTGAGTATTTATAACATCAATTACGTTAATATTTCATTAATAAGATAATTACTGCATCATCATTTTGTCATAAATAAATTAACTTATTTAATGTCTAAAAATTATATATAAAATACCATTACTTATGAAATATTTTTAGCTTTCTAATTAATATTTATAGTCGAATTTATCTTATGTATAACCCGATATGAAAAATGTTTTATTTATTAACATTTGATTTAAACTATTTTAACTATTCTTTAAATAAAATAATATTAAATGTCCTAATCTAATTCAAGTGGGCCTAAATGGTCAAATTTTATTCCAAAGGTTGATTTTGGTCGAATTAAACTTATCCAATAGAATTAGGTCATGTGTTAGGGTAATAATAATATCATTATTTTCCCTTAATTACCCTATTTACTTTAAACCGTGTTAAAAAAAGTATAAAGTTACTATTCACCAAAAAATATTTTCACCTCATTGAACCAAAGTATTGTCCTAGATATTAACCGTGTCTTTCAGATTTTTGGAATTCTACTCACAGAAGTAGTAAAATTTTGTTTTATGTGAATTTTCAAATTCTCATAGAAGGTGGGTAAAAGAGGGTAAAAAGTTCAATAAAATTTTTATATATCTAAAATTATTATAAAATGACTCCAATGAATTAAATTGAACTTATATAGGTATTATGTATCAATTTTGACCTAAAATAAAATGAAATAAAATAAATAATTATTTGAATAAAAAGTCTGTTTTTAAATAGTAACCCAATGTTTTCACTATTCATCAAAAATTGAATGTTTTCATAAAAATACCAAAATTTCACCCTAGGATAATTTTGATATTATAAAACAAAAAATGAAGTCCATTTTTTAAAATAAAATTCACAAAATTTCAAAAAGTGGGTATTACTATTCATAACGGCTAGTTTTAATAATATTTTAATAGCATATCATTGTTTAGTGAAACTCGGTATTGCGTACAACGCAAGCTATCGAGGAAGGGTGTGGTTGCGCGTAAAGAAAGACAAGCTAGTTTTGGGTGTATTGAAAGATTACTTTGATGATTTAAATAACATTAAAACAAAAAAAACCTCGGGTGTTACAAAACGAGCCTTTTGTGGCATTAAAACCATAGCGGTGAGGCTGATCACTGGGAATAATCTAAGAAGACAATAATGGAAGTTATTATATAAGAAATTTATTGAGGAGAATTTTCTCCTAGAATCAAGCGCACTACATGAGGAGATCCTGCGACTAACTATGACATGAAGACTTCTGATAAGGGACCCTGTGTGGATCAGCTACGATGACCAATGTGGGAAGAATCTTTGTGTGACCTGACAGGCCAATGCTGGGGAGCATATATGTCTGATCCAGCAGAACCATGGTATTCATTTAGAAGGAGTACCTCATTATAATGGCCAAGGTTTGAAGTGGCTTTGTGTGACCTGGTAGGCCCAAGGTGGGTAGTGGCTCTATGTGACCCATCATACCAACGGTACTCATCAGGGATGAGTACAACAATATTCCATGGAAAGTTGGAAGTGGTTATGTGTGACACGACATGTCTATGGTGGGGATAGGCTTTGTGTGACCCCACATACACACAACACAAATTAGGGAGGAGTACCCCAATATCCCAAGGTATTCAGGGATATGACTGGAGGTCTTTATTTCTATACTCTAGATTATAATTGTGTAAGATGACTCTGAGATTACATAGTGTACTTGGTATACTCTCCTAGGTGGTGTACATTGTGTACTTGGCATACCCTCCTCAATGGTGTATGTAGCGTACGTGGTGTACTCTCCATAGTTTCATACTTAGTGTACATGGTGTACTCTCTCTAGTGGCGTACATAGTGTACACGGGGTACTATCCTCAATAGTGTACTTAGTATACATTACGTACTCTCTTAAGTATTGTACTTAGTGTACTTGTTGTACTAATAGTACCATGGGCATACTCTCCATTATGGTAATTCCTTTATGGCTTGGGCTTCCTACTAAGTGTTGTATTACTCACCCATGAACAGGCTTCGCCCACACATGTCAAGTCTTGTTTAGGTTATTCATGCATGAACATAGACCTTGGTTGTCCAGGACCTGGTAGTTCTTAGTGAGACGAGACAGACAAAAGCTTCGACGGAGACTTTGGTGGTCTGAGACTATGTCGTTCTCAATGATATGATTAAAACAGATTTACTACTATGGCTATATGAAGTTACCCTTCACTTACCCTTCATGTAGGGTCTCAATCGGATGGATCATGGTATTTGTACATTCCTTTGTGCTTTTGGTCTTGTATATTTCCCCATTTTTACATTGATTTTATGTTGTGTGTATGTGTATTGGATTAAAAGAAAAATGCATTCCCATTTTGGATGTTACTACCCAGTGCCAGTCTCCATCCACAGGCTTATGGAATGTGGGATTGGGGTTATTCACAGCACGGGCCCTAGGGGATGGGTAATTGAGAATGTGTTATTAGAGTGGTTGGTTCTACCTCAAAGATAGAGAGTATGTTGTTTTGTTTTGGGAAAAATTGTTAAATGTATTATGTTCGACATTCAGATTTAGGGATTCTAGTATGGTTGTGGTGCTGATGTATCTATACATGAGGACCTTAAATAATTATTTTTTCCATTATACATAAAAACACTAGATGCATGAATCATATAATAATTGAGTGTTTCCCCGTGTTATTTTTGAATTATAGTCACCTCACTAGGTATAATATATTAATTGTGATTCATATTGATCTCTTTCAAGATGGCTCCATGTAGAATCCCTGTTAGGATTCTAATCTGTGACTGTGAGGATGGTCCATAGAGTGATGAGGCTTTAGTACATGGATCGTTTCCCAATATGGAACCTTCGTGTGGTGTCCCAGATTTTCCTCTGGTCATTGGTTAGTAGTTACTACATGAGATACCAGTAAAGGACACATATTGGAATTGTGCCTTACACATGTTTCAGTGACAGAGACTCCTCGGGATCTAAGGAAAGATCGACTCACAGGTGGCTAAATACTGGCATAAGGTGGTGACTGAGTTTTCCATCTAGTTAGGGCCCCATTATATCTGAAAGTAGTCCCAATAGAAATCCTTATATGTGGTTAAGCAGGGAGATGATGGGGTTTAGATTACATTATAATAAGATGAGAGTACTTTTCTGTACACATAGATTGAGAACCTCTCTCTGAGAAGGGGCTCTCCTAGTAAAATCTAAGGGCTATGCAATCCTAAGATCTTATGTATCTTCAGTGGGATGACATGTAGATAGATGGGTATTCATCGAGGCATACAGACCCTTCTAGGTACTCGATGAATACATTGTAACTACTGTTTCAAGGCTCAAACTTCTGAGTGAGATGTGTTTAGGGAAATCTGATCTAGAACTATTCCTCTGTACATTCCTTTTTACACTAGGGTGCTAGAGAGAACCAGTGAGGTTGAATGTTCATTAGATGTGCAGAAATAGTTAATGGATGTCAGCAATGGGAAAGCAGGATTCTGACGTTAGTCTTAGAGACATGGATGTGTATGAGGACGCCTTTATAGAGTAGGTTCTATGACTACCTCCCTGTAGAGAGGTTGATTTTATGCCTGGATATGTACCCCAGGATGACACTGATATATACAACTGCATATTAGATGGCTTTTATAGAGCCCATAGAGCTGAGTGTATAGTAGGAAGACTCACTGAGGAAGGGCTTACAAATACCCAGTGTTTGAGTTCATGTGTTTATTATCATCCCCTTTAACCAAAATGCAGTGGATAACGAGTATCCACAACCAAAGGGATGATGAACACAATAGATCAGTTTAAATATTCGACCTTTCATGTGGATGGAAGGGTGCACATAAATTTTTTAGTAGTTAAGAGATTTTTTAAAGAGTTCCTTGATCTTTATTTAACAATATTAGTCTTCACACATACGATGTGGTGACATTACCTTTTTTGGAAAATGATTCATCATCTACGATGACAACTACAGTCTCAATTATATCATTTCTCAAAAGGATCTGAACCTGACATAGAGATGTTGGATAGAGTTCTTCTAGGACCATGACATCGATATATTCTATACTATTATGAAGGAAAACTTGGAGGAAGATGCACTCAATAGTAGGATTCAGTTACAGCTTCTAAGTGAGGTGACAGAGCAGCTAGTCGTGATGTAGATATCCTTTGTGGATGAGGATTGAAAATCATACCTTCAGTTGATAACTGTCACTCCCCCGCCCTAATAGTGAGTTATGGAGGTACAACCTATGGATGTTGACACCGAGTCTCGATGTTATAATTTTTCCTTAGGACAGGCTCTTGATAGATTTTCAATCAGATTGGAGCCCATCATCCTTTTTATAGGACGCATAGTAGTACTAGTGGCATTGTGAGAGGAGATTTTGAGGTATTTCCATACACCCCATTTGGCATTGCATCAAGGTTATTCAATGATTTACTAGGACCTATAATTTCTATATTGGTGGTTAGGGATGAAGAAGTAAATGGTAGAGTTTGAATATAGATACCTCACTTGTCATCAAGTGTAGGTGGGGCACCTGGTTCCAAATTGTTTGACACCAGCCCTTAGAGTGCCGATGTTGATGTGGGATGGAATATCAATGGATGTAATGATGGTTTTACCATGTTTTTCTACTAGACACAATACCATATGGGATATCATTGACCAATGTAGCATGCAGGACCATTTACTAACTACCTAGAAGAAGAGTTTAGTAGATGGAATAGAATGCCTCTATGTGCTAGATATTTGATGATTGGGTGACTTTTCTGGAGTTTCTGGAAGATTTTGACGATCGATAGGGGAGGATCCATCATGGATGGTCAATTCCTCTAGAGCATGTTTGTTGGTAGAACATGACTCTCTAGGAGAGAACATGGAAGCAGGAGGCTTAGATTCATGCATCATATCCCCTTTTTTGATTAGACCATATTTTGGATTACGAGGATGTAAATCTCTAAAGGATGGAGTAATGTAATCCCTCATAATTCCATGATTTTTTAAAATTAAATGATATTATTTTGAGACCAGGCACTGAGATGGTATGTGCTTCCAAGGCCCAAGGTGCTCAGAATGATCTGTCAAAAAATGTTATGTTTTAAATAGCACAGGCTTGTGGTTTTCTTGAAAAAGTGTAATAACTCTTAATAGGGTGCCCATATCAGAAATATTAGGTCATCATTTTGTTCAGGATGGAGGATTACCATAGGCGTGACTTATGATTAGTTAGTACATGTCTCCAGTGAGAAAACCTGAATATTTTATAACCATAAATAAAATAATTAAAACAAAAATTATTTTAGATTCCAAATTCTTATAAATTATGAATGGTGACACAGATTGAAAATATCTGACCATTATCTAGCTTGTGTTGATATTCTTTCCTTAGGAAGAGCCTAACGTAGGCTAGTGCGTGCCAATAGTGGATGTTAGTTATTGGTCATAAATAAAATAATTAAGTAACAATTATTTTATTTTAAAATTATTAAACTCTTAAAGGGTAACTCAGATTGGAAATTTGACAGTACTGTTGAGGTTGTGGGGGCATGTTTCCCTTAGGTGGTGCTTATCCTCGACTGGCATAGGTCGAGGGTGAATGATAGGTTTTGAACTATTTTTATGAAAATTAAAATGGCACGCATGTATAGTTTTGGAAACATCAAAATGGGTGCCCAAATTGAAAATATGGTGGGTCTATTGCATCTATAATGACAACATTACATAATTATATACCTATCCTCGATCGGTATGGGTAAGGGGAAAATTTTAATTTTCAGAAGTTTTAAGAAAGAAGTAAAATATTCATCAAATGATTATATTATTCAAAAGAATTGTTTGGATGTAAAGAAATGATGAGCTGACTATTTTATTTCATAAATTAAATGCATAATGACACATTAAATGAAGCATAATAGATATGATATTTCATAAATGAAACAGTGTAACGAAGAGATGATGTAGTGTAACAGAAGCGACCTGACATGTTTTTTATTTAACGGGTTAATGTGTTGGAGAAATGGGGTTCAAAACATGGAATTCCTCTGATGAATCTAAAGTGATAATTCTACCCAATTAAGAATGAAGAATTTCGGTGAATCACCAGTGACATAAACGCACCTTGAATAAAGTGTCAAAAGAGTTATGAAAACCAAAAAAAATCCCATAGATGGATTTCTCTAATGACGAACCTCCTCTCGGTAGGGGTTTCTTTGACATCTTCATTCTAAAATGATGAACACAGATCATCCCATGAATAAGTTGGTCCAAATATCTCTCATTCTTGTAGGAGGGCATTTTATTTTGGAATTTCGTATAAAAATTAATTGTTTGGTTCATAGAACTTTTTTACCAAACCTATCAATGTTTAATAACTAATGTAGATATGTAGGATAACCTGAATAATGACAGAGTTCTTCCACCTTGTGCGTTCTTAATGTCTAAACCTTCAAAATGGTAGGATGAAGGTTTTGTAGCATTAGCAGGGAAGGTGTCACCCTGTGGAGGATAAATGCATAAACATCAGGAAGAATGAACCATCAATGTAGACCTAGTGGTCTGTGGCATCGATCGTAGGCTTATGGCGGTGCTCTAAGACGGTGTACTGTGGGAAAAAGCTACGGCCGGCTCGGGCCGTGGTGGGGTAGCATGAGGCGCTAACACTCGTGCTATTGACTAGTGGATAGGGACATGAACCCTGAGTTGCTTCGATGGGAGTCCCACACCGCACAAGCTATGGCTCTTTTTTGGAATGTTGTCCAATGACTGTGTGTGATAATGAAAATGAGGCCGGCAAAGATGTCCATGGCTTGCAGAACTAGATTCCATTTGGTAACTAGGCTGAGATAGGTCAGCCCAATGGTTGCGGTCCAGACCGCGGTGTTGATGATGGGAAGCTACGCGACCCGGTCTAAAATCAAAGCCAGCCAGCGTCTGCGAGCGGGGCTGGTGAAATAACACCAGGCCACTGTGCAACCCAGACTTGGTACTAACCAGCCTTGTAACACCCCAAGATTTTATGAGATATATTATTTTTAATATATTTCATATCTTCTGTTATACGCTACACGAAGATTATCTTTCACTATATGCAACACCGTATTAGCTTTCAGTATACACAACACTATTCTTGGATCATGTTACACACAATTTCAAGTTCGTTTGATCGTAATTATTCTACGCAACATAGAGAGAGTGTGTGTGTGTGTGTGTGTGTGTGGTTATTCAATGTAAAAATGAAATATGGTTGGATTTTGTTACATGAAACATTGAAGTAGTCTTTCACTACATGCAACCCTGACTTGTTTTGAATTGCATGAAATCACAACCTTCCCCGATAGCGTGTGTTTTAAGCAATACCGGGTTTTACTAAACAAAGATATGCTGTTATAATATTTTTATTAACTAGCCGTTATGAATAGTATTAAATAAATTTTGAATTTTATATCATTATTATTCATCTTACAAATTTTCTAGAACATGGTATGAGAACAAAATACTTTTTTTGGGTAAAATAAATATTTTATAAAAAATGCAGTTCTACCGCCTTTTGATGGTGCACCTACTTTAAATATAGTTTTTGACTTGTTCATAAGTTTAATTTTACAAAATATAATTCTTCTTTGGAGTAAAGATAGAAAAATTTAAATTGTATAATGTTTTTATATTTTTGACAACTTTCTTATTTTGATGAATAGAAAAAACACTCTAAATTTTACATAAAAACAACTTTTTTCAGCGAGATAGTTTGTGTGGTTAAATTATAAAATTAAATTGTTTTAAAATATAAATAGAATATATTTTAACCATTTAATATAATTTATTTCATTATCATTGATTTTATATTGAATTCTTAGGTTAAATCAATTCAATCTTTTGCAATGTTTTAAACAAAAATTCATTTTTTTCGACAACAGGATTATTTTTAAAATTATTACTGAAACTTCTTTGATTTGAATTAGGAAAAATGGATTACATATTTGGAATCAGTAGGTCCAAATTTTTTTAATAGTCTAATTTTTATTTTAGGTCATTATGAATAATAACTACGGTAAATTTTATTTACCACAGTTAAAAGTAAATTAGGTAATTAAGGGTGAACATAATATTATAAAATTACCCTATAACTTTTATTTATATAATTTGATGATTATATTTCGTCCTAAGGCATATTGGGGTCTAAATGGAATCCATTGGAATGCACTTGGATGTGATTAAGACCATTAATTTATTTTATTTTGAAGAAATTGAAATATGCCTCACTCAAACATTAATATATAGATTATTTTTAATATAAGGTTATACAGACTATAATTTCGATTTTAAATAATCATTTGAAAGAATTTTTTTTTTATTTATCATTCTAATTTATTTGTAATTTTTAGGAAATACTAAATTACCTTAATATCTTATAAATTAATGATGTTGAAATTATTAATTTAGTGAAAAATCAATAATATGGTTATTTTTAAAATAATTATAACTATCAAAAGGACCAGTAACATAACCAGTCCTTATTGATCGAGTATATATATACCCTAATAATCCAAGGGTAGATGTGAGGACCATTTTAAGCCTTATAAAACATATTATAACATTTATATTATATTATTTTAAATGATTTCAATGATGTCACCTTCATAATTTAATAAATATATCAATTTAAATGTTGTGATAAGAAGATGATAAATTCAAGTAAAAGTACTATTATGAATTTTATTATATTTATCATCATTATATGATTTTATTTTTAAATTTTTTTCAGCAAATAAGTATATTAAATTATTATACAAAAATGTTGTAGTAATTATTTTATTAAGAGATATTCTAAATAAATGGTTTTAAAAATATTAAAATAAATAATATATGAAAAATTTAATGTGCACCATGATTTTTTTATGAATATGACATGCTAGGAATCTATTATATATATTTTTTCAAACATTTCGTATGTGTGTATTTTATTTAAATTCAAATAAAAAATAGTGTCAAAATTTACACTATTGATATTTTATAAAAATAACATATTATTAAATTATTTAAAATTCACAAAAATATTTAAAAACATTAAATTAAAAATTATATAGTCTAAAAGATTAAAACTTATTCAATTATGGAAAATTTACAACATTTATGTATGTATTAATAACAATTTAAAATTTTGCATTTTATTAGCACAAATAAAATTAAATAGATTAAATAATGATAAATCAGGTTGATAAGTTTTAAAATAAACTAAAAACTTGTATCAATATTATTGGTTGATGGGATTACAGCCCTATCTCATCTCATCTTCGAATTGAATCTTTTTTTGAGGTTTTTATGTGGGGTTTCATTTTATTATTAATTAATATTTTTTAGGATTCCAAAAGTGCCCCTCTCCTCTCCTATATAAGGGAACCTCCTCCCTCTCGTCCTCACACCACGTTGAGCCATAATGCTCGGTAGACCCATGAAAATATATCTTCTTCACTTCCCTAGAAACCTACAAGAGGTCCTGGGCTTAATACAAGTCCAAATTTAGTTCCCTAAGTGGAGTTTAAGAGGAGGCACATGGAAGAAGAGTTATTCTCTTCTACCAATTCTTTCAAGTTTCTTTCTTCTTTATATTCCTCTTATTTAGTTTTTTCATTGTAAAGTAATAAAATAAGTGTCAAAAATATACATATATGATATTTTAAATATTAAACAAACCCATTTCACCTTATATCCATCCTATAGAAAACGAAATCACCACGTGTGCATACGTACGGAATACCGTATCCACGCCGTGGTGTAATCTGTTTTTCCACGACCACCTTACTTTGAATTGTATAATGGTGTAAAGAATATCTATATATAGTTATTATAATAACATACTTATTCTAATATATTATATTATCCATTCCAATTACATTCAATAATTATTGGAACGATATCATCGCTCGTGCGTACGTACGGATTACCGTCTCCAGGACCTGATGAGATTCATTCTCCATGTAAACCATTCATGAATGATTATAATGTATATATAATGAATAATAAGGTTATATGTAACATAATAATTCTACTGGATTTATGTATATATATATATATATATAATCTACTTACTTCGATTGAAGTCAATAAGGTAAATAAAATAGCGTTCATGCATACGTAGGACCTACCGTCTCCATGAACAGGGTGTTTCATTTCATTTATCTATCTAATATATATATATATATATACTGAATATATATGATATATAAATATTTTTTTACATTCTGGAAGTAATTAAATCATGATATATGTAATAATAATATCAATAACAACAAGTCCAAACATGTACAATAAATAAGACGATTTTACCGAAAACACTGCTTTAACATAGAATTTACAGAAGAATGGGTAATATAAAGTCATAAGTCTACCATATATGATATAATAACAATGAATGTGATTCTGTAATAAGTCAATGACATTATTTAAATCATTATACAAGAGGTTTGGATACATACTATTCATATCGGACATAAGGTAAGGGATATTTTTCAAATCTCATTTTTTACAAGATTTCTTATACGTAAGTATTTACTAGGGTTACATTTCAAAACCATGTTAATAAAAATGTTTTTCATAAAGTGTTTAATATTATTCCATTTATTTTAAAGTCATTTTTACCCCTATTTAACTTTTACATTGTGTTCTGGAAGGAATATTTCTTTTGGTTACCATATGAGGAATTTTTTGACTATTCTGACAAAAGTACGAGGAGAATTTTTTTAACTCATAAGACATGAATGAATTTTTATGATTTCATAACGTATTATTTTCAGGAATATTACTCTATATGATTTTATGATTATTTTCAGAAAAATCCTTTTCTATTAAAATACAATGGCATTTTTTGAAAAGAAATTTATTTTGAAGAATAAATGATATTTTTCTCATGAATTCATTTCAGGTGTTTTGTCAAAACTATTTTCCATATAACATGACATTTTTAGTATGATTATGTTTCCTGTATAATGTTCCTATTTTTTACATGGTTTGATTCTTCTTATGATGAAATGATATCCACTTGTTTTATATGGGTTACGTTATGATGGGATGATGTTTATGAAACACCTTTTATTCTTTGGGTTATAATGAATGATTTATGATTATTTTTTTGGAACAAGTAAGAATGATTTAATTAGGAGATGGGTGGGAACTATATCACACTTCAAATAATTGGGTAAAGATTTATATCTCATGATATAGACAAGTCTGTAAGGATAAGTTAATCCGGTTCAGTGATACAGAACTGGAACAACAAGTGAACTTGATTCAGAAAGGGACATTGTCCACTAAGATGGCCTTGGAAGTAATGCCTTGGCTACTATGGAAATCAAAACATGTGATTAACGGTTTCCACAATTACATGTTTTATTCCCATGATTTTAATCAAGATTAATGTTTCTTTATGATCTATGCCTAACGTACTACCATGTTTTTTGTCATTGCTCAAGATTTTGATGTTTAAACATTGTGTTCATGTTTCTTAAGTTCAAATGTATATGATTTTTTTTATTTTCTCCATTATTACCCTTACTGAGATTTTGAGCTCACCCATTATATTTTTTCTTTTCCCGAGGATATAAAGAAAGGTTTGAGGTATGAAAAAAAGGGAATGATCGTTAAGATCTTTCACCACGATTACAACATTATATTCCGAGTTTCCAAAGAAACCAAACTGTTATGGTGATTGAATGTTAGTTATTGTTATGTTTTAAGTATTCCGCAAAAGTAATGTAATGTCCATGTACGTCAAGCTTTGGGTCTCTATAGGCCTGCTGATTTCGAGTTGGGATAGATGAGACCAGGTCACCGAGCTACCAGTCGGGCTGGACCCCTGACTGAATTGGGCCGACCTACACCTAAATAGGGTTGAGTTGGGTCGTTCGAAGTAGGCCAGGTCCTGCGAGACCCATGGGTCGGGTTGGTTAGGTCGGTCTGACTGGGTCAAACCTTTCCAAGATAAAACCGACCCTTGTTTACTAAAAATCCAATATCTCTCAAACCAAGCATCTTTTTAATGAGACATTTATGGAATTGGAACCATCACGGTAAGACAGATCTTCTAGAATACTCTATGTAAGATTTCAAGGATGTGGCAATACACTGAATGGCTTGAGGAGTAGTTTCTCCTGGAATTAGGGGAACCATGTACGGAGATCCAATGGATTCCTGAGACCCCAATATTACAGATAAGTGACCATATGTGAATCAAATAAAATAGAAAATGTTTGATGCAGCTTTGTGTGACACGACTAGCCCATGGTGGGGAGTGGATAAGTGTGACCTGATAGAAACATGGTACTCATCAGAAAGGAGTACGTTAGTTCAATGGCCATAGTGGGAAGATGATCTATGTGACCCGACAGATCCATGTCAGGGTGCGGCTTTGAGAGACCCATAATATTCATGATACTCATGAGGGATGAGTACCAAAATAGTCAAAGGCTAGTGGGAAATAACTTTTTGTGACCTGGTAGGCCCATGATGGGGAGATGCTCAATGTGACCCAACATACCCATGGAACTAATTAGGGATGATCACCCCACGAAATCAAGGTGTTCAGTGATACAATTTATGGTATTTCATTATATACACTATATTATACTTTCCTGAGATGACTCTTTGTGTACATAGTGTACATGGCGTACTATCCTCAGTGGTTTACATATTATACGTGGCGTAATCTCCTTAATGGTGTACATAGTGTACTAGGAAAATAATACTCAGTGGTGTACTTAGTGTAACTGGGGTACTCTACTCAGTGGTGTACTTAGTGTACTTGGTGTACTCTCCTCAGTGGTTTAATTAGTGTACTTGGTGTACGCTCCTCAGTGGTGTACTAATTGTACCTTTAGCATACTCTCAATTGTGGTATTTTCTTTCTGGTTTGGGGACACTACTTATTATTGTACTACTCACCCATACCTGGGCTTCGATCGCAAGTGTCAAGTCCCGAGTAGGTGATCGTCCCTTAAATGGAGTCCTTGGTAGTCCTGGACAAGGTGGTGCTCAGTGAGATAGGACAGAGAGATGCTTTGACGGAGACCTTGGTGTTTTGAGACATGGAAGTGCTTAGTGAGTTGGGATGTATGGGCGTACTACTATGGGTATATGCAACTACACTTCATATACCCTTCATGTATGCAATAGAGTAAATGAACCAGGGTTGTTTTACTTTCTTTTGTCGTTTTGAGCATGTATTCTTGCCCTTTTTCAATTTAAATTGTGGTTTGGGGGTTGTATTACGTACCCAATGTACTTTCAGTTTGTGTTGTGTGCATGTGTAATGGTTTAAAGAAAATTCATTCCCTTTTTAGGATATTCCGTCTCAGTTCTAGTCCCCACCACAATCCTATGGAAGGCGGGGTTGGGGTTAGTCCTGAGATGGGACCTCAGGGACGGGTCATGGGAAGAGCTAAATCAACTAGTAGTATTTTGACAGGGATGTATTTCATGGAAACCACTCACTCTATCCCTTACCAAAATTCCATGAAATTTTCCTAAACATTAACTCATACATATACTTATCCATAAATACATCCCTAGACATATCCTTAGAAATAAACCTAAGGATATCACTAAGGTTTTATCATCCTTGTTTCCAAAGGTTAACTAAAACTTTTCTTTGATAACAACTATAACTACCCTCTCTTTATGGAAATTGACACTACATAACTTTTACAGAATACATAAACATTATACAAACAGATTCCATAATACCATATTTAGTTTAGAATCATTGGAAACATGGAAACATAAACACTAGTACAAATGTAAGATATATCATCTCCCTCTAGGTTCTTCTTGACTAGAACCCTTCTTAGACATATAAAACATAGTACATGTCGTCATAGCCTAGGAGAAAGGAAACATAAAAGGGGTGATCTCAAATTTTTAGTAAGGGTAGAAAAGGGTGATATGTAAGAATAAACATGATCATAATGATATGAGAATGTGATTATGAAAATATAAGATCATACCTTGTGTATCAAAGATCATACCAAAGATCATAAAATAATCATTAGCAGTTCATAAGACATGAATCATAATGAAAATGATATCATAATCCATGAAATCATAATGTAGTTATAAAAATTGAATTATGGCTATAAAAAAGCCTATAATATGATTTCCATCATATCTAAGGCATCACTGCCAATACCATATTATTGGAAAATGTCCTTTACTGAACCGAGTTAACCCCCATTCATGCGATGTATTCTTGAACCATGTGAACCCTCATTCAAGCCCTATATTACTGAACCGAGTAAATCCTCATTATAGCCATGTATTACTGAACTGAGTAAACCATTGTTCTAGACGTGTATTACTGACCCGATTAAATCCTCATTCAACATCTATATTAATTAATTTAGTAAGTCACTATTCTAGCTCTATGTTACTGATTTGAGTAAACTATATTTCTATACATGTCTATCTCATTAGATATAAATATTTACCAAATGTATTGGAGGGAGATATAGGTTCTAGCAATCTCATAATGAAATTATACATACATATTCCACAATACATATGATAACCACTAAAAAATGGCTATAAAAAACATGTAAACATATCATAACCTATGGAAAGAGATATTTTTCGTAATCATCTCACCAAAATCATAACATCCAAAATAGAAAAATATTTCATATACATATAATACATGAAGGAGAAATGGGTTTCATAAAAACTAGGACATTAGGAACAACTCAATCATATAATGTATATCAATTGAACCATTATATCATTTTTATAATCTATGAGTAGCATCAATATATGTCATCTTTGATGGAAGGTAATTTTTAAATATCCTTTAAAAATGTTCTTGAATAAAATATCATTTCTGTATTGAGAAAGACATTTTAAAACATAAAACCATTTGAAAATTAGTTTCACAGAAAATAGATTTAAAACTTATAAAGAAGACATGAAATTATTTTAAATACATTTTTCCTTGAGAAATTTTAAAATAATCTTCCAAATATTTTAAAAACATTTTTCATCAAAAACACTTGAATAATTCTAATGAAATAATGAAAATTATTTAAATATAATTATTTGACAATACATTGTAAACATACAAAGAACTATTTAAAACGTTTTGAAAATAATTATTCCTGAAAAATTATAAAATAATCTTTAAAACATATTGATAACCATTTCATTGAAAGAAAATTAAAAACATGTAAATAAGGCATTAAAAAATTGAAAACAGTGTTCCATGAAAACATATAAATTATGATTGAAATAATTTGGAAAAAAATTACTTTATAAATATCTTTTAAAAAACATTTCTTTAAATATTATACTTTTAATAAATTCCAAGGGATATTCAAAGAAATTACGGCGGGTAAATCCAGACATGTTGTAAGAGTTCAAAAGAACAACCCTTTTACACGATAAAGAGGATAGAAAACTGACTAGTTCATGAAGAGATAATAATTATTTTTTGATGATATTGGTAAAAGACAAGAATGGTAAAATTATATTTTATATATTATAAGTTAATTTTATAATATTCTTGGTATCCGTTTTTAGAAAACATAGATTTCTCGACGTAATAGAGGGTAATGTTGCGAATTCCTAAAAACACTTTCATAACTATCTTATGTAACAAAGAGTTGAATATGGTACCAAAATATTATTTTATCATGAAATAAAAAAGGATAAAAAAACAAATGAATATTCATGAGTTATGGATCATAATATTTCATCAATGGAATAATAAACATAAACAATCTCCGAATGTGATGAGATTGTCTAAGTAAACTATTATAACTCTGTAACTTGGGATCATACTATCCTTGTAAGAAAATAAAATTACATGAATATTATGATATAATGAAAATCATTATATTTATTATATAACATGTAAAATGGATGTATATATACATCTAATAAGAGTTTAGGTGGATAATAAAACATGAGTCTCAAAGAAGGAAAATTGTGACAAAATTAATGGTGATATTAAAAGGAATGAGTGTTTAAAATATCATGTATCTCACAGAAAATAATGGTGAGAATAAATAAACCTTACCTTGTGTCTTCACTATGTTCGTACATGTACAAGATTCATGTATAACATATATATTTTTATTATATATATTTTACATAATAAGATTAAAATTTATATATATATTACTATATATGTTTTGATTATTACTTTGTATTAACCTCTTGTTAACTATCTTATGTTAAGGTTTCTAATCAGGTAATATTCACTTTGTTCTTCGCTTGTGTCTTAATTTGGTACATCATTAGTACATATATTTATATCATGATTCCATAATGTAAACCATGATATAAATACCACTTATATATATTATATCTGCATTGTATTAATCTATAGACTATAGGAGTTCTAACTACAATACATCATTCATGGAGATGGTAATCTGTACGTACGCAAGATCGCAGTTTCCGTTTTAATTATTGTATTGAGTGAATGTATATAAATGATATATATATATATCTGTGTGTGTATATATATATATATAAAATTATTCAAGTCGAATAAGTATATAATATATATAAAATAATTTTATTAAACCCATCTTTAATACATTCCATGTCAAGTGTGAATCAATCAAATCATTTTGAGTTCGCGGTAGTCCACACTTCCTCCAAGGAAATTGTCGTATTGACACCAAATGGAATATAAAGAGATATGTGTTGTAAAAGAAATAACGAATATTAAATACATAGTAAATATAATATATGAAATATATTAACATAGTGTACTTCATAATGGTGACCATGACTAGTGGTAATGAAGAAATAAACAATCATAGTTTCATGAGGAAGTAGTCTACCGTACACAGAAACAGTATGTTCAAAATCAATTAGATGAAGGTGTTTGTAAGTGTAGGTTATAAGGTTTTCATAAAAAATCATAGTACATTTAATATACTTGTTTTTTAACACAATAATAGAATAAGATATTAGAGGGGTAGATAAAGACAATAAATGGAAGTAGTTTGTGATAAGACGCTAACTGTTAATGAGGTAACTCTGTTTTGTTTATTCTAGAAGGCTTACTTTAGAAGATTTATGCCCAAATAGAGGATTAATGGTCTAACAGAGGATTTTGAGGATTCTATTTGGGAATATAATATAATAACATAAATGTTTTGAGATTTTTGAGGAATGGGTAGAGGTGGTCGCTTTTTATAGAGATGGAAAATGGCTCATTTGGAATTTCTAGAAAGAAGTTAATTATGCATATTTTAAAACTTAAAGTCATAAAAAATAATCGAAACCCAATAATTGTAGTTTTATGGACTGAATATGGACATAAAATTAGTTTTGGATATGTTTATGGTTCATAGGGCTCATAATTTTAAGGTTTAGTCCCAAATTAAACTTAATTTGGCATTAACTAATGTGATTAATTTTAATCACTTTTACTAAACATTTTGGTCAAATATTAACATGGTATTATTAAACTCAAAATATTACAATGAATACAATGGTTTATTTAGGACTTTTGAAATTAATATCACAAAGGTATAAAAATTAATATTACTGCTAATCCTAAAGACAATATGAAATAACATGGGTCTGAAGAAGAAAAATGTTCAAAAGATTATTATGATTTTATATTCAGTTCCAAAGTGAAATTGATTCTAATGAATTAAATTTTATTATTTTATATATTATTTATCTAATGTGACATTAAAATATATTTATAATATAATTTATAATTTAAAATTAATTAGAAAAAGGGAAATTTTAAACTAAAAACTATATTTTTCAATATTTATAAAAAATGATGGCTCTCAGAAAAATCCCAATAATTCACCTGAGTATAATTTTTACATATTGAATTAAAAAATGATGTTTATTCTATAAAATTCAATTTATTTATTTGTATAATATTTATTTTATTATTAAAATTTATATATTAAAGAAAAAAATATTTGTAACATAATAAGACTTTACAAAAAATATCATCTTTCCTTATCAATATGTTTTATTCCTATAAAAAATTATAAAAAAATATTTGAGAAGTAGTTATTAAAATTAATATAACATTTTCTAATGGTGAGGTATAATTTTTATCTTTTAATTAATTGTTTATATATAAATACATTTCATAGAAACTCAGTGTTGTTTTCATCACCTGCCATGTCGATATTTCTTACAGTGCAAGACAAGTTGATATTGCATGTAAGGAAAGACAAGTTGGTTTCACATTTTAATGGAATGTTTTACTTGTAGTTTGTATATATGTATATATATATATTTATTTATTTATTTAATTATATGAAGAACTATTTCTAGTGTCATGTGAAATAAAAATAAATATTAAAAGGATTATTTAAATTCTGAAAATAAATTCCCAAAATCTCAAGGTGTAACATAATATCTTTTCTTCATGTGTTCTAGGGGATATGCATTTTAGATCATTCAGAAAAGAGTTTTTAACATTCATAACTATAAATAAGGGAGTATGTCAAGTCACTATCTCACAAGGGATACAAATTTCATAATAAATGATCTCACATACCATGGTGCCTTTATCTAGGTTGTTTTATGGAATGAAACCATTAGAGGAATTGAGAATTGGTCTAACTCCCCAACCCATGCATTCCTGGATGGGGTTAGAGCATCATCCCAACCCAACCTATGGGAGGAGCCTCAGTCCTTTACCACACCACCAAGACATGTGAAAAATCTTATATATATATCTCCACTCAATTGAAAAACCATATGCCAACCAATATTAATAATGATCATGACCCACAACAATCAAAATGGGAATAAGAATTATTCCATGACCCATTTAAACATTCCATTTACAAAAGATTTCAATTAGGTCAAATTTTCATTTCTTTTTCCTAACATCATTAAAAAATTTCTTAACTTCCAACGAATTAACTCATTTATCATAGTCAATTATCCCCATATGTTAACCCACATAACCCATTCATCATTTCACTTGTAATAACTCCCTTATTCATTGAAAAAATAAATCATAACCTTTTGGCACATTCACATTGTATTTCCTTTAACCAATTTTGAGGTCAAGACAAAATATCCAATATAAATTAAACACATATATACACGACAACCAATTTTCCATTATTAATCAAAAACTAATCAATTAAATTTGTTCATATTGGGATATATTTAAATAAAAGTCAATTTCACACTTAAATATTTTGATAACCATGTTCACACCCCAGGGGTGGCCCTAAATTTGTAGTAATCCTTAGTTTATTCTATGAGGATCAAGAGGGTTATAATTGTCATTTACACACCCATTATATCAAATCTCTCAAATGAAAACAAGAATACAATAAGTGAAGAATAAGAAAACAACCTATTATCCACAAATCTATATAAAAACTACAATATATAACTTGTATAAAACCAACCTTAAATACGAGGATGAACCCACTCCCAATCATGGCCTTAAATTCAAGTTCAAGAAACCCTTAAAGATTCAACCTATGATCCACTAGAAAAAGAGGGGTTTAGGTCTTCTGAAGAAGATAACCCAAGATAGAATCCCTAATCCAAAAATAAGAATCATGTTGGAGATGAGACTTACTTGAGGCTACAGTTAACAACCAATATGGCTCCAAACAACCAAGAATCAATGGAGATCCACCCCAAGTATACGTGGTTAGTGTGGTTTTTTCCTCAGTGTTGAGAGAAAGAGAAATGATGGAGAAATAGGTTAGAGATCTAAATATCTCGTAATAAAAAAAATGTAAATTTTCAAAACATTGTTGGGCAACTCTTTTTTCCATACATTTTACCAATCTATGTGCAAACTATGTGCTTGATACTTTCTAAAGGGAAAAGGTCACATGAATAACTATGGATCTCATCATTTTTTGACTACCCGTTCACTAACCATGGGTAATTACACTCTCCAAGGATGCACAGTTTTTTGGGGGAGGCCTCACAGTTTACTTAGTTGTGCGCCAACTGTGCTTCTTGCAAAGGTTCCTGAGTTTTCCTTACTTTCTTGACCCAAAACCCCACACCACCTCCAATACACCCCTTACTCACAATAAACATGTCATTAATAAAAACAATAAAAATAAAAATTGAATCAATGGAATACCTTTATGAAGACCAAGATCATAAAAACGCCCCATCTTATAACATCATATCCTCGAGCCACATTCTTAAGCATCACTAAACATCCATCACATTCATAATCATCACTGAACTTCCACAAAAAAGGATATTAGGACACTTGAACCACTAATCCATTTACCTTATCAAAGATCCTCATTTAACATTATAATTATACCACAAAATTCACACCAATTTCCAAGTCTACAAAAAATACTCCAGCAGCACAACCTAAAAAAAGAAATAGATACTCCTCAAAGAATGCATCAACCTAAAATATTAATCAAACACTACAACTAAGTTGGAAACATAGGAAACAATTCACATTTACAACACGCAAGAACATATCACTGTGTAGGAACAAATTGGCACACGATCAATCTGATCCTCTTCGCAACTCATTACCAGAATCATGTGGCATAATTTTACTATGTTTTTAAAAATCTAATGGTGACCCACACTTGAAATCACCAAATGGAGAAACACGGAATTTCCATCCAAATTTCCTAACTCATATCGAACCAACACTCATGTCCTGATGATCCCATTCCATAATCATACATCCAAATTCTACCAAACTCTCAGGTCATGAAACTGATTAAACTCATTGTAATTCTCATTATCAGGGTCAACTCAAGTAAACAGTGATCACTAAAATCCCTCCCACCTAAAACTCTGATCATGTCACCATCCAGCCATGTTAATGTTATGGTTCTCTCCACCGTATTACAGTATTTGTCACTCCCACTATTGATAAAATACCACCAGGATCTCATCTCAACTTTTACATCATACATAACTTGTTCCCAAATACCAGAAGATGAATATCCATATAGACTACTCCATGCACTAGCCTCCAACCTTGCCATTGAAACCCCTTGGGAGGACAATTTAAATAAATTAATTTTAGGAATTATATTATATTTTCCTCACTCAATATCAATATTTTTAATGGAACTTTAAAATAAAACATCAAACTAGAGGTGGATCACTCTCACCACACCCATTTATGTTTACCATATCAGGTTTTAATATCCTGAAATAGCTTGTCCCAGAACACCCATCTTCCACTGCTATCAGGCGACTCATTTTTACCATCCTAAGGAAATTGGTGACTTGAATCCTATCAATATCATTAAATGGGTCTATAGAGATCATTTAGTGACCTATGGTAGAAATCCTCTATCATGGCATCACTACCCTCCGAAAAATTATCGAGCTCCACTAACCCCATCAACATTACCAACATGAGAACTCCCATCATTAATAATCTATCTAAAGAAGACTAGTTTCTCATTTAAAACCATTAGAAATTTTGAAACAAACTTCTCACCAAAAAAAATCCACATATAGTGATTTAAAAAATCAAAAACATGTCCCCCACTCCTAGTTGATTCGAGACATCCTCGGTCGAGTCATACTAGCATACTAAGCTTCACTATTAGCATGAAAATACATTATACTAAGCTTCTCTATTAGCATGAAAATACATCCTCAGGTCTTACCTCCCCTCTTCAATAGATTTAACACATGGATTTATAATTTTTGTTTGGAACTACCTTGATAGAAAAACCACCAATTGGCTCAATCAACCTCCATAATCAAGGTCCACCTACCCCTCTTCATATGAACCCAATGAGAACCTCATAGGTTTATCATTGGAATCACAGTGCCCCTATATCAGCTCAATGTTATCCTCCAAACATCCAGGACTGACTTATCACTCCCCACCTTAGGAGTGTTTTTACCATATAATTCCATGAGGAATTCAAACCACTAAGGCTCACAACTGATCACAAGACTAACCCCAAATCAGAGACATAGCTATCTATATGCTCTAGAACAATAAAAAACATCTCTCAATGTCTGTTCAATGATTTCGTGAGAGGCACCCATGGCATTCATCGACCCATGGTCTATCCTGAGGACCTTACCCAAAACCATCAATGGTTTACATCCCATCATCCACCTCCACATATACGCCCCCCAAGAGTATAAACTCCATGATATCCTCATCCAACAAAAATACCTTTACATTTCTAGGAATAAATACATATCTTTCTTTGAATATCTATAATAATTTCAAGATTTTGGGCATGACCGTCACTATATATAAGTATGCTAAGACGTTATTGAAGAAAACCACCGTTATATTTCATTTTCGGATGTCACCTCTACCAAGAAAACACCATGATATGATAAGAATTTTGGTATTCCCTTCACACACACATCTAATTAACAATTAATCACCACCCCTTAGGTGTGATGGCCTACTAGGACTCACCACCACTTCACGACTATCTTCCATGCAGCATTGATCCAATGTTTCCTGTGACACTGCTTCCACTACACCAACCGAGTTCTTTAGATATGTCCCAGTTAGATAACAATTAAAACACAATGGTCCAATACACTAATCAAAATTAATTGTCTCTTGTGTGACTTTTCTTCCTGTTTCGGTTTCATATGGAAAAAAATATTCTTACCCCAAAAAAAATCATGCCTCGCCAGTATGTTCCAACATTTGGACATCATTAGATACCTTAAGGTTTCAGACTTTCCTATTACCACTATTCCACAGACATTAGTTCCCAAACTCCCACCATCACATTAGAATATCCCAACACCCACTTACTCAACTAACCAAAAATGTTTTCCATCATCCTAATAGAACCCAACTCATTCTTAACATCTCTTCCAATAACCAAACCACTAATAAAAACAGGATCATCCTTGTGACCACCATCACATTTGGAATCACCTTCCAAACAAAAGCATCCAATCAACATTCAATCAAAAATTTATCTTTTTCTCAAACACACATTGATACATACATTAATTATTATTCAAACAGTTGTTTCATGCATCCATAAAATACAATCCATTGAACGAAACATTCAAAACCACCACAAGCACTACGGTCCCCTTTTGAAAGAACTAAGGAAAAACTACACCATTTACTGAAACTCAATGGCACTATTTATGAATTTATTCTACCTCCAAATCATCTCCCATGCTTCATATTCTAAATCACCGACATCACTGGGATCACCTCCCATGAGGTCACCCTTATTTTCCCCGAATCTGTCAATGTGTAACCACAACTCAAGTCACATCACTAAACCATATTCCTTCTCATGTAACCCTCTCTTGAATCCAAAAACACACTCATGGTGCCTTCAAACAAGGTCACAAAATCCCAAGAACCATCCTTTTGGAAAACCATGCGCTTTACACGGTCATGAATCATGATAGTTTCTACAATCTAATTACCGAACAATGCCCTATGAACCAATGGTCACAACCATACAAAGGGTTCTTTAATACCATCTCATATACCATATCGTAACCAGAAATGCCTCCCAACATAAACACATGTTCTCAAACTGGGATACACATTCTTCCACAAACTCAGCATACAAGGGTCAAATCGTCAATATAATGTATACCCACTTCCCAGATCACCCAAAAGTTCATTCACCACACATCCTTCCATAATTAATTCCTCTATGTTTAAACTCAAGAATTATCATTTTAAAATCTCCATTAAGCCAATTATTTGAAAGTCTCTACCTTATTCATGAACATAATTTAAAACATTTTCCCCAACAAACACTTCGATGAATTATCAAAATGATTTTAACCACATATGGAAGGGATATTATACTATCATGCTTATAAATACCACTCTACATACACTATTTCCACAGTTATCATCACACATAGAACACTAACCTCTACTGTCCCTATCATGGTTCATCACCAACATGGGGTAAACCAAATTACTTATTCACAAGTCATTCATCCAACACCTTTTTAATCCATTTCCAGTTTTATAACAAAAAAATCTTCTCTTGGGAACATTCTTCATTTCATAACTCGATACAATTATAATATTAACTCATGTAAACCTTTAATTAGACAATATTACTTATTAATTTATACCATTTCTTATATTTTTCTCATTTGAAACATCTTTATTAGACAACTTTTTTATTAAAAATTTTGGACAATCAAATGGACTCCACCCTTCACGTCTCACACACTCAGCCTGTATATGCCTATCATGATGCATTCTACCTATATCGTTAAGTTTTTAAAATGATACATGAATGCAAAACCTCAGGAAATTTCATCCCTGTGAAAAATAAAATAAATCAGTCACATCACACCACATGTGTAACACCCAATGGTGACATATATTTCAACTATAACAACACACATCGTGATGAAAAATTCCTAACCTAGTGACATAGGTTTTCCCTTGTACGTGGTTTAGAAACTCATAAGCATGATCTCATTACCAAGGCAAGACACATCCAAACCTCTTATATAATATTCAAAATATCAAGACCCCAAAAAATAACTCCACTTATACAACATTTTAACATCCTCGATGACATAGCCACTAACCCGGTGCCCCATGTCAGGATACCACATGACCTCATGTGTGCCTCCTCATATGATAGAGGAATCTAACTAGCTGAGAGAGTCTGAATTAGTCATATGGAGAGACTATACACTATTTACCAGAGTAATCCACAACAAATAAAAAATGAAATACTGGAAATAATATATAATAAGAAATAAACATGCATAGCCCATGATCTACAAAAACTAGGTACAAACCACAAATGAACCTTAACCATGTCATGTTATGATTATAGTTCCATAATGAAGGATACCAAATGTAAAGAAAACATGATCAATCCACAAAATAGTCTTAAATTCAATTTAAGATCCTTATCGATGAATATCCCATGCCCGAATCATCTACCTTGAATTAGACCCTTGCCATTATCTAAACCTGCCACAATGATGTTTAATCGAGAACCCAATGGTGGACTGAGCAGGGTGTGAGTAGAACTGAATAGACCATCACCAATGGTCTCTAAAAAATATCATGTCTAAACAAATACTGCATGATGGTATGAAGTAAATGGTAAGATAATCAAAAGGACAACATAGCTTCTATTAAATAGCCAGGTACACTTAAATCATTTCATTCTTTATTTCTTTTTTCAGAATTTATAAAATCATCATTTTTTAATCCAATTTAATCATTTCTCCATGGGTTAGACATTTTACATCCCTAACACAGGAGTTTATATCATTCATAACTATGCATAAGGGGTTAAATAAAGTCCATATCTCACATGGGATAATAAATTCTCAATAAATTGTCTCATTTTACATGGAGACTCCATCAAGGTAGTTTCATAAAATGAATCCATTGGTGGTGTAGAGCATCTGTCGAATTCCCCATACAATGCATTCCTGGGTGGGGCTAGAGAATTAGTCCAAGCCAACCCATGGGATAAGCCCCATTCCTTTTCCCACCAACAAGTCATGTGAACATGTTTATATATATATATATATATATATATATATTCATTTCACAAACCATATCAAATCCAATAAAAATAATTATCATAGACCAGAAAAATCATCAAGGGAATACAAAATATGCCATGACCCATTTACACTTTCCATTTACATAACATTTCCATATATCCAAATTCTCATTTCTTATGCCTAACCTCATTAATGAAATTTCATCAATTCCCATATATTATCCCCTTTAACATATTCAATTATTTCCATGTGTTAACCCACTTAACACATTTATCATTTACCTTGTATAAGTCCCCCTTACGCAATCTGAATATAAATCACAACCATTCAGCACAATCAGATTAAATTCCATTTATCCCATTTTTATGTCAAGACAAAAATGAATTATCCATTTACCCCATCAAGTAAAATCAAACCATTTTATATTCTTAATCAATATGTTAAATATTAAATGTCTTCATCATGGAATCCATTTATTTACAAGACAATTTCTCACATAACATTTCTGTTAACCATGTTTGGGTAATTTAGTGCACCCCATGGATGGGTCTAGATTGAAAATTCATAATTCATTGATCCCATGAGGATCTTGAGGGGATAAAATTTTTATTTGGACACCCATTTTATCAAATCACAAAAATATAACCAAGAATACAATAAGTTAATAACATGTACACAACCTAATATGCAAACATTTATATAAAAACTATGGGATATAACTCGTAGACAACCAACATTGAATCTGATGATGAATAAACTCCCAATCACGTCCCTAGATACAAATAAAAGAATACATTATATCTTGAACCTAATATCTACCAGAAAAAGAGGTTTTTAGGACTTTTGTAATATGATAACCCAAGATACAATCCCTATTCTATAAATGAGTAGTTATAGGGAGATTAGACTTACCAGGGGCTTCAGTTCACAACCAGCAACACTCCAAATGTCCAAGAATAAAAGGATAACCTACCTAAAAATCCTCAGTTGATTTGGTTCATCTTCAGGGTTTAGAGGGAGTGAAATGAGGGTGAAATTGGTTGAGGATCTAAATATCCCATAATGAAAAAACTGTAAATTTTCTATCATTTATAAGGGAACAAGGTTTGTCCACATGAATTACAAAACTATATTCATGATAATATATAAATGGAAATTTTTTCATAGTTACCTGGGTTGATCTGTATGGTTTGGATAACAGTGAATAAACCGTTCTTAATTCCAGTATCTGAGGTTTCATGATTTTAACTGGGAATACTGCACTGTTTACTTAATCGTACTCTAATTGTGTGCCTCACATATGTAGGCATGAGTTTCCTTATTTTCGTGTACCAAACCCCCAAAACATCCCCAAACCTCACCTTAATCCTTTGAAACATTTTATTAACCAAATAGAAGATTTTAAAACCAAAATTTAATCAAGAGTTTACCTTCATGAATACCAGGATCTTACATTACTTATACCTTTATTTGGATATGATCTAAGGGTATCATTCATATTATTTCATCGAATGTATTATGTTTTGATGGAATGATTTTTATAACACCCATTTCAATTCAACAAGTTATATGCATACGAAACCCTCTTCTCTTAAAGGGTTATTAATTGATGAAATGTTTATGAGTCCTATCAATTTTCTACTAGTTTTGTTATAATGACATGCTTATGATACCTTTTTTTAATTTTTTTATTATATGATTCTTTTTATGATATTTTGGCACACATATAAAAGATTTAATTTTATGATGGGTGGGACCTATATATCCTTCTAATGAATTGGTTAAATATTTATATCTCATGAGATAGACATGGCTGGAATGGTGAGTGAGCATTGATTTGTAAATGATTATGTTCAAAAAGATGGTATTGGGATTCTCTTCATAATGCAGTGCATTAATGGGAGGGAATTTGGGTCATGTAAAATTTAATAGGGTGAACTGAAATGATTTTACAGTGGCTCATGCAAGTTCTCCTGGTATGAAATTGGTTTTTGTGTCCTCAAATCCATCACTGGCACAAATTTTACAGATATTGAGGATTAATCTGGGTCTTGTACAGCAGCCCTTACCGGAGGACACTGCTGACATGATCCAATCAGGGCCTGGTTATGCAGATCCTCTTGAATACACAACTTGTGAGGATAGAGAAATGCAATTTTTCACAACATGCAATCTGTTCGAAGGATTGGAGGTTGAGGAGGTACCCCATGTGGTCGAAGGATTTCACTTGATTGAAGATGTTCAGGCTGACTCCATGAAAGGAGAGGCTGATGAGGGTGCAATGGAGAGGGTGTCATGTGATGTTATTTGTATCATGCCAGACTCTCAATATCATTCCCAAATTGATCAGAACATGCAATCTTAGATTATGGAAGGTGGGAGCTTATTTGTTTCAAGGTATATGCTACTGTGGAAGGGTAATGTATGTAATTCTTATGCTTCCATGAAGGTTACTAGTAAATGTGGAAATATTTCTGAAAGTGATAAATAAAATTGCGGTGCTATCAAGCCCTATTTCAATGATGTTGTTCATAGTAGAAGATGGAAGGATTCTGAAAATGATGGTGTTATGACTTCTCCACCAAGGAGAAAGCCCGGGAAGGACTAATCTCATCTACCCAAGCCAGTGGCCACCGTGGCCTCATCTAAGAGGGAATGTGGAGCCACCCCAGTGTCACGTATGAAATACTGTAAGGAGTAGCTAGCATTGGAAAAGTTGAATCTTAGAAAGAAGTATGATAATATACTAAAGAAACATGAAACATCCATAGAATGGGAATAAGCTAGTGTAGAGGAAGCGCTTTATTGTAGATATGGACAAGGGTATGATTATTTTGACATGTAGTTTTCTTGTATTGTTTGAAACTGGTTGGCTATGGGGAAGATGTTCTCCTGTATTCTTCTTTTATGTTTACTTGACATTCTTCCTTTATTTAAATAAATTGTCAGGTGTCCTCCTCTGGCTCTGCTTTCTAGGTAATTAACTTCATCTTATGCTTACATAACTACATTATTTATCCTTTTTGAGAATATGGGCGCACCCTTTCTTATGTTTCCATTACCAAGATTATGAAGATATATATTATGTATGATGTGTCTAAGAAGGGTGATAACCATGGATAAACTTGTGTCAGATGATGTATCTTACTTATATACCAATGTTTATGTTTCCTTATTTGCAAAGGCACTAAACTAATTCTGTATTTGTGTGTCTATTTGCATATTGTATTAATTTTTTTGAAAAAGTAATGTAATGTCCATGTATAACAAGAGAGGTTCTGTGTATTTTGTCTCCTAGGGATTCAATGGATAGTACTAAGAAAATTTTAATATAAAGACAGTTTTATTCAAAGTGTATGACACACTTGATAGCTTGTATTATTGGCCAAAGTTCAACCTCATATTTTACTCCGTCCCCATTTGAAGAATGTTAGCAGATTATCTCATATATTGAGATATCATATATTACAATCATTTATAAGTGAATAATTTAATTTATTTTGGTAAATTAAAAAATACATTAAAATAAGTTTTGTAAAAAACAATCCTTTATATTATTAATTTTTTATCTTTTAATATATGAATTTAAAATTTATTAATAAACTTTTATTTAATAGTGGTTTTATTTTTCAAATATTTTTATTAATATTAATAATCAAATATGATCATATTGTTTTAGTTCACCATTGACTGTGTTTAGTGTCATATGTGACACAAGTTATCCAAAATAATATTAATATAAAGGATAAGAAAACTCAACTCATTACATTCTACAGTTATTATTAGTGAATTACATCCTCACCATATTTAATAATTTCTTATGGATTAATGTAGTCAAGGGTATTATTCAAATTCTCATAACTATAGATATATGTCTCCATATTAAATCTATATTATTCTCTTAAGATATATTGTTTTAATTATATTTCCTAAAAAAAATAATTTTTAATAAAATCATTTACCCTTTTATGCACACACTCTAATTATAATTTATCCAAAATATAACCTTACAAAACTATTTGAATCTGCAAGACAATAAATCATAATGAAATAATATTTTCCCCACAAAAATATATCTATCTATAACATACAAATGGTATTAACCACTACATTTTAAATTCATACACTAGACAATATATATCATTATCATTAAATTGAGTTAAACATCACTAAAAATATCATGGATCTCTTTTTAATTAAATATAAAATAAATTGTAAGGCTATCAATAATATCATACTAACTTTTCTATAAATAAATCATCACATTATTACTTTAATATAAATAATATTTTAATCAAAGATTTTTCCATACCTCAATCATGTGTTCTCCAATTGTTATCCCCAATAATACAACATTACCATAAAATAACTTTTGAATATTTTTTATTCAATTCAATATATTTTTCTAATATTTTAATGAAAAACTAATGAAGAAAAATCAATAGATTTTAATATAATTATATAAATTTCATAATATAATAGAATATCATACACAAATGTCCATAATTAATGAAAATAGATACATTTATAAATATCTAATATTCAATCTATATATGCACATCAATGCCTCAGATAAGACTTAGAAACTCAATTTTTAATATGATATAAGGATTATAATAAACTTTATAACCATTTAATCATGGTCCATTATTTTGTTAATCGTTTCTAGATACATACGCTTTACAAATCCATTTTTATGATCATATTTTTAGAAAATAATATAACAAAAAAATTTATGATAATATTAAGAATATTAAAATGAAAAACATCTATATGATGATATCCACTATAATGACAGATTCATTTCATCATTTGAAGATTTAATTCCATCATACATTGTTTTGTGTTTTCTTGTCTTGTACTTCATATTACAATCTAGAAAATAACTATTGAAATATTTATCATGAACTTTATTATAATATTTCAATCACAAAAAACAATGATATCTAAACTCTCATTGTTCATATTAACATTTATATATAATATTGTATATCAATTAATATGTTTCCTAAATTGTGATTCAATATGTTTTAATATAAGTTATACATAGTTATTTTATATTTGGTTTTCTTTTAAATACATAGTCCCCAATAACCTAGATCCAGTTCCATACTTTATTACATTTGAATATATACAAGATTCAAATCCCAACCGACTGAATATTTTAGTATCCTTTTAGAACATGATACATACGTGGTACCCTTTTTAATTTGTTATTAAAATATAAAACATTAAAAAGGGAAATTATTTCATCCATGATATCATTCAAATATTTCATATTCATATCCTTGAAAAAATATAACAAATTAAAGGTTGATCATAGAAGCTTAGTAAGGGTTAAATATAAATGAAACTATCATGAATCATTAATAAATGAAACATAATAAATTAGAAATGTATATATAACTTTGATACATTAAATGTAATAAAAAAATTGTAAATCATGGGAGGAAAATTAATAATCATTATGTAAATATAAATTATTGGAAACAAATTCCATTTAATCAATAACCTCATCATAAAATGTATCCAAATGTATCATCATAGTGAAAATCTAATGGATAATAATGACTGAAATATTAATGATGAAAATGATTAATAATTTAGAAACCATGATCTCGAGAATAATGGAACCTCTACAATCAAGATCCTTCAAAAGTCGGTCTAATAATTATAAGGAAAATCTATTTAATTTGGCCAAACATTTCATCTCATGAGACTACTGATACATTGATGGGATATCTATAACTATGCAACACAAGTGTCAGCATGTCTAAAGAATTCCTCAAATAATTTTTTTATTCAATTCATGAATAAATATTAATTATCACAAAATATCCATATTGAGTAAAAGATACAAATATTAAATTACTTCCCTAATTAATCAAATAGAATGAAAAATAAACACCGTAGGAAAATTTGCATATATCTTAGGCAATAAACATGTCCCTGAAAAAAGAAATAATGATATTTTTTAAAATATAAAATAAATTATGATAAAAAATAGAATTTATATTATATACACTATGGAAAATAAAATAGGAGCATGACTTCAAAAATATGTCTCAATGAATGAAAATTGAGAAGAAGTCCCTTATATAGATCATTTCATTAAAAAAATGAATTAATTTAATTTATTCACTGTATATACATATATAATAAGTGGAAATACAAAATAATATATTGAAAATACATTTTACACAAAACCTTAGCATGAAATAATCAACGACATAGAATTTTAACCTAGTGAATGAAAATTGAGTTATGAAATCCTTTACCACATTATTATCAGTCGAATCGTATACCCCATAAAATTAATAATCCTCACATAAAAAATTTAATAATATGAATATAAATAAAATCATGATATGATATACCAAAAGAAAATATATATACATCACACACAAGAAACATGTGGCGAATAAGGCATGCGTCATTGAAATAAAATTTAGATGAAAAACAATTACAACTTTATAATTAGTCGAATCGTATTCCCAGAAAATTAATAATCATAAAATGAATCATTGAATACCATAAAGATAATGAGATTCATGATATATCAAAATGGTAATATACATAAACCCCACTAAAAGAATAATTTGGTAATTGGGCATACCTTGCATTAAAAAAGGTGATATGGGAAACCCTATACCTTATGTCTAAAAGAATTATGAACTCATGCTTAAGGTCATGAATAATAATATTATATTCATAATTACTTAATTCATAACCTATTAAACATATATATTATTTATTATATTTTTATTAGGCTTATTTATAGTCATTTCAATAATTTATAATATCTAATTTTGATGTTTTGGAAGCGTTTGTTTCATGGTTTTATGGTTGGTTCCCTTATGTGTAATCATGGTAGTAATTTTAAAATGGAAGAAAAACTCTAGAAGTAAGATTATTTATTATAAATGAACTTATGATGGTTAATCATTAGATAAAACATTGATTAAGATATTGTAATTTATTAGCGAGGTTTTTAATAGCAACATGAATTTTTAATAGTTTAATAAATACTATGTGTATATGTTGGTTCCAGAACATTATATAACTTATAATATGTATATTATAATCTTATTTAACCATAATATTGGTTTTATGATAATATTAGAATGAGGATAAGAGGCTAGGTTGGGATTTGGGAATAATTTAGACTAAATTCAAGTGATAGATGGTGTGAGGAGAAGGGCTGGTGGGTGGTGTTATTTATAAGAGAATATATGGATATTTTTTTTATTTTATTCATTAATTATTTATTTTCGATCAAGAGTGTCAATAGTGTTGAATTTTGTGTCTAATTACAGTAACTAGATTATTATATTTCAATCTAATGGGTTATTAAATCACTAATATCTAAAAAAAGAATGTATTAAACTTATAAAGTTAAATACCAAAAATTGCCATATTTAACTATTCACAAAAAATTAAACTATTTCCGAAAAAACCCAAAAATTCACCCTAATCATTTTTCAACCTATAGATTTCAAAAAACAATACCATTTCATAAAAATAATTTTCTAAAAATGAGAAATTTAGTGTCTAATTAGAATCATTATTTATTTAAAAAATATTAATATTAAAAATATAACTCATTTTAAAAAACATTGAAAAATAAATTAAATTATCATAAAATTATATTTTTATAATAATAAAAATTTCTATAATTAATAAATATATATATTTAAATAAAATTTCTTTTGTATCATTATATTAGTTATAAAATTTTAAATAAACGTGTATGATTCTAAAAAATTCCAACACCTAATTTATCATTTTTAAAATATTTATTTATATATTCCACGATAAAAATATATCATATTTTGATTTTTAAGATACCTAAATTTTAATTATAGATTAAAATATGAGGTTATTACTCTAATAAATAAATTACCATTCTTAAATCTCATGTAAATATTTAATAGTATATTACAGTACGTTTAAGATCAGTGTTGCATGAAACAAATAAACTGAATTTATTTATGAAGATACAAAACATATAATATTGTGGTGTTATATTATTCTGTCATTTAAAAATATAATCCCTAAAATTTTTCAGGATTATTTCCTCCAAAATAGATGAGGGTCGCTCTTTATCCTCTCATCCTCAGCTTTCCTTGTTTCTTATTCCATTTTTTGTTTCTCTAAAGAACATTTACCAATCGAGTCATCTAATTTCTCAATAATTTATCTCTAGTGTCAATTGTCTTGAATGGTTATTCACTATAATAAAAATTAGGTTCCCTTTATACTTCTTCATAAGTGAGTTTATGATTTGGGTTTAGAATGTACTTAATGAATAACGATTTTTCGAACACATCAAGAACTTTGGAGAGACATTGTGGAATTTTTAATTTGTAAGATTCAACTCCAATTATTTACGTTATTTAAAATTTTAGGATGTTCCATGGTCTCATTTTCCCTTTCATACCAAACCATATGAAACCCTTCCCTATATATAATATCATAAAGACAATTTCTCTCACTTAAAACTTATAATCCTTTCTCTGTTTGTCATCATAACTATTTTTAGTACATTGAGATGCTTTAAAATGATATCGAATTGTCTTTACCATTGTTTTAATCTCTTAAATAAGTTCTATTTATATATATTTCGTTTATCTAATATCACACCAATAGTTTTTAGCATTACATATCTCTCAATATAATGTCTTATATTGGTCCATTTAAATACATGAATGTAAACTTTTATTGTAGGAAAACGTTATCAAAGGTAAATACTAATCCCACATACCTTGGAACTCGTGTGACCATGATCTCAACATGTCCTCCAATGATTTATTAGTCATTTTAGAATGTCTGTTAGTTTGAGGATGGTGAGAATATCTCAAGTGAAGATCAATATCTTAATCATTCTAATGAATCATCTCAAATTTTGATATAAAACAAGGATCTTTATAATACAAAATCAATAAAGTAGCATGATTTATACATACATGTTCATTAATATGGAGTCTTTCTAGGTGATCAGGAGGTAAATATTATCTATACGTCTTGGTACTACCAGAGTTTATATAAAAATTTAAGAAATAAGTATCATATAATCATTCAATTTGCAACTTAGGTATTTATGGAACACATAACATATTTCCATATTTTTGAATAACTTCCTTAAACATAGAGTCTTCTAAATTTACTCCCTTAATGGATTTAACTGTCTTTTGAAAATTCTTATCATCTGATTGGGAGGTGTATATTTTTAATAAAACAAATCGATTCACAATCAATTGAAAAAGGGGTGATGATTCTGCATCCTTAAAATAAATCATATATCTATATTTACTAAATACATGAACATGGGATCATTCTAAATACTCATTTGGTTGATAATTCCATGATGTTTTATTTTTAATTCATATAATAACTTATTTTCTTTTCCTGGGTGGAAGTTCATTGAGAAATAATTCTATTTTAGTAAATCAATCCATTATCTTTTCATTAGGTTGAGTTTTTTCAATGTAATTATGTGTGTAAAAATATTATGATCCAAATATATCTCACATATTTCACCATAGAGATTAGCTCCCCTATATTTATAGATAATAATATAGCTTCTAACTAAAGATCATGAGTTGTATAATTTTTATCATGAATTTTCAACTACTTTGATGAATTTGAAATAACTTTTATATTTTGTATATGGACACACCTAGTCCTTTATTTTATGCCTAACAATATTTCAAAAACACATAATTTTAATATGATAATGTAAAAAATTGTAGCATGTAGATATCAACTTTTGAAATAATTAAAAGGTTATATACATTCATTTTTCTATAAAAACATAACAGCCTTATGTGTGATATTGGATAACAGGTGAGCCAATCAAAATAAATTATGAATAAAACTCTGATAGTATCCTGCTAAACCAATGAAGAAAAATTCATAAGTTATGTTTATTGGAATAATACATTCTATTATTACCTTTATATTTAATGTTTATAATGATATTATATCCTTAGATATAATGAGGCCATGAGAAAAAATTATCTCGATTATAGAATTCACACATGGTAAATTCACCATATAACTCCTTCCTTTTTCGAATCTCAATAATGATCAAAAATTGTTTTCAATAGTTTTCATATGTTTTTGAAATTACCATAATATAATTAATGAATACCACAACAAAATAATCAAATATAAAATCAATATTCTATTAATCAAATCCGTAAAAATAAAGGGTTTATTAGTCTATACAAATGGCATTAATGTTAATTTGTAATGCCTATACCTCATCCAACAATCTGCTTTTGGAATTTCATCCTTCTTTACTCAATATTTATAATATCTAGAATAGAGTTCAATCTTAATTATTTATTGATATCTCTGAGGTTGATCAAATAATTCATCAATGTGGGCTAGTGGATACATGTTCTTTATCATAATTGCATTGATTTATCAATAATTAATGCACAACCTCAAAGATATATCCTTATTTTGAACAAATAGAATTGGTCCCCCATTTTGAAACATTATGGTGAATAAATTTTTTATTAATAAACTCCACTAGTTTTTTTCATCTCCACTAATTCCACAATGGACATGTTTTAATAAGTTTTGTATATATGTTTGGTGTCAAGGATTAAATCAATGGAAAGATCAAATTCACACTTAGGGATGTGTCTAGGTAATTTATTATGAAATACACCAATGTTTTCTTGTATAATAGGTAAATCATCAATTTTAATATTATATTATTCATCACTCAATTTGGATTTCTCTTCCACCCTATGAATTTCATCCAGTACAGACATTAGGGGGGATCTAGATAAGAGTTAGATGATGATGGTTTTTCTTTGGAGATAAGAAATTCTACATCTTCCTAAAATATTATAATTTCATTATTATTGTTCTATTTTTTCACATTATATTTTGAAATCTTCTCTATATTGAGGATTATATAAAATTAAAGCATATTTCAGTTCATATATTTAGAACATAAATCATGTTCCTATACTATAATGGGGACTACCCAACACTTTTTTTACAACAATACATCCCTTAAGAGTTTTGACATGAAAATATGTTATCAAATTAAAAATGGAAATATAATATTTTCATAGAATATTTGATAGATATAAAATTGTATGATATTATAGAATATAATAAATCAATTTATAAATTTGAATACTGGATTCATGAACCTCGTACAACATCATTGGGTACCTCTACCTCACCGGTAGTGATCGGATAATCATAGACATCTCCCCTTGGCCTATTTTGTTTTATATTCCCTTGACGCTTGGTACATTGGTTTGAATAATTCCCCTTTCATCATAGTTGAATATTTAGACAACATTTTTTTGTTTCTTCCCCTTGTATTCATTAACTAGATGAAAATTTTCTATGCCCTTATAAAAAAACTCATTCCCATCACGTGTTTCCAAGGATGACTATTCCCACAATTTTCACAAAATCGGAATTTATTTGTTCCCCTATTCTTCTTTGATGCTTTATCATTTTTATGGTTACCAAAATAACTCAAATTATATTTAATTCCCTTGAATATTAATATCTATATAATTATATCTCCATTCTGATGATAGTTAATACTAATTCATTTTTTGATGAAAATGATTGAGAATTCAGTTCCCTTTAACGATTTTTCTTAAGACCTTCAAATAAACATCCAATATTATTTTCCAAATCACATATGTAATCTTTTGCATACCAAGATAGTCTTGTGAATGTAACATCATACTATATAATGATCTATTCTTCCATTTTTTATTTATATATTTTTCTCTACATTTATTTTTTCGCTCATGATGGTAGTATTTTTTGAATAATGTTTCTTTAAAAATTACCCCTTATATGTCTTTTATTTTAAATTCCATAGTATTTGGGATCAACAACCACCATTGACCAACATCACCCTTGGGGAAATATAACTCTACTACTTACTTATCCCATTTATCACAACCTAATGCATAAAAATATAATTTTAAGGGACTTGATCCATTTCTCATCTACCGTTAAATTAGTTTTCTAACAATCATATAAGGGCATCCTCTACCTAAAATGATCCAACATCAGTGTAGTATTGTTATTTTTTATTGCATGAGTATGCTATCCTAATATAGTCCAAATTTTCTCATCTATAAGAGTAACAATGTTGATATTATCTATGGATAAATCCCTACACTATCGATAGGTATTAATTCCTTTCATTCTATTTGGATACATCACTAAAAAATGGAACAAACTGAGTTAACCCATAATCACCATGATAATTGATCCACAAAAATATAAAATCATCTAATAGTAAATGTGTTTAGTTATTATATGTAATCATAAAAGTTCTCACATTGGTTATGTTTATTTTAAAATCAATTTATCAAGGATTATACTAAACTTTATCTCATAAAAACTAGGAATACTGATACCCCAAAATCTATGAGCTACTACATTACTATTTCACAATGGCATACATAGAATATTCAAATCAAAATGAACTGAATATTTTAATTGTCTTGAAGAAATTGATACACACATGGTACCCTTATTACATTGGTTGTAAAAAATAAAACACAAAAAGGGAAATAATTCATCCTTGAACTCATTCAAACATTTCATATGCATATCCTGGGAAAAAGATGACAAACAAAAAGGGTGAGCTCAGAAGGTTTGTATAGGTTAAATACAATAGAAGATTTCATGAATCAATAATAAATGAAACCTAATCAATATATTGAGTTATATTTAACTACATTAACTGACATGAAATCAATAACATTTAAATTAAGAGAGGATATGACTAAATCATTATTTAAATGTAAATGATCGGTATCAAATTCCATTTTATCAATAACTTGATCAAAATATAAATACATAGATAACATCATAGTGAAGATAAGAAGTATAATAATGAATTAAATATTGATAAAACAAAAGATCAATTATTTGTATTCCATGATCATAGACATCATGGTATGACTACCATTAATAATGTTTATAAAATTGTTAACTAATTACAGGTAACGACACATTTAATTCGAAAAAAATTCAACTCATTTGACTACACCTGGCATCGAGGAGATATCCATAAATGGGACCCAACTATATTTGTAAGGAAAAATAATTACTCAATTATAAAAATGACCAATTTAATTCCTTAGTCAATATTCAGTATCTACAAATATCATTATTGATTAAATCATATGTATTTAACATTATTTCATCATTTATGAAAATAACATTCAAAATAGACAACATATGAAAATTTAGTATACGTCTAATGAAATAATAATATACAAGATATAAGTAATATATATATTGAATAACATATTCAATGAATGATGATCACAAATAAATTGGTCATTATTTACTCTATAGAAAATAAAATTGGTTCATAACATGAAAAATTTTCCTCAAAGAAAGGAAATTGAAAAAAAAATTATCTTATAAGGATAATATCATTATTAAAATGTTTAAATTATTTATATTCAATGTAAATACACCTAAAAATGTTTAAGTAAAATCCAATATAATTGATTTTAATTTTACACATAAACATGTCATGATAAAATCACTGCTATAGAATTTTAACCCAATAAATTATAATTGAGTTAATAAATACCCTAACACATTATAATTAGTCGAATTTTATACACCATAAGATTAATTTCCATCAAAATAAAATTTTAATATCATGAATATAAATATATTCAAGATATTATATATCAATCGTAATTCTATATACACTATAAAAAAGAAATAAGTGTTTTATATGATATATCTTCTAGAAGTAAATGTGAGATGGGAAACCCTGACCCGTTTTAATTTGTTAAATTGTATGACCATAAAAATAATGTTAAAGAAATTAAATATTTAATACCATGAAGATAAATAGATCCATGACATATCAAAATGGAATTATACATACACCACCATCCCACATTATGATTTATATTTCAAAAGAGATAAATACAAGTATAACCCAATAACAACACATGATACCCCATCTAGGGAGGACAAAAATAATGAAGACCCACGTCATCACCCCCGAAGTATACATACACCACATAAAATAAATAATTATTTAATAATTCATTTCTAATATATAAAAAGTGAGATTAGAAACCTCTTGCATTATGACTGAAAGCGTTCATCACATGTAATTTATGACATAGATAATCAAATTATATTAATTAATTAATTTCATAAAAACCTATAAAACATTTTGTTGATTTTTTTATATTTAATAGGTTCATTTGTGGCCATTTTAATGAGTTATAATGTCTCATTTAATTTTTCCTGAAGCATTTATTTCATGGTTTTATAGTTGGTTCCCTTTTGTATAATTATGGGAGTTCATTTCATATGGAAGGAAAACTAGTGAATTGAAATTATTTACCATAAATAAAAATCAAAATGTTTAAATTTTATAATATATAATTTTTTATATGTTATTATGTTGCACATTAGATAAATCATTGATGAAATTTTTTTTAATTTATTTTTGATATTTTTATGACCATCCAAAAATAGTATCATTTTACATAATATTATCTTTATATATTAGATCCAGAATATTGTATAACTTATAATATATATATTATAATTTAACAATAATTATGGTTTTATTACTATCCTTGAATGTGGTAATAGAAAATGTAATCTCGTTGTCCATGATGGTAGTTAATCGACACATCATATATGATGTTTTCATTTTAGAATAAAAGGAGGTGAGAGAAGATTTGATGTTGAATTTGAAATTAATAATTTAAAATTATAATGTATATATTATACTAGAGTTGTTATGTAATATTGTATAATGTGTGGTGAGGAGGGAATAATAAAAATAGAAATTAAAAGAGAAAGAAGGATGGCTCTTCCTCTTGAATATCATCTCTTTATGAACCTCCTTAGGACAAATTGATTTGGTCTTTTTGTAAGTCCAATAGGTATTGTATGTGGGGATGAAATTTTGATAGGATTTGTTTATAATTTGTACAATATTCAAGTCTTATAAGGTGTGAGGAGAAGTGGTGGAGAGGGGTGTTATTTAATGGTTAAGGGGATTGTTTTGATTATATTATAAATTAATTTATTAGTTTGGCTGAAAACAATAAATAGTGTTGAATTGTGTTACTAACTATAGTAACTACCACACTTGAGTTCGAAATACTATGTTAGTACATCATAAAAGACTAATAAAATTATATTTGACTTATAATGATAAATATTGTAAATTATTGTATTTCACGATTCACCTAAAATTCAACCATTTCAGAAAAATATAAAAAATTCACCATAAACCTTTATCAATGTGTAGAAATCAAAAATGAACATAATTTTATGAATATAATTTTTATAAATATGTGAAATATTATTTCTAATTATATTATCATGAAAAGTATCGATATTAAAAATTAAAAATGAATTTATGATACATTGAAAAATTAACTAAGGACTCATAAAATTTCTTCATAATTATAATACAAAAAAATATTAATTTAGGAACCTATTTTATAAAAATAATATTTCTTTTATATCATTATATTAATTTAAATGTTGAAAATAATCATTTACAATTCCAAAAAAATTCCAAAAAATAATTTATCAATTCTAACACATTTATTTACTTATTCCATGATATAAATATACCAAATTTTCTTTTAGGTTATACCTAAATTTTATTGATAAATTTATAGGTTTGGTTATCAATCCAGTGGACAAATTAATTTTTTTATTGGTATTGTAAATATTTAAATGTATATCATTTTTTATTTAAGCTCAGTGTTGCATCGAATGATCAAATTGAATTTATTTAAGAAGATACATTCCATAAAATCAAGGGGTGCTATATTTGAAACAATAATATTTTACAATGATTCATAATTGATTATAAAGATAATTGGAATTAACCTAAATTAAATTCTCTAGAGTCATCAATAATAGGTTATAATTAGGCCATTTTTTATACACAAATTGATGTTTGAACTATTTCCCAACACACCATTTTTTATGTTATTATCACTATGTACATCAATTCAAGATAATTTTGGAAATTATATTATCCATTCAGGGGTTTCAGTGCTAGAAAAAAACACAATATCAATAATAAGAAAATTTTAGGGTGTTATCCTATAGTTAGATTTATCACTTCGATTTATGCCTCTGGTTATCAATAAATTTCTCTTATCCTATGAAAAAAACTAAACTAATCCTAAAAAAATAACAGAACACTCAATTGAAACCATCTCTAGTGACCCAATCTAAGTAAACATGTATATTTCATTATTTTTCATGAATTATCATTCAAACACACAAATAGTCACATAAAAAATAGAATAAAAGGTTTATTATATTTGAAGATTGGATACATAAAAAATTTATGTAATAATTCCTGAGAACATTTATTCACAATTGAGCCACACTGGAATCCTTATAGAAATTAACATATGCAACACCCATCTTCATAACATGGAGAATTAGATACATAACAAATGGTGAAATAAAATATTTAGTAAGGGTAAAAATAAATTATCAAAAAAATCTAATATCATATTTGATAATAAAATGATATTATGGGTATAATAATGATATATAAGTACATTTATACATAATAATGCATGGATTAGAATTCATAGTATAAGTCATTTCATATCATAGGACATGAATAACAAGTTCGTGGTAATGTGACTAAATAATCATTATCAATAAGATCACTAAATAATAATGAGAATGATCCTAAAACTATGACATTTTTCAAATATAGAAAAAAATTGGTATTGATTAAAATTCCAATCATGAGCCATAAATTGAATACCCACACATATTTGAAAATAAAATATATGTCTGACTTATTATTTGATGAGATATAACATTTTAACATACGATTTTAGATAGATAGTGAACCCTGCCAATAAACGTGCATACTTATAAGTGCCACATAAAAATCATTCACATATAAAATTATAAAAAAACTATGTAAATACAATAGTTTTAATTAAAATTCCAAATGAAATGACTTCACTGTTTATAAAATAATTATTCCATGATAAGAAAATGGATTTCCTAAATCTTTCAAAGGAAAATAATTCACTTTTATATGATAAATATAATATGAAAGTAAAATATTTTTCATAAACATTTCAAATTGAAATAGATCAAATAAGTCATCAATAATTATAAAAAGAAAAACCAATTTAAATTAAATTTACTTTTGATGATATTTAATAATATTCCCAGTAAATACCAATCAACCAAGATAATAGAGTATGTTTTATTTATGTTGTATAGAAAAATAGTACGTGATTAAGACAATAAGTTACCCAATCAATTAATTTATTGTATCGAGATTTTAATGTCCCCCAATTCAGTACACACCCATGAGGCCAGAAAGGGTTGGCTACGAGACCTCAATTGTGCCTCCCTATATACCTACGGCGACCGATATGCTGTAAATGTGTGATAATTATATTGAGTAGACTATTTCACCTAGATTCAGAATTTACAATGAAGAGGAGATAAGGATTATAAATAAATGTATAAAACCCAGAGTATCAGAAGTAATGGAAACAATATAATAAAATAGAAATAAACGATAAAAGTCAAAGGAATACTCCAATAAATATTAATGGAAGTATTTAATTTCATCCTAGAATGTTACTAAATTTTATGAAAGAGGTACTAAAAATAAAAGGCTTGATGACTCAAACAATGACTCAAATATCCCAACCCCAAACCCCTTGTCGACTTCATCTCCCATCTATAGAATTTAACAATTAATGATAAGGTGATTTTTCGTTGTCCAATAATTCATCCAAGTAACCTTCCCAGCTACCAAATAATGACCAGAATAGGCTGGTAGAATAACTCATTAGGTTAACACAACCATGTCCAAACAAAACATGTCTGATAAAAACTATATGAAATAATGAAATAAATAGGTGCATTAGATAATTAATAAAATAAATTAATACCACATCAAAATACTTCATTAACATATCAAAATAACTCTGAGAATATTGCATAGCCATTAAAATATAATCCATATAACAATTATAGGAAATAACTTTTCATGGTTTCTTGTCATAATGTGTTTGAGAATGTCTCACAACCATTCCAACCATAACCATATAAAAAATGTAAATCATAACCTTATAACTAATATATAAATCACATAACTCTAGGTCAAAAACCCACTATATAAGAATTTGAACAACAATTAGAGCCAAACCTGATATGAAATTTTTTTTGAATACCAACTTTTCTAGTTCCCAATATCTATATTAAAAAGTTTTCTAGAATAATCATGGTACTTAATAATTTTAGGATTTATCAAATTACATCCATGATATATAAGAATTTCATCATGTAAACTAGGACAACACCCCATATAATCATTACAATATTCATAAGAATATATATCATAACAATAAGGATATATTAATATCACAACATAAATCATATTGTTTAATTTTGAAAATTAACATATAACTTCCATTTACACATTTCATTTATCCTTTGATCATAAACCAAAAATAGAAAAATCATTTCAGTACGTTTTTTAAGCCATGGGGAATCTAGATCAAGAAGACATCCATATTCCATGGCGTGATAAAATAAATTTAATCCAAAAAAAATAATTTAATCTAATTTTTTCTGAACCAAACAGTATTCATAATCCATTTCAATAACCAATTTGATCTTTATAGTCGCTAAGGAATATTTAAATACATAATTTAATTAATTCCATTCCCAATAAATTGGAAGAACATCATTATAAACCATAAAAGGATATTATAAAAACAAAATGTTATGGTTTATAACCCTACCTTTATCTAACAATAAAAAATTCCATCCATTGGAAAATTCCACTAAGGAAGAATGTGTAGATGATCACAAGAAGGATCAAGGGATCGACTACATGATCCATATGTCCAAAATCAAGAATGGATCCTCAAAATCATATAGAATATTCCCTAGGGTTGTGAGGAGGATGCTACATACGATTTGAAAATTAAATCAATTGCATGATAAAAATTAAAATTAAAAGTTTGGGAAATAAATTGAATGTAATATAGTTACACATAGTGTTATTTATTAATTCATATGTTAAAAAATCATAGACACTGCTGAATATTTTATTTTCCTAAAAATTACCCAACATGTAATTGGTTCATTATGTATAACCACTTCACAATAGGACTCAATTCATGACGTGTTTCTAGAAACTAGTACACGGAGTTTATTGTTGTTACACTGTGTATAACTATTTTCATGATATTTTTTCATCCCATATTACATTTAAAACCGAAACCCCCTTAAAGTATTTTCATCTTACAATGAACCCTTGAAAACTCTTGACCCATTTAAATAAATATTATATTAAATAATAAAATATACATCTATAAAATTTATGTCATTTATTTAATAAAGTCTCTCCATCTCTGAATAAGAATAGGAAACTAATGCTCAAATAAAAAACTAATAGAAGGTCTTACATGAAAAAAGGTGAGACCCTAAAAACATTCAACAATTTAACAAATTGTTCCAAAGATGCTCTAAGAATCACAGTGGGGTCTTCAAGAATAATTTTGTCCAATATGATCACATATCAGACTCCTTGTCTCTGGTATCCTCTTGAACTCCCCCATGTTACCACTACACCCAATCCAATAGTATATTCATATCATGAAGATACAACTTAACTAATGTTCACAATATGTATCAAATTCTCTTCAATGGACTCATCATCACTATAATTTACACCAGATATGTCAATCATGGGATAAGGGTCTAGATAATATCTCCAAATCTATGACATGTGGAACACATTAATTATGTAACTAAAGATCTAATGAATGGATAAAAGGTACACCACTAGACCAACCCTATCCATTATCTCAACGGGCTTGAAAAACGTGGAAATTGGCTTCCCATTTTTCATGATATGATGCTTCCCAAACCTAGAAGACGCCAAATTGAAAATATATGACCAACCTTGAACATTAGATGTTGTCAATGATGTTCACCATAGGATATTTTCCTATACTTCTAGATCACTAAGTGATGTCTCAGCAACTAAAATTTCTCATACATATCATTCATAAGACTAAGGCCAACAAGCACTTCATAACCTACCTACAACCAATAAAAGGGCTAATGAAGTGACCAATAATAAAAATCCTCAAAAGGTTCCTTCTAGATGGACGTCCAGAAGGTATTATGATATGAAAACTATATTAATTATATATGTTTCTCCCATGAACCCACAAAAAAAACATAGGCTCCTAAAATATCATACAAAACCAGAGTAGTCATATTAAATTTTCTTATTTATGGGGATGAAATTTCATATTCAAAATAAACTAAAATTCCAAATCCTTCTAAAGGCCTGACTAGATCTACATCTTTAAATGAGGATCTCTAACTGAAATGATACTCTTCATAACATTGTATAGTCTCACTACATCACACACATAAATATTGCCAAGATCGTCACCTGTGAAGGCATCCCTGATAGCTAATATGAGGGATGCATTTTCTATTAGATCCAAAAGAAACCATAGAACACCATTCTTATAGGATTCATAGTTAATACCAACACAATTAACAGAGTCTTCATCCCATTTCAACTCAAGAATTGGTAATGGCTGCAAAATACCAACTTGCCTCTAAAATCCAACTTTCACCTATTGAAAATAGAAATATATTTCCACAATGACAACTACATACTTCATCATTGTTGAAAAATTTTATTCTCTATATACACAATGGAACTGATTTGTCAAACTAGGATGCATTCCACTTCTAAATTCATGAAAATATTTCATCATCTTCTCTTGAAAGCCTGTAGGAACCCATACTCAGCCACAAAAAAAAGAATTTCTCCTTCCATGAGATCATAAATAGGGTATCTCTACACTATATAATAAGCCTATTAGAACTAATCTTGTTTGATAAAATAAATTATCATTCTAGTTTTGGTAAAATATAATGATTTTAATAGATATGAAAGTCTGATCTACACATCCTTGAGGTACCAAAACATCAAGATGCATGTCTGAAAAGAGGAATATTATTCCCCACCCATCGCAATACTCCCACACATTGTATAACTTCATCGTTGAGATAAATGAATCAATAATCATGTGTCCCTTTCTAGGTGTATAATATAACTGAATTTAAAAATACAACTAATACTCGAACCACCTCATATGCCATAGGTTTAGGTCTCATAGATAAATGATATACCCGAGGATATTGTAGTTCATATATACCAAAACCTCTCACCCCTGAGGTAATGCCTCTATAACTTCATGGAATTTTCACCAACTTATACATCCAAATCATGTGTAGGATAATTCTTCTCTTATATTCTAAATTGTTTAGAGCTTTATAAACCCCCAGAATCCTCCAACATTAGAACTTCTCCAAGTGCATCTCCAGATGCATCACAATGAAAAATATATGATTTAATTAACACATGTAATGTGAGAAAATGTATTGAGGTAAGCCTATGTAATATCTCTTGAAAATATCTCTTCAAATAATCAATCCATAAAAACTTCATCCCTTTCATTGTCATCCCAGACATTGTAGCTTCAAAATGGGACAATTCTTGGATAAAGAACTGATAATAGCCAGGAAAACTCTAAAAACATAAAATCCTGAATTAATTCTAAAGAAGATCACAAAATATTATAAATTTACCCTTATCTAGGTCAAATGATACTCATTCCTACAAGAAATCATGGCATAATATGTGAACCTTTTCAATCATAAATCTATATTTGGTTAGCATCATGTAATGTCAGCTTTCTCTCAATGTACTCAGAAAAATGTGAAGAGGCTGTGAATAATAGTATAATGAGTGGTAGTAAAATAATATTTCATTGAAAAAACCAAAAAAAATCAATATATGGATGAAGGATAATATACATGATGAACTTGTATACCATCGGTTCATTAGTCAACCGAAACAGCATCACTATAAACTCACAGAGGCCTCATTGGATCTTAAAAGCAGTCTGAGGTATGACTGCTGGACTCAACCTTAAATTATGGTATCCTAATATTAAATAGATCATAGAAAAGACCTTATTATCATTCAAATAATCATAAATATCATCAATGCATGTTAGGGGATACAGGTTCTTTTCCATCATCAAGATCAATCTATAATAATCCATACAAAAGAACAAAATCCCATCGACCAATTTAGAAGAGAACTTGAGAACCCCAATGATATAAACTAGTCAACATGTAACATTTTCATTCCCAATATTACAACTATACTTTCAACTCATGAATCTCAGTTGGTGCCATTTTATGGGGTTGGATATAAACTCACAGTACTCCCAAAACCAACTCGATTTTATGCTCAATCTATCGCTCGGGTGGTAAGCCATAGAACTTGTCTTGAAATACATCATGAAAATAGTTTACCACTAGAAGAAAATAATTATAATATATTATACCAGAATAAATAAGAATAATGAATATGTAATCCATTATACAAACTATTCTACTTTGAATTGGTCTTGCATGACTAGCTTGAAGATTCCACTCACCATTGTGAAAATAACTACCTACATATGAGTACAAAAACATATCTATCTTCTATTAACAGTCAATATAATCTAGATATAAACTAAAAGTCCATAAATTAATCAAATTGAATAATTTCATTTGTCAAACAAACTGTTCCCAAATAAAGTGGAAACCACCAATATCTATAGAATAGAACTTTCAAAATTTGATATTCTTAGAACATACACTGAATGGTGGGTTGATAGTCAAAAAAAATCCAAAATTTCCACATCCAAGATCAAAACATTTTAAAAAATGGATAGTAAAAATTAATTTAATTCTCCAATAATAAACAAGACACAATAAAGGGTAGATAATACCTGAATCATAAATATGATTGTAGAAAATCCTATATTAATAATATCAAGAGTATTCTGTATAATGTGATGCTAGCTAACCCATCTTCCTTAGGATCCATCATTACTCCTATGAGATATATCCCCTAACAGGTAATTCCATTTTTTCACTAGGTTATAATTTCCCCCCTTGACCAAAATTTCCTTTGGAACTCTAGCTACCAATATGTTCAGGAGTATTTGAGCCCTTCCTAGAGTTTGGTACCATTCTCATTCCCCTGCAACTACTCTGCTTCTAAATTCCCCAAAAAACTCACTAGATGTCACATCTTACCAAACTAATATCACTTAACTTTTACATTATTTTGAGACATATTCCCTCTACTCTAACTAATATTATATCTATTTTCTTGTTGAGAACTATCACAACATGGCTTCTTTCCACTAGAAGAAGAGCTTACACATTTCCTTGAAAACATAGCCTTTCAACTTCTTGGGGTTCTCTCATATTTTTGTCGATAATTATTTTCTAATTTTCCACACCATCAAAAGAATCGAAATATAACAAGAAAACCTATGGATTTATTATATCAAATATTTAATCTTAATAACATCACTACCTATGGATATCATCAGTTACAAGAGATGGTGTAAACAACTATAGGATGGTGAAACGTTCACCATTGTTAAGTACTAACAAAATCCCCTGGGTCGGGTGCATTAATTCATAATACTTTTCATTCCTCAATATCTAGGGATAGAAATGACATAGTAAATTCATCTCTATGTCCTTCTAGGATAACTACTATTGCTTCCCTACCAACTCCGAAATGTCCCACCAATGCTTGGTGGGTCCATGAAGCATATATACAACATGAATCACCCTACTATCTATGGATGTATCTTGATTCTTATAGATTGTTTTGACTAACTGGATCTAGAACATGACTATCTGGGGCTTCCCTCCCCAATAAACCTAAGTGGATGGTGTAGGTAGAACTCTATCATTGCCTCAGACATTGATGCTATGTCCCATAAAAGATTTCATTCCAGGGATCTGCTGACCCTCGGGAAGAATTCACAAATATGAACATCCATATGATCCTCAAGAAAAACATGATTATCTAGTTTAGCTGTATTTGGTTCTTAAAAATTGTCACTCTCTTGATTATTATCTCAAATATTTCATGGAGGAGTTTATTCTACAATAAAAACACACTCCTTACATTCCTATTTATAACAACATGTTCAACCTCAATAGGTGACAACAACATAGACCCAACAACTCATAGTCTCTCTAAACATGGATTATAGGTATTTCATCGTAACCTAAATGAATATTTATTTCAATTATATCCTATAAAATATTTTACATATCATAGTTCAATTGGTAATTATTGGTCACATGAAAATAAATATGTCCCTATAATTAATAATTTTGGTTAATATATATCCACATACACCTATTATAATGCATGGATAATCATCTAGCATAATAATGGGCCTTGAGTATATATCTCAATAATATATATCATCATGAAACAATAACCTGACAGAACATCTAAATAAATAAAGGTGAAATAATATAAATTTTAAAAATCAAATAATATAAACATTAATCCCCCCTATGTACCCAGATTTGTTCCCAAAGATTGGTTAGCTACTCCCATGAACATGCACATTACCAAGTCTCAACACATCATAAAATTATTTATACCTCTCCCAAATAGTAATGAAATAGAAATGAAACAAAGATTGGATATATTACCAATTTGTAACATCCCACAATTTGGCACTCTATCACGTGGTAGTAAAGGGATGGATACGAGAGCTCAATCACACCCCCCATTCACTATAGTCTCTTGACTAGCACCGAGGATGTGATATGTATAGTGGAAAGACTATAGCTTAGGGTTTCTGAGTTTATAATGAATAAGATATATTCAATATTAAAAAATGAATAAATATTAGAGTATAAGAAGTAATGGAAATAATAAAATACAATTAAAAATGACTATAAATGTCAACTAAATAATCCAATAAATAATAAATGTAGAATCTAATTTATTTTTGGAAAGTAATGAAATTTTATTCTAGAAGTAGTAAAAATAAATGACATGAAGAATAAAAGAAAATTTTAAAATTCCCCAGTCCCAAACCATAGGTTTGTCCCATATTCATACTATAAAAAGAAACAATCAATAACAATGTCCTTTTCCATTGTATTATCATACCTGAAAGTTATTTGCACAGGTAAAAATGACAGCCCGAATAGGTTGTGAGTATAACTCAGTAGGACGACACCACTAGTTATAGACAAAACCACTAATGTATCCAATATATTCAATAATATAATAAATAGGTGTATTTTTTTACTAAATATATAACTTATTACCACATAATCATACTTTATAATCATACACAACCATATCTAAGCATGTACCACAACCATTCCAACCTCAACCATATAACCATGGTAAAACATAACCTCCCTCAATGCCATAATAAATTTCCTATTAGCATGTCTCACAACCATTCATCCCATAACCATATAAACATGGTAAATAATAACCCTATAAAAATGTATAAATCTCCTAAGTGTGGGTCAAAAATCACTATATAAGCATTTCATCATATATGAGGGATAGTACTGGTTTATAATCATTTCATCATATCAATTGATAGATATCCCTAAATTATTATTACAACATTTATCAAGGCTATGACTTTTATATAATAATGTAATAATCTATTAGGGCCATGTGTTGTATATAAGAATTTCAGTATGTAAACTATTCCAATTACCAATATCTATATTACTTTATTTATCACCACACATTTCAAAGAAAAAAATGATATCTAAATATCAAATCATTAGGCTCAATGGTTAATAATAAAAACTAAAATTTATCTTACACTTATAAATGACATTCCATTGCTCATATACCAACAAAAATCAAATAATTTCAATAATCATGCCTTGACAAGGTGAATCTATATCATGAAAACTTGAATATTTTATGTCATTATAAAAACACTTTAATCCAATAAAAATTCATTTTAATCATGGTTTCTCACAGCTGAACAGTAGCCATAATCTAGGAAAATAACCAATTTGATCTATATAGACTCTAAGTAATATTTTAATTCATAATTTAATTTATTTGGCACATGATATCATTCCACAATTTCAATATTGAAAATACTTGAAAATTAAAAAACCACAAAATAAATGTTTAGACCACCTACATTTAACATATCATCAAAAAAACATCACATACAGAACTCCATCATGGAATAAGGTCAAAATGATCACAAGTATGATCCAAAGAGGGAATAAATGATCAAGATTTCTAGAATCAATAAAGGCACTCCAAAATCCCCTGGAAGCTGGCCCTGGGTTGAGAGAATGAATCATCACACGATATTGAAATAAAATAAAACTTTTGTCAAAATTTAAAATTATAGTTTAGGTAATTACATAGAGTGTAATATACTTACATGGCATGTAATTATTTATAAATGGATATTATAGAAAAGATGGAACCCCATATGATTATTTAATTATCCTAAACATTACACAACATGTAATTGGTTCATGACATGTAACAACTTCACATCATGAATCATTTTGACGACATGTGTATGGAAACTATTGCATACCATTTATTAATGTTACATGATACGCAACTATTTCAATGACATATTTTCATCCCATTTTCCTTATAGAAAACAAACCCCCTTTAAGGATTATCAAATTACATAGACCATATATAACAGTTTAACCATTTATGACCAGTCCTTAGTAACTGAAATAAACATACATGTATTGAATTTAAGCCATTTTCCCCAAAAAAGGTTCTCCGTCTCTAAACATGAATTGTTCACAAAGGAAAAAACTAAAAGCTCATAGAGGGATGTACCAAGAAAAATATCGGATGCTACATAAGTAAACCCCATCAAATAATAGGAACTAAATTTAGAGTGGTCACATAGGAATAATAATTAAAGATAGATTGAATCAATAATTTACAATGTTAATCGATGTATGGAATCTAGGTAATCACCCTTTAATCAAAAAATTGAAAATATGGTATTTATATAGAAAAATTACCGAATGAAATGTTATTTATGTTCGTATTGGATGTTTAAGAATGGAAAATGAAATTATGGATCACATCTTTGATATAATGGAATGTTATGTAAGACATACAAAGAAATAAGGTTGATGGTAAAAGTTTAAGTAAATCCTATATAAAAATAATTTATGTCAAAGTATAACTACATGGATGAAAAATAATTTATAGGTGTCTAATATATATCAAATTGTAAATATGAAACATCCTTGACCATTTGAAAACAATTTAAATGAAATATTGTATAAATCATAGAGAAAATTAATTTCTTTTAGAAATACTGTAAACATAGGGGTAATGTTTTATATTAAATGATGTGGTTGGATGAACTCTATGTTCACTTGAAAAAGATATAAAAAATATTTTAATAAGAAATTAATAAAAAGTTGATGTTATGGGGAACATTAAAATATTATATTCAAAAAGGATAATTGAAACTTTTGAAAACATTTTCCATTGAAAAATAATCTTCAATAAAAAATGCATAAAAGGTCATAAATGTTATTAAATGAAATTTTGAGTGAATGATAAAACAATTTATAAAAATTTATAGTAATTTTTTTAATGTTTTGAAATATATTTATTGAAAATACACAAAATAAATAGATTAAAAAATTATTTTAAAAATAGGGGAAGGAAAATATCGAGGTCACATGAGATAACAAATAATTTGGTTCCAAATTAAAAATTAGTACATTGGTTTGAATGGAATTGTTTTATAAGGATGGGAAACCATTATTAAAGTGGATGGAAATTATTACCAACAATGATGTACTTTTGTTAATGAAATTTTATCAAGGTAACATATTTAAATTAAATGTTTATTCTACACCTAAGAGGAAGATAAAGATCCATTATATAAAATCATAGTCTGAAAATAAAATATCTTATAACAAATAAGTTCAAAATACTAATTTTAAATCCATTAAGGGAGTTGAATTAAGAAAATACCCCATGGTAATAGTAAAATATGAACCAACAAAAATTGAGAGTAAAAGTCATTTATCATTAAATATAAACTAAAATATAATTAGATGAAATATATTAATTATAATTGATGAAAATAGGGAATTTAATACAATATAAAAACAAATTATGATTTGAAATATTAAACATATCTCATGAAATTTAAATTTCAGATAAATAACCCTTAAAACCGTAAAAAAATTCATGTCAAACCCCATTGATGTATTAGATTACAAATGAAAAATTAAATACGATGAATAATGAACGAAAGATAATGAAATTATATCAATGTGTAATTATATACACCATTCCAAATAAATCATGATGTATAATAATAAATATGTCTCAAGGGGTGAATATTTATGTTAAGAAACTCATACCTTGTTCTAGATTTTTTCTACACATGTGCCTAACTTCCAGAAAAATTAGATTAAGTTTACCCGATACCTTTTTATAAACCATTCTAATCTTTATTTAATTTGAATTATACTATTTATTATCAAATTCAATTATATAATTTTATATATTCTTCTTATGTTTGAGTTAAAATTGAATTAGTATCTATATGTTTCAGTAATTATAAAGATCAAGCATGATATTTTAGTAATAAGATAAATACATAATATAACCATTATAGAAACATAATCTAGTAATTATCTTCATATTAAATTATAATCATATTCTTATTAATGTTATTATATTCTTCCACTGTATCGTTATATAGTGTTGTTTGTGTAGGTGGTAAAATTGACCTAATCGAGGACACACTATAATTCGATGAGGGAGTTTAGTTAAGGATGACTATAATATCATTATAATATAATAATAATGATATTATATATATATTTTTATAAATTTTTGAAATATATTTTATGTATTTTGGGTAAAAATAAAAAACAATATGAAAAACGGAAAATATTTTTTGTGAAGGTAGTAGTCCGCAGAACACATGATTAACATAATTTTATTTTTTAAATATATGGTAAGGAATAAATATTTTTTGTTTCATTAATATAATACTACTAAATTATGTTTTTTATTTCAGTCACTTTAAATATAAGCGGTCACCAACGATACACATCGGTGAGAATCCCATAATGCAGTATAACATAACCAGATGCTTGCTTTGAAATTCAAAAACAACGTAGAAATCGATGCATCGATTCTTGAGATTCTCTTGTCACTGGTGTCACTTCACCTACCATTATCCATCATACATGTTAGGATGCCACACCACCCATCACTGATCGCCGGTGAGGAATCCGCTGGGATCCATCATCATCGTCGATAAGCACCACCACCATCATTAAAAACACACTCAATGTCAGCGTTGTGAACAAACATACCACCATTGGAGCATCCACCGTCATCCTTCATCCATGAAATACCTCTTAAAATGAAAACCACAGCTTAAACGACACCAACCCAAAACCTAACCAAGATCCAACGCACCAGACCGAACTAACATGGAGAGAAGGATCCAGATGCCAGAGCAGAGTTTGGAAGGGAAGGCCTAATCTGAGAGGGGCAACCTCCGAATGGACCACAAAATTATATTAAATTAATTTCTAAAAATAAATTAATTTATTTAGTTTGAAAACTATTAAAAAATATTAATTAAACGATTTTTATAAAATATCAATTTTACTATTTTCGGGTTCATTAACATTAATCTTATTACTCTCATATTTATGCAGGAAAATGAATTTTAATTTCTAAAATAATATTTGAATTTGGATCTAAATTATGAAATAATAGTTTATTATTAAATTTCTTATTGAGATAATTTTTTTTTAATATAAGTGCATAAAAATAGTTTTTATTATGAAATATCACTTGAGATTCCAAAATGTTTAACATGTGTATTATTAATTCAACATAGTATACCTATAATATTTATAATACATATTAAATATATATTTTATAAAATAATGTTTTACTGATCTATTAATTAATTCTTATGATAACATAATATAAATAAATTATAGTTTTTAGCAAAATTAATATCTTCAAGACTCAATTAAAACTCAATTATTTTAGAAAAAATCAAAAAATCATCATAAGATAATTTAGAAATTTTTAATTTAAAGTTAAATTTTTTTAATTAAATTAATATGATAAAAATATTAAATTTACCTTTTAAATGAAAATGAAAAATATATAAAAAATAGTTTTTGGTCAAAATGTCCTTTTTTAACATTAACATATTTGTAATTTTATTTCATACCAAAATATAATTTAATGAGGTTTAACATATTTGTTCAAGTATTGAATTACCAAATATTTTGATATTTTAAATGTGGATAATTTATTTTATTGAGTTATATTAAATAATAAATTAAAAATTATTTATATGGAGAACCCATAGTCAATATTAATTATTTATATTCTACATATAATCTATTTAAATTGATTAATATCATTTTATTTACTAGAGTTTTTATTATTAATTTTCTTTTAATATTAATAATCAACTAACGTTTAGTGGCTTTTATTTATTCTTGGAAGTAATGTCATGGATCTGGATGCCACTCAATTGGTGCCTCGTACCTGGTTAGCCACATGTCCTCAATTTCATTTTTCTAAATAGCAGAGGCTTCCGACTAGTAGTGAGGTATTTGGGTGTGATAGCGGCGAAACTATGACCTTATTGTTATATTGAAAAACAGCTGGAAAATAATATACAATATATGAAGTTATAAATGTCATATAACTGAAAACAATAGTGTAAGTATGATAATATAAATAACCAAGCATCATTTAATACAAAAGATGATGTAGCATGTCACATTTTCTGCGAACGAAGACAAACAAGTACACTACAGTAATAAACAATATGTTTATCAAAGGAAAAACGAAAAAGAAGACACTAGAAAGCATTTCAAGACTCGTCTTGATCTCATGCTCTCTAAATCGTAAATAATACATTAATTTATTCTAGCAAGGTTCTTTCCCCGATCAACACCTGCAATCATATAATCTCTTTGGGTCCTAAAGCATGACCCAAAAAAGTTGTGAGAATAAATCCTCATTGGAAACCACCAAAGATCTGTGCAAATATGTCGGTGAAAATATATATATATAACAGGCAATGTACAATAGTTGTAGAAAAAATAGTAAGTTCTAAATGTCAACATATCATATGTCTCAGATGAAAATGTAATTGAGAATGGTAAATACTGAATCTAAGATTGCGGTTTATCTTGGTAGACACATCAGTTGTCATTTTATTTCATTATTCTATTTGTAATTGAGTCAATTCCAGACATCCTAATGTGGAAAAGCAAGTGTCAATCATGATGGGTTTATCATAAACCATATAACCATGTTATAAAAAACACCAAACTAGATCATAAAGCAACTATATAATCATTTCAGCAGTCAATAAAGGTCGAAACCGGGTTATAAGCATTTCATCAAGTGTGAGGGTTAAAACCCGGTACATAAGAATTTCAGAATGTATTATGGCTAAGCCTAGTGTATATGCATTTCCATATTAAATCATACACTAAAATTTTAAATAAACCAAAAGGAAATCAATGGCATACCCATATACATCCTTGGCCAAACAGCTTAACATTGATCGTCCAAGGGATAATGCACCCATCATATAGCCCTTGATCAAGTAAATAAATATAAAACATAATTTAGATCAATTAATCAATTACCAAATCAACATTTCGAAATACAAATAGTTAATTCCATTCATAGTGAAACCCTATATGTGGGTGTGCAATACTCCATCACAAATAAGAAACATGAAAATTCATTAAAGGAAGAAAACCACCTACCACAAACTCATATGAACTCCTCATCCCGCATCAGGATTTGATTTTATTTAGAATGTAGTAGATCCATAAAATGGGAATAAATTATTGACCCTAAGTAACTATATTAAGAGAAGAAAATAGGATTAAGGGATCAAGAGAAATTAAGAGTTCATTGAGGGGAATCCAACAGAACTGACGATGTTTGAATCAGAGATTAGACGATGAATCAGGATCCATAACCTAATCCAGATTTTTTACGTGTTCCATATTTCCAAGGTGAGTAGTTTATTTCTATTTGAAAAAAAGACATACTTCAATAATTATTAATCAACTAAAAAAATTACACTATGTGTACTTGAGATTACACGTTGTGCCTATACAATTTTCTGGCCAAATAAATACATGATTGTGTACCAGGATTACATGGCTTGTAGCCTTATATTAACAGCATGTGGCTATATTTACATGGCTTATAGTTCCTAGTCAGATCCTATCTCATGCATTTTTCCATCCCCTCAACCTATTTTCTCCCATTTTTTAAATAAAAACTGAAAAGGAAGGATCTATACTTAAATGGAAGAACTAGTTTCTTATTAAACTCTCCCTTAAAACTAATCATACCCAAATTGACCTTCAAAGGGTGGTGAAGAAATATCTAAGAAAAACTCTATCCACTGTGATCATACATCAGCCTCCCTCTCCCACATCTCAACCTATAGTTAGTCGTGCTACCATAACACCAATACCAAAGGAGTATACTGTCCATAAATAACCTTTATACTTTGATCCATAATACTAATTAGATTCTCCTCAACGGACACATCATCCTACAACTCCACTTCTTTAGGATGAAAGGTGTGAGGTGGGTCTAAAAAGTATCATTGATAATGAGAAACATGGAATACTTCATACACATCCCCTTACTTATGAGGAATCTAAAATCGATAAGCAACCGGTCCGACCCTCTCTAGTATCTCAAACGAACTGACATATCTCGATGAATGTTTACCTTGTCTCCTGATTCCCTTGTTTTTTTACCTCGGTGAAAACGGAAATAAAAATCAATCCCCATCCATAAACTCAATAGGTTGTCTGTAGTGATAGGAATAACATTTCTTGATGAGTCTACATAGTATCCATCCACTTCTGAATTAACAGGAACAACTCAGAAGTCTCCTGCATGAGACATGGTCCTAGTAAAGCCTCTTAACCTACCTCCCGCTTTCACAAGAGTGATAGGAATGTCCTAGAATACAATGAATCATAAGGTACAATCTATATAGTCACATGAAAATTATTATCATAGGAAAATTCCACCAGTGAAATATGCTTTTCCCAAAATCCCCCAATGTCTAGGATACATGATCGCAGCATGTCCTCCATCCCCTATATGTTACGCTCTCACTGTACATCAGTATGAGGGTGGTATGTTATTCCTTGAAGCACCAATGTACCCAACACCCTCCGAAATATCTTCCATAAATGAGACATAAAGTGGTAGTACCCTTTTAAATGATAGAACAAGGGACCCCATGATGTCATACCACCTCCCGAATATATAGCTTCTCATGCTCATCAACACTGAAGGTCTCCTTGATCGGTAAGAACTAAAAGAGCTTCAAAAGTCTGTCAACTACCACCCAAACTGAATCATTACCTCATGGAGACCTCAACAAAACCTTCATGAAATCCATCATGAAATCATAACCTTTTACACTAAAATAGGTAAATTTTGTTAAATATTTGATAGCTATTGATATCCCACCTTCACCTTCTGAAAGGTGAAATACCTCTTAACAAAACCAGCCACGTTTCTCTTAATACCTAGCCACCAGTACTAACTGTGTAAGTCATAGTACTTCATAGTAACTCTAGGATTCAATTTCTAAGATATATCATGAAACTCCCACAACAAGTCCTCATGTATTTACACAATAACGCAAACACATCCATAGATCCTCAAGATCTCATCATCACCTACCATCCAGCCCAGATGTATATCCTCAACTTCTATACCCTCCCACATGACTAGGCCTCTAAAATATGATAGTTTTCTCATCCTCACTCTATCTAGGAGGGTATAAGTCATAGCTGAAGAAGACAGGAAAGTATATCACTGACTTTCATACACCTCTAAGTGAATATTATAGAAAAATTATTTAAGTTTACACTAACCAATGTCCTCCACCACTACCTACATTTGAGGCCACTTGAACAGTGCATCAACCACTGCATTACCTTTTACAGTGATGTAGGCATGATCGATGTCAAAAAACCAAAGGTATTATATTCATATTCACTTCCCCAGATTTAGATCACGCTGAGTAAATATGTACATGAGACGTTTATTGGTTGTGTACAACACAAAATGCTCCCCCAATAATTAATGAATTCCTTTCAATAAATCCTGAAAAACAATGGATAACTCGAGATTGTGCGTCAGATTGTTGATCTAAAGTGTCCTCAACCATCGAACCCCATATGAAATGACCCGATCCCCCTACATAAGCACAACACCCAACATGATACCTGAAGCATCACAATACATAGTGTAACTCTTCGACGACTCAAAAAAAATCAGTATCAGTGCTGACGTAAATCTCCCATTCAAATCCTAAGTTTCCATCTTGAAAGAATCTAACCACAGAATCTTCACAACATTCTTTGTCAAGCCCCTCATCAGCATTGGTAAGTGTGATATGTCTAGTATGAAACACCTGTAGTAACAGGCAAGAACAAGAAAACATATCACCTCAATGGTTTTCATGGGAAGCCAATAGGTATCCACTGGCCTCACCATATCTAGGACTACTAATACACATGTCACTGAGATGACGTGAACCTGGTAATGAATATGATCCCTCTAGAAGTGGCACATAGAGATATTAGAATAATACTGATTATCAATCAGTGTAATCAAAATGATCTCGAGATATGTGGTATGGTCATGTAAATTATGATAATATACCAATATATCATCCACGAATATGAGAAACAAAAAATCTAGATAGGGGTAGAACACTTATTTCATCATTTCCATAAAGACTACAGAAGCATTCATGAGACCAAATGACATAACCACATACTCGCATAGACCATATCTACTTGGAAGTCTATGTGAGGTATGTATAACGATCTAACAAACACTTGATGATAACTAGATCTCAGATCAATCATAAAGAATACTTGATCTCCTTGAAGATAGTCAAATAGTTTATCTGTCTATTTAAAGGGATATCTGTACTTAATTTTCAGCTCGTTCAGCTTCCAATTGTCAATGCATAGCCAGAATGTTCCATCCTCCTTCGAAAAAAGGACCCGAGAAACACATAGAGAAGTAATATGTCAAATAATCCCCCTTTCCTCTATGTCCTCTAGCTGACTACTAAGCTCTTACATCTCAGTCGTAGCCATCCTTTAAAGGGTAATGGATATCGGTGTAGATCCTAGCTCCAGCACAATCTTGAAATCCACCTCTTTCTTTATAAGTAACCCTAAAAATTCATCCAGGAATTTTTTTTTAAATGATCACCCACTCGAAGAAAATCAATCTGATGTGTTCCCTATTCATCCAAATATAAATTGGAAATATATGTTATAATCTTACTCATCCCATGATGCTTGGGTATATCTCAGCTTTCCTAGACATCTCACTCTCCCTTGTGTAGAAACGATCCACCTTTTAGTGACGTAAAACTCACCCGAAAGAGATATAAATTGTTGAAGGCTTCATAGAAGACTAACCAGTTGATTCCCAACATGACATCAAAATGGGTCGTCTCTAAGACATAGAGATCCCAAGAAATGTAACACCCACCAAACTCAAAGGGGAACCCCTTACATTAAGGAAAACCTTCCTTCTGTATCTGTAATGGTGTGTCTAGTGTCTTAATATCATTAGAATTATAAACACGGAGACCAATGCTCATCAAAATAGGAATTGATATGAAACTATGTGATTCCCCTATATCAGAAAGTGCAGAAGATAAAATGAAGGCAACTAGAATCGTACCTATGATAGTAGATGGTATGGGATCTTGTTCCTACATGGTCCACAGGATTGAAAAAGGAAGGCCAATACCACGATCTTGGGACACAACATGGATGCCCTAATATAATCCACTTTGTTGTCTTTGAAAACCCAGGGTATGGATATCATAGCCACGACCACTCCCTCAGCCTGAACAACCTGATGTATTCCATTTCCTCAAATAGTGCGATGATGCTGGACCTCCTACAAAATATGGAGTCTATGGATATCCACTCTCAATAGCCACTGCTGAAAACGTCTTACATAAACGTTTTAGATGAACCATATTTCTGCAACCTCAACATTCGAATCGGTCCAAAGGGAAACATGGTTTTGTGTGCCCAAATATTTATCACTAGTATCACCTCAACTGGATACCTGAAGAAACATTATGACTACTCAGTTCTCTGTGGGTAAGATCCAAAGGATTATTTATGATACCTATTGAGACAATACTAGATCCCGGTGCTGATCTACCCTAGATCGCACCTCCATATTCCATCTGATTATGCTCGGTAATCAACATCTATTTTACTTTTATAGATATATTAGTTAGAAGAATGATATTCACATGTGATCAGATGTTATACATAATACCATCCTCGACTCACTGATCTTTTGATAGATTGTACCCCATCCGAACAATTGTGAAGCGGTGGAGCTTAGTAAAATGATCTACATAATCCATCGCGGATAATTCACCCTCCTCCAAATGCTTGAAATCTTTGGATTTGTCTGACATCAACATATCAGGATAGAAATAGTCATAGAAGACTCTGTGGAAGTGATCCCAAGGAATATCTCAACGATTCACCATCTGAGTAACAACATCCCACCATCATTTATTAGAATCACATAGAAAATAAATCTCTAGATTGATCCTCTTGCTAGGAGGCATCTCTAGATGCTCAAATATAGATAACATGGCCTCTATCCATGACTCTGTAGCATGTGGTCCCCCATCCCTAGAATATGTGGGAGGATGTTGCTGTTGGAACACTCTAGTAAACTCAACCGTACTGTTGGTATGTTGAGCTTCTCCCTATAGAGTCTGCATAATGCAAACGACGTTGTTGTGGAACTGAGCATCAACACATGTGTCTGTAGCAACCATCGACGCCTGAACTAGAACATATGGAGGATCCACTAGTAGCCCATGGCCAACCACCTCTGGTGTATTCTCATCGTCTCTCTCTAAATGTATTACTAGTGGTCATCGTGGTGGCATTTCCCCATAAAGTCTAGCACATACACATTAGTATTACGTTATTTAGCAAGGTACACATTTACAAATAATATGAACTAACCAAGATAAGAAAATCCTTAAAAGAAAAAAAATGACATAATAGTGTGTAGGAACTTTACACAATGTGTACATTTAATCCCTTACATGGCCATGTGCTCCTTCCGGCCTTGGACTGTAGAAACCCCTGGAACATGGAATTTAGGAACTACACACCACATGTACCCTTAAACTCTCACATGGGAATGTAGCTCCACCTTCGATGGTGGTTTAAACATCAAAAATAAATGACGTGTTGGGTTGTCCCATGGTGTGTACTCAAGTATTTCCTCAAGTCCATGAACATTTACATGGCAAGAGCTACACAGGACTACCTTTGTAAAACTAAATGGGTTGTACTTGAGGTACATGACATATTCTTATTAAAACCCAACAACCCATGTTTTCTATCACACGGTCGGTGACATGGTCATCTATCAAATGACGCATACTTAGAGTACCTAGGGTTTAATTAGAATATTTCATTTCATCCCAAACAGAAGAACACATGGCATGTGTTCATAGGACCACATGATGTGTTTTATGGATTTCCAGATATTAAGCCTCAGAAACATCACCGAAAATCCTTTTTTTGCAAAATAATGCAACGGTGTGCCGAATTCTGATCTATGGAGAACCATAATTCAAAGGAATCCAAATGTAGAATCCATATATAATGCATAACAACAAAATTTATAGCCCCTTGTCAAATCATGATCCACCAAATTCTAATCCAAGAGGGCCCGTACTCATTAGGGATCAAAATTTGGCCACCATCCAATTCAACCATAACATGTACCAATACACCTATCACAACAGCAGGAATATCTATCACATTATCTATCATAACAACATACAAACTGTAATGCACTCTTAATGGAATGTAAATAATGCATGGAATGTGTTTTCTAATAAGTTTCTATATGATACATGATATGGAATACCCTAATCTCATTTGGTTTCAAAAAAAATAGAACAAAAATGATATTAATAATAATAGTAAAAAACAAGTATGTCACCCAACAGTGAAATAGAATCAACTATAATAGCTCAAAATCCAAAAATCACAATTTAATTCGAGGTAATTTGGATTTTCCTATTACATGGGCTAGATAATCCTGTGCAAACTAATTACCAAAACCCATTTCAATCATATCGTCTTTAAATTGTAAATAAAAATAGGAATTAAATGGAAAAAATACCACTTTATAATTTCCTGGATCTGGATGCCACTCAACTGGTGACCAGTACCATATTAGCCACATGGACTCAAGCACATTTCTCCAAACACCAGAGTATTCCAACTACCAATTATGAACTAGAAAGGGAAAGTGGAAAAATTATTCCCTCATTGGCAGATTCTAACACAACAGAATAAGAATATACAATAGTGGAAGAAGTAATCAACATTAAACTTAATAGAAAAGAGTAAGTATGATAAGATAAATAAATAATCATAATTCAATAAAAAAGATGATGTAGTATGTCACATGTTCTTGGATATAAGACGAAAAGTTTCCCTATAGTAATAAACACTATATATCTCAATGAAAAAAATAAATATAAGACACTAGGAAACATCACAAGCATCAGCTCGGTCCCTTTCGCTCTGACTCCTAAGAAGCACATCAAGTACCTTTAGCATTGTGCTTTCCCTAATCAACACCTACAATCATATAATCATTTTGGGTCCAAAAGCATCACCCAAACATGTTGTGAATCTAAATTCCAATATAAAACCACCAATGGTCTGTACAAATATATTAGTTAATATATATATATATATATTTACAAGAAGTGAACAATAGTGAAAACAATAAAAACTACAAACTAAATGTAATCATACAAGATGTATTAAAAGGAAAAGTAATTGTATATGGTAATGATTGAATCCAAGCATTACTTTGTCTTAGTAGATGCATCACTAGTCATTTAATTTGATTATTCAATTTGAAATATATTTTGGTGCAAACATCCTATTGTCAAAAAACATGTATCACTTAGAGTGTGTTTAACAAACACTATATATCCATGGTATGACATAACACCAAACCAAATCCAAACCAACTATATAAGCATTTCAGTAGTCAATGAAGGTCAAAACCTAGTGTATAATCATTTCAACATGTGTCAGTGGAAAACCCCAATATATAAGAATTTCATAATGTATTAGTACTAAGCCTTGTATATAAGAATTTCATCATTCAATCAACCACTTATATTTTAAATTACCCAAAATAAAATCAATGGTATGTCAATTGGTATCCTAGTCTAAATGGCTAAACATTGGTCCTCCAATGGAAAACACACCGACTGTCTGGCCCTTGATCATGTCAAACAATCTCAAACATAATTTAGTTCAATTAATCAATTATTAAATAAACATTAAGAAATAACAAGAGTCAATTCCATTCAAGGAGACACCCTATACAATGACACATCGAAAAAAATAAGAAACGTAACAATTCACAAAAGGCACTAGACCACCTAACTCGTACTCGTGTGGCTCTCCCCATCCAGCCTTAGGCTTTGATTCAATTAGTTATATAAAACAGGTTGAAAATTCGACCTTAAATTACTGTATCAGGATATGAATTCCAGAAGAAGGTCTCAAGAGGAATTTATTGTTCACCACAGAGAATCCAATAGATCTGAAAATGTATAAATTAGAGATCAGACAATAAATCGTGAGCCAAACCCTCATATGGATTTTATCGGTGTTCTGTACACTAAATGTGAGTCATTTCTATTCATTTCGAAAAACAATGTACTACCCAACATATTATTCAATTAAAAAAAGGATATGACATGTACTTGAGATTACCTGTTCTGTACGTATGTTTTTCTTTAGAGACCATTATGTGGTCGTGTAATGTGATTACATGGTGTGTAGCATTACATACAAATAATTTAACTATATCTACATTAGGTGTAGTTCCCAGTCACATTGTGTAACAGGCCTATATCAAACCCCTTGACCACTTTTCCCCCATTTTTAAGTACAAACTAAAAAGTAAGGATCCATACCTCAAAAGAAGAATCAATTTCCTAAAATGGATGTGTATGTTTTGTGTTGTATGTGAAACAAGTCATTTAATATAATAATAATTTAATGGATCCAAATTTTTTGTCATTACACAATACCTCCAATATCCAAAAAATTCAATGTAATTTTCCAATATGATCTATAAATTTATATTGTGTATTCACAATATTAAAACAGGGTATGAATGCTTTAGAGATCAAGTTATGGATTAAAGAATGAATATAGACCATGGAATTGTTTCTTTGGTGAAACTATAAGTGAATTTGGTTTCATAAAGAATGAATTTTATCATTGTGTGTATAATAATTTTAGTGGGAGTTTAAAAATTTTCTAATATTATATATTGAATACATATTACAAATTAGAAATGAGAACTCATTTTGTAGTATTATATAGTGTGGTTGAACAAGTTCTTCACCAAGATTAAATTATATAAACAATCTATATATTTGGAAACAATATCATTCTACATAGATTATATGAGTATATTTAGAAAATTTTATACAATTAATGTTTACAATATACTAAATAGATTTATCATAGAATAATCCTAGAGGTGATTTTTACTAATGTCACATGGTATACATCTGTATAGAAAAATGTGTCCTTATACACAAGAGGAGTTATAAAGGATGATTATGAGTTATTATGTAATTGAAATATGATTAGTAACATATATTATGTTATATACTATTATACAAATTACTTACCCCTTTATCGTGTTAGGAAGATTTTAATAAGATTTTCACTACTACCATTTGATTGAAATTATTGTTTTCTTAAAGAATGTGAGGCACACAAAAATGTGTTCCTTGTTAATGTATGAGATAGGGATTTAGTTCTCATGGAATATATATATTATTATATCTAGAAAATATTTGATAATATAAAATAATTTAAAGGATATAAATTCACCCTCAATGGAATATTTTTGAGAAAGACAATATCTATTCATGTAGTGGTTCCCAATTTTAAAGTATAGTCTATATATTCTGATGCTTCTAGTGTATCTATAGAAACACTACATATATATAAATTCATTGAGGATATTTATGTGGTGCCCTATATTACAGATTATATCACATTTTTTAGGATAATACTTTAGTATTGGCCCTCTATAAGGTTCCATTGTCACATCAATAAATGAAGAAATTATTCAGATGTATCACCTTGGTATGGATTTTTATCAAATCAGAGAGTTCAATAAAGTCAAATTCTTCATGTAGTAGAATGTGGTTAACTAATTTACAATGTTCTTATCATATAAGAATCATGAAAATCATATGAATCAATGTGAAATTCATTAATATTTGGATCTTGTCCATGTGGGAGTGAATTGGAGTTACATCCCTATAACAAACTAATTTTTTTTTGATCAATTATATGTTCAGATTTTTTATCATTATTAAAAATAATATCACAGGATGAGAGTTTTTTCTATAAAATTATTGTGAAAATTAACCTAAAGTATTTATCATATCAAAAGGATATATAAGTTTCTCACAATGATGATATCAATGAATTAATATGATGATATTCTAAAATTATATGTTCAATGGTATGATTATATAATCTTACTAGACACATATTATACAAGATATTAGGGGTAGGGATCTCAAATGATATTGAAGAATCTAATCATTAATTTTAGCCTTAGTAATCAACAAAAAATTTGCTTTGACAATAGAACCAGTTGTCAGGATTCTAGATGTTTTATGTGTCATTGTATATTGATATGTTTAGTTTAGTTTATTTTTTATTAAAGTTGATATAATTTTTATTCCATATCAATAATCATGAAAAATTGTATATCTATGAATTCTATGATGAAATATTCTCATAGTGAGGTGGAATTTTTTGGGTGAGTCACACGTGATATAGAATTATGGAATATGTTAAATTATAATTTCCCCTTATAGGTTAAAAAAACAGATATCTCAATCCGTTGATTAGAATAGAAGTACCAGAATAAGTTCATGGGCATAGAAATTTTATCAATGAGTTTATTTCAATAAAGTAAATTAAATATATTCAAGCATATGAGTCGATGAAATGAGTAGGAAACCTACTTTAGGATATATAAAGAGAAACAGATTATATGACATAGTGTGCATCTGTGGGAGTTTATTTTCATTTAAAAAATTAACATATCTCTCTATGCGTACCTAAAAAAAATTATTATATGATAATATAGGAATTTACATGAGCTGGCCCAATACAATAGTGAAATAGGGATATAGGGTTGAATAATTATTCTTTAAATTTTTATTTATAATTTTTAGAATATGAAAATAATTTAATAATTTATATACATTAAAAACAATGAAATGTGGTTGTTATTGTAAATATTATTATGAGAAATATAATTCTATGAATTGAAATGTGAATTTATATTTTATTAAGGATTAAAAGCAAAGTGGTTGTTCATGAACTGGAAACAAAGTTTGGGAAAAATAAATTTTTGATGTAGGAAAAATTGTCTTTGAAATACATTCCTCATTATATCCCCTATATAGTTAAAGGTCTAAATATTAAAATTAAATTATACCGCTATCATAAAAGGAGACCGACCATCAATGTTTGGGCCAATAGATTTATAGTAGGAGTAACTGCCCATGAGACAGTCGACTCAATGATGGAACAATCCATATATATATATTAAGAATTTTAATAAATATAATAATCATAAAAACAAAATAATTTTTTTTATATTAATTATATAATCTATAGATAATAAAAAATCATTATTTTCAATTTTTATATAGTAATTTGAAAATATTTATGTGTGTTTTAAACCTTTTTGAATAAATATGATTGGAATTATTTTTTTATTATTTTTAGAATAACAACTCATTTTGATAATTTTATAATTAAAATAACTAAAATATTCATATTATTTGAAATATATTTTTTGGGAATTACATATTGGGTCATTAAAAGGACATTTTTTGTAGTTGAAATTATAAAATAAGAGGGGTTGTAGATTTGATAAAAAGAAACAATATAAAAAAATAATTTTTGGATAGTGATGATATAGGCTTCAAAAGCCCTGACTCAAGGGAACATTTATAATCGAGGAAATATTTCTGAATTTATTGACTAGGTATAGATTTATATTAAGATTCCTATGTGGAATGGGTAGGCCCATTGATTAATAATAGGAGTAAAGGCTCATAAAACGATTGACTTGAGGATGTAGGGGGAATGATGTGCATACCTATTCCTTAAGGATCTCTCAATATCACCCTTTTCCTAGTACTTATCTTCTGCCTAGGGATTTCTAATAGGTGTAGTGACCCATGATAGAGCTGAATGGATGATAGAATACACCACACACACATAGAGATATATACATATCTACCATTTAAATCAATATTATAAACATTAAATCCTATAAATCTTATGATATTAAAGATTTATTTCAAAATAAATATGTTCAAAAAACTATCCTATTTTTTATATAGTAATTTAAATATATATTAGTAATATAGGTATCTTTTGTGAGTAAACATTCATTAATATTATGTTATTTCCTGAATAATAAATCATTTTAGGCATTTTATAATTTTAGATAATTAAAATATGTTTGTTATTGAAAGTATTATTTTTAGTGTTAGTAGTTGATATACTTGAATTGAAGATGAGAAAAAATAAATTTTGGATATTGGAAAAATGGTTTCACAATCATTATCACATTGTAACCCCAATATAAGAAAGCTTATTGAAGATAGGGAATATAATATGAGATACCTATAGAAACCCAAATGCAACGGTTGAGAACATGGATGCCTAATCAGTGTAAAATCCCATGAGACACAATATTTGGGGACATGAGGGGAAAATCCCAGGGTCGGTGCTCCTCTTTAAAAAGGGATACATAGATCTCCCCCATTATTCACACCCTATCTAGTAAAATAAGTGTCAAGGCCCATTAATAAAATACCATACCAAATCTAATTTTTATCTAGTATAACTTAAATATGTGAATAGTGTATGCATAATGATGAGATATATCACAGAGAACTCAGGATGTTGTTAAAAGTTATATAATCTTCCCCCAATGATCCCAACCATCAACTAATTTTCCTTAAGATCACGGGATCCATTATATTTCTTATTTTATACATCATTAGATATAATATCTTTCCACATTAAAACCACTTATCCAAAAAATCAAACACAAGGTGGATTAAAATTATCAAAAAATGTACTAAATCATTTAAGATGAATGAGGTATTGTGACATCCATTTCAGTTTTTAAAATCCTATTTATTTTTTTTATGTTTTTCTCATTGGATCATTCTCCCAAGATTTTTTCTTGAAATACTCATAAATGAAACACCCCTAATAGTGAGAGGAATATTCCAAGGAAATAATTATCTATAATCCCATTGAGAAGAATCAAGAATAAAATGAACATTTATTAGATCCATTTAGAAAATATTTAATACATTTCCCAATAATACAGACTTCAAAACTATAGTAGATTAGTGACATTGAATAATAGATAAATAGTAAAATTATTTCATGAATGATCTTCAATATCTTGCATAATTTTCATCTCACAAATATCTCTTATTATAAAAAACCAAATTAAAATATATATTTTATAACATGGTGGAATATAATCATTAAAGAGGGAGATATCATATTCTAATTTTTTTTAAACATGAATTATATCAACAAATGATCATATGTATGAATAATATAATAATAAGGGTAAGAGATCATGATCAAAACATTTGAAATTCATATCCAATCACTTAAATATCATTTATAAATATTCCTTCATTATGGTTTTGTCATATAAAAATCCATAATACATAATAGTGTGTAATCATCAATAATAAATAATCTATCATAATAAAATATCACATCAAATATATATATGCGTGTTTAATACACATAAGAATAGAAATTCATTTTTTAGTGAAGGTTTTTTTCCAAGAATATATTAAAGTACAATGTACTATAGTGGATTGTTTTCACTATTTATCCCACTATTTTCTTAATAAATGCTCAATATTATGATTTTCATAATGGATATAGTCACTTATTGAATTGGTTTCAATATTTCTTTCAGTCTATATTATCACATGATATAGAAATATTCACCCAATTTATTGGAGGGATATATAATTCTTGAATAACCATAACATAATTAAATATTTTCATATTTGTGCTAAAAGATAATAAAAAAATCATCATTTAATCATGAAATATCTCATAGAAAAGAAATGGTTTTCATAAATATTTTATAATATCTTAATTAACCAATGTGATAGAACTGAGTTTCCTAGAATCATCCATAAATAAATATCATCAATAGAATATAGAGAAATTAAGTTAATACTATCATATGAATATATACTAAGTGAAGTAAAACTATCCCACAACTATGTTGACATAGCTTAAAAATTAATCTAAAAGTGAATTTGATCTTTTACTTGAAAATAAGGAAATTTTCCATTTTATAATTTTGATTTAAAACTAAATATTCATATAATTTATAAAGAAAATATAATTTATTTAAAAATATACATGGAAACATGTAATAAAATCTACAATGTAATGAAATTCCTTGATTTCATGAAAATTTTATCATGATTTTTATGTTCAAATACAACATTCTTTCTATTCATCTATAAAAATGAAAAAGTTATTCATATATAAAATATTAGAAAATATTGATTTTAATCTTTTATAAATAATGTAAAATATATTAAAAATAAAATATCTCAAATATTTTTGTATAGATAAAGACTTATAGAAATATTTTTGTAGAACATGGGCATGAATGAAAATTTACATTGACAAAATAAGAAATAATTTCAATATTTTATAAAAATTGTTTCTCGATCACTTTAATTATCAGTGAGAGAAAAATGGTAATAATAATTTAAAATTGTAGTAATAAATAGGGTAGAATAAATTGGATAGGGTTTAAATTAAAACTATTATACAATTTCATTGAATTTTAATTTATCATAGACAAACCCAAAAAAATGATATTGTAACATAAACTATTACATTATATCATTTCATTCTTTATATATCTTCAAACCTAAAATATAATAAATATAGATTTTTATAAATATAATATATAATAAAATCCATATACATAATACTATATATCATTCCCCTATAATTTCCAATTTCACTTTTATAAACATTTCTTTAATAAAATAATTATTTAGGTGAAAACTAGATCATTTTCCATTAATGTTTTGGTTTTAATGATTTGATCGTTGCACCTTATTCATGTTTTAATGATATAAAAAATATTAATATTATAATAACTATCATATTTACTCATTAAATGAACTTTTCTGATCATTCATTTAAAATGGTTATGAAAATTGAATTACATCACTTCATGGAGATGGTAGTCAACATGTACTCAGAAGTGTTGTTTTATCATTTTAGTGGATGGACTGAACGATTTGTAAAAAATAGTTTACCAATAAATATTTATAATTATATAATAAATATAATAAATATAATAAACATTAATTATATATATCATTGTTCAAATCCATTTATAATGGATCTGAAAAATGATTCACATTACTTTGTGGAGGTGGTAGTCCCCACATCTTCATGAGTGGCATTATAGTTTTCAAATATATTTGAGGATAATGAAAAAGAATATACCATTAATATAAAACATCCTAATATTATAAATATTATTATTGCATTATTTTAATATTTTTATAGAATATTTGTAGGATTTTTATTAATAAATAAACATGAAACAAATCGGTAAGAACATATACCACTTCTTCGAGTATCCTCTTTTAAAAAGAACATTAAGGAATCTTGGTTGAGTCTTTTTGGAACACAATAAACTCATTGTAATGGATGAGTATATTTGTATATTATTTTTCTAGATATTTATCTTAATTAATGAATCATGTTGTGTGGATAATAGAGTGAAGAAGGATCTCTTTTATAAGTGAAGGGAGGGGGACATTTAAAATTATTATAAATATTAAAATATAATGAAGGAACAATCATTTGAAAATAACTCCACATTTTATTAAGATCAAATATAGTATTCTAAAGAATCTAAATCCACTAATATTATAGTATTTATATAATATTTTGGATCATTTCAACCCTTATATCTTTAGTTTGACCCCTCATAAAACATTTTAGCCTTTAACATAGTAACAAGACTTTTACCATAGTTATATTTCTGTATGATGAAAATTTATGTTAAAAATATAACTTAATATTAAATATTATTTGAAAAAATATGAAATCTATTTTGAAATATTCAAATCCTAGAAGTTGTCAATATTAATTTTAATATCTCCACACAGAATGTGTAAAACCATTTTTAGAGAAATGTATTTTTAAGAATAAAAATTAATTTTATCAAATAAATTAAACACTAAAAATAATTAGACAAAAAATAAAATATTTTATTTGAATATATTATATAAATAATTCACTAAAATAACTCACCGAAATATATTGATTTAATTTACAAAGATAAAAACACATTGCACAGATAATAAGAATTAAAAAAAACTTATTTGTTCATCTTCAAATGATTTTAAACTCATTTATAGAAAATTTATATTAAATTAATTATTATTATAATTTATTAATAAATAATTTTCCATAATTTTAGAAATTTTAATAATTTTTAAAATAAATCATATAAAATGAATTTTTTATAACAAATTCTTCATAACATTTACTTTATATCAATTATTTTCTTAAGTTAATTAAAATTATTTTTAATAATTATATATAATGTTAATAAAATTTAATGTGCCGCATTTTATAATTAATGAGAATTAATCACAAATTCTCATTGTTCTCCATTTCATATTATATTAAATACATAGAATTTATTAAAGAAACATATATTCTAATATATCAAGGTGTTACATTATACCACCTTATTTGAAATTCTCCATCAAAAATATGTTAATATTATACAAAATAATTAAGGATACCTCCTCTTTATCACATCATTGTGCTCCCATGAAGATTTTAAATTTTTATAGTTGTGACATAAAACATTTACTAGGTGAGTTTTCTTGTTATACAACTCCTTCTATATTCATTCCAGAATCACCATAAGTTGTACCTCATAAGTGAGATTATTCAAAATTAGTAGAACCTATTAATTTGGTACATATGAAGGAACATGTATGTACATAAATGGTAGAGGTATATTAAACTAATCATGGCATTGATATTGGTTCAGTGGATGCACCAAGAGATAATATACCATTTGGATATACACTGTAATCTAAAAGGGACAAATATAAATAAGGTTCATCATTCCCTTCATTCAATTCACATAAAATTATTTCATGGATATATTCAAAGGAATTACTTATCACTAATATTTCATTATAGATCTATATAAATTTTTTAGTAACTATTTATATCAATATATGTCAAAGTGATGTGCTATGAAATGGCCCTAAAGATCTAAGTCATTTCCTCATCAAGCTGGGGTCTCAAATTTTTTTTTATGCAACATCATCTCAGAACATTAGATTTAATTAATTTATTATATATAGGTATTTATAATTACCCATATGAATTCAAAATTTAAATATATTGATATAGAAATAATGGATATAGTAGCAATCACCATTGAAATCTATAAAAAAATATATCAATATATCTTCTAGTGTTTGAATTGTATTATTAGACTAACAACATATGTGATGATGACATGAATTATTAAAGATCACCAACTAATTCTTTAATTTCCTAATTATTCTCTAGAACATTTAGTTAAACCTCATATCAAGATAATATACAACATAATCTAGAAAACAATGAAAATTTACAAATTCTTAAATGTAATCCATGAAATCTTATTAAGGGAGAAATATTCACTAATTTAAATTAAAAGTGTTGACTTAGTAAAGTGATTGAAAATATCCCAAATAGACTTATTTTATTTATGTGTTTTGGGGAGTCCAATGATGAAATACATTGTTATTTTTTACCATTTATATTCTTACAAGGGTAATAATAGTAGAATAATTTCATATTTCTTTCCATCATAGTTAACTTGATAGTAAACAAGGTATTAAGAAACTAATATTTCAATATCATATTTTCGGTTGTCCCACCAAAAAATACACTATTTGATCCATATATATCTTTTTTACGTACTAGATAGATTGAGAAGGATTAACATTGATATTCCTCCAATGACTCATTCTACTGGTATCATTATGATGAGATACATAGTTAGTTAATGAACCTTATCATTGTATCAAAATCATGGTCTAATATAGGATCATTCCTCACATTCTTCTATAATTCCACATATTAATTCTATAAATCTTTAATATTAACATGGATGTATGATTTCACATTTATCTGATAAATATTTGATTTTTACCTTTAATCATTATTTTATGATACATATTATGAAAATATATAATTATTTTATCTCTTTTAGTCATCATTAAGGAATAACAAAAATTTAATTTTCTACTTAGAGCATCATCCACATTTTTCACCTTCCCAAAGTGTTAATGTATTGATTAGGAAAATTAATTAATCCACCATAACGATTGATTATGGTTTTTATATGAATCATTCTATGTGAGTATATAGGTAAATAAATTATGAGTTATATATATATCACATAATTCATCATAATGAAAATTCCTCAATGTTTTTAGTGAATTTTTTTTTTCTAAAAATTCCATACACTTATTAAGGTAATTTTGATAATGAATTTTATATTTTATTGCCGAATTAACAATCCTCATATAATTCTATATAAGGAATCATATCATTCCCTTCTTTGGTACATTACTATATCTCACAAAAAATTAACAATTTAGGAGTGTGTGATGAAATGTGCATTGAGAAAAATACTATTAAATTCAATGATAATTTATTCACATTCATCTATACAAAGTATCATGGCTCCCTTCTATGTAATCTGGGTTATTTGATTATATATCCATGATACATTTATAACAAATAATTAATATTATAAATCCATACCAAGAAAAATAAAATTCTAGGTCAATATAGATGGTCTGAGTCACTTATCAAATAATTATATCTTTAAATAATCCATTAATGTTTCATTTCATAAGATTGTACAACCGAACAATGAAACATTCTAAAGTTAGAATTAAAACCTTATTTTTTCAAACAACTTATCAATTCTCAATCTCTTAAATAAAATCCTCAAATGATCTTAATGCACTTCATTTCATATGTAATATATAATAATATAATCTTTAAAGACTACCACAAACTAATCAAGGTATTATTTAAAGAAAATGTTCATTTGATCTATAAATAAAAAAATAGAATCCTTAAGTAATAATGGAATCACTATAAATTCATAATGACCATACCTCATACAAATTGTGGTATTGGGTATATATCATTTAATAACCTTTGGTTGCTAATATATATAATTAATAATTTTTTTTGAAAATATTGACTTCTTTATAATTGATCAAATATATCATTGATTTAGCTAAGATCATTCTTGATCATAATACCTATATTGTTAACATACTGATAATAAATGAAAAGATTCATTGACCCATATTTTTAATTAACAAAAATAATTAGTTCACGCCATTAAGACATAATGATGATATTAATCCCTTATCAAGAATGTCCTATAGTTTCTTCTTCAAATTGTATAACTCATTTCCATCAATTTTGTATGTAGCCTTTGAAAAAGGTGTAACACTAGGTGTAATTTAAATTCAAATCATAAAATAAATATTTTAGTTAATACCAATTGCTTATTCAATAAATATATTGACATATTTAGGATCAATGGGCCAATCTTCAATATTTAGGATCATAACAACAATTTTAGATACAAATCCCTCATGAATAAGTAGTAAGACCAATAAAATTTAACAAATTTACTTTGGATGTTCATATTCATCCCCACACCTATAAAATAAAAATATATTTATTTGTCATATAAAATATAATTTCCTTAGTCTTACAATATATAAGTGATATATATGTAGTTCTAAAAAAATTTCAAAATCACATAAATTTACATAAAAGGAAAAAAATAAGATTTTCATAGGGATCATTATTTTGAACATTGACATGATATATATAACTCTATATTTGGGGATAAATATTCCTTAATCATCAAGATACAATTATGTTGAAATAATAACATATGACCAATCATGGTTCAGGAGTTAACCCTTGGATTATTTCATTAACACTGATAATTTCCAAGTCCCTACAAATAAGATATTTTACTAATAATGGAACATTAGGTTGAATTTTATTTAACTCTACAAAACTAATAATTTTTCCTCAGTAAATTTTTACATTATGAACTTATTTTATATACATAAATAATTTTTTTATTCCATTGAGAGATTTACCTAAATGATTCTTCTCAAATTCTTGTAATATAAGAAGATAAAACCATTTCTCCCTGTGAACATTGTCTCATAAACGTTCCAAATATTCAATTTTTTCTAATTTTGTTCATTTGGATACTCACCTAGATTTAGGATGTTAATAATAATTTGAGATAAATGATTTAGAATAATTAGAATATTTCACATTCATATCTCGGTTAATTAGTTTCATGAGAAAATTCATTTCATTGGTAAATACATTCATTATTAACATGTTTTATCTTAGTTCCCTTCATTGAAAAAATATAAATATTATTTTTTTAGTATCAAACATAAATAATCATTGTATTAAATAACATGATTTTGAGAATTACTATTATGATGTCATAAATTATGGATTCTCCATTCAACCCATTATTCATTAATTTCATAACATATCACTATGTTTAACAATGTTTTCCATTTATTTTATCCAGTAAATTTTCATTATGGTTCATAAAGAGAATGTGAATTAACCAAATAGTATCCCATAGGGACAATAAAACTAGTTATTAAGTATGTCCTCTGTATAATTCATCTAGTGAATATATTTTTAATAACTAACTATCCTTTTATGGGTAATTACCCTGAGTTGAATAATTTCTAGGGTTTGTGTCCACTTGTCTGCATCCTAATAAGGAATTCATTATTAAGATAGCACACAATATCTAATTTAATAAAAAATATCCTGATGTTTTTTTATACATATACTTATACCTACTGTTTTCACAAAATACTTTCTTAATAATTTTTAAAAATAACTAGACCATACACTTATACCAACAGAAGATATCAAAGCATAACATATTCAAATATTTCATTAATTTAAAATAATATTTGATATATTTCATAATAATTAACACCCCATTATAGTAATGTTTTACTATATTTGATGAATATTGATATAATCATCTTATTTAATAAAATATATTCATCATATCCTATTAATTCATCCCATATATTACCCTTTTTAGACATACCTTGCACAAACACATTCTTCATAACTTGGGGGAAATTTTAACATAAGAAACGGTGAGGTCATATAATATATAAGGGTTACATTATGAGATATTATCATTAATCATATGTAAGAACAATATTATTATATGGTCATGAGAATATGATCAAAACTAATAAACGTTTCAACTAATAAATAAAAGATCATTAATCAAGAGTCAAGTAATAAGTAGTTTTCAATAATCAATACATAAGTCATAAGAGTGAGAAATCATCAATATTATATCATGATATATGAGAACATATTATAAGAATAATATTAATGTTTTTTAAATACACAAAAGAATAAATAAAAATTTCATTAGTAATGGTTCACTTAAAATACTACCATAGTGGAAAATTTCCTATAGTACATTGGTTTCACTCCCTATTCCAAAATTTACATAGTGAAGGTTTAGTCCGAAATTTTTCATAGAAGAAATAGTAAATTAAAAAACAATGTTCACTCCTCATTCTAGTCCATATGATCCCATGATATATAAATATTTACACAAATAATTTTTGGGATATACAATTTTTTTCCTTCCCATCATCTAAATAAAACAATACATAAGTGTGCCACAAGATCATAAGAACATTCATCTTTTTATCATATCATGACATGAGGAAATGAAAAAAAATTAAATTGATTTCATCATAAAATAATTAAACTCTATTAAGGAAATATTAAACATAGGATCATCCGTAAAATATCATAATCATAATCTATACATATAAAATAAGTGAATGGTATCATCATAAAGTATCCCTAATGAATAAAAATAAATAATTAAAGGATTATGGAATTAATAATAAATAACTTTAAAATATCATTTGAACAATTCATTGAAAATAGAGAAAATATCATTTTCTTTTAGTATATTTAAAAATATAAAATCACATAATATTAAGATAAATATTTTCCTTAAAAATAAACATGTATATTTTTAAATTAATATTAAAATAAAATAGTGGTCATGATGGTGGGAATTGTTATTCAGGTCTGGTATGTTAAAATGGAACATTATTTTTAGAATTTTGTTAAAATATATAAAGAAACATATATATAATATTTGAAATTATTAATTTTTATAATTTTTAAATAAATTCAAATTTAGTAAAAATAATCATTTTCAAAAACATATTTATGGGAAAAATACCACCATGAAATACTTAGAAGAACATATACATGATAGAAAAATCACATTGACTATAGAAAGAATAAGGTCAAATTTTCATAAAACATTTTCTCAAAAATATTAAGTAATAAAGAAGGGAAAATTGTTTCAATAATTAAAAAAATATATTAATAAACATTGTATAACAAAATGGATGTTGTTTAAAATATATGTATTATATAATTTCAATCAATGAAAATTTATCCTATATAGACTCAAAAATAAATGAGACTATAACATAAATCCATATTTCATGCCTCGTATTACATTTTTTTAATTAAAAACTAAAAAATAATAAATATACATTTACTATATATATATATATATTATAGAACCATATTCAAATAAATTTTATTCTATATTATTCGCTTGTAATTTCTAATTTTCATTTGGGTAAAAATTATTCATTAAAATAATTATTCTGGTTAAAACTAGTTAGTTTTCCATGCATATTTCAGTTTGATTGTACTTGTAATTGAAACCTTGTCATGGTATCATCGTATATAGAATCTAAATATTTTCATAATTACCATATTTATTCATTATATATAATTTTATAACAAATCATATGATGTTGTGATTAAAAATTAATTTCATCAGTTCGTGGAGATGGTGGTCCATTTGTACGCACAAGTGATGATTTTATATTTTAGTGAATGAAATGAAAGAAAGATACATAATAATAGAAAATTATAGAATAATAATTATATCATTTATAACATATATATTCATGAAATATATCATTATTACCATCAATGAATATAGGAAATGAAAAAGGAATCACATCGCTTCATGGTGGTGATAATTTACTTGTAAGCACTAGAAAAATTATAATTTTAAAATAGATGGGAATGAAATAGAAATAAAATGCAACGTTAACCTGAAAATAATTTAATTATAGTAATTATGAGAATTAAATCATGTTAGTATTGTAATATATCATTTTTGTATGTTTTTGAACAACTAGTTATGAACAATATCTATAAGAACATATACTTATTCTTTGAGTATAAACCATTGAAAATAACATTAAGGATTCTTAAATGTGTGTTTTGAGGAGACCCAACAAAAATTTCAGGGATTAGAATGTTAGTTGATTCTTTTCGAATAGATAGGTCATAATAAAGGGATAATTTTTCTGGATAAGAGAGATTTTGAGGTTCCCATTTATAAGTGTTGGGAGTGGGTCACTTATAATTATTTCGAATAATAAAATATAAGAATGCCAATCTCATGGGAAAGTGGTTAAAAATTTGATCATGTTTAAATTTAAGATTCTAAAGGATATATATAAATTCTTTTAATAGTACGTGGACATGTTTTTATGTTATTTTAATACTTATATTTATACTTTAGTCCATCCTTAAACATTTTAACTGTAACTACGATAATAATATTATTTACCATAGTTATGATAATCTGTGACAAAAAATTAAGATGAAATAACAGTCTAAAATTAATTATTACTATTATGAATAGGGAATATGTTTTAGAATGCTCAATTCATAAAAGTGTCCAAAAATAATTTTAATATCAATACATAAAAGGCATAAAATTATTTTCATACAAATGCATTTTTAAGAATAAAAATGAATTTAATCCAATTACATACCTAGTAAAAACAATCAGATGAATGTTAAAATATATTATTTAATATATTATCTTATAATGGAACTAAAATAGTTATTCAATAATAATAATTTTTAATTATTAATTTAAAAACAAATTACACGCACAAAAATATTTTTTTGAATAAAAACAACTATTCCTACATTCAAATAATTTTTTATTTATTTTTAACAAAATGATAACTAACGAATCATTTTTATGCCAATATGAATACTAAATTTTAAAATTTTAAATACATTGAATTAATATTTTTGAATGTATTTGATAATAATATTCAAAATTAAAAAAACTAAAAAATAGTTCTCTATGAATAATTTTATTTTCTAGGTGAATTATAAATTATTTTCTACCATAATATCTAATTTAAATAAATTATAATGTTACTCACTTTATAATGAATAAGAATTATTCATATATGATAATGACTATTTATTCAAAAATCCATCAAATATATAAAACTTATAAAAGAAATATATATATCATAAAACATTATGGAGTTGCACCCCTACTCTTATATCAATTTAAATGAATAGGGTCCTACTATTTATAGTTTCCAACATTAAATATTCAATTTAAAGGAATCCATTTTTGTAAAAGTTATAATGCCACCCCACCCTCCCAAATCTCATGTCATGATGCCTCAAACCACAACCAGTTTTAGTTCCTTTGGACATGTGCCTCCCATATCTACTCACATGTATGTTTTCTACGTAGAAGTCACCCACTCTAGGTTTTCTTCAATGCTTGTTCCCATGATCCCCGTTCTTGACATTATTTTCAAGATCATATAATACATCTGGTGGATGTCCACATATATTTCGTTATCAATATTAATTATTCCTTTTCCAATGTTTGTAGTAATTCCTCTTTTTTTCAAAATGGCTCTAAACTGAAGTTTTATTCATCTCCATCCATGTAAACAGAAAAAAAATTATGCATGACGAAAAATTAAAAAAATATTATTCCAACATAATGCATGAATATAGTTATCAACATATAATGTAAATATTATTTCAAATTAAATGTAATATGATATAAATATAATTTCAATATAACATAAATATTTAAAATATTTTAATTATTTTTTCATAATTATTAATTATTGTTAATTAATATTTATAACTGTTATTTATTCTTAATTTCTACAAATTTTTAACATTTAATTTTTAATTATCAAAAAAAAATTAATTAATTATGACTAATTAATTATGAATTGTTTTTAATTATTATTATTTACTCTTAAATATTCTTAATATATTATTATTATTTTATTATTATTTATTAATAATAATACACAATAAATTTTTTTTAGTTTTTTACTATATTTTTATTATAGATATAGAAATATTTATCATTGTTTATGAGTTTTTATTTTTAATTTATACTATATATGTATTTTTTGATGTGTTAATTTTTAATAAAATTCTAAAAATTAACTTAATATTATAAAATAAATAAAATAAATTTAATAATTAATATTAAATAAAACATAAAATCTAAATTGTTTTTTTGGAAAACAAAATTGAAATATTTTATCTCACATGATATAAAACAATTATAAAAATATACAAAAAGTATAACTTATAAAACAAAAAAATTAAATCATATAATGTATTGGAAAAATATATATATTACAGGACCAAAATAAATATAAAAACTGAATAAAATTAAAATAATATATTATGGAAAATATTTTTTAATGAATAAAATAAAATATAAATACTAAAATATGCATATTAATATACAATAGATATGATGAAAAATATAAGATCTTATAAAATAACATGTAGTGAAAAAAATTAAATTCATTACACTGATAAATATGTGAGGAACCCTTGCTTACAAGAACAAATAATTATTTTATTTTATTTTTAAAATCACCCAAAAATGATGGAAAATGACACCATAAGATATATTAACTAATACATAACATACAACTATCTCACTACTCAACTCCCAAACTCTTCCTCTATAATTTTCAAAATGATTTTGAAATTTTATGTCGTTGTTTTCGTCACTGTGGTAATAAGAGACGGCGTCAGCACAGATAGGTCCCTTAAAACCAAGATCATCCCCACAATCTCTCCCAAAATAATATAAAAGAGGATAACTCCAACTAGAATTCCTTTTATTGGAAGGGCCCCCACATTGCTGTTAATATGAAAAATAAGAACTCACTAGAAAGGGTCTCCATTATTCCCTATGCCATTGTTCCTGTTATAATTACTCTGAAGGATAATAAGTTCAACTATATATAGACCCAAAACATCATGCACAATAACAACAAAGATTTTTATGATTTTATTGATATCACTAGGGTTAGAGGGTCATGATTCATATACAAGGACATATCCAAAATCATAATGGAGATCCTTGGAACCTCTGTGTCTATTGTTTGAGGTCCTTACTGAATATTACAAAAAAATTACAACTTAAAATCGTATATAGAGATATCGATTTTCTCCATGGGTGATTACTGAAATTGATGTTTTATTTTCAAGAATTGTTTCTCAGAAGTTTTTTAAATGGGGATTAATCATAATATTAATATTATAATTTCATGAAATAATTCAAATACTCAATATATTATCCATTATTTTTTAAAAATGACTTGAATTCTATTTTGATTTGAATTTTCTATTAAGCATTAACTTTTTGTGTTGGGTACCCTATTATTTCATTAGTCTCCCTATTTGGGGTTTTCAAATTATAAAAAATTAAGCTAATATAATAATAACATTGGAAGAGTTAATTTAATTATCATTAAAACCTGAATAATTTATTACAATTGTTCTATACATGAGGATTAATCTTTTTCGATGATTTTGCATATCATTTGTTAGTAATCCTAGTAATTTTGTTTCAAAATTTTGATTTAAAGATTCATTGATATTTCTATATAAGTAAAGTAAAATGTCATTTCTTTTATTTTATAATAATAATATGCTTAGTGGTAATCCTATAAACCATATTGTTCCAGTAATGGTGTGTTAACTTTCTCATAAATCAACATAATTTTCTCATCATGGTTTTGGAGATGGGTTAGTTGACACTTATATATGTATCTGGACTTGTATGAAATTGAGGGTTTTTATGCTACCTACTATACCAAACATTTATTTAAAATATTCCTATTTTTATCTTTTTTATATTGTATTATTTCCCTACATGTTCAAATTCATTTTTTATATATTTACTATATACTTTTCATTTTTTCTCATAAAATATATTTTTCAAAAAAATACAACAATATTTATACTAATTTCATATTCATTTAAATTTTCTATATCATATGATTACCTTAAGTATTTATCAATTTTTTTGTATTATGTTGTTATTTATAAATACTTTTTTTTATTTATGAAGTGTTAATTTTTTTTCTTGTAAGAAGATCAACATTTATAGGCTATGAAAATACCAATTTATGGATATTTTTCAGTCATATATATATATTTTTGTGTGTGAAATTTTTTTAAATAATATATATAAGTGATATATTTTTCAAAATATAATATTCCTATTTTTAAACATGTTATTTATTTGTATAAATTAATTACAGGAATCATATATAAATATTTTTATTGATTAAATATTTTTTTCCTAAATAAATTGTATGATTTATAAATTTTTTTCATAAGTATTGGTATAAATATATGGTTATTACTCATTTTTGAATGTTTATATGTAATTTAAAGAATATTTCTTATGAATAAAATTTTATGAAAAATAGTAAATTTGTTATTTTTTTATATTGAACTAAACTTTTAATTTTTTAATGATAATTATTTTTTAATCATCTAAATTATTAATTAGTTTAAAAAAATAATTTATTTTTTTATCAAACTAAAACTTTTATAATGTGTTCTCATTACACTATACTTCATTATTTGGTTTTCACAGAAAAATCATGTAAAGACTTGGAAATTTTAAGGTCATGATTTCTTACATTTTTTGGACTTTTACGATTCTGTAGTTTTTGATGGTGCCTGATTGTGAGGCCTGGTGTGCCCGGAATCATTTTCTGAAGTTTGTTTCTGGTACGTTCAGTAAACGTACGTGCGGGTATTTATATATTTTGAACTGCTGCTCGAAATTGAAATCTGAGGACACTGATACACTCACAACGCCAGTAATCTTTTATAGAGACCTTTACCGCAGTTGCGTTTGGTTGAGAGAGGATGATGATTTTTTGGGGATTCTTAATAAATTATATATAATAATGTGTGAAATAATTTTTTTAGTTGGTGGTTATTATCTTCAAAGGGAAGTTTGAGGTCCCCCCCCCACATAACCTCCCATGGGAGGATATTGTGTTGTGGGGCCCACATGAACACCAAACCCCTCAACTCCCTTTAAACCCCCCCCCCATTGAACCTCTTGGACTCCCCTTTGAATTAATGGGGCCACCACTCTCATATTTTAATTTAAATCCTCAACCTTCCACAGTCCCTCATAAAGATTCCAACACACTCTAAATTAATTAACAATTAATTAATTGGCTCATTTTTTGAATTATTTTGAAATTCATGTCTAGTATTAAAATAATAGCCAAAGCTATTATATTTGGTTGGTACTTTTTAATTTTGGTGGATCCTTAGAGAATAGGGAAATAATTCTTACTATGATGAACAAGAAGAACATCACATCCACTGCTTCAACCAGGGAATGAACTTGAGGTGATGCCCATGAGGAACGCCGCTATTCTTCCTCTTCCTCCACGTCAAGGGAGAAGACACTATCTGCGAAGAACATCGCCAACAACGACGCTTCCTCCTCAAACGTACCTCAACATCCACGAATCGATGCCTTCGTCAACAAAAAAACAATGAATTAATTTAGAGAGTTTTTTATAATTTTAATTTAATAAAATTATACCCTCATTATTGATGAATTCTATGGTTCGCCTTTGGCCTTTTGTTGTCGCCTAAAATGGAGGGTGCGGGCCAAACAAACACGGCCTTATGACCCTTCGTTTATTCTTTATTGTTTTGGCAACAGAGACGGATTCGATAGAGACGGTGGCGATCGGAAGCGGCAGCGACTAGAGGTAGCGACGACCAGTTGCCAGCCGCATGAAGAGACAGGCGGCCGCTCGGTCCGCAGGACGACCAGCCGGCTTTCATGAAACCGCGGCACCCGCATGTGCCATGTGGAATGAACCGCTGCCTGCAACCCTGGACTGCTTTACATGACGAACCAGCCAGCCGCCTGCAAGACGAGCCGGAGGACTACGACACCACTTTATTCCGAGCTTTAAAGAAGACCGCAGCCTGCAACTGCAGTCCGCTCAGCGGATGAACCGATCGGCCGCCTGCCAGCCAGGCTGAAGAAATAGTGGCGCCGCGTGGGAAAAACATCGACCCGCTATGCGAACCACTTGTTTCGAATAGAACCAGTGGGATATGGCCAACCGGACAGAGGACGGGCAGCAGTGCTTGGCACCGCCAGACGAACCAAACTGGCCCGCAGCGTGGGTCGGGTCCGTAGTTGGGTCGCGCCCTACCAAGCCAGGTCGACCCGCCAACCGGGTCAGACCCACTAGGCTGAGTCCACCGGTGGGACGTGCTCCACTGGTATGGGCCGACCCCCCATCTAGGTCGGACCCACAGAATCGGGTCGGGCCATCCCACCACATCACACTAGGCTTGACGGGCCGGGCCCGACATCACAGAGATGTGAATATCTTCAAGACCATGCGTCCGAACGACACGCAGTCTGCAGCACATGGACCCTTGTAACAAGCCGGTCCTTTTGCGATACTCTATGTTAGTTTTGGAAAAATTTGGAAAACAGTTGGGGTAAGATCGAGCATAAATCCGACCGGGCCCTTGGAACAAAAAAAATCAATAACTCCTAGACCGGGCGTCCGATTGACGCGTCATCTGTAACGTTGGGGTTCTTTTGATGAGATGGAACTTTAGGATACATCAACTCAGGAATTGATGATAGATGATGTAGCAGACCCTTTGCTTGAGGACGGTACCCACCCAGAATCGAGCGTGCTTTATACGGGAACCCTAGAGCTGGCTTTGACTGCGACGACTTCTATACTGGAATCCTTTGTGGGTTTGACAGTGACAACTACTATAATGGAATCCTTCATGTGTTCGACGACGACAACTACTGTACTGAAATCCTATGTTGGTTTGACAGTTCTAACTTCTGTTCATGTATCATGTGTGAGTCTGAGAGAATAGTTGGTCATGTATGTTGTGTGGGTCCAACAAATCAGATGAATTATAGCTGGTCATTTATCTTGTGTAGGTCTGACAGCATAGACGAGATAGCTAGTCCCATATCCTGTGTGGGTCCAACAGCTTAGCTGGTCATGTTTCATGTGTGGGTTCGATAGATTAAATCGTCCAGTGGATACATCTGATCATCAATATCTCTCTACTATTGTGGAATACCTGTGTGAGATGAGTCATGTCTTTAAACCATTATCATCGTGGTGATTGACTTTACTTCCTTTGTGGAATTGGTTTGAGCTTGGCTTGAGAGTTGGGGCAGAATAAGATTGGTAACATTGGTATATGTATGGGCATATACCTAAGTTGGGTTGGTTGATACTTCGTGTTTGTATCTTTTCTCTTTTGTTTATCCTTAGTGGATATTGTGAGACCTTTCGGGTATCAGGGTGCCTACTAAGTATCGTTATACTCACCCCTGCATGGTCTATGCCCGCACTTCATAGTGTTGGTTGCAGACAACGGACATAGCAGACGGAGGCTGAGAGTGCCATAACAGGATGGTACCCAGAGGTGGACCTTGAAACAAGTCGACACACGGAGGAGATTCATGGACCTGAGTACTGACTTGGCCATCTGTACCCACCCTTTAAGTAGGAATACCCAGAGGATGATCTAGGAGCTGCTCTTTACTATCAACTATTTGTCCATTTTTCCATGTACTTGTTGATTAGCTGGGTTTGTATACTGGCCTATTTACTTTCTAGCACACTCTTTTGTATTCTGTTTTACATTGTTTTTACTTCTTGTTGCATACTCTATTGTGATTGTTTACTTTTAAAATGGAAATGCCTTCCCATCTTAGGGATTTTCTCCTTTAGTGAATGTTTCCATCCCCTGGCCTATGGGAGGCGGGTTTGGGGTAGTCATTGCACGGTCCATGAGGATGGGTCATGACAAATTGGTATCAAAGGTGGTCAGTTATACCACTGAACTTAGAATCTGATTATTTTAACGGTAATAGGGTAATGTATTTTGGGTGTGGTTATTATTTTAGGGAATCCAGTGTTGGTGCGGCGGCCGACGTATCTATACACTAGGACTCTGACTTCTGATCTCTGAATCAGTGCATGAAAACACAGATTTTGTGTGTGTTTCCTTTGAAAATGTTTTCTTTGAAATTAATTTGTGTCCACTCACCAGGTATACTATTTTGACCGTGGTGCACCAGTTTCTTTTCTGGATGGCCCCACGAAGGTATCCATCTAGGGTTCTGAGTTATGTATGAGATGGAAGCCCACCGAGCGATGAGGCCTTGGTACATGGCCCCATCACAGCGGAGGCACCAGCGGTACCACTACCCACAAGGGTCACCGATACCACCATCTCCAGCAGTAGAGAGTACACGCCACCTGAGTGCGTTGCACGAGTTCCATCGCAAGAGGTCACCCATGATCCACAGAGAGATGGACCCACATGCAGCTCAGGATTGGCTAGAAGCTATCGTGAGAGTTTTTATATTGTTAGGGACACCAACTGCCCTTATGTTGATCCTTTTTTTAACTCTCCTTCACGTAACAGTAGGTAGATGGTAGAGCCAGATGCTCTAGGTGCATGACGAAGCATCACTACTCTGGGTCGAATTCAAGAGCCTATTTTGGGTGGAGTTTTTTCAAGCCACCCTTCGAACGGTGTGGATTCAGGAGTTACTACATTTTCCAGTAGGGCAGCATGACAGTATCTCAGTACTCATTGAGGTTCACCGACCTCTCATGCTACTCCATAGATATGGTGTGGGACATTTTCTTTAGGGACCGGAACATCGAGCTTGGACTAAGGGAAGAGATCATGGCTTTGATGATTCCCCTCATCATTTTGATGGAGGCGGGGGTACTGGAGAGACCCCTTCTAGAGGAAAGCTTTCTCGCTAAGCAGTCATCATTATCGAGACCCACCACAGGGAGACACATAGAAGAGTATTCTGAAGCTGGCAGTAGACAGATGCCGCAGAGGTCCAAGCGGACCATGCCATCAGGTGGGAGATCCCAGGATACAGGTTAGGTTGTGTGTGGAACATGAGACGAAGTCAGTTATAGGAGGATAAGGTAGTGCTATGCATGTGGTGGGTAGGGCCACATGGATCGTGAATACCTAACCCACCATGAAGATGAGCAGCAGACAGTAGAGGGACCACACATGCAAAGACAGTGGTTTGACCGTGGTGGTCCACTGGGAGCATGAGGACATGGTAGAAGAGCTGGCCGAGTAGTGGGTGGTGGAAAATGTTACAAGGCTCTACCGCCACCAGCACCATGAGGTCTACCCTGACCACAGGGAGTAGGTGGGAAGAGGATGGCTCAGCTCCAGGCAGTCGAGACCTATGACCATGGAGAATATGAGATGATTTGAGATACTATCTGTGTCCACTCCACCATTACTGTAGTAATTATAGACACATGTGAGAGATATTCATTTATTTCTTTTTCCTTGTTTGGATCTTGGAGATTCTGACAGATCCATTGGCTCGATATTTATGCCTAGAGACTCCTATGGGAGTAGAATCGACAATTATTCACTAGTGTCGGTAGTGTGAGATTACACTAGGAGGTCAGAGCTTAGGCGGGATCTTCTTGTAACGGCGTCGAGGCCTTAAGACATCATCTTGGGTATGGACTGGTTATCTAAAGTCTATGCTCATATTCACTGTATTAGGTGAAATGTGTAGTGTTTCCAAACAGATGGGACCAAGTTCACCATCATCGGTGAGGAGAAAGCCTTGGTAGCATAGGATGGATATATGAATAGGAGGGGGTAGCCAATCACACACTCGTTGGATAGTCTCATCCTTTGAGCGGTTGATGTGAGGATTCCATGTTTTCATATTTTGGTGGATATGTACGCGGATGTTTTTTTTGGGGGGTGATTTTCTAGGACAACCGCTTTGTAGAGAGGTAGAATTCTACATTGACATGTTCCCCGATACATCACCGATATCTACTCCAGCATATCGGATGGCTCCCACCGAGCTTCGTGAGTTGCAGATACAGCTGGAGGGCTTGCAGGGGAAGGGATTTAGCCAACCCAATGTTTCACCCTTGGCATCACTAATTTTGTTCACCAATAAAGAGGATGGGAGCTTGTGACTATGTATCTACTATCGTTGCCTGAATCAGGTGATGATGAAGAACAAGTACCTGCAATCAAGTATTGACGACCTCTTTTATCAGCTCAAGGGGGCATGATGCTTCTCAAAGATAGACCTTGGGTTAGGTTATTACCAACTCAGAGTTCGAGATGAGGATATGCATAAGATGACATCTAGGTGTCGGTATGGCCACTACGAGTTCTTGGTTATGCCATTCGGAATAACCAACACACCAGCAGTGTTCATAAGTCTCATGAACATGATCTTTCAGCCTTACCATGATCGATTTCTCATAGTCTTCATCGACGACATACTGATTTACTCGACTACTGAGGAGGAGCGCTCCCACCATTTGCGGGTGGTATTGGATACACTCTGAAAGCACAAGTTTTATGGTAAACTCATGAAGTTTCAGTTCCTGATTTGAGAGGTTCGATTCTTGGGACACCTCATCTTAGAGGCTGGGGATGCAGTGGATCTAGTAATGATCGAGGCATTACTTTCTTAGGAGCCACAAAAGAGTGTGACAGAAGTGTGGAGTTTCCTGGGACTATCTGGGTACTATCAGAGGTTTATTCCAGGCTTCTCTATAGTTTCATCACTACTTTCAGTATTGAAAAAATGGGGAAACCCTTCGTGTGGTTAGAGAGATTCCAGCTGAGCTTTCAACAGTAGTTTCATAGGTTGACCAGTGTGACCATCTTGAGGCTACCAAGGGAGGGCGTTTGGTACGCAGTTTACTGCGATGCATCAGGGACTGGACTCGTGTGTGTCCTGATGCATGAGTGAGTAGTAATCACGTTTGGTTCACAACAATTGAGATAGAATGAGAATAACTATTCTACCCATGACCTGGAGTTAGTAGCAGTGGTCTTCGCCTTGATAATGTAGCGACACTATCTGATGGGTGAGCATTTTATAGTCTACTCTGACCACCAGAGTCTCAGGTAAATCTTCTCCCAGAAGGACCTGAACCTAAGACAGCAGTGATAGATTGAGTTCCTCAAGGACCATGACATAGATACTCTATACTCCACAGAAGGGGAGCATTATAGTAGATGCTCTCAATAGTAGATCGGGTATTCATCTATAAGGAGAGGGGACAGAGCAGATAGTCGCGTTGAAGATATACTTTTTGGATAGAGATAAATCATTCTTTTTGCAGTCTCTCATAGTTACTCCTACACTTCTTAATCAAGTCATTGAGCTGCAGCATGGGGATATTGACTGTGAGGTGTGACGTACTCAGATATCCTTAGGGATGGCACATGATGGGTTTTATGAAGGTGGAAATAACGTCATCTTCTTCAGAGGAGGTACCATGGTACCAGTTCCACTAAAAGAGAAGGTATTGAGGGAGTTACACACTTTCTATCTAGAGGTATATTTAGGATTGGTGAAGATGTTTTCGGACCTCAGATGACAGCACTGGTTTCCAGGTATGAAGAAAGCAGTATCAGAGTTTGTCTCTCGATGCCTCACTTATCAACAAGTGAAAGCGGAGCACCAGGTTCCAGCAGGCTCGATTCAGCCCCCATAGGTTCTAGAGTAAAATTGAAATGGGATATCCATGGATTTCATGATGAAACATCCTCGTACATCCAAAGTACACAACTCTATCTGGGTGATCGTAGACTGACTCACCATGTCGGCCCATATCCTACTGATCAGAGAGCAAGGCTTAGTAGAGAGCTTGAGACACCTCTATATTCAAGAGATCATACGACTTCATGGTGTACCATTTACTATCATCTCCAGTCGATATGCACATTTCACTTCCAATCTATGGCATGGGACACGAGAGGCTTTTGGGATGCAGCTTTGCGTAAGCATTGCCTTCCACCCTCAGACGGATGTTCAGACTGAGAGGACCATTCAGAATCTCAAGGACATTCTCCATGCATGTGTCCTCGACTATGGTCAGAGCTAGGAGGATCACATACCCTTTGTGGAGTTTGCGTACAACAATATACAACACTCCACTATTGGGATGACCCCTTACGAGGCACTGTACGGCCATCCATGCCGGTCATCTCTCTGCTGGACTGACCTAGGGGAGTTGGAACTTGTAGGACCTAGAGAGGGTTCAGGCTACGACGGAGAAGGTGCGGATCATCCAGGAATGGATGAAGACTGCACCGAGCAGACAGAAGTCTGATGCTGAATGGAGATGGAGACCACTGGAGTTTGTGGATGGTGACCATGTCTTCCTAAAATTATCACCTTCATGAGGTCTATAATGATTTGGCCGAGGCGGCAAGTTATCTCTGTGTTTTATCAGGCCGTTCCAAGTACTAAGTAAGGTAAGCGAGGTGGCTTACCGCCTGGACCTTCCACCTCAGTTGTATCAGGTGCACGACGTCTTCCACATATCTTAGCTGAGGAGACACGTGCACGACTGTCCCACATCATCGACCACGGGGAGGTGGACATCGATGACATGGTGACTTTCATAGAGGTCTTAGTATAGATCGAGGATCGAAAGGAGAATGTCCTACGAGGATGGTCGATTCCTCTGGTACGCATTCACTGGAAGCATGTGAACCTCCAGGAGAGAACATAGAAGCAGGAGGCTCAGATGCATGCTCAGTACCCCCACTTATTTCCCTAGTGTGTGTTTTATCTTTACAAGGATGTAAAGACCTGAGGTGGCGGTAATGTAAAGACTTGAAAATTTCAAGCAAATTTTTTTCTTAATTTCGTTGGAATTTTATGAGTCTGTAGTTCCTGATGGAGCCTGATTCCGAGGCCCAATGTTCCCGGAATCAATTTCTAATGATTTTTTCGTGTACGTTCAGTAGACGTACATAAGGTTTTTTCTATCATTTGAACTTACGCTCGGAATTAAAATTCGAGGACACTAATTAACTCACATCACCAGTAATCGCTTAAGGAGACCTTTACTGCAGTTGCGTTTGGTCGAGAGCAGATGTTAATTTTTTTGGGAATTTTAATAATTAAAATAAAATAATGGGTGATATAATTTTATTTAGTTGGTGGTTATTATCTCCAAAGGGAAGTTGGAGGTGCCCCCCACCCCCACATAACCTCCCATGGGAGGATATTATCTAGTGGGGCCCACCCGAACACCAAACCCATCAACTACCTCAAAACCCCCCATTGAAACTCTTGGAATCCCCTTTGAATTAATGAGGCCACCTCTCTACTCTTTTAATTTAAACCCTCCACCTTCCACCCTCCCTCATAAAGATGCCAACACACTTTCAATTAATTTACAATTAATTAATTTTCTCATCTTTTTGAATTATTTTGATATTCATGTCTAGGATAAAATTAATAGCCAAAACTATTATTTTTGGTTGGCACTTTTTGTTTTGGAGGAGCCTTGGAAAATAGGGATACCCTTCTTCCCACGAAGAACAGTAAGAACATTCCCTCCACATCTTCAACAGGGGAAAGAACATGAGGCGATGCTAAGGAGGAATGTCGTCATTCTTCCTATTCCTCCACATCAATAGAGAAGACACCGTTTGTGAAGAACGTTGCCAACACTGATGCTTCCTCCTCGAATGCACCCTGACTTCAATGAATCAACACCGTTGTCAACGAAAGATCATCGAGTCAACGTATGGAGTTTTGTATAATTTTAATTCAATAAAATTATACCCTCGTTCATGATGAATTCTATTACATATCTTTGGCCTTTTGATGTAACCAAAAGTGGAGGGCGCGGGCCAAACAAACATGGCACGCTGACCCTCTGTTGATTCTTAATTGTTTTGGAAACGGAGACGGAGTCGGAAGAAGTGGTGGTGACCGAATTCGGTGGCGATCGGAAGAGGTGGAGTCTGGAGGAAGTGGTGACCGCGTGTCAGCCGCATGAAGATACCGAAGGCCGCTCGGGCCTCCTGGTCCGTGGGATGACTAGCAGGACAAACCGGTCGGCCGGCTGGAAACCACGGCACCCGAAGGTGCCGTGCGGAGGGAACCGCGGCCTACAACCACAGGCCACATTGTTGGAAGAACTGTTCAGCCGCCTACCAGCCGGGCTGGAGGACCGCATCACCGCTTGGCACCACGCTGCAGAGAAGACCATGGCCCACAACTGTAGGCCGCTCGGCGGGCGAACCGCCCGGCCTCCTACCGGCCGGGATGACCAAATTGTGGAATTGATTTTCACCATTTGGGAAGAACAGTGGCCCGCTATGAGGGATTCTCATGCTAGACAGAACCGTCTGGCTATGGAAGACTTGGAAGAGGAGGGGCATCGGATCTTGGTGCCACCATGCAAACCGAATCGGGCCGCAGCTCGGGCCAGGTCTGCGGGTGGGCTGCGCCCCACCGGGCCTGGACGACCCCCCAGTTGGGTCGGACCCACCAGGCCAAGTCTGTGGGTGGGCCACAATACACAGGGCCGGGCCGACCTCCAGCCTGTCGAACCTGCCGAAACGGGTCGGGCCAACCTACCACAGCCCAATGGGCTTGACAGGCGGGCCCGACTTTTCTTAAAAGTGAATTACTTCAAGACCGCCCATCCAAACGACGCGCCGTCTATGGAACTAGGACCCCCATAACGAGGTAGTCCTTTGCGATACAATAAGTGTGTTTTTGGAAAACTTTTGAAAATGAACAGGTTTGGATTGAGAGAAAATCCAACCGGTCGCCTAGAGTAGAAAATAAAAAATCTCTCAAACTGTGCGTCTGATTGACGCGCCATCTATTGCGTTGGGTTTCATTTGATGAGACAGATCTTCGAGATACATCAAATCAGAAAATAATTATAGTTGATGTATCGAACCCTTTTTTCAAGGAGCAGACCCACCCAGAATTGAGTGTGCTATGTGCGGGAACCCTAGAGATGGTTGTGACTACGATGTCTTCTGTACCGGAATCCTATGTGGGTTCGACAGCAACGACTACTATACTAGAATCCTCGATGGATTTGACGACGACGACTACTGTACTAGAATCCTATGTCAGTTTTATAGTTCTAACTTATATTCTTGTATCCTATGTGGGTCTGGCAAAATAGTTGTTCTCGTATCCTATGTGGGTCTGACAGCTTAGACGAGATAGCTAGTCCTATATCCTATGTGGGTCTGACAGCTTAGCTGGTCCTGTGTCCTGTGTGGGTCCAACAGCATAGATAATCCAATGGCTACGTCTGATCATCTATATCTCTCAACTATTGTGGCATACCCATGTGAGCTAAGTCATGTATTTCAATCATTATCATTATGGTGATTGACTTTACTTCCTTTGTGGAATTGGTTTGTGCTTTTGGTCGAGATTTGGGGTCAGACTGAGATTGGTAACATAGGTATATGTATGGGGATATACCTAAGTAGGCTTGGTTGATACTCCGTGTTTGTATCTTTATTATTTTTATTATCTTTAGTGACTATTGTGAGACTTTGCGGGTCTCGGAGTCCCTACTGGGTATCGTTATACTCACCCCTGCACGGGCTATGACTGCACATCGTTGTGTTGGTTGCATACGAAAAATAGTGCTGATGGAGGCCAAGAGTGCCACGAGTGGATGGTACTCGGAGGTGGACCTTGTGAAAAGTTTTCACACGTAGGTGACTAATAGACGTGGGTCCTGAGGTGGCCATCTATACATACCCTTCAAGTAGGAATCCCTAGAGAAAGATCCATGAGATACTCTTTACTTTCAACTATTTGTCCCTTTTTACTTGTACTTGTTGTTCAATTGGGTTTGTATACTGGCCCATTTACTCTCCATCATAATCTTTTTTATTTATTTTCACGCAGTGTTTAATTTATGTTGTGTACTCTATTGTGTTTTTTAATTTTATAAAAGAGAATTCCTTCCCAGATTATGAATTTTTTCCTTTGGTGCTAGTCACCAGACCCTGGCATATTGAAGGTGGGCTTGGTGTAGTCACGGAACAGTCCTTTAGGACAGGTCATGACAAATCACTATTTTTAATATTGTTATTCTATAAATAAATTAAGGAAATATAAATAAGTTATAATTTATACCTCATAATGGAATAATTGTTCAAACAAATTTGGGACATAAAAAATAAAGATGCATTAACTAATGTATAAAGGAAAAAAATTTAGTTTAATCTCTTAAAACTCATTTTATTTGTGATGTATAGAGCTTAGATATATTGAGATCATTTAAATTTTGATGGGTGATTCAGTGATTCCTTTTTCTTATCTAAATTTATTCATTCTAATTTAAACTCTATGTCATGTTAATATTAATTTCCATAATTATTATAATCTTTAAACTTTACATAATTATGTATAATTCAAAAGGAAAGAGACACAATAATTTGTATGGTTTATCCTTGAATCCAAACTTCATTCCATGTTTGGTGGGTATCGCTAATCAATGTCTCTTTTACTATTAATGGATGTACTCACATAACATAACATTATACCTTGCTTACTTGGAATCCTACTATGTGGTCCAAAATAAAAATGGAAGTCATTATAGTACCTCAAATAGTCCTGCCTCACTTTGGTTCTTATTATTTTATCATAGATCTTAACCCTCCAATATTTTATAGGGTTCCCCATACAATTAGTTAATTAACACCTTCCAATTTCATCCTTCAGATAACTTTTCATCTTTTTTTATTCTTCATAGTGTTGATTATCCTTGTTCCTGTCAATTCATTATGAAAACTTCTTTTATCGGACTAGAATCATCAAACTTCCACCCACTATATTAAAAGTTTTAATGATGGTCATATTCCCCTCTCATCATCATCATCGATGCAGAGCTACTCTTCAATGAAATTAGGTTCACCTTATTTGAATAGTTGATTTTATTTATCATGATTGAATTTTTAAAGAGTTATCACACCTTATAACATTTTCACCTTCACATTTCCATGTTTTATGTCTTCACAAAAACTTTTGAATATTATTCAAATATATTTCATATCTAATATGAAAATTTACATGATTCTTTATAGGATACCCATTTATATTCACATTAAAATTCCTGTTAATGTCTTCATTTTGATTCTCCTTAAAATTCATTCTCTTAACCCCTTATGATATTTTAATAATTTGGTCTAATTATAGTCCATAAAATTTATTTTTTATTTTATTTTAGAAATAACCATGTGTTGCTAACTTCATGCAGATATGACATGGAAATAATGATTTTGGTGTAGAACTCATCTTATCTCTTAAAACCATCTTATGTTGATTATAAAATACCTGCAACTTGAATCACTAATTACTTTTATGATATTTAATTCACTGATGATCGGTTCAAGAATCATCTAGTTCTATTTTAATCTTACTCAATATATATGAATTATAAAACATCTATATTTTTGGTTAAATATATTTTCATAGTGTACATTAACTTTCTACTATATAAAATCATAGGGGAATTTATGATTATCTTCCAATGGTAGAGTATATTATATGTTGTCTGTAGGATTTCATGAATCAGATGAACCAATATAGGGTTCATTATACCCAACAAAGTCTTTTACCCTATTAAGTCAATTGGTACCTTATTATGTCTATATTGTGAGATTCATATACCTTATGATGAAGAAATTTACCGTAAAAATACATTAATAGGGTTATACCATTACCATTTCTTGTATCTTCTACACCTGGTTTACTCTATAAACACTCTTATTTTATTCCAATGAATTTATATAGGGTTAATCTTTTTAAATTTTTCCCCCATGAAATAATTTTTAGATATCAATAAATATAAATAAAATTTCCTCCTTCCACATTTATGGATTTTCAATCACTTCAAAACACCTTTAAACCTCATCTAATGGATGTCCTCACATAGAAACAATAGTGTAATTTTTTTTAGTGAATTATGAATGACATATCATGTATTTATATATTTTTATATAATTCAACATGTAGTTATTCATGTTCCCCACTTGATGGACTTATTCACTCATTATATAAACTATTCAATATAGCACTATCAACGACAGTATATGTTTTTGAAATTAAGATAAACATATCAATAATAAAAAATAAGGATGATTAAATCTTTATAGACATGAAATTCATGTAGAAAAAACTCATCTACTATCTTTCTATTCCAACATCATCATGTATTCTCATGATTATTCCTTAGAAAAATCCCACACATTCTTATTTCTATCTTTTCAATTTTTAGATGATGAAATTTAGAAATATATCTAATCCAATCTAACACATATGGAAGATCTTCTTTATTAAGAAAAAAATAAAATCCATGCATGTCCACATCAATATACCATATTTATTTATTGTAAATACGATAAAAATATATTATTTTATTATGTTTTCTCATCTATTTTTTCAAGTAATTAAAAAAATTAAAAGGAATGTAATGGTCTTCTCATTGCATCGGAATTATTTGATATAAAATTAGTCACCCTCTTAATATTTTAATTAAATACATTAATTATTGTTTAGAAAATGATGTCATGAAATAAAATATATTAAATAACTTTTAGATAAATTACTCTAAGTATGTATGGAAGACCACAATGTAGAAGACAATTGATACATTTATAAGACATAAGGGATGTCCATAAATTCCAATAGATGCCATACAAATCATAAGTTCTACTTTTTGAGGATATTTTTATATATTTCTCAAGAAATCACATAATTTCACCGCATCATAAAAAAAATATCATAACTTGTCATGTTAGTGGTATTCAGGTTTTACTTTCACCCATCTTTATCATTAAACAACACTCCCATTTTATTAATATATTTTATAATGTAAAAAACCCAAGAAATAAGAGTGATTTTAATACTCTGTTTCTAGATTTTATAGGAATTACTATAAATTATAGATTAATATGAATTATATATTTTTAATAATAAGAAAAACCTGGAATCCTATTTATCAAATATACTTCTCCATAATGTGTTCACTCACATTATCATCCTCATAGTAACTAAAAAAACTAGGAAGTGCAGATTTTTTCTAGTCCATTAGTGGAATATTCATCAAACTACCTATATTTTATTCCTTAAAATATATATTTGTTAGTAAATATGAAAATTGAATGGAATAAAGAGGGTTTATCATGATCTATAATGATACTAATAGAGTTAATAATTTCCTGTCAAACAATATCCTATTAATCATCCGGATTTATAATTAGAATAAAACATCATTCATTCATTCCTGGTTATTAAATCCTAAGTCTCTATTTGGAGAATGATTTTATTTATCACATCAATTTTCACCTATTGTGTATTCTCATTAATATTATGGTCCATAGAAGAAATATAAATTTTTTCTACATGTATCTTCTCTTTTATTTTTGGTTCATATGTTGATAGGATGGTTTAACAATACATAGTTCCATGTTATATGGGTAAAACTACCATAAATCCTCAAATCAACAAAAAAATTATTATATTTTTATCTATTAGTCTATTTCATTACAAAAACACTCATGTATCAATTTAACTGTCCCATTTTGAAATGTATTTTCAAGACTAGATATCCTTTCTATTATTTCACCATCATCCATTTTAGAAATAAATAGAGTATATATTTTAGATTTATTAGTTTCAAATGTATGAATTCTTATATTTATATTCCTCTCATATAAGTCATCAATATTTTACCTATAAGGGTCCAAATTTTCTATAAAACCAACAAAATGTGTTGAAATTTTTTTATTTTGAATAATTAGATATTTCATTGAAATTTTTTATCCCATCATGAATCATTAAAGCCTTATTTTTTCCTTATCCTTGGGTAATGTTCGATTATAAAATCATATATGCTTCTCCATGATTTAGAAACTAGGTTTTTTCATCCCTATTTAGCATTTACAAATATAATATTAATTTGATAATCTACATAGCTTGAAAAAAATGATTCATTATCATTTGAAAGAATAAGTGAATTATGTTACATTTTTATGGGGATAAATCTATCATTATCTTTGTATAAGTCATCTTGATCACTATTAAATTTGTATAATATTTGTTAATCTTTTTCAAGGAATCTATAACATCAAGGCATCACGACAATGAAAATATTAATTCTTCTTCTTGTGTATCAAAAATAGAATTAAGATCATTACTTATTCTACACTTTGAAATATACACATTGACTAGATTGATTTATTTTGTGAGATCATTCTCTTATTAAATAATTTGTTATTTATTTCTATAGATTTATGAAATTCCTCTTTATCTTCATTATTTTATAAAAAAATGATTCCATTTTTTATCTCAGTATTTACACATTATAAGTTTATTCTCCTACCTTATCACTACTTGAAGTGTCATCATGATTTATAACATGATATGTGATGGTATTTTGTTTTGTGTAAATATATTAATATTCAGATTCACTCTAAGTTGATTAATTTTCACAACTTTATCTTCTCATCAAGTTTTTCTTATACTTTTTTAATGAAAAATTTATTTTTGAGTAATCCTTTCTATTTTTATGGATCCTATTCTATTGGAGTCTTCACTTCTTTTAGTTCCATTACTTTTATCTTCCGACTAAAATTTTATATTTTTCACTTCTGAAATCTTTTTGTAAAGTGCATAGTTCTGCTTCAATTACATTTCTTTGGTGAGTTTATTATAATATACCTTAATTTAATCTTCATAAAAAAAATTTATATATATGATGGTATTCTCTTATAATATTTATTTTTATTCTCATATTCATAATTATTATAGGTTTTATCCATAAATTCCATTTAATACTTTTATTTGTTTTTAAACATTAGGTCTTTCCACATCACATGATTGAGGAGAGTATGATTCAACTGATAAATAAGCTGATTGTAAATTTATTCGAAATTTTAAGTTTAACATATTTTATTTTAACATTACCTTAAAGAATATTTTCAAATTTTTTCCATGTTCCCTTAGTTTTTTAGAGTCCCATAACCATGGTTTATACTTTATTAGAAAAGTATGAAAAGAGGTTATTCATTGATTTCCCTTCCACATATTGATTTATTTTTTTTCTTTATAAATCACGGGTGCCTCTATTATAAGAGGAGTAAACCCCATTGAAATTTTATTCCAAAATTCTCAAAATTATTATAGGAGATACGAAAACCTTACACCATTTCAGCCCTCAAAATTATTACTATAAAAGGTATGTACACCTTTACTATTGACTAAATTTAGGTTTTATATGTTCAACATCATTCATGCATGGATATTTTAGATGGTATTTGGGTTTTCATTTATAACACTTATAGGGCCCAAGTCCATTGATACCACACAATGAATGGTTGAGGATAAATCAGTGACCTATTTTTCTTTTCGGAATTTGTTCCTTTCAAATCATGATTTGTGATTGGATAATTTTAAGATAAAATATTGTTGTAGCTTATCATACTTAACCAAATATGAAGAATACATGATACATGAGAAATAAGGATTAATATGGTTTAACCATGAATAAATAATCTTTTCATCATTTTTCAATCTCGGTAATAAAATATTATTATACTATTAGAATTGGTATTTGTATGAAATATCCCTTCACCAGGATTACATGTCACCCTATCTTATGGTCCAATATATAACAAGATGCCTTTATATTTCCTCACATAGTCTACCATAAAACTAATTATTATTAATATAAAAAATATCTTACCCATCATGGCTAGAATTGACTACCACACATAGTTAAGTACAAGAATCCTTCCATGAACCTCATTTGAATAGGTATTGGAATTCTGTTTCATTTTTTAGTATAATTTTTTCCTGGTTATGTTCGAATACTTGTGCCCACATCTCTTGTTGGACTAAAATTGTTTTCCCTCATAACTCCATCGTGGTAGTTCTTGTCTTGGTCATTATAAATTTTATTCTTCATCGATGAAAAAGAACCCTTAAATCCAATCATTATCAAATTATTTTATTCAGTTATTTTTAATAGATTTAACGCATTGGTTTAAAAGTTCTCAATTCTCTTTCAATTTACGCAACACATTTCAATATTTTATATTCCTAGAAAAATGAATTAATTATATTTAAATAAAACTCTCATATTTTATATTTTAATTTCTTTGATTCTTGGTAGGTTACTCCTTATTAATATTCTCATTAAAATTCTATTAATGGACATCATTTATCTTGAATAAATAGATTATATACTCTAATGAGATATTTTAATATCATGGTCTTCCTTTTATATATAAAATATATTATTTATTTTATTTTTAAAATCACCATGTGTGAATGGGTTCATGCTGTTAGAACATGGTAGTACTTATTTCAACATTGAACTAATATCATTCATTAGAACCATCTTTGGGTGGTTCTATAGTCATAGTAACATTAATAACAATGTCATTTTGTGATATTTAATTCATATAAGTCCATGTAATGAATTATTTAGTTTTTTTCTACATTTCCTAAGAATATATTAATTCTAAAAACTCTTTTTTGGTCAATTATCTCTTCATTGAGATCCTTTGATTTAGTACTCTGTGATATAATGGTATTATTTCAACATATTCTTATATAGTAGACTATGATATACACTATTTATAGGGTTGTTTATAACCTATAATGTTTTTTTTAAACACATAAGAACCCTATAATGTTCTCGAGTAACATTCATTATCATGATAAGGTTTATTGTCTTAGTTTAAAAACCCTATAATGTTCTCGAGTAACATTCATTATCATGATAAGGTTTATTGTCTTAGTTTGTTTCTCATATGTTTTTTTGTTTCCTATGAAGGTACCTATCAATTTAAAAGTCATTAACTATAAGATTCAAATACCTTAAAAGGATGGTAGAAACCCTAAAAATCCCTTTATAGGGTGTGTGGGAATTCAATTTATGACTTTTTGATATAGGGTGTACCCTATAATGTCTCAATGTTGAACCGAAAACTTTTTATAGTGTTACCCCATTTTTTAAAATTTCTCACATCACACTACATGTGCCTAGATCATTAAATATAAGGATAGTTTCCTTAGTTCAATTACATATGTACTGAATCACATTAAAGCACATCCAAAACCAATCCAATGTATATAAATGCATTGAAAATATTGTGATAATAGTTCAATAATTTATGGATATATTATATTTTTTATATAAGGATTTTATTCTTTTACATATAGTTCTTTTATTTCATCTGTAGATAACCACCTTCAAATAACTTTTAGACTACTGAAAACTGTATTCTCATCATCAATACATGTCTCTGATTTTATAAAAATATACCCAATCATCACAAATGGTGTGTATACGTTAATCTATACAATCCTGATATTTAATCACCATTAACACATCATCCAAATTTATGTTCTGATAAAAAAATTAAGTCTTCATATTTTTCAACGGTAACAAATAACATGTTCTGCTTCTAACATTTCATTTTTCAATGGTACAACCTATAACACATGATTAAAATCATCCTTATTGAAAAAAAATATCCATGGATGGGAACTTCATAATAAACTCCAATGAAAATTGATTTTTAAAATCTTTTCTTTGTGGTCTAAAAAATCCAAATTACTAGTGTTGTGTCTAATTTTAGAGGCATATTCCCCATAAAAATCATATAAAAATGAATTCAATAGTAAAATTGTATTAATATATTAAATTTTTTATCTTATAATTTATGTCAATATAAAAAATATTATATGTTATAAATTAATTCAATATGAAAAAAATATTATTATATATCTAAGAAAATGATTAAATATATTATTATGAATTCATATTTTTGTGTATGTAGTAGTATTGTATTGCATATAGTGTATGAAATATATTTTAAACCTACTGTACTTTATATATGAAAAATAAATTACATGATCTATTATGTGAAATATTTTTTAAATATCTTATAGAAAAATATATTACATATTAAATAAACATTTAATATAATAAGAAATATATTAATAGTGTACTATAATAAATATAGTATTAGAGTAATATATGAAATAAAATTCTATATTAAAAATTATTTATATTCCATTCCCCATATCATATATCATATATCATATATCTATAGAGAATAAATTTTATATTGCATCATACGACTATGGATATATAATAAATTATATTTCATATTCAATAATAATATATATCTAAAGTTAATCATATTATTTTTATATATAGATTTATATTTATGTTTAAAATTACATTAATATTTAATACCTTATTTTTCACAAACATACCAATTTAATTATTCTACATATACCAGAAAATGCATACTATGAACTGTATGAATATTCACAATTTTTAATATCACATATTGGGTTCATATTTAGTACATCAATAGAATCACACTCAATTAATTATTTTTTACCTGAATAATGAATTAAAAATTATATAAATATTAACAATATTTTAATTTAACGTTCATTACAATAATATTAAATAACCAATACATAAAAATTTCTTTCTTCGATTATAAATATAACATTTTCCATTATCAATTAATTATAAGGTCACTTGAAAATAATATGAAATTTATGTTAAAATTATATTATTATATAAAAAACCCACATACTTAGATGTTTTGGTTTAACCATAATCATTACATTTAAGGATTAATAGTAATAAATGTAAACCAATTTATCAATAAAAAACATATAAAAATGGAAATATTGGATAACATACATACTCTATAACAATTTAGGTTTAGGGTTTTAGATTATTAAAAAAATCATACAAAAACAATACCCTTGAATTCATGGGTGTATTTTTCTAAATATAACTAGTTTTTTATATTTTGTATCAGTTAATCATCATAATTTATATGAATCCATTCATGAAAAAACTCATTTAACATCATTCATTATTACATTTGTAAATTTAATCATATGAATGGGGAGATCAAATTCTCATTAAGGGTAAGATCAATCATCAATAACTGGATTTTATTAGTGAAAAATTGATGAGAATAATGGTATGATGATATAATAAATGTTCATTATCATTATATAATAGAACTAATACCCATAAATACCAATATCATCTGTCATGAAACATGTAATAATTTTTTCACTAAGGTAAGATTCACAAATATCAATATTCATGAGCCAGGTGATGTTAATAATTATCAAAGAAAACATTTATAACTCATAGAAACAATAATGAACAAATCTTGGCATCACAGAATATCATATTGCTAAAACTCTTATAGAAACCATAATTCTTATTATAACCACATTACTAACTTAAAATATAATTCTTAAGATAACAAAATTACTTCCCAATTCATTGTAGTGCTATAATGGGTCTCACCCATAATATGATGAGGTATAATAGGGTACTAACTTTTGTCTAAGAGGTATCAATGTCACCCATGTGATAAAAAATTTATTAATCATTAATGTAATATTTATTTAGTTCACCTAGATCTATCTTGGTTCACCCATCGTCGTCAACAATTTCTCAGTTCCTTTCATGAATAAAACATTTATAATCATTCACTTTTTAACCAAAAAAATAATTGTTCTTCCATTTCATAGTTTATGTATGAAAAGATATGGGATACATTACAATATCATAATCCATACAAATAATTAATACGGATTGTATCATTATCACATCTCCCTAGTGGATTGTTAGTAATATCATGGGTTATTGACATTGATGAATGGAAATTATATTAAAATATCACAGAAAATATTGTTAATGTATATTAAATTTTCATTTTGAAAATCACATTGAAATACTAAATATTAATTAAACGTTTTGAAATTAATTTTTTTTTAAAAAATACCTTTAATCATAAAAATAATGCTTAAAAACAAATTATGGTCATCACGTCATGAAAATCGGATCATGTTGTAAATGTTAAATATAAGCAATCTTTTCAAATATTTTATAAAGGATGTCAAAGGTGACCAATTTGGAAATATTATGGAATTTAATTTTCAAAGACATTTAAAATATATTAAAATGTCAAATAAAAAATATTTATGATGTGATTTATGTTAAGAAAATAATATTTTTTTAAAGAAATTCCTCAATCTTCAATATGGAGGAAAAAGATTCTAGATCTAAAGAATGATTCAAGAGTAGTATTCCTTAAAAAATTTATATTTCTCCAATAAATATGGTAGGAAATGGAAATTAAAAATTGAAAAAAATACCAAAAATATGGAAAATATAATTGATGTGTTTAAAAAAACTAATATCAAGTAATTTCTTCTAATAGAACCATTAATATAAAAAATCTCATAAAGAAAGTAGATTGTATCATAATGCCTTTACCATTTTGTTAAATTTTCAATTAGAAGCCACAAAAATGAATAATTTAATATAAAAAATTAAATATATATAAAACAAAGTGATTCATGGCTCTAAATGTCAGTGGTTAAGTACATTTACCTTATAAAAGATTATAAGGTAATTTCCTTAAATGTTTTTCCCAAAGAAAGGGAATTTGAAACAAATAATCCTTAAAAAGATCATACAATTGAATTAATAATTAATCATTAAGAATATTATGAAAAAATTAAAATCCATTTAAATATTTTTAAATAAATAATAAAACAATTTATAGATCAATTCACACATAATCCTGTCATACTGTAGTAAATGATATAATTAATAATTCAATAAAAGGAAATTGAGTTGAGAAACCCTTTTCTACTTAGTAGCATTAAATTCAATCCCACTATTATGAAATAAATAAAATTTAAACCTAAAATTCCATAAAATATTTATTATTTATGATAAAAATCCTAAATCAATAGTATATACACCTTATAAAAGAAATTAAGGGCATAAACATAAAATATACCTAAATGGGAGTGGCGGGATTGCAATGAAATCCCTTACAAGATTGGTAATATAGGGATAAAAATACAAATAAAAAGAGAACATAATATGGATGTGTAAATCATAATAATTTTCATTATTATAATCATAAAATTCTTTCAAGGATAGTATTTACAGCATATAATATATTTAACTAAGAAATATGGAATATGTCTCATAGAAATAAAAGTGAGATGATAAACCATTATTGGGTGTCCAGAATTTACATGTATTCCATTTATATTTTATATAATAATATTACATCAATATTTTGATTTTATAATGACCATTTCTAAAATAACTCATACATACATAATTTGTTTTAATAAAATATTTAAATACTTTATGAGATAATTTAATGTTTGTTATTTTCATGATGTTTAGTTAATATTTTCAAAATGGATTTGGAATGTTAACTGTACCCAAATATTTAATTCATAGATAATATCTAGAATTATAATAATTATATAATTTTAATTTTTGTACAATAATAATACTTTTGAAATAAACCTTGAATAATGGTTTTAAAAAATAATCTATGTTAGAACCATGGAGGCGGTAAGCTATATGTACAGAAGTGAAAAATTCTAGTTTTTTAATGATCATTTTGGAAAAAATGTATGTATTATATTATATTTATAAAATTATAATTATATCATAAAAAATATAATATTTCTTAAAATATAATTAAATATAACATCCATGTGATGAGGTAATAAAAAACAATCCACATCACTTGGCGAGGTTGTAGTCCTCCATACACATGATCAAAATTATCAATTTTCAATGGATGGTAAGGCAAGAAATAATATGATAAATTACATTTAAATAATGAATAATAATATATTATTTTCATATATAAACATTAAATCAATCATTAAAAATATTCATGGGAGGCTATAATGGAAAATGAATTAAATCAGTTTGTGAGGAGGTAGTCAATCATAAACAAGAATGATAATTTTATTTCCCACTTAATGGAATATGATATTCATGTAGGTTATGAAATTAACATAATTAAACCTCATTATATGGATATACTTATTTTATTAGATCATTATTTTTATTAATATTTTAATGATATATAATAATAAACAAAAGCAAAACACTTGGTTAAAAAAATCCCACTTCTTCAGACCTCCTCTAAAGGATTATACCCAAAGCCTCACTATATTGGAATTATAGTAAAAAAAGACTGTATTACATGGGAAGGGATCTGAGTAATGGATTTGGGTAGGTATAGGAAGGATCCAAAGGCTTTGTAAATGTTGTAATGAACAACATTTAGTGTCCTATTATAAGTTGGTGAGAGGACAGACATGGAATTTTTTAAAAGATAATATTATACTCATGTTTTACACATCTAAGAAAGATAAAAATGGATTATTATCTAACCTTATATAATATTATTTTGGAATATATTTTTATCATTATAAACGTTGTATTTTTAGTTTAACCCCTGGTAAACCCATTTTCACCTAAATCACTGTAAATGATTTTTTCCTACTATTCATTATTAAAAAAAATAAGTTGAGTTTATTATATAACATAAATTATTTTGATTAAAAATGTGGAATCTATTTTATCAATTTAATTTAATTTATTATGATGAGTTTAATTTAAAATAAAACCAAAAGATATGATGGACGACAGTTTTCAAGGAATGTATTTTTTTAATCATAAGATGATGTTATATTAAATCAATGACTAGTAATGGTTATTATAATAATTTCAATTAATATTTATATAAATAAAATTTATAAATTCCATTTAAATTAGTAATCATAAGGTATTATTTTAGTTAATTAAAATGGAGAATCATTATTCACTTTCAAACAGCATTCAAGAGAATGTGTTTCTAAGCCTGAAAATAAACTTATTACTAAATCCCAGAATAAAGATGATTTAAATGAAATTAATGGAATTAAATATAAATAGAGATTAATAATTTTAATTTAAATTAACTTTAATTAAAAATGGAAAATTTAAATTACATAATTTATTGAAATGAAATGATATTTTTACAAATATCTGTATTTTCTACTTTTCACATAAAATTCAATATTATTTGGAAAAATACCAAAATATAACCCTTAGATAGTTTTTATATGATGATTTCAAAAATTATTATCATTTTATCAAACATATATTCAATATTCATGAGGTGTTTATAATAATATTTTCTCAAAAACACGAATAAAGCACATTTTTAAAAAACTTTCATTTGAAGAATAAAATGTATTCACAAAAAAATAATTGATTATTTATAAAGAATTTATAAATAATTTTACATAGAGTGAGATTTTTATATACCTATATATATTTCATAAATTATTTAATCATATTCATAATTACTAACTTAATGTCTAGTTTATAATGATCATATTGTGGGTAATTTAATATTGTTGTTTCATGTCATATATGCAAGAAAACATAGGGTTATTATTTATAAAATATCATGATGACATAGTAATGATTGAAAAAATTGGTCAATTTTCAAAGATAATTATAATAAATAATTTTATATTTAAAAATATGCAATATTACGACTTCATTCAAATCATAGTATAGTATTCAAAAGAAGTGATATGTTTTATAAAATGTAAATTAAATAGGTACATTTTGAAATAACGGAATTGAATTACCCAATAATATTGTCCCTAAAATAGTTCTTATAATTTAAGGATTATGTTTTTAATTATTACATATTAATGATAATAAGCAATAATATTTTCAATAATCTAACCTATTAAGTAAGAAAATATTTATTTCCCTATTATTACTATTTTTTAAACATTATCATGCTTTATAGGGCTTCCCACTATAATTCATGGATTGATAATTACATTAAATTCTTGTGATAGACCTTAAAATCGAATACATTAAAATAGTAATAAATATTGTATTAAATTATTCTAAAATAATATTTTAAAAGTAACATAGTTACAATTTGATTGAAAATTTTCTATCCATATTTTATTTATTTCTTAATTTCAATATATATTTTCACAAAATCAATCATAGTTGGAAAAATTTTAAAAATTCATATTTTTTGATCAACTTGTATTAGTAGAAAATTTTTTTCCACCATATTAATATTCCATTAAATGTTACTTCTTTATATGTTTATTAAGAATTTAATTTCATGTGTGACATATTTAATATGATTTATTAGAGATAAATTATGTTTCGATATTAAAAAAATTAACCATATAAAATAATTTGGATTAATAATATATGAAAAAAAATATATTATAAATTTTAAATATTGAAATCAAGTTTACATATAATTTTTATTGTTTCACAAAACATAACATGGTACATTACGTTAATAGAATGAGTATACCAGTAAATGAAACAAGAAATATGTAAGACATTAAAATAAAAAATGATCTATGAAAATGAATTTTGTAGTATGGTTTCCAAATTTGGTATGATAGAATTATTAAATATGTTTTGGTTCCTAAAATAATTCATTCGTAATAGAAAAAACTCTTGGACATGGAATAATAATAGAAATTATATAAATCATGTCTACGGATTTCAAAATTAATGGAAGAATAGTAAAGAAAAATCTAATGTTTTTTTGATTATTTATCAAACAAATTATGGTGAAAAAGAATCCACATGGTTTTATAAGGATCATGAAATAGTAAAATATTATTTAATTATGTGTGTTGTGATTCAAAGAGAACGTATAATGAAGAATGAGGCTCAGGTTTCTATGTATGAGGAAAAAATTGTTTTAAATATGAGAAGGTCTGTTATGATCATAGGATTTGGAGTTAAAAATGAAGACACTATATATATATATAAGATTCTAACATAATAGGAAATCCAAAGAGGGGGGGAGGGTTTGTAGGATTAAAATTAAGAGAGGTGGGGGGGATGTTGTGCAAGATAATATTTAATTATAAATGATGGAAATATTATTAATGGAAAAACATGGAATATAATTCTTACACATGTGTATATAAAGATCCACATTTAATTTATGTATAGATTATATAATTGAAAAAAAACAAATTTCCTTTAATGTGGTAATGTTGGTTAATTCAGTTGATGTCAAATGAAATAATTGTTTTTACATGTTTACCAATTTACCAAAAAAAGGAAAATTATTAAGATTGTTTACCACACCTTATTATCAGTTTTATAAATTATGAGAAATTTTTAATTAAAGGAAAACCTATTGATGTTACATAATTAAGCTAGCATATAATATTCCTTAGAAAAATATTTATGTTTTATAATTATAAATCAATAATGATTATATGGTGAGATAAATATATAGTTTATTTCATATATTATACTTAATTAAATTAAAATAACAAGTATTGTATGTTTTGAATAAATTTTCATGGTTTGTCTCATATTGGGACGTTATTGCAACAATGATTATTATAATTTTATTTGGTATAATTTTTATAGATGAACGAGTAAAATATAACAATAGAATATTTAATTCATGATTACTATTTTAATCATGAGAAACATATACAATAAATTTAATACATATAAATGTGTGGAACATTTTCTAGAAACCCATTATTTCACGACCCATCCCCCGGGGCCTGTTCCATGACTACCCGAATCCCGCCTTCCATAGGCCAGGGGCTGGTGAGTAGCACCAAAGGAAAAAATCACTAAAACATGGAAAGAATTGCCTTTAAAATCTATAAAAAGACATAATAGAGTAAGCTGGATGCAAAACAATAGGTAAAACTCTATAAAAAAGGAGTGCTGAAAAGTAAAGTTGCGGGAAATACAATCCCAACATTAAAGTTCCAGGAAACTAAAAACAAGTACAACCGATGAAAAGTAAAACAGCTCCAGGATGTCCTCCGGGGAATCCTACCTGAAGGGTAGGTATAGATAGCCTCCAGGACACTCCATATCAATTTTTCTCCTCTGTGTACGGTCGCGCCATGTGGTCGACCTCCGGGTGCCATCCTGTACTGCTACTCTCGGCCTCAGTCGATGTTGTCCATTGTCTGCACCCAACACAACGAGGTGCGGGAAAAGCCCATGTAGGGGTGAGTATAATGATACTCAGAAGGGACGCTGAGACCCTAAATTTCTCTCCAAAATCCCACAAGGACGAAATCAACATATAACCCCACTTAGGATAGGTCCATTCAAATACCTATGTTACCAAGTAATCCATATCAATCATGAGGTAGACACAAAAGTTACTAACACAGATCAAAGCAGGATTTTATTCTAGGGGTAGTGTCAAGTATCATTCCCAATCACAATATCGAAACCACGGTTACTAAAGTACTACACCTCTATTGAGTACAATGGGCATGCCGCATCACACAGAGGTTCTTCTACCTATCATTGGACTGTTGAGGTACTCCTCGTGTTGAGTATCGTGGGTCTACTGCATCACATAGAGGCGCTCCCCACTCTGGGTATTCCACATCACATAGAGTCGCTCCCCCTCGTATCCTACTAGGGGAATCCTCTTGTCGAGTACTGTAGGACTCTTGCATCACACAGAGGCGCTCCCCACTATGGGTCTGTCGCGTCACACAGAGGTGCTTCCCACTGGGCTATTCGAAACACTCCGAGTCGAATCGGTCAGCTTTCATCAAGTCTCAGCCAGCTACTAGATCTCCAGACTATGCTCTCTCATCTCCAAAAGAATCTTCTCCACGATCTGTAGGTCAAAATCTCCATCTTTCACTAAGTTCTACATAGAAGTATCTCAAAGATCCACCATGTTATAGAGGTCTCAACGCAATTGAAGGTGTGACAAATAGAAATCTGGTCTGTGAGTTATTAACCTTTTAGTCTCGGGTCCCGGTTGGATTCGTGTACGATCCAACCTGACCGTATCTCAACATTACCCTGAACTCTAGTAGGGTATACTCAAGGGAAGACTATGTTCCACGATTACCAATGTCACTGAAAAATCATCAATCGGACGTCCAGTGCCAATGATCTGGCCAAAGGAAGTAAAGGGTCAGTAGTGGGCCTGGGTCCGGTCTGACCCCATTGGATAGACCCGACCCAACCCAGTCTCAGCCAACCCGGTCTGGGTTGACCCAGTCAGGTCTGTTGGGTCTGGCCTGGCCCTTTGGCCCGAGTCCAGCAGGCCGTGAGGGTGGCTCTGCCCGGGCTCAGTGACAGTTTTGAAAGAGGATTCATGTAGGCTCATTTCATTACATGAGTTCTATATGTAGTGACCTCCTAGGTTGAAAGGGTAGAAACATCCCCAAGTAGTTGAGGATTTTCTGGAGGAAGTCATGTGCATCTTCTACCATATGAGGAAACCGCCCAACGAGATGGCAGTCCAAGCCGTGATCCATATTCAGGTTTTAGTAGGATGATGGTGGAGAATAGTTATCTAAATATATGTGTAGGTGACCCACTCATGGACATAAACTGGGTTCATATTCAGGGAATATTTCTTTCTAGTGATGTTACGCTCTGTCTATATACAAGAGATATTTCACTTACAATAAGGATGCATGATTGTATCGAAGTACTCATTGATATTTTGAAACATAACTCGCTACTCTACAGACATGGAGAAGGACCCGTAATACAAGGCCTAGACCTTTGAGTAGGTACTATGCTAGGTGATCATGGCTTCGATGAAATCACATAGAATTCTGAAATATGATATTGTGATGGAGCGAGCCCAGGTTGTCAAGAGATTTTTGGCTATAGAGAAGATTTATTTGACCTACAACATAGGTCAATAGATACTGGTGCCTGTAGTATCTAGCATAAAATAGCTAATAGAATCACTACATACGAGGCACACCAATGTACAAACACATACCTGAGGGTCTGTGGTGAATGAGCAGCACCGATTAATCATATAATCTTTTGGAAATGAGTTTTTACACTTGTGACAGTTGGTGGAATATCACTAGAGATTGTGTGACATGTCATGCTGCTAGAAGAGAGCCAACAAATGATCATTCTTTGTAGTGATAGTGCTTGGAGAAAGGATTTTTGCAAGATTTTGTGCAAGGAAGAAGAGCTGTAAGAGCAGTAGGAGGTGAAAAATAGTTTTTAGTGTTTCCCCCACCACCCTCAGGTGGTCCATGTCAGGCATAGGGAGCAGGAGTCCATGGGTGGGGACTACTACCTGTGTTTTTGTCTTATGAAAAACAGGCTCTAGGAGAGATCTGAGGTATGAACTGTGACTTTTATTTCTATTTTTGTACTAATAGAAATAGTTGGTAGTTGTTATCCTTCTACTGGGAGTTTTGTTTGAGACATAGAGGTTCTGGTTAAACTGTGGACATGACCGTCATTCTTAAAGTCTCTTATTGGAGGAGATCCAATAATCACCCACTAGTGATGACAGTGTGACCTAGATCTTGGAGTTGAGAGTTGCAGTAATGATATCATGTTCATATCATTCAGGCCTTTCAATGCCATGTTTGGTATGAACTACTAACGGTCATGCCCATATTCACTATTTTAGGTGAAGGGTGTGGTATGTCTGTGATGATAAAATAGGGATTATTTGTTAGTGAAAGGGAAACAAATGAATCATAAGGTGGAACCTCACAAAGGTCATACAGATAAAGGGGTTTTGAATCTTAGTATTGAGTTATGGTGGTAGAATACCTTGGTCTGGCATATTCTAGGTGAGGTTTTATGATAAAGCATCAGACCAGATCATGGCCCTACCAGTTGGGATTTTCTTCTCAACTTCTTTTTCATGTGAATGTTTCTGTGGTGGAAGAGTTAGACCCTCTGATGTTTTCATATTATGGAATGGTTTCTTACCATATAAAAAAATATTGGATGCTTGTAGTTGTTTGGTAGTGTTTCTTTTATGTCAATTTGTGTTGAAGTTGTAGGTTGTAGATATAGAGCATTGTAAGACACCACATTCTCTCTTGGGAAGACCTACCTTTTTGTAAATAATCCTATGCATTCAATGAAAACCTAGAATTTATAATGCTTATGGAGGATGTTATACAGTTCATCGTAGGGTGGATGTGAACTGTGGATTTCTATCAGTGTATGTGTGAGGATAGCATGGAGGTGAGCCTTTAGACCCCATGTCAGCAGATGGACTATGTTGCTTGATGATTTCACACTTTTCATAGATAAATATTTTTGTATCATTATTGCAGGTTGTTGTCCTGGAATATGTTTTACATGATAGTGGTTGATCCTAGTAGTTCCCCCAAGTGCATGCTTGTTATAAGAATAAGAACCTTGATAATCTCGCTGGCATGGGATCCTAGTAGAGTGCTTTTTCTTCCCCTGAGTGTATCCTTTTTCATTGTGGGGATGATATGCCCTAATATGGGTAGAATTTAATGACCCAGAATTTTCAAGAATATATTTTAATAAATTATTTCAAAAAATTACGAGACAAGGGTACTGAGATGGCAAACAATTCGGAGGCCCGATGTTCCCAAAATAAGTCCTTAAATAAACTTTAGTTTTTAATTTAAATTGATCATGCAGCAAATTATAAAATTTAATATCTTTCAAACTGATGTCTGAATCATATATCTGAGGGAACCGTTGTATTCAGAATGATGACTTTACCTTAGGCAGGGCCAAACATTTTACAATGCAGGTCAGATGAAAAATATAATTTTATGATGTAGATGTTATTTAAATATTTTAAATTAAAATATCATTGACGCAACATATATTTTATAACAAATAAATATTCATTAGAGATCTAGGGTTATCATCATATCTCTATAGCTCCCCTGACAAAAGGAGGAGTGGCTCTATCTCATTGATGAATGCCTTCGAATCGGTTTTGAAAATTAGAGCATGGATCGAGATTGTTCTTCAATGAATCGACCATGATAAAGAGACATCATTTCTCTTCACCAATCATCGAACAGAATCTAGGTAGGTTGTTTGGTTTTAATCCATTTTTCAATTTTCATGATTTATAAATGATGAACACATATCAACTCATAAACATGTTGACCTGTGACTCGATCATTCTAGTGGGAGGTTTTTGTCTACGGGATTATTTTTTGGGAATTCAAATTTTTTTGTTATGATAAATCCTTCTAATGAGGTCAAATTAATAACATGATAAACAACGGGTAATTGCACATCTATCTCTCAATATAACGTTCCCAAATCCGAGATCTAGACACATGAAAATATAATGGAGGAGTGACAACGATGGTGACAGATGGAATAATGTGACACAGGATATACCATCATTAAATATTTATTATGTTAAATGGGTCTCAACATGAATTCAACGTCATGGTGTTGAATAGAGCGACCCCGAAGATCCAAGAACATCAATTTAATTAAATATTGGACAACCGGAGTGAGTTAGGTCACCCAAGTAAGAAGCCACTAGCACGCTGAGGCGGTGGCGGCATCCGGGTCTATGTTTGTGCCAACATTGGAGAAGGTCGTGGCTTCACGCTACGTTGGGGCGAGCAAGACCGAGAGCTCAAGCTATGAGTGTGTGGGATTAGTGGCTGACCAAGACAACTTCATGGCACAAAGTAGATTCAGTAAGCCACCGTTTCTAAGGCATAGTGAACCAACCTTCATCAGTGGTTAAAGATGGAGCTGTAAGGGTGGGACGACTAGGTCAAACCGGGCCTAGAATCAATCATACCCTTTTCACTAAAACACCAATAACATTAAAATAGAGCATTTTTTGACATTACATATACGAAAATGGGACTCTTGTGATGAGACATTCATTTTGAGATACTCTATGCGAGTTATTGTAGATGTTTACAGAAGGACTAATGGTTTGAGGTGTGGGTCCTCCCAGTATAAGTAGACCTTTAGAGGAATCATGGTGGTATATATAATGAGAAGCATGGATGGTGATCCACTAATTATTTTGGGTTTGGGTATTATTTACCTATCTTTATAGGTAGATATGTGACTCACCACATCATTGGCGCGTGTTCATTGCTTTGGGTAGTTTCATCTTGGGGTGATCCTCTCACAATGAACTAAGGTGTGGGTTTCCCAATAATTGGCGTATCAATAGACTAGGTACTCCCTTATCAGTTAAGGTGTGGTTCCATTATTATAAAAGTTATAACTCCCCTATAATTCTAGGGATATGGTCCACTAGAATGGGGTCAGTACTCCCCTGACGTACTAGTGTGAGGGTCCCCTATAGTAGGAAAAACTGATAGAGTTGAAAATCCCCTGATTTACATGGGTGTGGGTCCCCCATCAAAGATGAACTGATAGAGTCAGTACTCTCCATTCATAATAGGGTACAATTCCTCTAGTCACTAAGTATTACAACCCTACCGGGTAGGGTGTGGGTCCTAAAAATACAAATTTGTACTCCCTTCTCGTATCAGGGTGCATGTCCTTCATGAGTAGCACTCCCCTATTGGAACCATGGAACGTGTCCTCACTTAAGGTGCCTTACTCCCCTATCTCTGAGTTGTGGTGGGGGTAAAGTCATCCATTAGAGTAGGATCTCCCCCGACTGTAGGAAACAACTATGAGGAGTGGTCCCCTACACTTAATGTAAATGTTACCCATATAAGAGAATCTTATCCCTTGATGGACTGATGTGTGATCTACTCCATGAGAGAATAATTGAGGATTCATATGTTAGTCTCAAACAGTGCTCCCTAAATTCTATATAGTGGCAAGGTATGGGCCCTTTCACTTGGGTTTCCTTATTCATGTAACTAAACCTCTAGTGCGGGGCCCAGGATCTAGACCATTTGGATGTTACTAATAGAGAAAATACTCTCGGACATAGAATTGGTATTGTTAGATTTTTTCATGATAGATTACATCTTGTAAAGGTTGGTGTCCTGAGAACCAACTGTTCTGTACATTGATTACATGAATGTTCACTTATTATATATTGTTTATTGTTCTGCATGACTATAATTTAATAATATCCTAGAATATTTGTTGTCTTGATATGGTTATGGATGATCCTTGATATGATGAGAACATTGAAATGATTTAACAATATTCGTGAATAATTTTCTATGGTTGGATGACATTCTATGATAGGACAAATAGTATACAGACCATCACGTGCGAGTACTCATAAGAAGGTGAGACTCTCACTCATGGAGTTCACATTTGGTAATCTCCATGATGGGATATTATGAGAACAGATCCGCCAGAAGCAATTCTACATGTTATGGTGTCATTGAACTTTTCTATCTACGACTGTTTGTAATGGTCCTTAGACTATAAGATTATTATTAACTCATGTCATGACTCGCGCATTTAAATTTTCTGACGAAAACTATCACGATGATATTTGGCGGGAAGTAGGGTACATTGTGTGCATCACAAATGACATATTGGTAATGGATAAGTCGATAAAGGATTTGTCCCTTCCATATTTATGGAAGTAAATACCTTGGGGCCATTGATTGAAATATAAATTTTGAATAGATTCCATGGCCATGTTGTCACAACTAGTTTATTTCTTGAAGTCAAAGAATGATAGATCAAGCATATAGGTTTATGACACTACCATGAAACCTGCCTAATGAGATTTTGATAAAAAGGATTAAATTACATAGTAAGCATTCATATGAGGTTACCCATCAATGTGGTGTCAACTTCTTTTCTTGGGTGCCCTGACCCGTTGCTAGATAGTAATCTTGGAATTTAGGCAAGCCCGCCTAATGCCAACAAGAAAGAGGCCTAAAGGGTCACACACTAAGTGTATCCATGTATCTCAAGTAGAATAACGATTATTCTCATACATGGTTTAATAATTATTCAACGAATTCTAAATCATTTTAATTATGGATGATGAAGGAAATTAAAAACAAGATATACAAGCCATGTATTAATGATTACATGCTGTGTTGTTTTTCATGGAAAAACAAGTACACATTGTGTATTAATGATTAAATTCCATGTAGTTTTCATTTTGGAAAGGAAATGAAAAAAAAGTACACACCATGTAGTTTTATGGAAAACAAGTACAAAACATGTCTTAATGATTACATGCTGTGTAGTTTTCAATTTGGGATTTTGAGGATATAATATTGTTTTATTAAATGATATTTATTATAATCAGCATGGGCCCATGTCAAGGATTAAATTATTCAACATGGGGGTTTTCAATAAGAGTTAATGAAAAAAATAAAATGCATGACACATATATTTATTGTCATAACTCTATAACCACAAACCCGATTATAAATATCCTCACAACCCCAACTATTTTCCTTAGAGAAACATTGTGCACAACAATTCTGGAGAATTATCTCAAGACCGAAAGAAATCCATCCTCCAAGAACACTCTCAAGACCAAGAGTTATCAACCTCTACCAGATCAAGGTGATCTAAGGCGGACATTGTAAGAAAAGGCTTCTCCAAGCTAGCACCTGGAGATTCCTTCGGTGATGTCTAGAGATATGTAGTGCACATGTGGATCACTGCTAGAGGAAGTCTACAATTGCGCACTGCGATGTAATGACAAATAACATTGGAACGTGATTAGAAATATCAATGAAGATATAACTCCATAAAATTTACGTCTGGTCAATTAATTAAATTAATTATAATCAACTTGTGATGATCCACATTTATTGTTCCGAGAGTATTCCTCTTCTTTGTCTATTTCTGTGATTCGATCCATGGAGTCTGGGGTTTATCATCATATTAATCACAAATTGATCATTTCTAATAACAAAAATCAAAGTGGGCACATCCACCCATGATCTTCCACTCTGCCCAAGACCTTCAATTCGTATCAGAGTAGGTCACAACATTGATTATAGTTATTTAATTTTCGTTGATAATTTGTGCATTTATATTTGATTTAATTCAAGATAAATCGTTCTATAAACTGAATGAATGAGATCTATTTTTTCCTCCTTCATTTCAGGATTCAAATCACAGAAATTAACTTTTAATTTTTATTTTGATTAAATTAAAAATGAGGAACTCATTTGGAGGATCCACTCATTCTATCTGTACAAAACAAGAATACATGATGTGTTGTGAAAACTGCACGCCATGTACTTAGGTTCAACTAACCAGTACTGGTCCACTAAACCAAACTTTGTGAATTGTGCATACCAAATTATTTATTACCCCATTTTGACCTAAAATGAATGACGTGCTAGAACTGGAATACACGATGTGTATATTGAATCAACATGTTGTGTAGTCTGATCTGGCCCAAGTGAAACCGTGTACATGGAAAATCCATGTTCCGTGTACACATGATTTCCAGGAAGGTAGGCACATAACAAGGAAGTACACATCATTTCAGATTAATATACATGTCTTGTACTCCAAAGGGGAATATGGATCCTTGCCACATGAATGTCAAAGATACTAGACATTCTGAGTTCAATGGTGAGGGCTAGTCGGACATGATATAATAGTTGGAGAGTTAATAAAATTTATTATTTCTCATAAAATTTAATCAAGAAAGTACTAATAAATCAACTCTTTTAAATTTTATAATCAAATATGATATGCTCGTTAACCACATTTTCTATGCAATAAATTCTGGAAAATGACAATATCCTCAACGATAGTAACTTTTAAGAATGGTTTAGGAGCCTTCAGGTTATCCAACCCCATGAACATAAGTTTTACGTGCTAGAGTCCTCACTTATTGATTATCTTACCCAAGGGGCGAGTGATCAAGATTTCTTGATCTATAATCAACATTTGAATGATTCACTCGACGTTCAGTGTTTGATGCTACATCAATGTCTAGTGAGCTCATGAAGTCTCATGAAGACATGAATGTTGATAGCATGCTCTAGATCCTCTGTGGAGTATACCAGGAGAGATCATGACATGAATGGTTTGAAATCTCCAAGGCTCTATTCCAGAGCAAGCTTGGAGAGGGTGCCCCAGCTAGACCTCATGTATTGAAACTCATTTGCTACATTGATCACTTATAGGTTCTAGGTTTTAGAATCTCAGAAGAACTGGGTACCAAAATTATTCTCACATGAATCTCCTAGAAGTTCTCTAACTTTGATGTAAGTTTCCACATGAACAATTTTGATAAGTTTCTATCTGATCTTCTTATCCTTATTCACCATGTAGACAATGCTGTGAAGACTGACAAATTATTCTGTCCTTATGGTGAATAAAACAAATGGGAATGCGAAGAGAGTTAATCCTAATGCTTCTTCATGGCCTTCCAAGAAAAGGAAGATAAAATGGGAGGCATAAAAATAAGAGGCTGTTTGTTTCGCATGTCGCAAGAAGGGCCACTGGAAAAAAACTGCACCCAGGCAAGGAAGCAAGGGGAAGCTTCAGGTACACTTTTTTTCGAATGCAATCTATCTGTTTCTACTAATTGGGTATTAGATACTTGTTGTGGTGCTCACATTTGTATCTAAATACATGAACCATGTAGATCCAAAAACATTGACCAAGGTGAGGTGGATCTCCGAGCAGCCAATGGAGCCAGACTCACTACTATAGCTATTGGAGACTACCACCTCACATTTCCTACTAGGATGGTCTTGGTATAAAAAGTATGTTATTATGTACCCTCTGTAACCAAAAACATTATATCAGTATAAATATTAGATATTGATGGATTCATCTTCATGTTTGGAAATTAATTTTCCTTGTTTTATAAAGATATCATTTGTTTTGGTAGGGCACATTTATATAATGGCCTTTATGTGTTAGACTACACAAACGAAGTTATGGTAATCAATGACAAAGTTAATTTACCAGACTCGTACCACCCCAAAGTTTGGCATCCCCAGCTAGGTCATGTCAATGAGAAACGTTTCACAAAATAACATCAAGATGGGTATTTAGATTCATTCAAACTAAAACCACTTGGGGTATGTCATGGTTGTCTACAAGGAAAAATGTCCAAATCCCCATTTATTGGGAAAGGTAAAAGGGCTAATGATATTCAAGAATTAGTTCACACAGATGTTTGTGGACTATTTCCTGTTTAAGAAAGGGGTGATTTCTCACACATCATAACTTTTACTAATGATTTTAGTATATATGGATATATTCACTTAATGAGGTATAAGTAAGATTATTATGATCGTTTCAAAGAATAAAAGAATGAAGTTGAGAACCATCTAGGTAATAAGATTATGAAACTCTACTCAGATAGAGGAGGAAAATATCTTAATCAAGACTTCATTGATTTCTTATGGGAGTTTGGGATTCTATATCAACTCACTCTTCCTTACACACCATAGTGGAATGGTGTATGTGAAAGAAGGAACCACACCATATAAGAAATGGTGAGATCAATGATGAGTCATGCGAGTCATCCATTATTCTTTTCGAGATATGAATTACAAACAGAAGAACACATACTAAACCAAGTACCAACTAAATTGATAAATGGTATTCAATATGAATTATGGAGTTGATGCAAAACCAGGTTATCAAATATACATCTGTGGGGTTGCGAAGAATTTATTAAGGCCTATTTAGGTAACAAGCATGCACACTGAGGCACAATGTGTATCTTTATTGGATATCCCAAGGAGAAAACTGGATATTACCTATACAACCCCTCAAATAAAGAGGTAACAGTGGCAAGACACACCATATTCATTGACAGGGATCGCATCTCCAAAAGAGATAGTGGGTGCGAGATAGACTTTGATGAAGTCAGGGCTTAAGATACACAAGAGTTGGTACACAAAAGGATTCCACAATTCCATGTAGAAGAAATATCTATTCCAGGGACACAAGAACTATGTAGGATCATGACATAGGTGAGAGAACACAAACGATATGGTTTTCTTTTCATCGAGGATGGTGACTCGTTATTGGTTGACAATAATGATCCTATTACCTACAAGGTAGAAGTTGAAGGAACAGACACTGCCAAGTGGCAAGAAGCCATGAATTCTAAAATGGATTCCATGTACCAAAACCATCAATAGATTTTGGTAGATTATCTAGTTGATGTAATGTTTGTTGGTAATAAATGTATATTCAAGAAGAAATGGGACATGGAGGTGAATTTCAGCACCTATAAAGCACAAATGGTTGCAAAAGATTTTAGACAGCATCAAGGAATTGACTACGATGAAACCTTTTAACTGGTTTCCATACGGAAATCCATCAGAATCCTATTGGACATTGCTGATTACCATGACTATGAAATTTGGAAAATGGATATCAAAACAGCATTCCCTAATGGGAACCTCCAAGATGATGTCTACATGACACAACCTAAAGGTTTTTTTGACTCCAAAGGATGCCAAGAATGTATACAAGTTGCATAAATCAATTTACAGATTAAAGAAAGAATCAAGATCACAGGACATTCATTTTGATGAATTTGAAATAGAATTTGGCTTTGTGAAGAACGAATGTGAGCCTTCTGTCTACAAAAGGTTTAGTAGAAGTGAAGTTTTTTTCTTAATAGTATATGTTTATGACATATTACTAATTGGAGACTAAGTACCTGTCTTATAGTTAGTTAAGGCCTAGTTGGATAAATTTTCTCTATATAAGACTTGCACGAGGGAATATATATTCTTGGGATAATGATCCATAGTGATATATCTAAGAGAATGTTGGGCTTAAGTCAATGTACATACATTGACAAGATACTGAAGTGATTTAGAATAAAATAGTCTAAGAGAAGATTGTTTCTAGTGTCACATGGCATTCATCATTCCAAGAAAATGAGTTCTCAGACACATGAGGAATGAATGAAAATGGAAAGGATCCCTTACGCATCTGTGATTGGGTCAGTCATGTATGATATGTTATGTACACGGATAGATGTTGCTTATGTATTGAGTGTTGTAGTAAGATGTCAAACTGATCTAGGAGACCACCATTGGATGGCAGTTAAGACTATCCTTCAGTATCTGAGGAGTACTAAGGATATGTTTCTACTTTATGAAGGAGATGAGGAACTAGTCATTAGAGGGAATGTAGACCCCAGTTTCCAGATTGATCAAGATGACATGAAGTCACAGACTAGACACATCTTCAGTTTGAATGGAGGTGTAGTGAGATGTAAGAGCTCAAATCAAGGTGTGGTCGCAGATTCTACAGTAGAGTCCGAGTATATTGCAACTTCTGAGGAAGATAAATAAGTAGTATGGATGCGAAGCTTCGTCCAAGATCTGGATGTTGTACCATGCATTAAAGATCCTATCACACTCTATTGTGATAATACTGCAGTTATGGCACTTAAAAAAGATCCAAGGTCAAATTAGCAGACAAAGCACATACTTCAGAAATATCACCTCTTCGGGGATTTTTCTTAGAGAGGTGATGTTGAAGTGAGTAGTATTTCCACGGAAGACAATGTGGTTGAACTCGTGACTTAAGCCTTGACTCAGCAGAATCATGATCATCATTTGAGGTTTAGCTGACTAAAAGTCATAGGCAGTTGGTTGTAGTCCAAGTGGGATTTTGTTAGGGATAGTGTCTTGAGAACCAGCTGTTTTGTAATTTGATAACATGAATGTTCACTTATTATATATTGTTCATTGTTCTACATGACTATAATATAATAATATCATAGAATATTTTTTTCATTGATAAGGTCATGGGAGATCCCCTCTATGATGAGAAACTTGAAATTCTATAAGAATATTCTTGAATAATGTTTTATGGTTGGATGACATACTATGATAGGACACATAGTATACAGACCTTCATGTGCGAGTACTCATAAGATGATGATACTCTCTCATGGAGTTCGCACTTGGTAATCTCCAATATGGGAGATTTTGAGAACAAACCTGCCATTTTCAATTCCGTATGTTTTGGTGTCATCAGACATTGCTATCTACAAGGATATAATATTGATTTCCAGTCAAGATTTTGAGGATATAATATTGTTTTATTAAATGATATTTATTATAATCAGTGTGGGCACATGTCAAGCAATTAATTATTTGACAAGAGGGTTTTCAATAAGAGTTAATGAAATAAATATAATGTGTAACGTGTATATTTATTTTCATAACTCAACAACCTCAAACCCAATTATAAATATCATCATAACCCAAACTCTTTTCCTAAGGGAATCGTTGTTCCCAAAATATTTGGAGAATATTCTCAAGACCGAAAGAACTCCATCCTCCAAGAACACTCTCATGATCGAGAGAGATCCACCTCCACCTGATCAAGGTGATCTAAGGTGGACAATGCAAGAAAAGGATTCTCCATGCTATCACTCAAAGATTTCATTGGGGACGTCCAGAGATACGTGGTGCACATGTGGATCACCACTAGAGAATTATCAACTTGGCTCTTAAGATGAAACAATGAATCACATTGGAGCATGATCAGAAATATCAACGAAGAAATAATGCCATAAAAGGTAGTTCATGTAAATTAATTAAATTAATGATAATAAACCTATGACAATCCACAATTATGGTTTCAATATTATTCCCTTTCATTGTATATTTGTTTGATATGATCTATGGAGTCTATGGATTATTGTCGTATTGATCCCAGATTGATCATTGCTAATGAGAAAAGGCCAAGTGGGGACATCCACCCACGAGCATTCGCTGCTCTCGGGACCATCATATCTCTTAGAGGGGTGCCATTAGAGATGAATGTGCTCATGAAGTGTGTCTTTATGGTTTTATGGGTTATGATTTTGGCCTTCAATGAGAATCCTGAAACTGGATATGTGGCTGGGACCTCATGATCTTTAGTGATTCAAAAGATTATATCTTAAAATTCATGATACCTATATGGGTTTATACCTGTGTAGATATGATTGTGATTTTTTTTTATTTTTTCTTTTGCATTTCCAATGTGGTGTTAGGGTGTGCTACTAAGTATTTTTTTACTCAACCCTACACAAGACTTGACCAAATAAGTTGTGTCTTATGGTGACGACCGATGCTTTGACGGAGTCCATAGAGGACCAGGACTTGGTGGTTCTTAATGGGAAACTGAGAGAGGCAGCATACTCCTATGACTTTAGGCAGCAATCCTTCAAATAGATTTTTATTAGGGTTTTTGGTGGATGTTCTACAAGGACGTGGGGTTTTACTTATTCTTTGTCTTTATTTTCGTGGGATTGTATATAGGCCTGGTTTTCCACCATGTATATGACATTCTATTTCAGTTTTCTTGTGTATTACTAAGTGGTATATCTACATAGCTTCCTTGGATTTTTACTTTTAAACATTTTTGGTCATAAATATTGTGTTTGTGTAAAGGTACACAAGAAATGCCTCTCATGATAGTGATATTCTTACTCAGTGCTTGTCACTAGTATCTGGCCTATTATAGGTGGGATTATGGAGTCACTTCATGGGCCTCTCTAGGACGGGTCATGACAACCTGAAAATCATGTCCCAATGGAATGACAAATTTATAAAACTTATTAAACTAGCAATATACATGAGTCTTATATTAAAATGAATACACAATTCAAACCATTTTTATGAATGTAACTTTATTCCATCTAGAATATTCCCGAATATCCTTCATAATTTACTACATGGAATCCTAGGGAAATGGGAAAAATAACGGTGAGATCAAATGAATTATAAGGGTTAAGTATAGACGAAGAAATAATGATTAAATGGGAATTATCAATGTGGAATGGTAAATAACGGATCACACTTTCCATTAAATAATTAGATAAAGCATAATAAATATTGAATGAATAAATGATGACTGAATAATTCCATACAAATAATCACATTAGATCAAAACATGACCATAAATATTCTCACTAATCGAGTAATCACATGGAATAAAAATAATTAAATAATGAATATTTTTGGAATTATGAACTATCAATATATATCATCTAGATAGTTACTTTTAAATATCTATCCTTAAGACAACTTATGTTTTTGTGTAGAATCTCTAAAAAACTATCAAGTATTTGGGTATAAACTCATCTAAATAATGACGATCTATCCATAATATATATATTCTAGACTTGAATCATCAAGACAGATTTAAAATTCGTGGAAACAAACATAAAGGGATTATCTCTAAGTAAATTCATCCCATGAGCCTACTGATCAATCAAAGGGAGTGCATTAACAAGTCCCCAACAACATTATTTCTTATCTAAAACATTAATCATATATTTAATAAGAAATCTAATTCATAAAAAACATTCCTTCCAAAAATCCATATTCAGTAAAGGAACATGATTAATCAATATTTTCCAAATAAATCATATAAAATTCAATGTAAAAATTGTATTTCAATGTGGAATATAGTTTCAACAATAATTATATCCATGAAAATTACTTTGAATATTAAGGGTAAATTTATTGCCCAATTTTAATATTAATTTGTATATCTAAATGAGATGTTAATGAATATAAATATTTTAAAAAATAATTGAAATTAAATAAATTCCATGGTTAAAGTAATTATTATTCATTCGGATGAATTATTAGGATGTTATCAATGTGACAAATTCTAATTTAGTAATAATAAGGATTGTTTTCCTTAATTAATTGATATAAATAAAATATATATAAAAACATTATTGAGGAAAATATAATTTTTACTAAAAATAATATTCACGGACAATCACTTTTAAATTAATTTTCAATATAGATATATTATTAAAATTATAAAGGAATCTTCAATAAAATTATGATGTCTAATTCCATACAAGAGAAAAAGAAAAATCATTTTTCAATTTAAAAAGTATAGTAATGTTCATTTTTTGGAATTTGAAAACAATATTCATTTGAAAAAAATAAAACTAAAAAAATAAATTTAATAAATAATTTTTAAAATTTTTAAATCATTAATTGAATTTTTTTTGAAAACATTTTTATAGATGAAATTAGGTTTCTAATCGAAGAGATAGATGTTTTGCAGTTTTATTAGAAACATTTTATGAAACATTTTTAGTACCAAATGGTTTGAAAATAGTACTTTTACAGGAAAATAATCATTAATAAATAATGGATAATAAAATGATAGGGTTTATTAATATGTTATTAAATAATTTCTTTCAGGGTAAATTGAAGTGTAATCAATCCCTAATAAATTGAGATTATAATGTAAATCAATGATCATAATGTTAAGGTTAGAAATAACCAAGGATTTATTTATGTGTATCATCTATAAATCCACAAAAAACAAGTGTAAATAAAATAATAGATTTTAAATATACATTATAGATATATTCTTGTAATAATAAAAACAATTGGGAAGTAATATAACCCAATAAAAAGGAATTGGGTTATAGAATTCATACCACTTGGTAACTTTTAATACATATCCTGTTAAATTAAATAATTCAAATTTAAATTTATAATACATTGAGGAATGAATTATTTATGATTTTTCATTTCATGGGGAAGTATATACACTATTTAAAAGTAATTTGGTGGACAATATTATAATATTCCTCAATAAAATGAAATTGATATGAAATCCTTTACCACTTGAGTTATATTTAAATCATGAGATCCATGATAGAATAAAATCAATTAAAAATTTAAATCTCATTAAATAAATAAAATTTACGATATATAATTTCATAGGATAGTATATGCACCATACAAAATAAGAGTGGTGAATATGGCATATGTCTCACAAATATAAAATTCGAAACTAGAAATCCCCTTACCAAACACTTCCTTTAGATAAAGAACCATTTAATCACCAGTATAATGATTTAAAGTATGTAATTAACATATAACAGAACCGTATTAATATTTATAATGTAATATATTATTATTTCATGACATCTTATTACCCATTTTTTAATAATTATTCATTACGTTTTTTGTTTTTCATTTTAATTCAGTTATTTTTAAGTATGTTTTGACTTTTTTATTTTTGTGTTCCATTTACATTGATCATAATTTCATCATCTAAATAATTAAAAAAATTATGTAAATATAATATATATTTATTAAATATTTATTAAAAAAATAATATAATTTGGTGACAGGAAACAGAATACATCGTTCATGGTGATGGTAGGACGTATATATGTGTGAATACTATTTTCATTTTCGTATTGTATTAAATGAATTTAATGTATGTTATATATACATAGATTATAATTTTAGTTTCATATTTATTTTATATATAAAAAATTTTACTAACAATACCATATTTAATATAGTACATATAACATGTGAATGAATCACATCCTTTTCAGGTGGTGGTAGTCCATAAGATCACAAATGATGTTATCGTATTCCCAAAAAAAGGAAATCATAATGGTATGTGTTATATTTTAGTTACAGAAAAATAAAAAATTATAAATATAATATATATAATATATAAACAACCAAAACTTCATTATTCCTAACATTTTAATGTGTAAATAGATGAAAAAATGACATCACTTTGCATGGTGTTAGTCCACCGTACACACGAACTATGACTGTGTATGCCATTTTATGGAAGTATGTATTAGTGGAAGTCATAAAATAATATATCAACAAATTAGAATATTAGGGATATTGAGGTTTTTATATAAATAATATATAATAATAATTTATGTGTTGTATAAATAAAAAATGTAATGTTGTCATTGAAGAATGTTACATCTTCTTCAAGTAACTCCTTTTGGATTCCATAAAAATGACTTCTTTGGATAGATTTATGCTCAATGTGATGCTTTTAGTATAATATTATTGACATTTTTATTTTATTTTTTTAGGGTTTGGATGATTAAAATGGATTTATATTAGTGAATAAGTGATGGTGTTGAGTGAAGTTTTATAACTAAGGGAGAGGACACTCTTATAATTTTAAATAGAATGTTATGTGTACCAATATTTTTACCATAAAAAGACGTATTTTACACAAAGAAATATCCTAGTTTTGTTAATATCTATATATGGCCATAAAATTGAGTTTTGAAAAGTTTAGCGTCATTTTTTTGTATATTTTTTATGTTTAACCACTATGTAAACTAGTTTTTCATTAATCACTTAAATTATTTTTAACTAAATTAAATAATGATTGTTTTAAAAAATTATGCTTATATTATTAGAAATAATAAATTTTTTTTTTATAAATATGGAATCCATTTTTATAATTTCGAATCAGAGAAGGAATAATTAATAATTTAAAATTAATCTCATAGATGGGATGAAAAGTGGGGTTTTAAAGTAAAAATTCTCAACATATCAAAATATTTTTATATGAAAAATCAAAATAAAACTGATCCTGATAAAATAAATTGGATTAATATATATATAATAGATCATATTAAACATTAAAAAAATATTATATATCTTTGTAAATTATTTATATGAGAAAATAGTTTTCCCGACTCATCCTTGAGTCCAGTGTCGTGACTACCACAAACCGCCTCCAATACCCCAGGGCTGGTGACTAGCATCGAGTACGCATATCCCACAAATTGTAGGAACTTACCTATTTACCAGTACATAGACACCCATCTACAAGCCAAAAAATTATGAACTGAAAACACTATGTAAACAAGGATGCAGACCATTATGATACCCACAACATAGTATTACAATATGAAAACTAAAAAGTAAACGAGGAAAAAACTCAATCCTAACCTAAAGGGAAAGTACATGCTCCTGAATCTCATCTAGTGAAAACCCCACCAAAAGGGTAGGTACAGTAACTACTGTCTAAAGTTGTTGAGGAACACCTCATCTGTTGGGCCTCTCTCTAAGAACCACTGAGCCTTGGTCCACCAAGGAATCTGTCAAATTGGCGATCATCTGCACATGACATGACACATTAAGGCACAACTTTTGCAGGGGTGAGTCGAATAATACTAAGTATGAACCCTGAAACTATATAGTTAGACCACTAAGAAATACACTAAGTACACAAAAAGTAAACACATGATGTACAACACAAAGGAACCGCACTATGTACACCACAATGGAAACACACAAAGTACACCTTAATGGAAACACATGAAGTACAGTCAATATAATCATCCCACACAGGTAAAAATCTATAGCATGATGATAAGGATATGTAATTTTATTCCACATATCCCTTAGTTTCTATAAAACTAAAATTGTTGGCGGTGCATAGAGCATAGATGATTCATGGAGCATCGATGGCGCATTGAGTGTTAGTGGCTCATGGAGCATAGATGGCGCATTGAATGTCAGTATCCCATGGACCATTATTGGTTCCTTGAGCAGTGATGTCATCTAGGGTGTTAATGGAACAAAGATTATTGATGGAACAAGAAGCATTGATGGATCATAGAGGGTCGATGGTGTACAATGTATTGATGGCCCACATAGAGTTGATGGGTCAAGTAGTCCCTCAAGTCACATAGTCAAAACTAGCAATAGGATTCTTCCTGTATAGTGCTTGTTTCGAGAGAACCTATTCCTCAAACCGTTAGTTCATAAGGAAATATCTAGAAAAACTCACATAGAATATCACAAAAGGACTAACGCATCATAGGGGTCCAAAATCTATACACGTCTCATCAAATGTACACACAGTTTGAAATATATGACCGATTTAATAAAAAGGGTCAGGTCTGGTCCAAGTCGGACCCATACCAACTCGTTCTGGAAGATCTGACCCAACCTGAACCAGGCCGGCCTCATGGATTGCTCAAACGTGGCCTGTTGGGCTATATTTTCCATTCCACTGGACCATAGTACCGTCCTGATTCACTAATCCTGACCCGCCACATACGGGCTGACTCCTTCAGCGCATGGATTGGCCATGCACAACCGATCAATGAAGATAGCACGACATCCCTACAATTGAGTCTTGTGGCCTTGCTGATGTGGGATCCTCTTCCAATGCGGCCTCTAATTCACATCCTTCCGCAGCCGCTTTAGTGATGCATGTATGTTGCCTATTGCATGTTCGTCCATTTTCTCCTCCAATGGTGCGGTATCTCTAGATTGCGACTATACGCCTCCTCAGAACCTGGCCTCTGGCTAGACCATGCACCGGCATTACTACTGGCCACCCTGCTAGAGGCCCACCTTTTGCCATGCCATCCTCCACGAGCCACCTTCTACCTTGTACATTCCCGTTGCAACTCTGCAATTCTATCACAGATCTTAACCTTAGGTCTCGGATTGTTACATAAAGGATCGTGAGAACAACAATCGATCATTCACATAGGATTTCTAATGGAAACAAATGACCTAAAGACCTGCTAGATTTAAGGGTAGGTATTAAGCACATAAACGTCCAAAGAATGAATATTAGCCTTGTTCATTCGGCCTTGTTTTGTTCATGTTAGTTGGTTGACGAAGAAACCAACAATAGAATAGACCCCAATATCTATTCACCTTAATCTCGCAATATTTTTCCACCTCACAAGAATGATCAAATGGTGGATCAACCTATTCATGGGTTAGTCCACTTTTATTATTTGATTCTAAGAAGGGTAAACGAAATCACAATGTGACCGACACCCAACCACGATGATTGGATCCGTTGTTGAAGAATAACGGAGGTTTGTGTTGTCGTCGATCCTCGATCCACCAGTGTTCGTCGTTGAGAGAGACCTTTTTCCCTTCCCTCAGGGGAATTACAGGGTTATGGTGATAAACCTGAATTCCTCTTACATTGATTATTAAAAAAAGGAAACTACCACTGCATTAACACGTAACTTCAAAATAAAATATTTTCATTAAATATTTTATTGAAGTTCATGTCCCAAAATTATCATTTGTAGCCGACCCACATCGGTCGATGTTTGGCCTCACCAAAGGAAAATAACCCCTTATGAACTCAATGGTGGTATTAGATCTCCAATTTGAGTTACAATTTATTATTTATTAGGATTTTCAAATAAACCAATTTTTATTAAATTTTTTTATTTAAGGTTACACCTCCAGTGTCTTTTTATATATATGGCACGCATCGACCAGTGTTAGGTCACACATAGGTTAAAGCCACTACTCTGAGATCAATGGTTCCCTTGGAATATCAATTTGGTAAGTAATTTAGTATTTATTTTAATTTTTCATAATTGTATTGTGTGCATGCTATTAAAAACAAAACATTTTCCAAACAGTCGTTTTTGGCACTCGAGGCCTCAGAATTGCACATCATCTTAGCACCTGGCTGCGAAAATTTCATAAATAATTTTATAAAATAAAACCTTGGAAATATGAGTCATTAAAAATGTTTTCAACTAAAATTATTTATTTTCCACTATTCATTAAAAAAATTCTTATAAATATATAAAAAATTCACCCTATTATAATTTTGACATTAAACATAAAAAAATTGATTTTTTTCACATAAAAGTTTTAAAAGATTCTAAATTTACTTTTAAAACAAGTTCCCCATTAAAAGATGATAAAATTTTGTTTTTAGGAAAATACATCTTTTTATCCATAAAATTAGATTTTTTCTTTTTTTATGACTATAAAATATATTATATGAATGTAAATTTATTTTATAGATTATATAATATATAAATTTTATTAAGATCATTAACTAATAGTAATTAATTTACATTATTAGGATAAAATATCATTGGGCACATAAATATTTTTTATTATAAAAATGATTTCTTTATATTAAATTAGTTTATATATTCATTTAAATTGAATTGGTCACACAATTATTATATGAATATATGTAAACTATATTTTCAAAAAATAGTAAATCCTTTTAATAAATTTCATTCTAATGGATAATCAACATATATCAAGTTAAATATAAATAGTATATTTTAGTTTTGTAAAACTCAATCTTTCATATAACAATAAATATTGAAGGAACTCGGTAATATGTATAAAAAATCCAATTTCGTGTTTTGTGTATCACAAGATAATATCGTTGTTGTTTGTAGTGTATGTTTAACTTGGTCTTACTTCAATATAAGATAGAATAAAATTTATATTTGTTCAAAATGGAAAATATTGTGATGTCTTGTGGTGTTATATATATGTAGTGAAAATATATAGTGTGAATAAAAAAATATAGTTCATTAAATTGTAATTTAGTCAATATTTTTGGTTTTTACATTTTAGATACAATATTTTTTTAAAAACTATCTTCGTTTGAAAATGTGAAGTATACGTGATCCATTTTAAGTATTAATATTATGAGTTGAATGGATTTCAAATTTCTTATATTCTATAAAAGAATAAAGGAAATAATGGAGTATATTAAATAAAAATAAATCACTGTGTTCTTGAATTTTTGGTGGAAATGACAAAAAATATTTATAGATTCAAAAGAGGTTATTATTAAAATATGAAATGTTGGAAATTCATTAAACAATGTTCTAGTGACTACTTGTATTATTGTTAAGGAGTAAAATTCAATAAATATACTTATAATTGTACCCATATAATCCATTATGAAGAATATTAGAATCCAAGTAAATGAATATTTTGAATCTTGAAATAAAGTTCAATATAAATTAAATAAAATTAATATATGAAATAGTGAAATAATTTTAAGGGGAAATTATATGGTTTTCTTCAAATTTTACACAAATCATATAAATAGTGAGTATACTAAATACACATAAATAAATATATAATATTCATTTGGAAGAGGAATATAATGGTTTCTTAAAAAGAAAAATAAAATATACTTATATTAATAAAATGGAATAAAATTTTAGTAATTAGATTATAGTGGTAAATAAATTTTCAGAAATTTAATCTATTTTTTCTTAAAATCATATAATTTATGAAATTGGTATCCTAGTGGTGGGAAATACATGGAGTTATCCAGGGGGATGTAGTTAATGTGTAGAAATTAGTCTTGGGAGAAAAATGATATTACGGTTTCAATAACATGGGATCCTATATCATTAAATGATATTTAGAGACCCACAGATGATAGACTGATGGTTTTCTTAATTAATATATATATAAACAATAGGTTAATATAATTAAGGTTATTGAAATTTATAGGTTTTTCTGTGTTGGTTGATGGAGTTTAAGGGAAATACAAGTTGATTGATGTTCTATGAAAATGGTGAGTCATGTACACTGTATTTCCACCTAGATGTGAAGGAGAAACTAGAAAGTGGGAATATAGTGAAGTTACACTATATAGGAGGTGAGGAGAAATTGTTTGGAAAAAATAGATATTTTTCCTGAGAACGGTTTAGTTGAGGTGAAGGAGTATAAAAGGAGGTATAGTTGGTAATGTTTTGAGGTAGAGGTGGGGATGTGACTACGTTGAGGATAGGGTGAGCTAGAGGAAAAGAGGAGGGTAGGTAGAGAGGACATATGAAACTCAATGGGTGCGAAAAAATTAATAGATGAAAGAAGATTGGAAAATATTAAAGGATAAATTGACACGTATTGAACCTTTAATTTATGATTAGTATATATATATATATATATAGATTCTATGAATCAAGGTCAAACTAGTAACTATTTTTCATCCATATATAAATTATAACATCTTTTTAGCATATTCTTTCAAATACAATGCCTAATGTTTATTTTATTTATTTTATTTTTATGTCATATATATTTTTTATGAAAATTTGAAGTTATGTTTGAAAATAATACCCTATAAATAAATTACATGATTCAGGTGTAATTAAATTCAATTTTAATCTTTTATTTTTGGTATTATTTAAATATCGCAATCTCTATATACTTTAACAGGTGTTTTGTTGATTTAAAACATTCAAAATATGATAATTTTTTTATATTTTCACTTATATTTTTGATTTTTCCTACTGTGTTTGATGGTTTCATATGTATATACATTCATTAAACTATTAACTTGAGGATTTAAATTTTCCTAATGTTCTAAAAACATTTAATTATTTTTTATTCTTTTTTTTCTATTATATAAGTTTTTGTATTTCACATATTTTATCTTCTATTGCTCTTAATATTTTTAAATTATAATCCCTTTTTGTTAACATATATTATTTTAATTTTTCCTTGAAATAAAACTTTTCAATCATTATAATTATTTCTCATTTTAAATATTTTTTAGATTTTATAATTTAATGATTTTAAAGTATTAATTGTTATTTTTATAATATAATATATATTTTTTATATTTTAATCCAATGTGTTTCACAAATTTTTATTTAATCACTCATTAAATACATTCTTCTTGTCCTATTATCACATTTAAGTCATCTATATCACAATATATATGAACAATGTTTATTCAATATTTTTAAGAATGGATTAAATATATAAAATATTTTTTCAAATAGATAACATTAAAATTTGTTAAAGAAAACCTGTTGGTCAAATGAATTTCATTATCTATTAAAAAAATGAAATACTTAAAAAAAATTAGAAAATATTTTTGAGAGGTGAATATTTAGGTTCTATTTATTTTAAACTTAATGATTTTATTGATGTAATTTCACATGAGTTATATATATAGACTACAATATTGAAATATCAAAGTGATTAAAATAATTTTTGAATAAAAATATATCTGACTCAGTTTATGATTGAAATTGTCGAAGGTAAATATGTTTTTCCTATACATGGTAATCATAACTCCAATTAATTATCTATTTCCTATCCTGGGTTTATTGATTATTATTGATGCTGTAAAAAATCAATTTTTATTGGTTATCATGTCACTTGTCTGGAAAAAATATTGAAAAAATATGAGTTTAATCGTTGTTTAATAAAAAAATATAAAATTAAAGACATCGACACAAATGAAGAAAACCATTATATAAAATTTTAAAATAAAAGATAGGAAATATAATTTATCAAATAAATAAAATAGAACATTCATAAAGTAAACATATATGGCCTTTAATGTATTATATACAAATAAAATTTGATAAAACAATTTCATATTTATAAAATTTTACCATAACAATTGATCAGAATAGTATTTACCTTTTACAAGTCACCAAATTAAGATAAATTTAAAATTATCTATTCATTTTTTTCACCTTATAGATTAAAAACTGAAATACTTATTTCATATTGTTTCATTTAAATATATAGTAAAAAGTTAAATTTTAGTTTTTTACTTAGAGTAAATAAAAATAATTTGGAAAACTTTTCAACTTGAATATTTTTTATTCTTTATAAGTGATACTTCCCAATAATTAAAATATTTTTACATTTTTAAAGATGAATAGAATATGTTGTCACTATTTTGATTTATAATCTCACATATGGATTAATTAAATTTATATGGTGTATTAATTAGGGGATTCCCAAATATATCCTTGATTATATTATGAGCACATTATTATTTATTAAATAGTTACATCCTTTAAAAACATTTATTAGGTGATTATTATACAATTTCAGTTATCTAAAAAATCATAATTGAAATTTTTGTCATTTCAGTTACAACCTTAATCCTTTCAATATAGTTTTCTCGAAACAAAAATAATTTTAATTAAACACAAGAGAAAAATATGAAAATTATTGAATATGATTTAAAAAATATAATAAAGTAAATCAATGAAGCATTAATTTTGTAACAATGATATGATATAGGGTTTAGTTTATCATAAAGAAATTAACATGATTTTTTCTATTTTTTATTAGAAAATAATTCCAGAATTTCTAGAACTTATTTGGAACCATCTAATGTCCAAAGTAACAACCTAACACTCAGTAAACATCTTTAACTGAAGTGGTCAGTATGATGTCTACATTGGAACATAGGTGATATTTTTCACATTCAAAGCTAACCTAAGAGGTAACATAAAAAATGGTCATATGAAAGTATATCATTTGTCTCATAGTTACATCCCTATAAAGTATCCCAAGGTATCAAAAAAACAAATATTTTAAAATTTTGTTCTTTAAATATGATTTGGGAATATATTAAACCATGTTTTTATGAAATCTTTTTGAGCCTACCAATGAAAAATCTATGATTTATTCTACATTTCTAAATACTTATCAATATATGTTAAGACCCATTGATTCTATTTTAGTAAGGTTAGAGAGTATAAATATCTAATAAATGATTCATTTATAGAGTATGAATGTTTTACTTTTATATTCTTATTTTAAAAATTTAAATCTATAATTGTTTATATTAATGTCTTCTTAAAATATAACTAATAATTATTTTCTAGTAGTCACTACCACATAATAAATTTATTATTCATAAATCACTCAATGGTGGAAATCATGGGTGGTGATTCAGATATAATTGATATTATAGTTAGTTTTTTAATATATAACTTCTCTAATATATAATTTTATTCTAGAAACACTTTTTATAGTTATGATTGGGTTTGGTCAATGGAAACCCATAGTCATGCTACCTCTTTCGTAAGCCTGAAAAAAGTATCCTCATAAAGAAGGCTTTAGCTGGTTGATTCCATTGATACTCCTTTATATATAGATCATACAGAAAAATTAAATCTATCTATACCCACAAATCCAACATCTATGTTATAATGATCATATTTTAATCAAATTATAATTCCAGTAAATTTATAAATTATCTAATTGATTATTATTATTTCCATTGATGGTATTAATGGCCATATAATCATAATGTAAATGTAAGCCCAATTAATATAAAATATAAATTATCATTCATATATAAGTCATATTACATTCCTATTTATTTCCAGAATAACATCATTAAAATATTTTTTAATCATATTTAGATTAATTTTCTATTTTTTCATATATCTAACATCTTCAATTCATTCCATATTTATTATCAATATTATAATCATAAACACCGATCAGGATAAGAAATATTTATGTCTTATTATATTTTATTTTACTTAAATTTTTTTCCATTTTTAATTTTTGTAATCATGTTTCATTTAAATTTATTATAATATATTTAAATTTGAATCATAATATTATCAATAATGGAATAATGAATTATACATTTTTTTGATTTTGTGTTATAAAAAGCTATTATAAAATAGGTTTATTTATGGGAAATTTCACACTAACAATTTTGGGTGTTACATATATAGTGTTTAATTTTTTTAAAATTCATTTTATTTCAATAATGAATTATACCCATTTAATTATGTATGAAATTTATATTTTGTGAACCAATTGAAAAAAATAGAGAATATATAAATTTATTGGTTCAATATGATAATGTTTTTAGTTTATCATCATCATGATTTAGTTTTTATATCTCGGTAATTTATTCTTACTTAGTCTTTCAAAAAATGTTCTTTTAACATATTAACATAAATATGGAACATAACTAGTGTTATTTGGTTTTGTATTAGTTAGATTATACTATTACCTGTGATAATATATATAATACTTATCACAAGGTATCCAAGAAAGATGGATAAATATAAAAATAATATTAAATTTAATTTCATATCGATAAATTTTGGGTTTCCATGTGCTTACAAGGACAATGTATCACTTGAAAAAACTAATTTCAGGTTACACATATAGTTTCTAATTTTTTGACATATTTTTTATTAGCATGAATAATTATACCAACATCAATATCTAGATAAAAATTATTTTATTAGACAATTAAAACCAACTACAATATATGTTAAATTATTGGTTCATTCTAATATTTTTGTCTTGATCATTGGCTGATTTTAGTTTTTTTCTTATGAAAATTAATTAAAAATAAGTCTTTTCAAATAGTATTACTTAAATGGTTAAAAAATTAACATACCTAGTGTGTGTTAGATGTGTTTAAATTAGTTCTATTATACTGGTACTTGTGGTAATATATAAAATACACATCCGAATTCCCCTAACAAAGTATTATAAACATAAATTATAAATTAAAATAAAATTTTTATTATAAAATTATAGGTTCCCATGTGATTACCAATACACCATGGTCCTCATACATACATGTGTCATGTTCCTGTTAGTTCTGTAGAGGTCCGAAGCTTGACGTACATGGACATTATATTACTTTTTCGGAATACTTAGTACATAACAAAACACACACAAACAAGGATCGTAATAGTTTAGTGTCTTTGGAAACTCAGAATAAAATCTTCTAATCCTGGTGAAAGATCTTCAACATCTCCCATAAAGATCTTTTTTTTAATACCTAAAACCTTTCTTTATATCCTGGGGAAAAGAAAACATAAAAGGGTGAGCTCAAATGCTCAGTAAGGATAAACAAAAGAAATATCGATCACATCATATACATAAGAACATAGCTTTTGGAAATCTTAACCTGCAAAAGATCTCATAATATCATAACATGGGATAAATCATAGGAGTGAAATGTAATCCCAATAATCATAACTTAAAACATGAAACTTTGTGGCATACACACATAATCATAGAGAATCATTTCTTGTTAGTCAAGACTCATTTCCAAGACTATCTTAGTGGACAAAGTCCCTTTCTGAACCGAGTCACCCTCGTTCCAGTCATGTTTCATTGAACCGGTATAACCTACCGTTCCAGCCAAGTCTATCTCATGAGATATAAAATCTTTACCCAATGCATTGGAGGGAGATATAGGTCCCACCCATCTCATAATGATACCATTATTATGTGTGCCACAAAATCATAAATCATACATCATTGCATAACCCATGTAGTAAAAATGGGATTCTTAAACAACATGACATCATAAAACAATTCATATAAGATAAAGGAATTCATAAAAATATTTCCATCACAACATAATCGAATCCATGTAATAATAGGGATAAAAAAAACAGAACCCTTTATTATCTTAGATGGAAAATAATTTTGATAAAACACTTGAACTCCATTATTGAGGAAAATATCCCTTCTTCTTCAAAAACATTTTTCCTTTCATAACATGTCATACAACTTTAAAATAAAAGAAGTTGATTAAAAATAAACTTGAAAACTTGTAAATGAAGCTTCTTGGAAATAATTTTTTAAAAATCCATTCATGCCGTATATGTTAAAAAACATTCTTCTCGTACATTTGTCGAAAAGGTCAAATAGTACCTCGTACGAAAAACGACAAAAGATTCCTTTCTTATCTTTTACTAAAAACTCACCGAAGGGTAAAATTGGATTTAAACAATTGTAGGTGAATGGAAATAATATTACATATTGAGGAAACATGGATGTGGATGATAAAATACACCCCAGTAAATACCAAAGTATATACAATCTAGGATAAAAATGAGATTGTGATATTTCCTTTACCTTAGGTCCGATTTTCTTCATAAGTGTCCGAACCTCCTGTATAATGATTTAAATAATGTCATTTACTTATTAAAGAATAATATTCATTGTTATTATATAATATATGGTTCACTTATGACTTTATATTACCCTTCCTTTTATAAATTCCATGTTAAATAGCGTTTTGGGTAAAATTGTTTCATTTGTCGTCCGTGTTTTGACTTGTAATTATTCATATGATTACATAGATCATGATTACTTAATTCCAGAATATAAAACATGATTTATATATATATATATATTCAGAATATACATTTATATAATAAATCAGTAAATGGAATGAAATACACCGTTCATGGAGACGGTAGTCCGTACGTACGCATTAACGCTGTTTTCGTTTCCTTATTGAATTGAATGGAATTAAGTAGATGACATACATATAAATATAAATAAATCCAGTATCATTATTATGTCATATATTTAATTAGTACTTATTATATAAACTTTATAATCATTCATGAATGGTTAATCATTGAGGATGAATCTCATCGCGTCGTGGAGACGGTAGTCCGTACGTATGCACGAGCGATGATATCATTCCCATGGTCGTGGAATTGTGTTGAAGTGTATGTATACTATTTCAATATCAATATCACTTTATAATAATAATATATAGTTACTCATTACACCATTATACCCATACAATTAAGGTGGTGGCGGAAAATAGATTACACCACGGCGTGGAGACGGTATTCCGTACGTACGCACGCGCGATGATTTCCTTTTTCCGTAGGATGGATATAAGGTTAATTAGAGTTGTTTCATATTTATAATAACATATCAGTATATAATAAATACTGATGTGATTACTTTATCATGAAACAACTAATGAAGAAGAAGTTGAAGAAGAAAGAAATTGAAAAAGATTGGTAATGGATATTACCTCTTTTTGACGCGTCTTCACTTAACCTCCACTTAAAAACTATGGATGGACTTTGAAGAAGACCAGGACCTCTAGGATGATACTAGGGAAGTGGATAAGAGATTTTGGTAGGGTTTATCCGAGCATGAATTCTCAAATTGGTGTGAGGAGGAGAGGGAGGAGGTGCCCTTTTTTATGGGAGGAGAGAGGCATCTTAGGAAAATCTCAAAATATTATTTTATATTAAAGTAAAATTCGGTTTATAATGGTTAAAAATGGTCTTATTTCGAAGCTAAAGTGGGGATGGGTCTAAATCCTCTCATCCAATAGGATTTAGACAAGTTTAGGTTATTATTTTAACTTTATCAATTAGATTTAACTCTAAGTTAAATAATTTAACTTTTACCGTGTCTTTTTGTTTTCTTACACTATATGGTTAATAAACTGCCTATATCAAGCCAAAAAAACCCCAAGTTGTTTATTATTAATATATCTATCCTTATATAAGTCATTTGGACGAAACTTAGATTTTTTGGAATTAAATAACAATTAATAATATAATATATGTTTTAAAAACTAATTTATGACAATTTTGACACTATTTGGTACATGATTTTTATGAAATTTCTAACAGAATGATAAGTTAGAAACAAGATACTTAAATCACCAATAACATTTCATATTAACCTAGAAAATTAGTGTAAGTCATAAAAAGTCTTAAATTACATTTATTTGGGCATTTATAACATCAATTATGTTAATATTTTCTTAAAAAGGTAATTACTCCATCATCGTTGTGTCATAAATAAATTAAATTATTTAAAGTATAAAAATTACGAATAAAATACCATTATGTAGGAAATCTTTTTATCTTTCTAATTAATTTTTATAGTGGAAATTATATTATGTATAATCTTATATTAAAAATGTTTTAGTAAATAAACTTATATTTTAACTCTTTTAACTCTTCTTTGAATTAAATAATAATAAATGTCCTAATCTAATCCAAGTGGGCCTAAATGATAATATTTTAAACTTATGGTTGTTTTTGGTCGAGATAAACTTGTCCAATAGGATTAGGACATGTGTTAGGGTAAGATTAATATCATTTTTACCCTTAATTACCCTATTTACTTTTAACCGTGGTAAATAAAAGTAAAAAGTTACTATTCACCAAAAATTATTTTCATCTCATTGAAACACATTTTACTTACTGACATCAACCGTGTCTCTCGGATTTTTGAAATTCCATTCAAAGAAGCGGTAAAATTAAGATTTATGAAAAAAGTAATTTTTTTAACTGCCACTTAGTAGTTTCACTATTCATCAAAATTTGAAGTTTTTCAGAAAAATGCCAAATTTTCACCCTAAGCTAAAATTGATATTCCGAATTCAAAAATGATTTCTATTTTATAAAATTCCCAACATATAAGTCACATTAATTAATTTTATAATTAAATTCCGCTGTCACAACAAATAGCGTGTTTTTAAGAGATAATAACTATCAAAAGATTACCACTTGTTTATGTCTGGTGTAAATGTGAAATTACATCCAATGACCAACACTGTATTGAATTGTAAAAATATATTCTAAATATACTTTAAAACCACTCAAATTAATAATTTATCACTATTAATTATTTCAAATTAAAAAATTTGTTTTTAATTAAAATTTAGTAATTTTCACTGTTCATCAGAAAATAAAAGTTATCCGTAAAGTACCAAAATTTCACCCTAAGCTAATTTTGATATTACGAATCCAAAAATAAAGTCCATTTTGAAAAAAAAAATTACAAATTTTCAAAAAGTGGTTATTACTATTCATAACGGCTAGTTTTAATAATATTTTAATAGCATATCGTTGTTTAGTGAAACTCGGTAATTCGTACTACACACGCTATCGAGGAAGGTCGTGATTGCATGTAATACAAGGCAAGTCAAGGATGCGTGTTGTGCAAGCTCCTTTTGGTTTAGCGTACAACACAAGACATTAGTGAAATTAAAAAGAATAATTTTCATAAAATCTTGGGCTGTTACATTCTACCCCCCTAAAATGAATTTCACCCTCGAAATTCTTCGGGGATATAAATGGTTTACTATTCGAAAGTTTCATTAATAGAAACCCACATTGTAAAAAGGAATACCAAAACTTGGCTTTAAAAATTAAAGTATGAAATGTAATGATTACCCAAATAAACTAATCCCTGGGTTTCCACATAGGTGAAAATATGGATATGGAAGAGAAATCTAATCATCATGTTCTGATGGAGAGTGGTAGAGAACATGGCTATGGAAAATCCAGTAATCACAAATCCATAAATTTGTGACGATCTAAGGTACCATCTGATTCATCAGGTATAAGATCAGTAGGACAACATTTTTGGTTTTCAAGATCATTTCCCTGAAGTTGAAAATTTGAATTAGAATAAATACTTACTTTATTTTGGTACAATCTCACTGTTGTTCGTGACTTGTACAATTTCCACTTCATCTCTTAAATAAATGAAATTGAATTTGTTATTCATGAAGTGTTAGCAGATCATGTGATAGAATGACGGGTCATTCCATCTGTCTCAGACAAAAGGTTAGCAAAAATTATATACATAAGTCGATCTATAGTGAGATTAATCATATATGGTTCCTAAAATGGACTTATACTTCATATATCGTACTGCTTAATAAAATAAAACTAGTTTCTACTAAACAGGGACTTCCTGTAGGCCAGTGGTAGGCGATAAAGGCCAGTCGCACTTCGGTTGTGGGTTCGATTCCCACATCCTTGTCCGACGCGATGGGTTGTCGCCCGTCCTGTAGGTTGTCCTTTTTCTAAAACTACATTACTATAACATCCCATCAATAATATCGAAAAAAAATTTATCCTAACTTATGACCATCATAATCCATTCTAATCTTTAGGCTTATCTAAAATAGTTCGGTCCAAGCTCATAGTATAAATAAAATGATTACTTGAAATGTCATAGAATAATCACATGAATGCCATCATTTATCCCCCATATATCATAAGATATATCTTATTAGTCAAATTAAAAACATGTGAATACCTTAATCATGTATTCTCTTGAAGAATGAATACCCATTAAACCTTAGTGAAAACATGAATGCAGTTAAAAGTTAACACTTTCCACATACCAAAATCCTCAAAATTCTATATACTCAAACCATGATATCACTTAGTTCTTATATCAATCATGAGCGGATGAATACTGTTAAACATTTCATTTTCTCGTTTTCCCTTCATTATTCGCATATCATCTTATTTCCAAAAATATCTCAATCACTTTGAATACCACATTAGACCAACACATAAATATTCCAATACTTTATGATACAAAATTATTTTGGAATCCCATTACACAAACAATTAATCATTCCACCACATCGTTGTCAAATTCAACATCACCAATAATGATCGTATGTGACTTCCCTTTGTCCTTTTCCATCAGTGGTTGCTCATGTTGATCATCACTAATGCTTGAATAAGGGCATTTATTAGCATAATGCCCCATTTCCTTGCACTTGAAGCATTGAAGTCTTGGTGGTGCGTTCTCTACTGTCTTTGCTTTATTCACATCATTAGAAACCCTTTTTCCATTAATTCGACACTCAACTACTCGATGACCTTCTTTTCCACACTTAAAACATTTTCTAGTCCCTTTAAGACAATCTCCACCATGCTTCTTTCCACACTTTGAGCATAAGGAAACATTCATCTTCTTTTCACCATTATTCTAAGATTTCTCCTTGAACTCCATCTTTCGTTTCTTGACAAAACCATGAGATGGATATGTAACACCAACTTCCATTTCTACCTTGATAGCACAATGCACAATATCTTCATAGCTATTGAAGTCTCTTATAGATAATGCCCTTCGATGACTTTGTTTTAAGCCACTGAAAAATCGATCAAATTTACTTTCAGGTTGGATGATAATGCCAGATGCATACCTTTCAAGTCTTGTAAAATTTGCTTCGTATATACCAACAAATTCATCATCCTTCTGATTCAGCTCAAGAAACTCCTTTCCCATCATTCTTCGAAGAATATGAGGGAAGTACTTACTGAAAAACAAGTTATTGAACTCGTCCCATTCCATGGACTCAATTTCATCTCTTGGACCCATATTCTTGATAAGATTCCACCATTGATCAGCTTCACCTTCCAAACGATATACTGCTAAGATGACTTTATCATGTTCAGAACATTGAATAACTGAAAATATCTTTTCAATGGTACTGATCCACTGTTCAGCAACATGTGGATCATAATTCCCACTGAAAGAAGGTGGACGTTGACTCATGAAAGACTCAATAGAATATTGTTCCCTTCTCTGCTCATTTGGAAGTCCAGAATGATTCATAGCTTGTGTAAGTATAGAAAAAATATTTTTCACTCCATCTCCCATAACATTTGTTTGTTCAGAAGGACAATCATTGCATTGTCCATTGCATTGATCAACACGGTTCCTTCGGGTTCCAGCCATCGTCTAAAACCCAAAAAGAATAGTGTGAGAGGAAAAAATCATGCTAGGGAAAACAACATTATAAAGGGGGAGTATCCACAATATCTAAAATCTTAGGTTAAATTCTATGATCGTTACCGTAGTTCTAGGACTGTATCCTATACGTATACTTATCCTTAGGGACATCCCTAGACATACCTTATAAATATCTCTAGGGATCTCACTAAAGTTCTCGCATCCTAGTTTTCAAAGGTTGACTAAACCTTTCCTCTGATACCAACTGTAGAGACCCGAAGTTTTACGTTCATGGAAATTATATTACTTTTGCGGAATACTTAGTACATAACAAAACACACACAAACAAGGATCGTAATAGTTTAGTGTCTTTGGAAACTCGGAATAAAATCTTCTAATCCTGGTGAAAGATCTTCAACATCTCCCATAAAGATCTTTTTTTTAATACCTAAAACCTTTCTTTATATCCTGGTGAAAATAAAACATAAAAGGGTGATCTCAAATGCTCAGTAAGGATAAACAAAAGAAATATCAATCACATAATATACATAAGAACATAGCTTTTGGAAATCTTAACCTGCGAAAGAGCTCATAATATCATAACATGGGATAAATCATAGAAGTGAAATGTAATCCCAATAATCATAACTTAAAACATGAAACTCTGTGGCATACACACATAATCATAGAGAATCATTTCTTGTTAGTCAAGACTCATTTCCAAGACTATCTTAGTGGACAAAGTCCCTTTCTGAACCGAGTCACCCTCGTTCAAGTCATGTTTCACTGAACCGGTATAACCTACCGTTCCAGCCATGTCTATCTCATGAGATATAAAATCTTTACCCAATGCATTGGAGGGAGATATAGGTCCCACCCATCTCATAATGATACCATTCTTATGTGTGCCACAAAATCATAAATCACACATCATTGCATAACCCATGTAGTAAAAATGGGATTCTTAAACAACATGACATCATAAAACAATTCATATAAGATAAAGGAATTCATAAAAATATTTCCATCACAACATAATAAAATCCATTTAATAATAGGGATAAAAAAACAGAACCCTTTATTATCTTATATAGAAAATAATTTTGATAAAACACTTGAACTCCATTCATGAGGAAAATATCCTTTCTTCTTCAAAAACATTTTTCATTTCATAACATGTCATACGACTTTAAAATAAAAGAAGTTGATTAAAAATAAACATGAAAACTTGTAAATGAAGCTTCTTGGAAATAATGTTTTAAAAATCCATTCATGCCGTATAAGTTAAAAAACATTCTTCTCGTACTTTTGTGGAAAAAGTCAAAAAGTACCTCGTACGAAAAATGAAAAAAGATTCCTTTCATATCTTTTACTAAAAACTCACCGAAGGGTAAAATTGGATTTAAACAATTTTAGTTGAATGGAAATAATATTACATATTGAGGAAACATGGATGTGGATGATAAAATACACCCCAGTAAATACAAATGTATAAACAATCTCGGATAAAAATGAGATTGTGATATTTACCTTACCTTAGCTCTGATCTGCTTCGTAAGTGTCCGAACCTCCTGTATAATGATTTAAATAATGTCATTGAATTATTACAGAATAATATTAATTGTTATTATATCATATATGGTTCACTTATGACTTTATATTACCCATTCTTTTGTAAATTCCATGTTAAAGAGCATTTTGGGTAAAATTGTTTCATTTGTCGTCCGTGTTTTGACATGTAATTATTCATATGATTAAATAGATCATGATTACTTAATTCCATAATATAAAACATGATTTATATATATATATTCAGAATATACATATATATAATAAATCAGTAAATGGAATGAAATACACCGTTCATGGAGACGGTAGTCCGTACGTACGCATGAACGCTGTTTTCGTTTCCTTATTGAATTGAATGGAATTAAGTAGATGACATACATATAAATATAAATAAATACAGTATCATTATTATGTCATATATTTCATTATTACTTATTATATATACTTTATAATCATTCATCAATGGTTAATCATTGAGGATGAATCTCATCGCGTCATGGAGACAGTAGTCCATACGTACGCACGAGCGATGATATCATTCCCATGGTCGTGGAATTGTGTTGAAGTGTATGTATACTATTTAAGTATCAATATCAATTTATAATAATCATATATAGTTACTCATTACACCATTATACCCATCCAATTAAGGTGGTGGCGGAAAATAGATTACACCACGGTGTGGAGATAGTATTCCGTACGTACGCACGCGCGGTGATTTCCTTTTTCCGTAGGATGGATAGAAGGTTAATTAGAGTTGTTTCATATTCATAATAACATATAAGTATATAATAAATACTGATGTTATTACTTTATGATGAAACAACTAAAGAAGAAGAAGTTGAAGAAGAAAGAATTTGAAAAAGATCGGTAATGGATATAACCTCTTTTTGACGCGCCTTCACTTAACCTCCACTTAAAGAACTAAGGATGGACTTTGAAGAAGACCAGGACCTCTAGTATGATGCTAGGGAAGTGGATAAGGGATTTTTTCAGGGTTTGGCCGAGTGAGAATACTCAAATTGGTGTGAGGAGGAGAGGGAGGAGGTGCCCTTTTATAAGGGAGGAGAGAGGCATCTTAGGAAAATCTCAAAATATTATTTTATATTAAGGTAAAATTCGGTTTATAATGGTTAAAAATGGTCTTATTTCTAAGATAAAGTGGGTATGGGTCGTAATCATCTCATACAATAGGATTTATACAAGTTTAGGTTATTATTTTAACCTTATCAATTAGATTTAACTCTAAGTTAAATAATTTAACTTTTACTGTGTCTTTTTGTTTTCTTACACTATATGGTTAATAAACATACTATATCAAGCCAAACGAACCCCTATTTGTTTATTATTAATATATCTATCTTTATATAAGTCATTTGGATGAACCTTATATTTTTAGGAATTAAATAACAATTAATAATATAATATTTGTTTTAAAAACTAATTTATGTCAATTTTGACACTATTTGGTACATGATTTTTATGAAATTTCTAACAGAATTATAAGTTCAAACCAAGTTACTTAAATCACCAATAACATTTCATATTAACCTAGAAAATTAGTGTTAGTCATAAAAAGTCTCATATTACATTTATTTGGGCATTTATAACATCAATTATGTTAATATTTTCTTAAAAGGGTAATTACTCCATCATCGTTGTGTCATAAATAAATTAAATTATTTAAAGTATAAAAATTACTAATAAAATACCATTATTTAGTAAATCTTTTTATCTTTCTAATGAATATTTATAGTCGAAATTATATTATGTATAACACTATATTAGAAATGTTTTAGTAAATAAACTTTTATTTTAACTCTTTTAACTCTTCTTTGAATTAAATAATAATAAATGTCCTAATCTAATCCAAGTGGGCCTAAATGATAATAGTTTACACTTAAGGTTGTTTTTTGTCGAGATACACTTGTCCAATATGATTAGGACATGTTTTAGGGTAATATTAATATCATTTTTACCCTTAATTACCCTATTTACTTTTAACTGTGGTAAATAAAAGTAAAAAGTTACTATTCACCAAAAATTATTTTCATCTCATTGAACCACATTTTACTTACTGAAATCAACCGTGTCTCTCGGATTTTTGAAATTCCATTCACAGAAGCGGTAAAATTAATATTTATGAAAAAATTAATTTTTTTAACTACCACTTAGTAGTTTCACTATTCATCAAAAATTGAAGTTTTTCAGAAAAATGCCAAAATTTCACCCTAAGCTATAATTGATATTCTGAATTCAAAAATGATTTCTATTTTATAAAATTCCCAACATATAAGTTGCATTAATTAATTTTATAATTTATTTCCACTGTCACAACAAATAGCGTGTTTTTAAGAGATAATAACTATCAAAAGATTAACACTTGTTTATGTCTGGTGTAAATGTGAAATTACATCCAATGACCAACATTGTATTGAATTGTAAAAATATATTATAAATATAATTTAAAACCACTCAAATTAATAATTTATCACTATTTATTATTTCAATTAAAAAAGTTGTTTTTAATTAAAATTCAGTGATTTTCACTATTCATCATAAAATAAAAGTTATCCAAAAAGTACCAAAATTTCACCCTAAGATAATTTTGATATCACGAATCCAAAAATAAAGTCCATTTTGAAAAAAAAAATTACAAAATTTCAAAAAGTGGTTATTACTATTCATAACGGCTATTTTTAATAATATTTTAATAGCATATCGTTGTTTAGTGAAACTCGGTATTGCATACTACACACGCTATCGAGGAAGCTCGCGATTGCGTGTAATAAAAGGCAAGTCAAGGATGTGTGTTGTGCAAGCTCCTTTTGGTGTAGCATACAACACAAGACATTAGTGAAATTAAAAAGAATATTTTTCATAAAATCTTGGGCTGTTACAGGTTCATAATTAGATTCATGTATCTCCACTTAATAATTGATGTTAAAGATTATATAATAGGGAATTCTGTATGGAAAAAATGATATATCCTCTCATAAAATGAGAATAATATAAAATATTTGTGCCCAAAGAAATATAATAATATAATTATCATCATTTTTCTTTTGAAAATAGTGGAAAATACCGAATTTCATGTTAAAAAGGTTATACCCATATCCTATCCTCACTAATCAAGACCAAATATAGTTGATCAAGATAAAATATAACAGTCTATATCCACATGGAAATTTCATTGATGTAAATAAAAATTTCAATGTTTATATTTGTTCATTTCTCAATGATGTACCCTCTATCATAACTCAGGGGTCATCACCTAATGATAAACTTCCTACAATACCCCACGAATTTACACCAAATGAAATACCAATTTAGAGAAATCTCCCATGATCTCGACTTCAAAGTTTGACCTACAACTTGTCCTGAATTATCCATATCTCAAATAAAAATAATTTCTCCCATTATCCATCACATTACTAAACACACCATATAGGATCACATATTATTATATTAGTATAATCTCTCTCTAGAGTTATCCATACTAATATTTATCACATCAAGGAAAATATAAATTATTGTTATTCTAATTAGTATACACCTGATCATATTTATAATCTAATCATAGAAAACATTAGGTTTTACACATTTACCAAGATTACATGTAACATTATTTCATGAACACATATATCCTAATATCTTTCTATAATTTTATCATTCACCCCCATTTTCATTGTATAACATTTCACTATTTCTCACACACTTCTATTTTACTAATAAAACATATGCATGATATTAAAATTGAAAAACAACATAGATATGTATATATATGATACCAATTACAATATAAATAACCAATATTAAAGTCTATAAATCATGAGATATTGACAATAGAGTCGAAAAATAATTTCATTGAATAATTTCTTCATTGTTTTCTATAGTAAATTTTTTTATTTCTCCATAATTAATAAGGTCTTTATGAATAAATATGCTTAACGATGTTTACATTAAACTCAATGAAATTTGGTCATTTTTGAAATCATATTTTATGTTTTATAATTTCATGAATTGAAGAATTTATTTTTTATTCCTAAAAACATAATATTAGCAGGTATATTTATATATTGGATATTAAAATGAACAAAAAATGATGTTTTATATATGAGAAAAATGTGGGTTGATGATGTGAAATTATTGTTATGATGGAACTAAACGTATTCAATGCAGAAATGAACAAGTGATAAACCAAATGTAATGGACAATCTTATGGATTCATAGAAGTAGTAAAGTCTTTTGAGAGGTATTGCATCTTGTTATATGGGTATTATCTCGCTCTAGTGTTCTCCCTACTCACACTCACCACATTAATGGAAATTCAAATGCTTCTCATTATAACTAGTAATCACCCAATAACATATTAGACCTTATAGAATCAATAAAAATGTTTTTCCGTTCTCTTTATTATCTATCACACTCTTTTATAAATAGAAAATCTCTTAAGGGTTTACTTCTTGTGTTTCACTCACCCACATTTTCATGATTTTCTTTTTAAACTTTGTTCTCCCATATCAACACAACTCATGAAGCACAAAAAATGAATTAAAATAAAACCATACATACATATATTATAGCCATTACAATCATTATTACCAATATTATATCATATAATTCTTAAGATATTAATTATTAAGTAGATAAAAAATTTCATTGAATGCCTTTTAAATTCCATTTTAGTAATTTTAATATAATTTTTTGAATTTTGTGGATGTTTTTAATAAATAAGATTGATTTTTTAATTATTTTTATAATAGTTTGTAATTTAATAATTTAATAATTTAATATAATTATGATGTTTTATATATTGGAATTTTTGTTTTGAATTTGGTTGATTTATAAGTTATTTTTTATCATTGAATGATTAATGTAATGGGATTTTGATATACTATAAATGAAAATTAAGAAATTGGTAATAAACTATGGAGACCCAGATGAAATGGATGATATATTGGATCATAATTTGGAGTCAATGCACTTGAGAGGGTTGACTTGAGGATGTTGGTGTCAAAACATGGGTCAATGTTATCCCCGAAAAAGGGACAAAAAGATTATACCCATTAATTTCACACTATAAAGTTAATAAATAAATAGTTGTCAAAAAAATATTCTAAAATAGGTAAAAAATTTATATTATATCCTTGAAATACATGAATAACGAATACATATTATTTTGATAGAACACAAAGAACATGAGTAACAGTTTATAGTCAAATTTTCATCCCAGATGATCCTAACAGTCCACTTATTTTCATTATTATCATGCACTCCAATATATTTCTAATTTTCTACATGATTAGATCAGATTACCAGAAACACAATTTCTATTATAGACATAAATCTCTCATATAGTATTTTTCAAATACACATTCAATCCAATTTACCACTGAATATTATTGGGGAAGATAAATGATTTTATCGAATATAGATATCAAGTTATGTTTTTTTATGTGTTTCTAATCTAATTATTACTCAGAAATAGATAAATAATACGTCATGATTCTTAGGCATGAAAATAAGATAGTAAAGTCTCAACCCTTAGAACAAAGGCTTGGTGTTATGGTTAATTGCAGAAAGAGATTTTAATGATTCTCTCAATTAATTTAATATATTCTTCATGATTTTAGTGATAAAAAATATTAATTATTATATTATATAAACATTAACATAGATATTGTCAAAAAAGTAATGATGATATTTTCTCAACACTGATATATTGTTTTTAATAATTTTAAATGATGGTGAAAAAAGAAATGATGTATATATTAATTATATATAGACGTGGGGTCATTATAAAAGTGTTATGTGATATACTTTTATTTAGGTTCTTGATCAATTAATGATTAGGATTTTCTCAAAATTTATTTCACAGAGAGATGTAAGAGGATTTAAACATTTATCAAATCATATATGAGACATTCATGATGGTGATCAAAGAATGAACAGTGGATCATCGATCCAGTGGGTTGTCAGGGTTAGAAAAACATTTAAAAAGTGATAGTGATTATGAAAAAGATATTTAAAATGGATCGATTATTTTTTGACCATCTTAATTTGGGGTAGAATATGTGGAATATCTATAATGATCAGTTGGAAGAAAATGGTTAATGGTGTGGTGTTAATAATTAGACCTATTAATATTTGATCTCTAAGACGTTAATATTTGGTCAAAATTTGTGGTGCTTCTCATAGAAGGGGTGAAATTTTATAAATTTAATTTTTTTTTTCACTGGAGGATTATGTTATTTATAATTGTGGAAAAAATAACGGGATATAAAAATATGGTTTTGAAATATTTTTTTCAACACAACATTTGAAATTTAATCTTGGGAAACAACATTAATTTTTAACTCTCTAAATATTATTTTTATTTTGATATTTTTATCATGAATTTTTAATCATATATATGATATAGTATTCCCCAATTAAATAAATATTCATTTTTTTATATTTAATCTTGTAAAATATCATCTTCATTATTTCATCAGGTTTCTCATAACTATTTTTCAAATGATTTTTATCATGGGATCAGGAATCACAAAAATGTTGTATCAGATCCTATGATTTGTGATATTAATATCTCATTTTAATTATATAGGATTTCCATACATTAAATTTATAATGAGAGAGGATTTTTTTTTTAAAATTCATTATAGGATATATTTAATGGTGTGTGGGGGTGTAAATGTTGTTGTTAAAAGGTATTCATTATATTAGTGGAATAATATGTTTTCTTAATTATGTCAATTTTCCTAGAATGGTTTGAATAGTTTTTTGTGGTTGCATAATATTAGGAGATGTATTTTAGGTATTTCTAAACATTATTTTCTTCATAGAGTAATGCAACAAAAAATAATAAAAAATGAAGAAAAATGTAAGGAACTATAAATTTTATACAATGAAATTGATATTTCCTTCCTGGGGGATGCTGATAAATGAGGGAAATTTATTTCTAATGGCGATCGAAGTTATGTGGATATCACTCCGATAGTGAAACCATATTTTATTTCTAATAGTATTATTTAAAAAAAAAATATAGATACTTTATGTAAAATACTTTTCCAGCTAGAATTATTTTATAGGGGGATTTATCGGGGTTTTGTTATAGTTGAAAAATGTGTTTTAATATTTTATAAAAGGTCGAAGGATGGTATAATGCCAACATGTTTTAATTTGAGATGATATTTTTTGGTCTCATTTCCATTTATTTGATGACTAGTTAGGGGATAATGTTATTTTTTTACCCATTGGGATATTAACTAAAATATTACATATCTCTATAAATATTTGAGTGAGAAAAAATATTAATGAATTTTTTTTTCAGAATAAATGAATATGTTTCAAAAACATCAATAAAGAGTTATTATTAATTTTAATGAAGACAAAAAATAAATTATGGCCACATTAATTAGAAATTTAATTGATTTCTTTATGAAAGTATTTGATGAATGAGTTTTTCTGTAGATTATTAAGCAAGAAATGGTAGGTAGTTCCTCAATATATAGTCTACTTAGTTGAGGAAGGGGATACCATGTTTAGAATGATTATATAAAGTATCTATGTGGAATAATAAAGTACTTATTGTTAATCTACCTTATCGAAGTTCTCTACATTTGTTATATCTTGTGGAGGAATGGGTTACCATGTTTCTTGGGATGTGTAATTTTGGAACCTTGTGCTTCAAATCAACATGGACCAAAGAATATTCAAAATGTCAGTGAATTAGTGTCTAGAGAAACACATGTTTAGTGTCTATCTCTATGATGTTGATATTCTATCATAGTAAGTGGTAATTATCATCTACGGGTGATAACGTTCCATAATGAGGGTGATTGTTCTCACAAGAGGGGTCACTTGTCACCTGGATTGTTGTTATAGTGGGAAAGATTTGTATCAAGGTGTGGTTTTAAAAAATGTTTTTATATACTACATAAATATTTTTTTATGTATTTTTCAAGATTTTTAACTCTTTGATAATTAGTGTAATTTCTGTAGTTTCCATAATGGTTTTTAAAAATCCAAATTGGATGGGTTTCCTCATTAAAATTATTTAAATTAGTTTTATATTATTTCAACATAAATATCAATTTTATTATTTTTTTGAGTTTCTAAAATATATTTAACATGATATTTTCTTTCTATAAAGAGTAATCACTTAAAAACATGGGACCCAAATATAATTTTATTATTTTCTAAAATATTCTTAATCCCCAAAGGATCCTCAACATTAATGATGAAACTCATAGGCCCCAAAATAGTTTTAACCCTTTACAACATTATCTAAACTAATTAACATCCTACCAAAATATTTATAATATGTGTAAATGAAACGGTGGGCATATGATCAGTTGATTTATGCTTTTCAATGGAAAAACCATCAAATTATTCCCAATAAAAAATATCATCATTGGCTACATGTAATCTTCATGAAGATAAATAGGATATTCATATGAAATCTTTTTTCCCTTAAAATGGCTAAGCAACTTTGGAAAATTCTAGGTTGGGTGATTATGGAGAGAGATAAATATGTAACCACACGTATTTCTACTTAAATATTAGAAACTGTTATTTTTTAATACTAAATTTTGTTTTCCACATTGATAATATCAATAAGTAGGATAATATATGTGGATTACATCCAATACAATTTATATTTTAGAGTGAAAATAGAGGGGGAGCTATAATTTCACATGAGGGGATGTGGAATGTCACACTCTCATTCTATATTCTATGATTCTTCATATAATAAATTCACTTATTCTATTATTCATAAGACATTACTCCATTAATATTATTTATTTTATAGAACCACTCTAGTATACTATTCTATTTTCTTATTATTTAAATACTTATCATTTGATACTATACACTATCATCCACATGCGTAGAGGGGAAGAAGAAACATACTAAGGAAGAGAGTAGACTTATATATACCCATGGGGGGATTCTATTTTCGTCTATGTGATTATTATTTTTGTTTACAAAATTAGTAAATATATGGTGGATAAATAAAATAGGATTTATTCTTATGTTGCAGGACTTTCGAAATAAATATTTATATTTACTGATTCTTTGAATATTAATTAATTGATTTTTGGATCCATGGTTAATATATTTGAGGGTGAGTGTGAGTTAGAAAGAGTGGAAACAAAAAATTATAATAAATGAATAATAATTACATCATATGGAATAATAAATTGAGATATGTAGAGTAAATATAAAAAATGATATTAAATCATTGATCCTGAAGAAAAAAATCATCTGGATGAATATTTACTTTACGAGAAAGTCCTCAACTACTATGAGATTATATTTTTATAATATGCGAGTTGATATATTGACATCTAACATATCCCTATAGATATGAATTTATTATACATAAATATTTAAGCTCACATTTATTAAAAAAACGTGAATATTCTTATTTACATATAAATAAAATTTTAATATTGAATATTTATTTTATAAAATATTTTAAGGCACATTTTTTGTGAATTTTAATGATTTATTTAGTCTATTTTAGGACTCTAACACATATAAATAGATGTAAATATTTCAAGTGATATAGAAAACAGCTTAAAAGCATGGAAAAATTTGTTATCCAACCATATTTGTGTTGAGATAATTTTTGAATATATATATATAAGATTCATAGTTATAATTAAAATCAACTTATACTAAAATAGAAGAACTAGGAGATGCCTCAAAAGAGAAAGAATTAATCAACTATTAAGTTATAAGCCATGGAATGAAATTATGATACCATGTACATTTATATATAACATATTAGTTCCTTAAATAGTTCACCAAATTATTATGAATATACCTTCCTCAATGATTTTTTTTATAGTTAAGTCATTCCATGTTTTTGTAGAAATAAAATGTGAGTTTAATTTGAACTATTCTACTATAGATTGATGGGAGAGGAACGTTATTATAATATATAACATTATTATTATACAATATACACATAAGGATATATTAATGATGTTTTATAAGAATGTATGGTCTAGTTGAAGGATCCATGGATTTTAGGAGTATTATTTCCATCTTTTTTTCACAGGGATGAAATTATATTTCATAAATCTTGAGAGAGGTATAAAGGGTGCTATAAAATATTCCCTACCCATAAAATTCAAAACCCCATTACATATAAAATTGGATTATATATAACTATTTTTTTAATTAAATTTTTTTGACTTAGAATTTGGAGTATATTATTGAAACCAGAGTTCAAAAAATCGGGGCCACATTTCTATCAAGTAGGGTTTGAATTCACTCGATGAGTCCATGAGATCATGGAGGGATATGGTCTATAGTAACACTTCCAAAATAGGTATCTACTCTATGATTTCTCTTTATCAGGGATAGTTTCATGAAATAATTTATAGGACACAAAGTAAGAAGAAATAAGATAGTTTCACATGAATAGAGTGTTTTCACAACTCAAAACAATGATGGAATTATAGAATTATAAAATAATATACCCATTAAATTGAATAAAAATATATATATGGTTTTATAAATAATCCATTCAGGAAGTTATAATACATAATCTAATGTTATTATGGATATATGGGTAATTTGTACTTTTATTTTAGAGATAAATCAAAATTCTTAAAAGTGATAATTTCATTAAAAATGTTTTTAATGATTATTTTCCAAATGGATGTGATCGAACATAGTAGAATAATGTAAAGGAAACATGGAGGGAGTGTAAGGAATTATATCATGTAAGAATGTATCTAATTCAAATGAAATTAATGGGAATATTTGGTAGAAAAATCATCTTGAAAAAAAGAATCAATTTCATATATACGTGAACAAAAATGGAGGAGTCTTGTTGACACATTAAAGATAAAAATATATAACTCATTTAATGAAATAATTTATAAAAATATAGGTATATTTTTGAAACATTTTTGGGGTAGAAAAAAATTGAATTTTATGTGAATAACCCCATAAACATCGTACATGAATATAAAGTGATTCATATAATTTTAGAACACCTTAAAATAATTAAATATAAACTCTCAAAAAGAAAAAAAATAATGAAAAACATTAATGAAAAACATTGGGGAACATAGAATAATATGAAATTTAATTCAAAGGGATGTTGATATTGTAAAACTCCTATAATCTAAAATTTATTCCATTTAATTTAAATCTAATTTTTTTGTTAGCTTATGATGCACGCAAAAACGATTTTAAATAAAACATGATAACCAATTCAAATATTATTTCAACATGACCATTATAACAAAACCATTAAATTAGCATGAATAAATAGAAATAACTAAATTATAAAGAATATTAATTTTAAAAATTTTCTTTTGTTGTTACTTTATTAAAAACAAATTATTAATCATTTAACATAAGAAAATGTTTTTTTTAAAAAAACTGTAATATTTTTAAAAGATAGTTTTATTACATTTCGTGACAATAATTTAATATTAATTTTAAACAATTTTATATAAATTATTTGATATAATTAATTTTTTTAATCATCATATCAAAATTTTCTTAGGGTAAATTTTTCATATTTTTATAAATTGTTTCTTTTTTGATGAACAATGAAAAATACATAATTTTAATTCAGAAACATCCTATTTATTTATATAATTTATAAAAATAAATTATATTTTTAATTAGTTTTAATGTATATTTTGTTTAATTAAATATAAATAAAAACATGTTCTTAATATATTTTTTTGATCAAAACAAAACATGTTTTTCAAAATAAGGGTGATTTTTTCACAATAGGGTCATGTTTTGTCAACAATTTTTTATAGTATAGAAGATTCGAATAAGGGTGTGGTTTTAAATCATTTTTTATATGGTACATACTAAATTCATTATTTGGTATTTTCCTAAATTTTGAACACTTTTATTATTAGTTTGATTTTTATAGTTTCCATAAATATTTTTAATACTCCAATTTTGAGGGATTTTCATCCGTAAAATAATTTATGATTTTTTTTCTATTAAGTCTACTTCAAAATTACTTTAATTATTTTATTTATTTTCATAAAAATATTTCACATGCCATTTTTTTCCTAGAATCAGAAGTATCCTAAACACATGGGACCCAAATATATTTTCACTATTATATAAACTAATTTTAATCTCTAAAGGAGACTCAACCTTAATGATCTAACTCAAAGACCCCAAAAAGAGTTTTAACCAAATACAATATCATCTAGACTAATACTATTCCTGTTAAAATATTGATAAGATAAAAATTTAAAAAATTTAGACCTATGAGTAGTTGATTGATGCTATTTAATAGAAAAAACATCATATTAAACCCACTCAAAAAAAACATCAACTTTGGGTTCATGTAATTTTCTAGAAGTGAAGAAGGATCGTCATAAAAAATCTGTTTCCCTAAATTTGGTAATCAATTTTGGAACAAGTATGGTGTAGGGTGATTATTATGAAGTTTATAAGAAGAAACACACATGATTCTACTCGAAGATTAGAAATTACTAAATTTTTTAATACTAAATGATTTTTTCCATGTCGGTAATGACAAAAATTAGGGGAGATTTTTTTTATTACATCCAATTATAAGTATATATTTGAGGGAGAATAAAGGGGGATATAATTTCACTTGAAGGGATATCGAATATTGAACTCTCATTCTATATTTTATACAACTCAATGTCAAGAATTCACAGATTATATTTTTTCCAAGACATTCCTCACTTAATAATATCCTTTTTATAGAACCAATCGAGTCTAATATTTTTTTTTTATTATTTAAAAATATTCCATTTTATAATACGTTATATCATTCAAATGCACATCGGGGAAGAAGAAACATTCCAAAGAACTGAGAAGACTTATATATACCCATGGGGGAATTCACATTCTCTCTCTGTTGTAAATTTATTTGAGTTTACTAGGATAGGAAATATTTTGTGAATGAAGTAAATATGATTGATTCTTATATTTCATGAATTTTTTAAAAATGTATTTTTTTTTTATTCATTTTTTCAATATTAATTCTTCGATCTTTGGATCCATGGTAAATTGATATGAGGGTTAGGGTGAGTTAGTGAGAGTGGAATCCAAAAGTAGAATATATACATAATCATTAAATCATATAGATTGATAAATTTAGAGAGGAAGTAGAAATATAATAAAAAATGACATGAAATAATTGATCATGAATAAAAAAATCATCATGTTAAATATTGACTTTATTAGTAAGTCCGTAGCTACTATGAGATGTGATTTTGAAGAATTTGTGATTTTCACTTATAGATTGAATGAAGAGGAAATGTGTTGTAATCTATAAGAAGATGAGTACTATTTGAAAATTTTGGTATGTATTCTTGATTTATTTAAGAATTTATAATCTATTTTAAATAACCATGGATATTATGAGTAATGTTTCAAATATTTTTTCAACGGGATGAAAATATCTTTCATAATGGTCGAGAGTGGTATAAATGGTGCTAAAAAAATTCCCAACCCATCAAAATCCAACCCTATATATTATAATATAATTTCATATTTGACTAAAAAATTACCATAACAATGCATTGACTTAGCTGTAGTAAGATATTATGGAAACAAGAGTTCAAAAAATCCGGGCAACATTTTCAGCAAGTTGGATTTGAATTCACCCAATAAGGCCCTTAGAGCATGGAGGGATATGGTTGATAATACCACTACCAAAAAATATATTTAATCTGATATTTCACATCATCAAGGATATTTTCATTAACTAAATTAAGGTATATAATTTAATAAGAAATAAAATAGTATCTCATGTATATATTTTTAGTACAACTAATATCAATTATAGAATTACAGAATTATAGCATTATATCCCATTTAAATGGAATAAAAATATATATATGGTTGTAGAAATAATTTATAGAAGAATGTGTAATACTTAATATAATTTTATTAAGGATGGATGCGTAATTTATACATGTATTTTAGTGATAAATGAATATTCCAAAAAACTATTTTTCATTAAATATGATTTCAATGATGCGTATTTAAATGAATGTGTTCGAAATTGGTAGAATTATTTTAATAAAACATGGAGGAAGTAATAGTAAATATATCATGTAAGAAATCATAGAATTCAAATTAAATTATGATGTATGTTTGGTAGATAAAACGTCTTTAATAATATAATCACTTTCATATATCTATAAACCAAACCAAAAGAGTCTTCGTAAAACATTATAGATGTAAAAAGTTAGCACATTATAATAAAGAATTTTAGAAAATCTAGGAAAATTTTATACCATTAATTAGGGGAATTAAATATTTAATATTATGTGATGACCCACCTAAACACTGTAGATTAATAAATTAGACTAATATAATTTAAAAACTCCTTCAAAACATTCAAGATAAAATCTCAAGAACTGTTGAAAGAATGAAAAATAATAAAAAAAATTGTGGGACACGTTAAATAGACTTAAATTTATTTAGTATGGATTTTTATATTTAAAATATGAAATACTTTAAAATTTATTCCATTTAATTTAAACATAATTTTCTTAATAACTTATGATGCATGAAATACTATGTTTAAATGAAACTTGACACCCTATTCAAATATTATTTAAACAAGACCATTATAACCTACCCATTAAATAAGCAAGTATAAATAGAAATAAATAAATTAAGAAGCTAATATATTTTACAAATGTTCATTTGCAATGTCTTTATTGGAAATAAATTATTAATCATTCAAAATAATAAGATATGTTTTCTGAAAAGGAAACTAAATTTTTTATAAAAGATGTTGACTCACACTTCACGAACATATTTTAAAATTATTTTTGAGAAATTTTATGAAATTTATTTGAAAAAATTAATTTCTCTCTTTTAAAACATCATATAAAAATGAATATTAGAATGAATTGTTTCTGATTTTTTTTTGAAATGTTTCATTTTTTGATGAATAGTAAAAAATACATAATTTTAATTGAATACCACGTTTTTATTTAAATTATTTACTAAAATAAATTAAAATTTTAATTTGTTTTAAAGTAAAATTAGTAAAATTGTATATCTTTTAATCCAGTTTAGGTTATTGGAGTCATTTTCATATTGATATTTCATATAATTTTTTTTGAACATTTGAATATTTTCTCTTTTAAAACCTACCTTCTCATCACGTATGTGGGATTATTTTTAAAATAAAAATTCCTAATAATATGAATGACATTTAAATAATTGGATTCAATATTTGAATCGTATTTATTTATAATTATAATAATTTTACTTCATTTTTTTACCATAATGAAAAGTAAAATTAGTAAAACATATTTACCATAGTTAAGGTAAAAATATGATTACTGGGGGTTAAACTAAATCGGTATTAGTTGAAATGAGCTGAATTTTTTTTAATATATTATATATCCATATTTTCTCTTTATAATTTTTAATGTTTGAGAATACTTTATTTTTAATGCTTTTGAAATGTGAAAAAGATGGTTTTACCTATTTTTCATTACAAAAAATACCATTGGGATACTTACCTCACTTATAAAATATCAAAACCTCTCCTATATTCTTTCCAATTTCATATTTTTTAGAAAATAAAAATACAAATGACTTGAAAACTTCTATCCCCACATATTATAATCCATATTTAGAACATAAATCGAAGATATCAATGATTTTGGTGAAAACCATAGGAAAATACCCAAAGAAGAGTAACTTACTTCAAAAAGCATTTTTTATTTATCCCATCATACACCTTATTCAATTATTAATAAAATATTAAGATATAATAAATTTATTAACTTCCATATACTTAAATATTTTTATGTTCATATCATGAAGGTACAAACACCCCCACTTCAATCAAATTTGTTATGAAATCATTTTTTATGTCTAAGGCGGACTACTGCCTCACAAACTGATTTCATTATTTTTTTCATTACCGCCTCTCATATTTGGTTATAATTATATATATAAACTATATATATATGATATTTGTTTTATAATTATAAATCTAGAGTCATTATATCATATATTAATTTTTTTACTTTCCATTCTATGGGTGATATAATAATTTTGCTTGTGTGTACAATAGACTATCACCTCCCAAAGCGATGTGTTTATTTTTCAGTAAATAATTATATTGAAGTAAATATGGAGAAAGATAATTAACATATGGGTTATAATTATGATATTAATGAAAAAATTATCTTTATTTAAATATAATATATCATTTTCATTCCTACATTTGTGCTCACTTCATGATGACAAAATCACTCATCTACATGTGGACTACTGCCTTCAAGAAATAATGTGACGCTCTTTTAATCACCAAACCAAATGGATGATATATATAAGTATAATTATATAAATAATATGGAATTTATGATATTATTATCATTATGGAAATATGAAATATTAGTAACCTACTTTTCAATGTTATATTTGAAAAATGGAAATGTTTCCTATACGAATATACAACCTACCCTATCCATAATAACAACGTATTTCATTTATCAAAACCATATTTCATGATTGGTATTAAAATAACTATTGATGTATAAATATTATAATTAAATCATTAGTATTATTATGGAGATGATGTAACTACATTATATGAACATGAACTTGAACAGTCATTAAAAAATTCAACAGAGAAAACAAGGCTATTATCAAGTGAAAAAGAGAAATCAATTGAAGGTTATCATAGAAGAATCGATTATATGTTATAAAAGGAAAATATATGATACTATAAATTTCAATATGGTTTTATTATAAGTTATTAACATATTTAAATCCACTATACAAGAGATTATGCATGCTTACCCAAAAAGATGCATGAGGTAATAGACTTCGACTCAATTTTCCTTGATTGTGGAAATTTGTAATGTTACACACCAAATATATTTTATATTATGTATATACATCACCTTTTACATTTTATATCTTGATACATTCATACTTAAATATATTTTATGCTTCAATTTTTATTATTTCATCCAAGGGGATTTGAATTGAAAATTACAGAGTTATAAATGCTATTGTATAATCTCACTTTCATTTTTTGATTATCAACATTCCCTTGAAAGAATATCGTTTTTATTATCATTTTTCATTGGAAAATAAAATTATCTTAAATATACATATTATATTAGGTTACATATAATTAATTCTTAAAATATATAACATTCATACATAGGGTGTTTACATATAAAGTTAATTGATTACTTAGAGAAATATTTATAAATATATATCCTTTACTCAATACGATATTGAATGATAAGGAATATTATTAATGAATTAGATCAATTTTTTAATCTATGAATAATTTTTTGTACATGAAGTGTTTGGAGGGGTCCATAATTATATATCCCCTTTATGTATTAGTAGGTCTTATGACGCAAATCGGTTTTCAAAATTTAACAGGTTTAAAATAAAGTTTAAAACCATCTTGTAAAAATTCTTGATTGTTGTGCTATCATGTGACTGAGATCCTGAATTTAAATAATTTATAATTGAATTGAATAATAATTTAGTTATTTAATAAATTATATTTTCACAATTATTTAATCTATAGAAAATTTCATTCTATGTTTATTCATTAAATGGAATGGTTTTTTAGTTATTTATGATAGAAAACATGTTATGCCTTATCTTATTATGATATACATGGTCTAGATTAAAAAGAGTATGTGTTTCATTATTTTCCCTAAAATATTTATTTTTCTTAATAAATCATGATAGCTTCCACTATACCTAACCCTTCATGATTCTAATAGTTCACCCTTATTTTGTTACCTTTCCCAATGATATAAATAAGAATTCTTGAAATGAATTTTCAGGGATGCCATTAATTTTCTTCAGTAATGTAAAATGTTTTAGTTTTTATTCCTATGTAAAATTAGTATCAAATATGTGTATGATTCTAAAAAAATAAATAATCATATTGTTCATCATGGATTTAATCATTTGTGTCTATGTTAATTTAAAAATACATACACCAAATCTAAGTTACTAATGTTGGGGTTGATACTGTTTCTATTAGAGGAAGATTAGTAGAAACATTGGGGACTAGATTATTGAAAAAATATATTAGGGAACATAACCCTATGATAGAATTTTATGATAAGAATATTAGGACATCCTCATGTTTTTCTATGTATAAAAATATATGTATTTTCGTAAAACTAAATCCCTCTTAGGATACTACAAGTCCATTTTTATATTAAGTCCAATTTTCTCACACCAGGTGATGTTAGGTCAATCCCAATATACCCATTTAGGATATATTTCACCAAGGAAATATAGCTGGTGTTGGAACTGATAAAATTATAGCTATATTGGGTATTCATTGTAATTTTATGATAAAAACCCAATCATGGATGGAACAACATATTCTCTAGAGGGGTTTTCCTATGTTGTATTTCATTATGCGACAGTTGGACCCATCATTTATTGGGATATCTAATATAATTGATGTTGAGAAATTGATTAAGTATTGGGATTAGATATTTATTACCATAGGATTTGGTGAAAATAAAAATATTTCACTTTTACTATATTTTATTGAAGGAGATACGTATTAATGATGGCCATTGATTTAGAATACTTCTGAGGAAGAGAAAATAGAACTCTTAAAATGGAAAACCATAAAGGTTTTATTTTTCATTAAATGATTCCCTCAAGAGAAAAAATAAAATAAAGAGATAGTTTCTTAGACTAATATAAAATGAAGAATAATGTGTTTAATATTTTGAAGAAAACTTTACAATTTTAAATAGGTATTCTACAATATATATATGAAAAATGATACAATTATTGACCATTTATTTTAAGGTATTAACTCTATTACATAAAGGGAATCAGGCTCTCATACATTTTCCTCATTTGATTAAATAGTTTTATGTCCCATAAAAAGAGAATTAATTAAATATATTCTATATATTCAAGTGAAATTATGAGAACAATAGGTTATATGATCACAATGAGAATTGGAATGTCTCAAAGAATCAGAATAAACTATAGTGATTTCTACATTGTGAAAACTATGGAAAGAATCACCCTGGAAAATTATTGTAGTTACTGAGATTCTTTATATGTATAGAGAGAAGGGTCTCCAGTCTAATGAATGAAAGGGGAATATAAAAATAAATTATTTCCAATTATCTAGTTATAAATAAATTTTTCATTATTCAACTCTATTTCCCAAGAATCTTGGTAATCTATCATTGAAGGGTCTAAAGGGAGAAGGTCATTCTTAAGTGATAACCACAACTAAGAAAGATGTATCCAGTGATGTGGTTGTTGGTTATTTAATCCAATATTCAAATTTACCTAATTATTTATTTGATATTGGATCCATTCACTCTTTTATATCTACCCATTTTACAATTAAATTTATACATTTTTCATGTAAATAAAAAGAGAGTTATCATTCAAAACCCTTCGGGGAAGTACCACTACAAAAAATATGTATCAGGAAGTCTCCAATATGACACATAAACATGAACTATTTTCATACCTAATTATAATACCTATTATTCAATTCGTTATAATCATGATTGTGTAACAGGTTTCCCAATAAGATTCAACAATTTCTTTCTTGAATAAGTAAATTATGATTTCTGAGGAATATGTAGACAGACATATCTTTAAAGTATATAATTATTCATCTTAGTCACATCTGGTCAACCCCTAATAGGTCTATAGAATGATATTCTGGTGGATGAATAATAAACAAAATCTATAAATGTGGATAGTAATTTTCGAATTGAAGATGAACCTATTGTACCTGAATAAGTTGATGTATTTTTTTAGGAATTACATGGACATCCTCCAATGTGTGAAGTTGAGTATTCTATTGATTTAATCACTTCTGTGTAACCAATATCAATGAATTCCTATAGATTGAACACATTAGAATTAGTGGATTTGGAGAAACAATTATATGAGTTGGGTGATAAGGCATTTATTCACCCCAGTGGTTCTCAATGGGGATCACCTATTCGCACTTTAAAGAAGAATTTTATATATATGTGTCTATATTCATTAATTATAAGGAAATTAATTTTATTATCATAAATATCAAGTGTATTATCCTTCACATTGATTACATATTTGATCAACTTCATGGAGTATAAATTTTATTTATTGTATACTTTCATTAAGGGTATCATCAATTGTGAGTAATGAAGGAAGAAATTCCAAAGAAATCATTTCTAATGATTTATGGAAATTGCATGTTTATAGTAATTACATTTAGAATAACTAATGATCCATCAATTTTATGGAAGTAATAAATAACATATTCAATTAATATCTTGAAGATTTTTTATGGTATTCATTGAGGATATTTTTGTGTATTTTAAATGTTACATGAACAATGAGGATCACATGTGGATTATTTATGATATTATTAAAAGGAAATACTTATCTTGGAGATTTTTAAGTGTGAATTTTGGCTTTAAGATGTTTCTCAACTTGGCCATATTTTCTCCATGAATGGAATGTCGGTTGATCATGTGAAGATAAATGCAGTTATAGAATAACAGATAAATATGAACATAAATATGTTACATTGTTTAATTTATTTAATATAATATTATAAATGATCAATTAATAATTTTCTTGATTAGATGAAATGATTAAAAATATTACATATAATTGGGTTATGTTTTTTTGACAATGGAATCTGATGAATGTTTTGATAAACTGAAGAGAATATTGTTCAATGCTATAATTTTGAATCAACCAAATTTAAATAATGGTTTTTTTGATATATTTTGGTTCATCAAAGAAGTGACTTGGTTTGGTCTTAACACAAAATGATATAGTTATTTCATATGAATCATGGAAAATGATGGCTCCTGAATAGAACTAACCAAATTGTGATCCTGATTTGGAAGCTATGATCTTTTCTTTATTGATATGGAGACATTATATCATTGGTGAAATATGTGATATATAAAAAAAATCATAAAATCATAAAATATAACTTTTCAAATAAATATATCAATATGAGATAAAGTAGATGTGTTTATATACTCAACAAGTATGACATCTCAATACAATACCACATACATTAATAAGATAAGGTGTTGGATGAATTTAGTGGGAAATATCATTGAATTATGACCAAAATGGGGATTGAGAGGGATCCTATGTCCATGGATCTAAAAAATATAGATATGGGAATTATTAAATAAGGGGGAAATCAAATTTTTTTTAAATTATTGTGAATCTGCCTTTATTAGAAAACATGAAATTTTACCATTATAATGATGTGAAATTTTCAAAAAACCCAAATTTATGAATGATGGGAAATTATAAGACATCATTGTTTATGAAGGTGTCCAAGTTTTTAGAGGTATATTATGTGTTCCATCTATACCTCATCAAAAAGGGAATTATTGGATGATTCCCATATAAAAAAAGCCTGCGGGGATGGGTGAGTTGGTTTAAGGCGGTGGCGTCCCGTCGTCGAGGTTCCGGGTTCGTGTCCTCTCAAAGGAAACATGCACCATATGCCAGTGATCCTCTCGTCCCCTCGACTCCGCGGGAACTGGCCCAAGCCCAAGGGTTGGCCACCTTGGCCCTAGCTGGGGGCGTGCGGCGCGCAGGTGGGTAGTCCAGCCCTATACCTCATTACCCATACAACACGTTTGAATATTGGAGTGGAGGCGGCATGGGATAGGCGAGAATTTCTATCTCAAATATTCGGCTCAACTAGTGTTTGGAATCTTGATTGCAGCGCCGTCAGGTGCGGACCTTCTTCCTCGGGGTCGGTTCGAGGGCTACAGACATGCTGTGGTGAGGGGTGGTTGGATCGACACGAGTTCGGGTGTATCCAGACCTGTGGTGGCACTCCCTAATTCAGATGTCTGTGTTAAAGCGGTGATGTTCACCGATGCGGCTTGCGTGGGCGGTGTGGCGGCTATGTCGTCTGGTGATGTGGTAGCGGCAGCGACCGTTGCGGATGATGCAAGTGGTGGGTCGGCGTCCGGTGCTTTGACACTGAATCGTGACGGCAGAGATGATGCCCGAAGTAAGGCGGTGATGCCTAGTGCGGGAGGCGCGACTGTGCCGGAGTTTAAACCCACTGGATCAGACCAGATCCACGGCTCGATGGTAGTGGATTTGCCTACTCCTGTTGTTGGCAATGTGCGGTCTTCATTGGTGGTGGCTGGGAAGGATAGGGTAGCAGCTGAGCACCCACATCAGGCAGCCAAGAAATCTGACCCGAGTAAAAGATATTATTCACGGGTGAAAGACGCTGCTCCGGAGCGAATGGTTAAGAAAGGTGAAATTGCTCGCATGACTGCTAGCAGAGAATTAATTCTTGACAGGTTCCAAATTTGTGAACACTCCATAATTACTAGGCTTATTCTTCCCGCTGAAGGAAAGCCTTGGAAGCTTGTTGATTTAATTCTAAAGCTGACCTCTGTATGGGGTATTTCTAGATGGAGGTTCATTCCCATAGGTCGGGGTTATTTTCACATCACATTTCCCTCAGAGGAGCTTAAGTGAAGGGCTTGGGGGATTGGCTCAATCTCCTTAAGGCTAGGTATGTTATGCTTTCAAGAGTGGGATTTTAGCTTTAATCCTTTCACTATTAAAAACACAAAAGCTCAAGTCTGGATCATGATTATTGGCCTTAATTTGGAATTGTGGCATCCTAAAATCTTATCTAATATTACATCTGCTGTGGGAATCCCAATCAATATGGATAAGAATACTGAGAATTTCAGATTTGGTCATTATGATAGATTTCTGATCGAGGTTCATTTGAGAACTAGCATGATCTATAATGTTGTTTTGTCTGTACATGATGATGATATTCCTCTAATGGTGGAATATGAATGACTTCCTGACTTTTTTCCAGTGTTCCAAATGATTGGTCATGCCAAGGATAAATGCCACAAGTTTTTGGTTTGCTCGTTTTGCTCCTACAAAGGGCCCCCTGAAGCTTCTTGAAGAATGAAATCGAGGATGAAGTTGTCACAAAATAAGGTGGACCCAATTGGTGTCACAGAACCCACTCTTGACAAAGGTGATGTGTGGACTAGAGAAGTTGCAACCAAAGAGTTGACACAAGAGACTCATAGGTCAGGGGAGATGGAACAAAATATCTAAACGGATGAGGGAAATATTGTGCCTTCGACACAAAAATATGTTCATGAAATTGAAGGGAAACAAAATCTGTGTGATGGTAACATCTCAAGGATTCAAGAGGAAATCAATAAATTAAGGGGAACCAATGGGATCCCTTGAATGTGGGAGGACATCAAGGATGATTCCCTAAATAAACCGTCATATATTCAGGTAGTATCCAAAGGGAATGGTGGTGTTGTGGATGATGAAGGCCTTTAATCTCCTAGGAAAGTTAGGCGGAGGAAACACTATTCCTATCTCAAGCCGACTATGGTCACTAGGTCTCATGGTCCCTTAAATGACTCTGACTGGTATAACGATTATGATGATGCGTGTCATTTTGAGTAGGACTTGTGATGTTTTCTTGTTTATTCTGGCATGAGTGCATGATGCTTGTATGACCCCTTCCATCTCCTTCATGTACCTCTTATTTATTTTAATAAGAGGGCTCTTCCCAAATCTTCCTCACATATAAAAAACTACCTATACACCTTGTATAAGGACCCATCTTTAAACATTACATAATATTGATTTAAATGATTAATTCACATTGAGGATCTTTTCAGGTTTAGAGTTATAGAGAATTAGTAAATAACTATTACATCTCAAATTATTACGAAGTATAAACTTTTACACAGTTTACATTTTTTTAATAAAATAAATACTCTTAAAAAATGACATGTCTAGTTCATTGTTTTAGACAGCATGACTTTTCCTTGATCTCATCCTGGACCATATTCATCTTTATGTCCCATGGTAAAACATTTCAATAAATGGGATAAGCATAAAATGCTCAGGAAGGGTTATAAAATAATGAAAATAAACATTATCCCATCAATAAATGCAAATCAATGAAACCATACTTTTTAATCATAACATACCTCATGAAATCAAAAGATTTTTGAATAACATACAGAAATCATAAATCGTAAAGGTAACATATGAAATTCATTACATACTTACATTATAGATATCACAGCCACATAGGGAGTCACATTTAGAATACCGATCATAGTATATTCCCTAAATATATTTTGAGAAACAATAATGGTTATCTCTGTCACATCACCCAATGCATTGGAGAGCTATCTTGGGCTCACCTGCTCGAGGATTATCACAGAACCATCAATATGTGTTAATAATGCCCAATAACCATAACATAATCATAACACATAACACATCCATCTGAATGGCCTGAAGGCCTTATTTTTTTATTTTTTTATAGATAATCTGCCTTTTAAGCGTTGAAGGGGAACACGTACATTACTCGTATGCCTAACGCACAAAGCCTAACATGACCCGAAATACATGACCCGAAGGCCTAGAGGAAAACCATGCCCATTACATGACTCATATACCCAGCCCACTATAATTTCCCCTCCCTAGTGTCTTGCACCATTGATCTCGTTAGATCACCACATTGCATTGCTGATCAGCTAGTACTTCCCCTTATAAAGTTCCACGGTGCCTGGTCTCGATGGTGGCTACCATACCCTCTCATTCTTCCAATCCAGTTAGCTCTACATCTGGTGGTTGCTACTCCTGTTGCTCTAATCCTCTTCTGGGGCCTATTTTGTGTGAACTGGGCTACTCCATGGTCTACGTTACTCGAAGGCCTAGTTGCCCGAAGGCCTTTGAGGACCCGAAGGCCCTAGAGACCTGTAGGCCCAAACCGGTGGCCCGAAGGCCCAAATCAGGTTAATAGTTATGGCTGATACAGTACCGAACAGTAACTTCTATAGTAACCGCTACAGTGACTGCTACAATGACTGCTACTGTACTGCTACAGTACCCAGAAATTTGCCTCCACCTGGTTTCGAAGTAGGGACTCTTGGATGCCAAGCAGGAGCCTTTAACACTCAGCTACAGCCTCGTTGGCCCACATAACACAAGAATTCAAGAAAGATAACATTTATACATTCCAATCACAATATATCAATTCAAGATATTGAAATAAACAATGCTTTATCAAACCATTTTCATAACCATTTAAAAGATTTAAATTAGATAATATTGAATCAAAGTGTCCCAAACAACTTTGATGATTTTAAAAGAATTAAAATTTTAAAACATTAATACCCATATAAATAATTCGTTAAAACTAATTTTGAAAACATAAAAATTAATTTGAAATATTTATATGAATAAATATTTATTTAAAACAATATTTCAATTATAGTGATTTTATCAAAATGAATTACACTTCAATAAAAATAATTGGGGATTAAAATTTAATGAGAACATTATAATTTCATGAGAATAATGGTATTCATGATATAATATTCCAAAGGATAGTATATACACCGTATAAGAGTGAATTTTTACATAACAACAACGAAGTCTCAATGGAATGTAAATTGAGACAAAATCCCTTATAAAGAAACTATCCTTTGATTAAGGATAAATCAATTACATAATGAAGTGTGGAAAATAATAATACACCCAATATAAGTGGATATTAAGTGTAAAACAAACAAAGTTAATCCACATATATTCATAGGACTACATATTCAAGAAGTAAAACTTTAAATAAAAGAATTGAAATTGGGTTAAGAAGTTCCCTTGAAAAAATTCGACAGCCTAACAGCGTCACTTTAAAATTAAAAAAATGAGTAGATGTGATAAAAATGGTATATCATCACATGGACATAAAATTTAAATCAATAAGCATATATAATAACATATCCCAACATAATAAGATATAAATTAAAAGACATAACAAAATGATGTCTTTTAAAAAGAGGAGGGTGAAATATTCCCTTACGTATTTGGTAACTTACATAAAATATGCCACATGAAATAAGGGTCATTTAATGAAGATGTAAATACTAAAAAATTATTTTATATTACACAATGAATAAAATCATGGAAAGTACATAAACCACACAAAATGAAATAGTGGCCAATATAGCATGAATCTCACGAGAATAAAAGGTTACATGAAAACCCCTTACTTCATTGTAATCAATTCGAGTCGTATGACAAAAAGTTAATAACCACAAAATAAATCACAGAATACCATGAATATAAATGTAAAAACAATAATATATGTCTTTTGGAATCCTCATTTATCAATCATGTTATAATGGTAACAAATCTCAATCATAATTTCACATCTTGTTAAAAATCACAAATCATAATCATAATTGCACATCTTGTTAATAATCACAAATCTCAATCATAATTTCACATCTTGTTAAGGATCTCAAATTTCAATAATAATTTCAAATCTTATTCATGATCAAAAATCTCACATATCATATTACTCATGTATATTTATGATTCAAGTTATCTTATATTGTATAATGGTTAATCTCAATCCATTTTATGCATATTACTATTTAAGTTTGAACACAATTATTCGCCTAAGTAAAAGACATCGTGAAGCTTGCAACAGTTAGACAAAAACATTGAGAAAGACACAGACACCATGACCCTGCTATAGTGAAACCTGACACCATGAAGACATAGTCTTATACACTGTGACCAATGAGACACAGTGACCCATGAGACTCTGTGACACAGTAATCCTGACACCATGAAGCATGACACTAAGAGAAGATACTCTATCTGTTTAAGTGCCAAACACAGTAGGAAATACACAATCATCAAGGCACCGTGAATCCAGACACTATGAAAAAGGAACCGGAAGCCAGAAACTATGAGTCAAACACCGTGAAGGATAAACCGTGACTCAGACACCATGAAGAACACACTGTGAAGGAGAAACCGTGACTCAGACACCGTGATGGATATATTGTGAAGGACAGACCATGACACAGAGACACTATTATGGAGACACAGTGAAGGACGTACTGTGAAGGAGAAACCATTTTTATAACCACAGTGACAATGTTTCTTAACCTTTTTTTCGTTTTTCTATTTAACTTTTTAACAGTCATATTTGACGCCTTTAATGCACTGACATATTTAATGTTCTTTGTAGACATTGTACGAGGTACGAGGCACACAATATATGGGAACCTTTTGGATAAACCTCATGCACTCGAAGATAAATAATAGTGTCCCAAGAAGTATATACACAGAGACGCGCAAATACAGAAATCATACGCGCAAGAGAAACATGCAAGTGCACTGTACTGAACAGAAGAGCAATCTTGAGCACAACAGAAGAACACATTGCAAGATCTTCAAAGAAATCTCAGGCGTACAATCCAACTCTACTGAAGAACACACGAAGAATCAAGAGAACATCTTCACTTGTGAAATACACTAAGATGAAACACAACACTCTTTTTTTCAATAGAAAAAACAGAAATGGACTCAGAAGCATTTTTTTCTGAATCCAACTAATCCAGAGTTACACTTCCAATCACTAGATATTTTCAAAACTCATTAATACTTACACTTAGTGATTCTTTGGTTTACTTTCGAGCAGTGTGTGTACCCTGTTTATTTTACACACACACTGTCTTCTATGCTGAACTGGAGGATACTAAATCCTCATTCCAAACAGTCTACACCTTCTTGTGTCCCACTAAGGATAGTGGTAGAGATCAAGTAGGATCTGGAAAGCCTATGTGTTGTTGCCTTTGTTTTCCCACGAAGAACAGTGGAAGAGTTCTTAGGACCTGGACAGTTTCTAAACTATTGTTAACCATGATCCAGGGTGTGGATCAAATTTATATTAATTGTTTGAGAGGACTATGTCTCGGCTTGAGAATGAACCTCTTGGTTATATCTGTTGTGCATTTTAGTTTATGTTTAATGTATACAATATCTAATTTATATTCCTATACTGTTACTTTTAAATACACAACTATTTTAAAGTTACATTGATAGTTAATCTAGAAAGTGTTTGTAACTATTGTATATCACTAGATTAGTTTAAAAAGCTAATTTAATATTCTGATTAAATTAACTGAGACCTAATCAATATTTTTGATAACATAATTGAACCCTTACAGTTTTACAAATTCACTATAGTTTATCTTGTTTTATAAATTGTGGTTTTTAATAGAAATATTTTCAAACATAAATTTTAGTTTGAACTAATTTTACCCCCTCTTGAGTGTCCACTACGACAAACATTTGGTATCAGAGGTTGTTTTTATTAATAATGGATTTCAAAATATTCTGTTTTTAAACTGTGATTTTTATACGTATCTTTAAAGATCCAAAATATATATTAGTTGTAAATTTTATCTCTTTAAATACTTTTTCTAAAATCTAGTTATGGACAATAGACTAGAAGGTGCTGCTACAAAAAGGACACCTTTCATTAATGGTAAAATTATGCCCAGTGGAAACTTATAATTAAAATTCATTTGGAATGTATGGGTTTTGATATATAGAAAATATAAAGACTCAATATAAAATTCCAAAAACTGATAGAACAAATTTGGAAGAACCTACAAAGACTGCTTACAGTAATAACTATAAAGCTATGAATGATTTATATCGTGCATTAGGAGATGAGAAATTCAATAGAATATCTTCTTATAAAACTTCTTATGAAATTTTCGATACCTTGGGTGTTTCTCATGAAGGAACAACCAATGTTAAATAAATTAGATTAAACACTTATACTATAAAATATGATAATTTCAAAATGAAGACTGATCAACCAATCTATGACTTGTATCTCAGGTTCAATGAGATTGCCAACACTATGATCTCACTTGGAAAGGCTGTTCCAGCAAAGGAACAAATCATGAGAATGTTGAGATGTCTACCGGACCGATAGAGAGGATCTTCTGTTTCAATCATAGAATCATGTGACATTGGTGCTCTGTCTGTTAAAGTGTTGTTGGTATGCTTATTATGTAAGAGGAATAAATCAAGGTGAATAAGGAGGAAGATGATGAACCTAAAAGGAAGTCAGTTTCATTTAAGTCTACTACTTCAAAGAGTAAGGACAAGGATAAAACTCACATACCTACTGAAAGCTCAACAAGTGAGAGTTCAGAATCTGATAGTGATGCAGAAATGTCTCAGATGGCTAGGAGATTTAAGAAATTATATAGGAAGAATAATTTCTTCATAAAATCAAACTACAAAGGTAAATATGACAACAAAGGACACTTGAAGAATGATTGGAAGAAATCTGATAAGAGTGACGAGGTTGTTTTCTATGAGTGTAAAAGAAAAGGTCACATTATAGCAGACTACCCAACATTGAAGTTCAAGAAGAGACATGAATACAAGTAAATTATGTATAAGAAAGAAATAAAAGCAACTTCGAGTGCTTCAAAAGATAGCACAAGTGAATTTGATGTTTTTTATTCTGAAAATTATTGTTCCAACATATGTTTCATGACAAATACTTCTGAGGTACCTGTTTCCCCTATGCAGAATGATTATTATTCTGGAACTAATTCTAATTTTGAACTTGAAAACATGTCTAGTGAGGAACTGTTAGAATATTGTAACATGATAGAAGAAACATGTAATGAACTTAAGGACAAATATAAGTCATTGAATAAACAACATGATGTCACTGTCAATGTTAAATCTTCCTTTGATATAGAAAAGGAAAAGAATGATCAACTTTTGAAGGAAAATATTGAACTAATAATGTCTAATGAGAAACTTAGAAAGGACTTAGAAAATTTCACAAAGGGAAAAGATACATTTACTCAAATGTTAGGTAATCAAGTTGAAACAATGTAAACTACTGGATTAGGTTATCATCCCGGAAAGAGACAGATCACTAAAACGTGATTTATTCCAAAATCTAACCAAAATTCTACAAGTTCCAATTCTGGAAATTCATATGATTTAACTAGTTACTCATATTGTTATAGATCAAATAGAGTTTATCGTTCAAAATATTTTGAATATATTGATTATGTGAGATCCATAAGACAAATCTGGGTACCTAAAGCATTCCATTCAAACCTGTCTGGACTCAATAGAATCTGGGTTCCAAAATCATTCTCTGTTTAAAAATGTTTTGTAGGAAACTTGTTTGAAGACTTCCCATAAGAAGACATGGTACATGGACTGTGGATGTTCAAGGCAGATGACTGGGGATTATTCATTCTCAAGAGCTTAATAAATGTTGATGGAGGCCATGTCTCCTTTGGTGATACTTCTAAATGAATGATTATCAGCCTAGGCCAAATTGGTAACACAAATTTAGTAATAATTTCTAATGTTTTATTTGTTGATAGACTTAAATATAATCTATTAAGTATTTCTCATTTATGTAATGATGGCTTTAATGTTACTTTTGAAAATGATTCATGTAATTTTTTTAATTCTATGTATGTATTAGTATTTTCTGTTTTGAGAAATGAAAATGTTTATGTAGTTGATTTGAATTATTTAGCTAAACAAAACATTAATTGTTTAAATGATTTTCATAAAGAATCTTGGCTTTGGCATAAAATATTAGGACACTCTAATATAAATTCACTTAGAAAACTGACTAAGAAGATCTTAGTTAGAGACTTACCCAAACTGGAGTTTCCAAATGACAATGTTTATAATCCCTGTCAAATGGGAAAGCAACACAAAATCTCTTTAAAACCAAAGAAAGAAGTGTCAACTTCTCAACCTCCTGAGTTGGCTCACATGGACATGTTTGGACATTCTATATTTTCTAGTTTAAATGGTATGAACTATGTTTATGTCTTAGTAGATGTCTTTTCTCGATATAAATGGGTATAATTATTATCTCACAAAAGTGAAGCTTGTTCTAACTTTATTAGATACTGCAAGTCTGTAGAAAACCTTAGTGGACTTAATATTATGACCTTGAGAATTGATCATGGTCGTGAGTTTGAAAATCATGTGTTTCACTCCTCTTGGTCAAAAAATGGATATACTCACAATTTCTCTGCCCCTAGGATGCCTCAGTAGAATGGTGTAGTAGAAAAAATAAATATAACCCTTCAATAAATTTAAACAACTATGCTTAATGAGTATGACCTACCTATTTACTTTTGTGATGAAGCTATAAATACAACTTGTTATATCATAAATATAGTCTTAGTCAGAACTTCTCTCAAAAATACCACTTATAAACTATGGAATAATAGGAAAACTAAAGTTAGCTACTTTAGAGTCTTTGGTTGGAATGTATTTATTCATAATACCAAGGATAATCTAGACATGTTTGTTTCTATGAGTGATGAAGGAATATTTTTAGGATATTTTATAACTAGCAGAGCCTATAGAGTTTTCAATAAGAGAACCAAGTGTGTGGAAAAATTTGTTCACATCGAATTTGATGAAACTGGTCCACATGAACCTAAGTCGTCTCTTGAAAATCTTGAAGAAGATTTTTCTGTTCTGAACCATAATGATAAATTCAATGAACCTGTTGTAAAGACAACCAAATCTGGAAATATTTCAGAATCTGCTCCTAGTAAACCCGAACCTAGATAAGAACCTGAAATTTCTGGTCCGAACTATACTAGATCAACTAGGGTTCTAAAGAATCATATTTTAGATGTTTTTGTAGGAAATCCGGATATAGGGACACATACTAGAGATTCTATTAGAAATCAGGTTGAACATCATTCCTTCTTGTCACAGCTTGAACCTAAAAACATCGATGATGATATTAATGATGTATGATGGGTAATTTCTATGCAAGAAGAACATAATTAGTTTAAAATAAATAATTATTGGAAACTAGTAGAAAGACACGAGGACACTTTTGTCATAGGCACTAAATGGGTGTTTAGAAAGAAAGTAGATGAAGATGGAAACATAGTTAGAAACAAGGAAAGCTTAGTTGCATAATTCTATAGTCAATAAGAAGGAATTGTCTATGAGGAGACTTTTTCTTCAGTAGCCAAACATGAAGCCATTAGAATTCTACTTGATTATGCTACACATAAGAATTTCAAACTATATAAAATGGATGTCATGAGTGAAATATTAAATGGGTATATAGATGAGGATGTTTATTGAGCAACCCCCAGGATTTACAAACACTCATTTTCAAAATCATATTTTCCAATTATCAAAAGAATTATATTGTTTAAAGCAAGCTCAAAGATCATGGTATGATAGATGAAGTACTTTTATAATTTCCAATGGTTTTACAAAAGAAATAGTTGATCCTACTCTCTTTATAAGATGAATTTAGAAATATGTTTTAGTTGTTCAAGTTTAAGTATATGATATTATTTTCGGATCTTAAGAAAATTCAATATGTGTTGATTTTTATAAAATGATGCAAAACAAATTTGAAATGAGTTTAATGGGTGAACTAAAATTCTTTCTTGGATTTAAAATCTTTGAAAATAGTGATGGAATTATTACGACTCAAGGTATGTATACTAGAGATCTTCTAAATCTTTTTGGATTGGATAGCACAATAAGTAGTGACACTCCCATGAGTACCACTTGTAAGTTGGATCTTGATGACGATGGTAAATATGTAGATCAAACCACTTATAGAGGATTGATTGGAAGTCTACTCTACTTAATAGCTATCCCTCTTGACATTATGTTTAGTGTATGTATGTGTTCCCATTTTCAAGCAAACCCTATGTAATCATATTTAAATGATGTAAAAAGAATTTCCAAATACCTCAATCATACACCTAATTTAAGACTACTCTATCCTAAAGGACAATCATTTGAACTAGTTAGTTATTCTGATGATGACATTCCTAGAAGTAAGTTAGATAGAAAAAGCACCTCTAGAACATGTCACCTTTAGGCAAGTCACTAATATCATGGGGTAGTAAGAAACAAAATTCTGTTGCATTATCTACTATAAAAACTAAATACATAGCTGCTGGATGTTGTTGTGCAAAAATTTTGGGGATGAAACACACTTTACTAGACTATGGATATCAATTCAGACATGTCCCAATAAATTGTGACAATACAAGTGATATCAACATTTCAAAGAATCATGTTTCACATTCTAGGACAAAAGATATTTATGTAAGACATCACTTTTTGAGGGATCATTATCAAAAAGGTAATATCACATTGAAATTCATTGGTACTAAATTACAATATGCTGATATATTCACTAATCCAATAAATTCAGAGAGATTAGACTACATCATACATGATTATGGAATGACCAATCACAAATACATATCTTACTAGTCTTACTATTTAATATTTTTCTATAAATTACATTACTATTTCATGCTCACTGTATCTTGGTCATTGTCTCACTATGACTAAATTGAACACTCACTATCTCACTGTGATGACCATTAACTGTCTCACCATGACGACCTCTTATCCTCGCACTGTAAAGAATAATCACGGTCTCACCATGAATATTATTTATATTTTTTTAACCCATATCGTGGTAATTTTCTTTCACTGCTATATCCTTTCCCGAGTTTTTATTTTTGTGACATTTGACATTCCCAAATGATAAAACATAAGGTTTTCACTAGATTCCTCACTCGAGATCTCTCTTGAACCTTCTCAACCTTGCAAACCTTCACTTATTCTCTCATTCCCAAACCTTTAGTGGATTCCAAGGATGAACCGTCCATCTTCTTCTACCCCTGAGAAGAGTAGCTCAAAGAAGAAAAAGATAACTCTGAAAAAATCTCCCGAAGGACCCTAAATCCTAACCTAGGAAGCCGTACAGTTTCTCCTGAGAATGAAAATCTTCCCTGAGTGGATTTCCTCCAGCCAATCTTTAGTCTTGATATTATTAAGATAACAAGGATGGATCTAATGGTTCTCGAGGAAGGACAGATCTAATTACCTGAGGTTGGTTGCACAGTTCTTTCCGTATGTAATGTTTTCCTTTGTTGCTAGAGAAAGAATTATGGTGACATGTTGGATCAATGGTCAAAAATGTGAATTATCATCAAGGATATGGGTTTCATGCCTAAGGATTCCTCATGAAGGGATTTGTGATTATTACCAAAGATACCCTCCTCCTAAAACTAAAATTTTTGACCTAGAGAATGCGCTTGAAATTATAACTGGAAATGGCACCAAGAGAAGGGCCATAGTAGCTGAATTGGATGGGGAGACAAGTTTGATGTTTAAGTTTCTTCAAAATTTGATTAGCCCAAGGAAATGAGACTTTTCTGTTTTGAATCATCTGGATATCTTTATGATTCATATGATGAAGAATGAGAATGAGATAAATCTGTGAAAATATTCATTCACGACATGTGTGAATTGATTAATGTCACTTCCAAATCCACTTCTTTGTTTTACTGAAGGATGAATTTTTTTATGTTAGTTTCCAAGGGAGTAGTTGGATCAAATGATAAAATGCTTGTAGATTTTGCATACTTATTATCCAAGCCTTCCATCATAAGGATGAAGATCACCTGGAACCCCTAGAAGAAGCAGTGGGTTGAAGATAATGAAAATGTTTATGAAAAGTTCAATCCTGTGGATTATTCTAAAATGCCTAAAAAAATTACTGATCCTGGTTTTGAACTAGATGAAGTGGCTGAGTATGTAGATGAAGAAGAAGAAGAGGAAGAGGTAATTGAAGTACCTCATAGAGAAGAAGCTGGTACTCCTCCTATTGTTCATGAAGAGGAACTTCCTGTCCCTAGAGAGGATGTAAATCTGGAAACCAATCTTGAGGCTACAAGAGATTTAGTCATCCCAGAACCTGAGAAATATGTGTTTGAAGACACAAATAAAAGGGACCTCCCTGACATTGAAGAAGAAAATCAAGAAGAACTTCCCGAAGAGAAATTGGTTCTTGAGTTTATACCCTCTGCTGAAGATAGAATGGAATTTGTTTTTCAGTTGGCAAGGCATGAAATGGCTGAAGAGATTAGAGTTGATCCTGTGGATCTTGACCAAACTGCTGAGCCTCTAGTTCTTGAAATGGATGCACCTGTTGAGGGGGAGGAACCTCAAAATCTTGAGCTTAATGAAGCTGTTAATACAGCTGAGTCAGATGAATCAATATCTATTTGTATACCTTCTCCCACTGAGTCATACTCTGTGTATACTCGGTATGAATTCCCCAGTTTTTATGATGTCAGTGAATCACATCATGTGACTGCACCTAGACTTGTCCTTTCCCCCTTGTTTCAATTGAAGTTAGTCACTCACCCTGAACCTGAACAAGCATCTGTACCTCTACCATCACCTGCACCTTTACCTGATCAGCAATCTTTTATAAGTAAGGATGATTTGAAAATAAATGGAGAGAAAATATTAGCTATAGTGGAGAAGATCTGGTCCTCTCAACCTCGTCCAATCACTCAACTAAGATAGGATGATTCCTCACTTATTGTGGAAAACATTATTCTACACATTCAGCCAAGGATGATTTGTGAAATTCAAGAGGTAAGGGATGAAAATAAATTTTTTAGTGTTGATGTTTCAACTTTGAAAAGTATGGTACCAGACATGCAGAAAGAACTGTCTTCATGATCAGAGCATGCTCCTGCTCCTGCACAAGTTGTTACTTCTCCTGAACCAACTTTTTCCAAAATTTCTCGAGATATCGTATCTCAAGTTCATCCATACCTTCTTTCTTTTGATGAAAATATTAGAGAAAGGCGCACTCAGATGTTGCACTGAATGAGAGAGATAGTGGAGAACTTGAATAATCTTATAGATGAATACATTGTCTATCTTCAAAAGGTATTGAAACAACTCAAATCTCTAACCATAACTGTCAGGGCTTCTCATTCCTCTGTTCAAACCTCCACACCTTCTTTGGATGATTCTCTAGTCCAATCATTAGTCAAAGAAGAAATTCAGAATGCATTCAGTGGTTTTGATTTGTCTCCTTTTTCTAAAGTTACAAAAATATTGATAGATTACTTGAATTGGTTCAAATTCAATCCAAGATTTCCAATGATGCTCAACAAGAGATCACTATGATGATAGATTTCTATATCACCCATATTTTCTCAAAATCTGATTTGACAAATCAGTTTAAGTATCTTGTTGAAAACTTGAAGATACATCCTGTGAGTCAGGCATTCAAAACCTAAGTAGAGAAGCTCACTGAGTTCACTAGATTTTTGGAAAAATTCATGGAGAATAATTATGATTTTGAAAAGGCTATGAGATATGGAGGAGAAATTATCAAAGACTTCATCAAGCTTATGAAGCCCTATCTCCATTTCCAAAGTAATACAATAGTTGCTCCAGTGTTTTTCCCTCATAGACCTGGACTACATGCCTTAGCCTCCACTGCCAAGTTAGTAATCCAAGCTCTAACTCAGATCAGGCCAATCATTCTTGAACAGAAAAAGACTCTATCATCTAAATCTCCATCTTTGGCTCCCTCTATCTTTGAAGGTCTACCTTTACCTTCTTTGTCTACCAACTCTATGACTTCTTCCACATCCGCAACTGATAAAGACAAAGAGAAGGCCAATCCCTGAAGACGCCCTGTCACTACCTTCTTTTTGATGGGGATGTCTTTGATTGTTTATTGTTTGTATTTCTACTGTATGGTGTATTCTGAACATTTTTAATGAAATATGCACTATTTTTCCCTCTCTTTATTAAGCTTTTTGATAATCCCAAAAGGGGGAGAAAAATTATTCAATGTTATATATTAGTCTATAATATGTTATTTTATATGTCACTTTCTCTACAGGTTCATTTAATTTATACTTTTCCTATACATGATTTTTGATCATCAAAATGGGGGAGATTGTTTGAATCCTCATGTATTATCATGTATTAATGATCACAAATCTCAATCATAATTTCACATTTTGTTAATAATCTCAAATGTCAATCATAATTTCACATCTTGTTAATAATCAAAAATCTCAATCATAATTTTACATCATGTTAATAATCACAAATCTATATCATAATTGCACATCTTTTTAATGATCTCAATCTCAATAATAATAACCCATCGTATTCATGATCTCAAATCTCACATATCTTATTACTCATGTGTATTTATGTTTCATGTTATCCTATACTGTATAATGGTTTAGCTTAATCCAATTTATGCATATTACTATTTAGGTTTGTACACAATTATTTGCCTATGTACAAGACACCATGAAGCATGCCATAGTCAGATGAACACATTGAGAAAGGCACAGACATCGTGACCCTGCTATAGTGAACCCTGACATTGTGAATCCTATGGCTCAGACACAATGACCAATGTGACACCGTGGCCCATGAGACACCGTGACACAGTAAGACTGACACCGTGAAACAAGACACTGAGAACAGATATCGTATATGTCTAAGTTCCAGACACAGTCAGCAAGACACAATCACCAAGGCATCATGAATCCAGACTCTATGAACAAGGCACCAGAAGCAAGAAACTATGAGTCAGACACCGTGAAGTAGAAACCGTGACTCAGAAACCGTGAAGATAACAACGTGAAGGAGAAACCGTGTCTCAGACACAGTGAATGGCATACCCTGAAGGACACACAATAACATGGAGACACCATGAAGGAGTCACAGTGAAGGGCGTACTGTGAAGGAGACACCATTTTCATAATCATTGTGACACCATTTTATAACAATTTTTTTTTTCTATTTAATTTTTTAATGTTCATATTTGATGAATTTAATGCACTTACATATTTAATGTTATTTGTAGATATTGTACTCGGTATGAGGCATGCAATACAAGGGAACATGTTGGCTAAACCTCATGCACTCGATGATAATAAATAGTGTTCCCAAGAAGTAAATAAACATATACACGCAAATACAGAACACACACACAACAAGAGAAACACACGAGTGCACTGGACTGAACAGAAGGGAAATTCCAATCACAACTGAAGAACACATTGCAAGATCTTCAATGAACTATAATGTATACAATACAACTCTACTGAAGAACACACGAAGAATCAAGATAGAATCATTACTCATGAAAGACACCTTGATGAACCATAACACTCTATTTTTCAACAGAAAAATCAGAAAAGGACTCAGAAGCATTTCAGCTGAATCCAATGAGTCTAGAGCAGCACTGCCAATCATTAGAGCTTTTCTAAACTCATTCATACTTACCCATGGTGATTCATTGGTTTACTTTCAAGGAGTCTGTGTACCCTGTTTATTTTACACACACACTTTCTATTGTGATGAACTGGAGGATACTAAATCCTTATTCCAAATGTTCTACACCTTATTTTGTCCCATTGAGGATAGTGGTAGAGGTCAAGTAGGACCTGGACAGCCTGTGTGATGTTGCCTTTGTTTTCCCAGGAAAAACAGTGGTATAGGTCTTAGGACTTGGAAAGTTTCTAAAATGTTGTTAACCTTGATCTTGGGTGTGGATCAAATTTATATAAATTTTTTGAGAGGACTATGTCTCGGCATGAGACTTAACCTCTTGGTTATATCTACTGTTCATTTTAGTTTATGTTTAAAGTATATAATATCTAATTTATATCCTGCTATTGTTACTTTGAAATAAAAAACTATTTTAAAATTAAATTGATAGTTAATTTGGAAAGTGTTTGTAACTATTGTAAATCAGTTGATTAGTTTCAAAATATAATTTAATCAGCTGATTAAATTTATTGAGACCTATTCAATCTTTTGTGAACCTAATTGAACCCTTATAGTTTAACAAATTCACTACAGTTTAACTTGTTTTATAAATTGGGTATTTTAATAGAAATATTTTTAAACAAAAATTTTAATTGGAACTCAATTCACCCCTCTCTTGAGAGTCCACTCCGACCAACAATATCAACGGCAATACATATTACACCACATTCAATAAATAAGTGGCGAACAATGGAAATCTCATGGAATAAAAAGTGAGATATGAAATCCCCTAACCTTGTGTCTGACATGAAATGATAGTTCCTTGTTTATCTTGAATAATAAAATAAAGTTAATTTATACTTTCTTGAGAAAAATTTTCTAATTTATTATTCCTTATATAACACTTATTACCATGTTATAAACATTATGTAATCATTAAATTTAATAACGTTTGTTTTGACGATATTTGATACTTGAGTCGAAAATGAACACCTTATATTTAGAAGTTGTCCATGTGGTCAATAGTCCATTATATATAGAATTAAATTCATTATTTAGATATAATATATAAAATATTTATCCAGTATATATATATATATATTTATAATAATACATATCATTTGGAGGTAAGAAATGAAATGCAATGTTCATGGAGACGATAAGACTACGTACGCATGAATGCTTCTTTTATTTATATTTCATATTTTAATGTAATTAAAATACAATTATACATAGTAATATTATAATTCCATTAAAATATCGTATATAAATTCATTAAAGACATCCTTTATACATCCCACATATGGCATTAATGAGTCATATCAATTTTAGGGGGCGTGTAACGACCAAAAGTTTTTCAATGGAAAATTACCTTCTTATATTTATGTCATAAAGTAAAATGAAAACACAAAATAATGAACTACTAAGTGATAAGTGACCTTTAAACATAAGTATGCCACTCATATCTTTGGAGTTTTGAAAATCTGAAATACACAGTAGTGTTCAAGATAATTTTTGGAGTCTAGTGAAACAAAAATAATTTTTGGTGAATTGTAACATACCCTTAGGAATAGTAACATACCGTTATTAATAGTAATATGACCCTTATGAATAGTAAATCATCCAACATAACAGTAACATTACCTATGAATAATAAAATCAAATTTAGACATCTTAGAAAATGACCATTTGACCTTAGTAAACGTTTTGGTATTTTCTAATTCATAAATAATTAATTATAATTAAATAATTAATTTAAAAGAATTTTTATTTACCTAATATTTATTGAATCAATGTCTTATAATTTTTAGCTAATTTTATAAGGCCCTACGTAATTTTTGAAAGCACTATAAAGTAGTTTTAATCTTAAAAACTGTTTTTTAAGTAAATTAGTATTTTAATTAAATATTAAATTAATATTATGTAGATATTTATTTTAAAAAAATGGACTTCATTATTGGATTCTTCATGTCAAAAAATTGTTGGGGTAAATTTTTGGGATTTTTCTGAGATACTTGAATTTTTGATGAATAGTTGAATCCGATAATTCACAATAAATGCCAAATAATGTATTAATTGAGTCAACGACGATGATATTCTGTTGTATGACCACTTGATTTGGGATTAAATTATAAATTAATATTCTTGGTCGTTCAAGACTCACTATTCCTTGTCTTGTGGGGAAATAATAAACTAATGAATTTTATATTAAGGAAACCCCTCTCCCCTCCACTATAAATACCACCCTTCACTCCCTCATTTCCTCACACCTCTCAAGCTCCAATCCTTCTCTAAACTCTGCCCAAACTACTTCCCTATCAACTCTTCCACGTCCAAGAGATTCTGGTCTCATTAAAAGACCAAACATAGTCTCTTAAGGAGGTTCTCAAAAGAAGGATTTAAGAGGTAATTTCCCTCCCCCTTCTACTTTATTTTCCATTCAAGTTCAAGTTACTTTATTGATCTCTCCCCACCTATATTCATCCAAATTGTTTGTTAAATCCATTATTATACATATAATTTATTTTTATTATTCTAATGGGTTATTATATCACCCCACAACCTTTCCCTCGTCCTTTTATTTTATTGAAGAGGGTGTTGTTCATGAGGTGTTAATTTATCACCTTCAAAAATGACATGCTCTCTTCTTCCATTTCTACATTCATATATGTTCATGAAAAAACATTTATGGTTGAACCAGAGTATGTTATATTTATTATATTCTATTTTATGTTCTTGAAATAACCTATGGCCATATTACTAAGTAAAAAGTTAAAACAAGTTTGTGGTGATCTAAAAACTGCTCAAATTAACCCAAATAATCATCATTTAATTCGTATCTAATGATTCACCCACATGGATCTAATATGATTCATTATAAAATCATTAAACCTCCTGTAATATCACTAATAAAATTTAATATAATTTCGGGATTTTTACCCATGATCTATACAAACTTCAATTTAAGAATACAAGTGGACCACTCAAGAAAACCATAAAACCAAACATCCCCGAACAATGTCTTTAAACTCTATTAGTCACCCAAAGGAACATAATATGATGTAATTAAACTAGAATGATGACTATTAATGCACACATGGTTCTGAATTTCTAATTAATGAATATAATGTCATTATACATTACATTAAAGAGAAGGAGGCATTCGAGTTCAAGGTAAGGGGAAATTCATGAACCCAACATCCATCCTTCAGGTTCTACCTCATTCACTCCATTTTGGATATGGTTAATCCACAAAGATCATTTTTTCATCATTTCCTTTAATTTTTTGGGATATAATTTTTTAACTGGTCTTTATGTCCAACAAATATTTTTCCAAAAGAACTCTTCTTTTAAGAACACCCCTTTTACTTCTCACTCAAGGTGGATGGTTCTTGTAACATGTATGGTATTCCCTCTTTCTTTTGGGAACCCAAATCTTATGAATGTGTTATTATGAGATGAAACTAATTAATTTTCATGGTTTCACTATTTTAATTTATGTTATATGTTCATTGTGCAAAGCATGATAAATGATAATTTTATGATGTGACAGTTGAGCCCGGAATTATATAGTGCAATATGAATGCTTAAATGTGACAGATGCACCCGAAATTATATAGAACTCCAATTCATTGGGTAAAGTTATGAATCTCATGAGTAAATTTGAAATGATGTGTGAACAAGATGATATCTTGGTTCACAAGTATTTCTGGAGTTAACCACTAAGACATGATGTTTCATTTTTATGCATTACCACATTTCAAGTTTGTTATTTATGCTCCTCTCATGTTCATGATCTTTTGCTTATGTTATGATTATACTCACCCCATGATATATAGTTCTTATCTATCCTCTTACTGGGCTTCTAGCTCACCCATTTTGATATATATCCTCAGGTGGGTACTTGTACGAAGGAGAGGACAAGGGCCACTATGAAGCTAGTGAAGAAGAAATTTAATAAATGTTTATGGTTGATGTTGTATTTGTAATGTGTGGTCATAGTTTTCCCAAGACACAAAACCTTTGGATCCCTTATGTGTAATACTATTATGTTTTTTATCTTAGAAATGATGTAATAGTAATGTAAGAAAAGGCCAGGTCGCTATAGTTGGTATCAGAGGAAATGTTTAGTTAATTTGGGAATTAGGATTAGTGAACCCTAGAGAAAACCTCTGGTATGAGATTAAGTACAAATATTCACAAAAGAGTATTTACCGAGGGATTCAATATGTTATGTTTTTGGTATAAATTGTTTAAATGAATAAGTTATTCATGACTTTTTTACTTATGTTTTGTTCTAACTTTTTCTATATTAGAATATGGTGGGAACCAGGAGAAATTAGGCCAACAACTCATGTGAGGGTCAATGCAACGATATCCCCAATGATTTGGGAGGTGGAGTTAAAATATTCATGGAGATTATTAACCAATTATCTCAGGTTATGAATAATAACCATAATAATGGGGAACATCCTCCTTCACCAAAGAGGGAGAAATTAGCTGTTGAATGTTTTATGCGGCAACGACCACCGATGATGAGTGGATCTTCTGATCCACTAGTTGCGGAACAGTGGGTCAAATCCATGGAGAAGATCATTTCTATTCTTCACTATTCTAGGACGGAGAAGGTGACTCTATCCATTTATTGTCTCGATGGAGAAGATGATCAATGGTGGGATTTGATTAAGAACACCAAGCCAAGGGAGGAAATTGAAGAAATAGAATCGGAAGACTTTACGATAATGTTTCTTAATAAGTATTTCCCACGAACAATTCACATGAAGATGGATAGAGAATTCATAGAGATTATGAAAAAAGAAGTAGAATATGTCATAACCTATGAATAAAATTTCTCAAGGCTTGCAAGGTACGCTTAGGGTTTTATTATCAACAATTATATAAAAATTGATAGATTCTTCAGTGGATTAAAACCACACCTTCGAAGGGCTCTTGCAATTCGAGACTTTGGGAGTTATGAAGAAGTTGTTTGGTGTGATCTCAAAGTGAAGATGGAGTTCGGAGAATGGTCCCATGGATATAGTGATAAGAACAGAATGATGGAGTTTCAAGCTGGTGGATCTATTGAAAAAGGTGGGAAGAAAAATCAACGACCCACATGCCAAAAATGTTGGAAGTTGCCCCATGGGAACTACCTCAAAGGGACGGGGAAATGATAAAAATGTGGGAAAGAAGGACACCATGATCAAGAGTGTCGAAAATACATGAAAAGAAAGTAAAATGTAGCCAATGAATGGAGAGAACCACCCATGGTTCAATGCTACAACTGTAAGGATCTAGGGAACTATGAAAACCAGTGCACTAAACCTCGAGTTCTCGAGGGTAATCAGTATCAGTAGTCACCAAATCCAATGGAACAAGGGAAGGTTTATTCCATAACTACTGCGGAGGTGGAGCATGATAATTAAGTTTTACAAGGTACACTTCTTATTCACTCAAGAATGGAAAAAGTCTTATTTTATTCTAGTTCTACGCATTCCTTTAAATATTTCATGATTGATAGAACTATAGAATCGAATATTGGAAAGATTGGAGTAGAGATATCTGTAAAAACACAAGTTGGTGCAATCATTGCAACCCAAGTGTTTGACTCTTATCCTATTGGCATATGTGGGAAGATTCTTCCAGTAAATCTTGTAATACTTCCCTTGGTGGAATTCGATGCTATATTGGGAATGGACTGACCCTCAATATATAAAGAACATAACAACTCTCGGGAAAAGGAAATATCTTTTCATATTTTGAACCATCCCATGCTTCTCTACAAATGCAAGGATGATTAGGAATCTTCTTTGAAAAATCCTTTAGTGGTTTGGGTGTTTATTCCTTACGATGAAGCATACTTCGCCCAAATGGTTGATTCGAAGGAAAGTTCCAACCTTGAGGAAATTCCCATCGTGAGGGAATACGGTGATGTATTTCTCGAAGAGTTACCCGGAATTCCCCTGGATCGTGAGGTAGAGTTCTCAATTCATACCTATAACTACTCCTATCTCGAAATTCCCCAATAGTATGGCTCTTATCGAACTGGAGGTGTTAGAGAAGCAGCTGCCAGAGAATCTGAAAAAATGGTTCATATGCCCTAGTGCATCGCCTTGGGGGGCCCCAATGCTCTTTGTGAAGAAGAAGGATGGAACAATGCGGTTGTGTATCGATTATTGAGAACTCAAAAATATCACCATAAAGAACAAGTATCCTCTCCCAAGGATTGATGACTTTTTCGTCCAATTAAGAGGAGCTCAATACTTCTAAAAGGTGTAAATTCAATCTGGATATCATCATGTAATGGTGAAGAAGGAATATATTCAGAAGACTGCCTTGGGTACATGGTATGAGCTCTATGAGTATTTGGTGATGCCCTTTGGACTTACTAATTCCCCTGCAATCTTCATGGCTTTGATGAATAGTTTCTTTAGACATTACCTCGACAAATTTTTGGTAATGTTTATCAATGATATTGTCATCTACTCCATGAGAAAGGAGGAACATGAAGAACATCTAAGACTTGTGTTGGTGACATTGAGAAAGGATAATTTGCACGCTAAGTTCATCAAGTGTGACTTTTGGATGAATCAAGTCACGTTCTTGGGACATGTGATCACAAGTGAGGGAATTTCTATGGATCGTTCAAAGACTAAGGCGATTGAGGAATGGCCCAGGCCCTCTAGTGTCACAGAAATCTGTAGTTTTCTTGGATTAGCTGGGTACTACTGACGTTTTGTGGGAAACTTGTCACGAGTATCAAGCCCGCTAACTAAGTTAACAAAGAAAAGGGGCAAAGTATGTCTGGACGGAATAATGTGATGAAAGCTTCAAAGAGCTTAAGATAAGGCTGATCACTGCACCTGTACTTACACTACTGAAAAGTGGAGAATGTTTTGTGACATATAGTGATGCTTCAAAGAAAGGCTTGGGTTGTGTACTCATGCAAAATAATAATCTGATAGCCTACACCTCACGAGAGTTGATGATCCATGAGCAGAACTACCCGACGCATGATCTAGAGCTGGCGGCCGTGATTTTTTCCTGGGAAATCTGGCGGCACTACCTTTATGGTGAGAAGTGTGACATATACACCGACCACAAGAGCCTAAAGTATATATTCACACAAAAGGACCTCAACATGTGTCAAAGGAGATCATTAGAGCTAATCAAGGATTATGATTGCTCTATTCACTGTCATCCTGAATAGGAGAACAAGGTAGCTGATGATCGAAGCATAAAAGAACATGATACTCTTTCCATGATGCGGATTGAGAAAGACCCTCTCTTATTGGATATACAAAGAATGGATTTGTAAATCATATGGGAAGGGTATACATCCTACCTTGCCCAAATTACTGTACAACCATCCATCCAATAGAAGATAAAGGAAGCAAAAAAGGGATGGTGTGGAGATATAAAAGAGGGTGACTGCAGTAAAGGAAGGGAAGCTGCAAGAGTTTCATATCAACGATTATGGTGTGATTCAGTTTGGAACGCGGGTTTGTGTGCCTTAATCACCCGGGATAAAGAAGGAGCCATTGGATAATTAACATAGCTCAAGTTTTTCTATCCATAATGGGAGTACCAAGATGTGCCATGATCTCCGGGAACACCTATGGTGGGATAACATGAATAATAAGATTGTGGAATATATATCAAGGTGCTTGGTATGTCAGCAAGTTAAATCTGAGTGATAAAAGTCCAAATGAATGATGCAACCATTTCCTATACCCATGTGGAAATGGGAAAATGTTAATATTGACATTGTCACGGGTCTCCCGACGATGTCAAAGGTAAATAATGCAATATGGGTTGTGGTTGACTGACTCACCAAGACTGCCCATTTTATCTCTATTCGGGAATACCTATCGCTTGAACAACATGCAAGGATATATGTGTAGGAAGTAGTGAGACTGCATGGGGTTCCACTCTCAATTGACTCAGACCGTGATCCATGGTTCACATATATGTTTTGGAGGATCCTTCAGCATGCTTTTAGTACTGAATTACATTTCAACACGACCTATCTCCCCCAAACCGATGGCCAGTCAGAAAGGACTATTCAGATGCTTGAAGATATTCTAAGATCCTGCTCTCTTGAATTCAAATGTTGTCGGGATCAGCATATCCCATTGGTTGACATCTTATACAACAATTACTTCCACTCGAGTATTCAGATGGCTCCATATGAAGCCCTGTATAGAAAGTAATATAGAACTCCAACCTATTGGGGTGATGTTGGGGAAAGAAATCTACTTGGACCCGATCTTGTTCAAGAGATGACAGAAAAGGTTCAAGTCATCCAAAAACACATCAAAGCTGCTCAAAGTCGGCAAAAGAGTAATGTTGACAACCGTCTAAGGGACTTGGTGTTCGACGTTGGTGATAAAGTCTGCCTTTGAATATCTCCATGGAAGAGAGTCATGCGATTCAAGAAGAAAGGGAATCTATGCCCAAGGTACATTGTCCCCTTTGAGATCCTTGACCGCATAGGAGCCATGTCATATCATCTTTAACATCCACCGAATATGGCTCAAGTTCATGATGTGTTCCATGTATCACTACTGAGGAAGTACATACCAGACCCCTCACATGTACTGAACTCAGAGGTGGTGCAGTTGGAAGATGATCTCTTCAATGAGAAGTAGCCAGTAACGTTTCTGGACCGATGTGATAAGGTTCTACACAATAAGACAACTCATCTTCTCAATGTGTTGTGGAGGAACAATAAGTTTGTGGAAGCAACTTGGGAACCAGAAGAGGCAATGAAGGAGATGCACCCTCACCTTTTTGTGTAAAGTGAAATTTCGGGGGCTAAATTTCTTAAGGGGAAAGAATATAACGACCCAAAGTTTTTCAATGGAAAATTCCCTTCTTATATTTATGTCAAAAAATAACATGAAAACCCAAAATAATGAACTACTAAGTGATAAGTGACCTTTAAACATAAGTATGTCACTCGTATGATTGGAATTTTGAATATCTGACATACACAGTAGTGTTCAAGAGGATTTTTTGAGTCTAATTAAACAAAAATAATTTTTGGTGAATAGTAACATACCCTTAGGAATAGTATCATACCCTTATGAATAGTAATATGACCCTCATGAATAGTAAATCATCCAACATAAGAGTAACATTACATATGAATAATAAAGAAAATTTAGACATCTTAGAAGGTGACAGTTTGACCTTAGTAAACGTTTTGGTATTTTGTAAGTCATAAATAAATAATTATAATTAATTAATTAATTTAAAAGAATATTTATTTCCCTAAAATGTATTGAATCAATTTCTTATAGTTCATAGATAATTTTATAAGGCCCTACATAATTTTTGAAAGCACTATAAAGTAGTTTTAATCATAAAAACTATTTTTTAAGTAAATAATGATTTTAAATAAATATTAAATTAATAATATTTAGAAGATTAATTTGGAAATATGGACTTCATTTTTGGATTCTACATGTCAAAAATTGGTTGGCGTAAATTTTTGGGATTTTTCTGAGATAATTCAATTTTTGATGAATAGTTGAATCTGATAATTCACAATAAATGCAAAATAATGTATTAATTGAGTCATCGATGATGATCTGCTATTGTAAGACCACTTTGTTCGGGGTTAAATTAAAATATTACTATTCTTGCTCATTCAAGCCTCAATATTCCTTGTCTTTTGGGGAAATAACAAACTAATGAATTTTATATTAAGGAAACCCCTCTCCCCTCCACTATAAATACCACCCATCACTCCCTCAATTCCTCACACCTCTCATGATCCATACCTTCTCTAAACTCTTCCCAAACCTCTTCCAAATCACCTCTACCACGTCCAAGAGCTGCTGGTCTCATCAAAAGACCAAGCTTAGGCCCTTACGGAGGTTCTCAAGAGAATGATTTAAGAGGTAATTTCCCTCCCTCTTCTCCTTTATTTTCCTTTCAAGTTCAAGTTCCTTTCTTGATCTCTCCCCACCAATATTCATCCAAATTGTTTTTTAACTCTAGTATTATACATATAATGTAATTTCATGATTCTAATGGCTAATTATATCACCCCACACCCTTTCCCTCTTCCTTTTATTTTATTAAAGAGAGCATTGTTCATGAGGTGTTAATTTATCACCTTCAAAAAACGACATGCTCTCTTCTTCCATTTCTTCATTACGAACTAGTCATGAAACCATTTTTATGGTTTAAATAGAATACTTTATATGTATTATGTTCTATTTTATGATCTAGAAATAACCTATGGCCATATTACTAAGTAAAAAAGTTAAAACAAGGTCATTGTGATCTAATTACCGCTCAAATTAACCGAAATAATCAACATTTAATTCTTATCTAATGATTCACCCACATGGATCTACTATGATTCATTATAAAATAATTAAAACTCCTTTAATATCTCTAATAACATTTAATATCATTTCAGGATGCTTACCCATGATCTACCCAAACTTCAATTTAAGAATACAAGTGGACCACTCAAGAAAACCATAAAACCGAACATCCCCGAACAATGTCTTTAAACTCTATAAGTCATCCAAAGGAACATAATATTACGTAATGAAACCATAATGAACCCTATTAATGTAAACATGGTTCTAGATTTTTAATTAATAAATATAATGTCATTATACAAGGCATTAAAGAGAAGTAGGCATTCGAGTACATGGTAAGGGGAAATTCTTGAACCCAACTTTCATCCTTCGGATTCTACCTCTTTCACTCCATTTTTGATATGGTTACTCCTAAAAGATCATTTTTTTCATAATTGACTTTAATTTTGTGGTATATATATTTTTTAACCTTGTTTTTAAGTCCAACAAAATGTTTTCCAAAAGAACTCTTATTTTAAGAACACCCCTTTTACTTCTCACTCAAGGTGGACAGTTCTTGTAACATGTATGGTATTCCCTGTTTATTTTGGGAACCCAAAGCTTATGAATGTGTTATTATGAGATGAAACCCATTCCCTTTAATTGTTTAACTATGTTAATTTATATTATATGTTTATTGTGGAAAGAATGATAAATCATAATGTTATGATGTGACGGGTGCGCCCTGAATTATATAGCGCAATATGAATGTTTAAATGTGACGGGTGCGCCCAGAATTATACAGAACTCCAATGCATTTGGTAAAGTGATGAATATCATGAGTAAATTTGAAATTATGTGTGATCAAGATGCTATCTTGGTTCACAAGTATTTGCGGTAGTTAACCACTTAGACATGATGTTTCATTTTTATGCATTGCCAAATTTCAAGTCTGTTATTTATGCTCCTCTCATGTTCATGATCTTTTGCCTATGTTATGATTATGCTCACCCCATGATATATTGTTCTTATATATATTGTTACTGGAATTCTATCTCACCCCTTTTTATGTATATCCTCAGGTGGCTACATGTACTTTGGAAAGGACAAGTGCCACTATGAAGCTAGTGAAGAAGAAATTAAATAAATGTTTATGGTTGATGTTGTATTTGTTTTGTGTGGTCCTAGTTTTACCAAGACACTAAACATTTGGATACTCTATTTGTAATACTATTATGTTGTTTATCTTATAAATTATGTAATTGTAATGTAAGAAAAGGCCAGGTCGCTATAGGGCGTTAGTTTGCACTTCCTCAAATAAAATTATCGTGTTTACCCATAATGGAAACCATAAAGGTATGGTATAAATTTAAAATAAATAATCATAAAAACATAAACATAATATATATCATATACAAATATAGTTCCATCATAATGGCCACCATAAGAGGCGGAAGGAGATAATTGAATAATCCTCGTTTCGTGAAGCGTTATTTTTCCATCTATAGAAACATTTTATTTTTCACCAATTAGATTGATGTGTGTGTAAGTGTAGTTCGAATCCTTGTCAAAAAAACATACTAGCATATTGAGGATACAAGTTTTGTTATAAAATAAAATAATAAAAAGATTTTAGGGTTTGGGGAAGTAAAATAATTTAAAAGAAGTTATGAGAAATCGTTGCCTTTAATTTGGGTAACTTCCTTTGGTTTGTCCCAAAAGGACTTCTTGAAGTGCCTTCTGCATAAGTTGAGGCTTCTATGTGGAAGAGTGGGATGTAGGTAGATTAATTGGGTAGATTTTGGACGAACCAAATGGCTTGAGATGTGTGAGTAATTGGTTAGAAGTGAGGTCTTTATATAAGGGGGAGGAGGTGCTCTTTAGGAAAGTGTGATAATATTATTTTATTATATAATGATATTCAAATTCTAAAGGTCTAAAAATCATTAGAGTCAAAGATAAGATGAATAATGGTCGAAATATAATCATCCAATAATAATTATACATTTTTTGGATGTTATTTTAACATTTATAATCTTATTTATTTAAATGATTTATTAATGGGGTAAATACTGCATCATTATCGTGTCATAAATAATTTATTTTATTTCATTTCAAAAATTTATAAAAAATTACCATGACTTAGGGAATATTTTTATATTTTGATTTAATATTTATAGTCAAATGTATTACTTATATAACACCATTTAATAATTAATTTACTAAAAGATTTTTCTTTAAGTCACTTTTTCCTTTATTTAAAATTAATTAATCTAAAGTGTCATTATCATTAATAAGAGGCTCTATGGGGTCCTAAAATCAACCCAAGGATACCCATAGTCGTCCATTACTCATCCAATAAAGTTATGGAAAGTTTTAATGTAATTTTTAATTATTATAATACTATTTTAATATTTAATTACCCTGTTTACCTTTAATCGTGGTTAAAAAACTAAAAAATTATTATTCACAAAAAATTATTTTCATCTTATTGAACCAAATTTTACATACTACTAAAAACCATGTATGTATAATTTTTGAAATTCAATTTAAAATGGTGTTAAAATTTTATTTAAATGAAAACGTCTGTTTTTTAACTACTACAAAATGGCTTCATTATTCATAGAGAATTGACGTTTTTCCGAAAAATACCAAAAAATCAACCTATCCTATATTTTTTATTCCTAATTAAAAAATGATTTCTATTTAACCAAATTAAAAACTTAGAATTTATATTTTTTATTTTAAAATTAATTCCCGTTATCAAAACAAATAGGATGTTTTTATGAAACAATGACCATCAAAATATTGATTCTTGTTTATTTCCAATTTGAAAGTTAAATTAATTTCAATGACCAACATTGGATTAAATGGTAAAAATATATTATAATTAAAATTTAAAAACAATTAGAATGATAATATAACCATAAATATAAATTAGATTAGAAGGAATTTTTGAATAATATACAATATTTTTCACTATTCATTAAAAATGAACTTTATCGAAAAAATTCAAAAAATTTACGCAAAGTAAATTATGATGACCTCATTCTAAAATTGAATTATATTTTGTCAAATAAATTATATTAATGATTGAAAACAATATTTAAATAGTTTTCACCATTAAAAGGTGGTAAATCAACCTTTTAATGTAATTTTTGCTTAAAATTTGATTTATTCACATTTTAAGCCTCTAACATTTATTGGATAAATGTAAATACATTCAACAAACATATATAATCATATTTTAGTTAGTTTTTTTCATTACCGCAAATAGAATGGCTAGTAGTTAACTACCATTTAAAATAATAATATTATATTATTAGTGTGCAACGTAAGATTTCCAAGAAACCCGTTGTTGCATATAGGGTATGCTATTGAACATAGATACCCCTTTAAAGTAAAATTAATATTTAATTCAAAAATATTAATAAATAATAAAATTTAAAATTATTTATTTTCTTGGGATGTTAAACATTGGTAAAACAAAGATGTATAAGTATTTTATGGAATATTTTAGTGGGATAAAATGAAGAAGGAAATTGGTGATTAGGTGAGTTGTTTTTTTAAATTTTCAAAAAGTGAAATCTGCAATACATTATCCTATAGGTTTTAGGGTAGAACATAATATTTTTATGTGGAAATGGGATGACATTACAATATTCTTTTTTAAAAGACTACCAGAGACTCCTAGAAAGAATGTTTTAATATGAGTTATTATTCATCACCTTCCCAAATTTGAACATTTACATTATATAAAATAATATTTACCTATTCAGTACCCCAAAGGATCTAATTAATGAAGCTGTAAGTCTTCATGGTTCTACAAATTCAATTTTGTATAATCACGATCACTATTTGATATCAATGGTTTATTAGAGTATTTAGAGGGCTCTTGAAACAAAGCTTTATTTAAGAACATCCTACCATTTTCAAAATGATAGATAGACTAAAAAGATATTTCAAATAATTGAATACATTTTGAGTTCATGATAAATTGTATTTCAAGGTATGTAGGACCATTTTTACCTTTGGTAGAGTTTTCCTATAACAATAGTTTACATTTAAGTTATTAAATGGCCTCATGTGAAGCATTATATAAGAAGAGTTGTTGTACACCATCATTTTGGGATGAAGTTATTGAAATTAAACATGATTGATCAAAAATTTCTAAAGAGACAATAGTTAATTTAATAGGTAATTCAGGATCACATTAAACAACATTAAATTAAGCAATAGAGTTAGGTCGATAATCAGATGAAATATTTGGAATTCATAGTGAGAGATCATGTTATCTTGTAAATATCATCAAGGACAGGGCATTATAAACTTCAATAAGAGAAACTGTGCCCCAGGTAAATTTGAACCTTATAAATTCATGAATGAATTGTATTTTTTTCTTATCATTTTTTAATCTCTCCAAATCCCTCAAAAGTATATGATGTGTTCCATATTTCATTGTTATGAAATTTCATCCAAAACCCAATGCATATTCTCACCTAAAATAAAATAGAATTTGAACTTGATATATCTTACTGTGAAGAACCCATCTATAATTTTCATATTATAGATCAAGTATTGTTGAATTCGACAACTAGTTGGGTGGGGGTACTTTAGAGAAATCTGAAATTCGAGAAAGAAACATGGGAACCAAATAATATTATATAGAGATACTATAATAATATATTTATAAGGTAATTAAATGAAATTTATAGTATTAAATATTTATTAAAGTAGATAATGTAACACCCCAAGAAATTCTAATATATTTCATTGAGTATAAATTAAATCAAATCAATAGTTTATGATGTACACAACACCGGGTTTAAACAAAACACAATTCTATACTAAAACATTATTTAAAAATGACTGTTACTGAATAACCATTAAATTATAATTTTTACATATAAAAAAATTATAAAGATATGTATTTTAAATAGGTTCATTTTCTTCTATTTATTCAAAATAAAATAAGAATCAATTTATAATAAAGAGGGAATTTTCTCTGAAAATACCATTTTTTCTAAAAGACATTTTAATTTCCCGTCACACATGTAATATAAAATTAATTATTTCACAATATCATAAAATTTATTCCATAAAATGAAATCATGTTTTCAAATTTTCATATCACAATTACCTTAGATTTAATTTTATGTACTTTTTTGAAATGTTTTATTTTTTGATGAAGAGGGAAAATATTGAATTTTGCTTGAAAGCATCCATTTCATTTAAATTATTTATAAAGTTAACAAATATTTTCCTTTTTTTCTAAAGAAAATTTAGTTAAATTATATATATATATATATATATTAATCCAAATTATTCTATTTTAGTCATTTTTATATTGATTTTTTATATAAATATTTTGAACAATTTTGAGTGGTTTCATTTTAAATCATTGTCATTTACGAAGCATTTGTAAGATTATTTTTAATTAAAAATTTTATGTATATGTGAATGGAAATATGAAAAATGTACTAAATATTATGAATTATAATAAATTATGTTGAATAACAAGTTAAAATTATTTATTTTTCTACAATTAATTGTAAAAAAAATTGTGGTTTAAGTAAAAATAGGTTTATACGGATGTTAAACTATAAATATAATAGTTTATATGTCATAAAAATGACTAATATATATTATATAGACATATATAGTCAATATAATTCATATGGATAAAAAATATTCCATTTTGGAGACATATTACATGTGAAAAAAATTGGTACACCTTTTTATTTCCAAATATTACAAGTGTGCCATTCACCTCACTTATAAAATGACACCACTCTCCTCCATTATTCAGATAATAAATACAATTTTATTCAAAAATAACTTCACAAAAAACATAAATAATCTATACAGTCATCATAGTAACTTTATATTGGGAATAAAGGAAATTTAAGCAGGATTTCAGTGAAAACATAAGGTTGATTCTTGAAGAATAGATAATGTTCATTAATGAGTATTTTTATTTTATTTATTCCTACACAACCAAAAATTCTCAATGAAAAATTATTACATAGTAATATTGGTATATTACATATATTTATATGTTTTTATTCTAATTTTATGATCTTAAACCATTCTCACATCCATTAAATGTTTTACGAAATCATTATTCCTATGTTTGGCGTACTACCACCTCATGAACTTATGTCAATCTCTTTTTCATTTCCATATCTCATGGATGTGTATTATGATGTATATAAATTATATAAATTATATTTCTAAAATTACTATACCTAATTATTAATTATTTAATATATTAGTTCCTTACTTTTCAATCCATAGGAGATACGATAATAACGCTCGTGTGTACGACGAACTACTGCCTCATGAAGCGATGTGATTCATTTTTCAAAAATAATTTATATTGAAGTTAATAGATGAAATTTAATTAATATATTTGATATAATTATGATATTCATGACATATTTGTCATTATTTGAAGATAAAATATCATTTTATTTTATTCCATTTCAGTCACATAATGATCACAACAACATTTGTATATGTCTGGACTACCGTCTTCACGAACTTATGTGATACCCTTTTCATTACCAAACCAAATGGATTGTATATATAAGTATATTAAAAGAAATTATTTTATACTTATTATATTATTATGATTATGTACACATAAAATATTACATACCTCTTTCCCATAATAATTATTGAAAAATGGAAACATTACCCATGCGTACGTATAACCAATCGTCATCATCATTGTAATGTACATAATTTATCAAAACCATATTTCTTGTTTGGTATTAAATGTATAAATTATTTATTAAAATGGTAATTATGTAATTATTATTATTATATTGTTTATGGAGCTGTATAATATTCACAAGAATAAGAAATTTCAAAAGAAACATGAATGAGAAAACAAGGTAATTAACACATGATAAAAATGAAAATAATGATTGATTATTAATTAATAGGTGATAATATAGGATAAATGGATTATATATGATATTATAAATATTAATAGTGTTATTTTATGAGTTCATTAAAATTTCAAAACCACTATATGAGTTGTTATATCACATTCAACCAAAACGAATCCTAATGTAAGGGACTCCATCTCAATTTCAGTTCATTGAGAGATATTATAATGTTATAAATATAAATTATTTATATGGTGTATGTATTACCCCCTTTAAAATTTAACATAATGACTCATTAATACCAAATTCTATTATATTTTTCAGTTTGAATTATTTCATCCATGGGTATTTGATATGAAATATATGAAGAGGTAAAATATATTTTATAATATCTCTTTCTTTTGTGATCATTAAATTTCACTTGAAATAATCCTTTTATTGTGATAATTTTTCACTATAAATTTAATTTATATTAAATATAAATATTCATGTAAAATATATATAATTATTTCCTAAAACATATATCATCTTTAAATAATCTGTTTAGTTTGAAACTTATCTGAATAAATTTTGAAATATTAATAAATATGAATCCTTTAATCAATATGGATATTGGATGATAAGGAATATTATTATTAAATTAAATAAATTATTTCATATAATGGAAGTTATTTATATGGGAAGTGATGGGTGGTGCCTATAATTATACATCCTCTCAACACATCAGTAGGTCTTATTATACAAATCATGTGGCCAATTTTAATGGGTTTCTAATATATTTTTAAATCAACAAATGAATGGCCTTGATGGAAGACATATCATGATTCCTGATATAATTATTTTGTATATTTAAAAATTTACTTCATTAAGTATTTTATTATTATTATTATCCATGATATTTTCATAATGATGTTATCAATGGATGCATCAGATTCATAGTTTTTTGATGAAATGAAAAATTTTCTTAGTAATTTACCTTACCATATTAATTATTCTTTATCTAATTATGATATCCATGTTATTGATTAAATTTAATATATATTAAGTTATTTAACATTATATGTTTATTATTATAATTCATTCAAGATAGATTCCATCGTACATAACCCTTAATATTAATTTGAGATCACCTTAATTTTGTTTTCTTTTCTGTGGATATAAGAAGATTTCATGGAATGAGTTTTCAAGGATGTAGTTCTTTTATTAGTGATGTATTATATATAGCTTTCTATTTTGAATGTAAATTGAGAATCATGTATGTATTTTTTTTCCATAACTGAGAAATTAATCGTTAATTTAAGAATTTAGTATTTGTATTTATACTAATGAAAAAAATAAAAGACTAGCTCTAGTTTACTGGAATTATGGTCGTTTCAAATAATAATTTATCAACTCTATAATAGTACTAAATCATGAGTCAAATATTTTTAATATCAATAATATAATAATTAAATACACAATAGTGATATGATTTAAGAAATGGTTATAATAAATATGGACATCTACCCTATATAAATTTTCATGGGTTTTACCTTAAAGAGAAGAAAATAGAATTTAGTTAGAATCCTTCAAGTGGTGGATAGTGAGTTAATAAATGAAGTAACATAAATTAATATTTGAAAAGTGGAAATAATTTTCTATTAAAAAAATATATAGTGAAGAGTTAACATTAATTTCGAAAAAAATTAAATTTTTTGAACAATGAATAGTAGATGTGAAATAGCCTGTGAATAAGGGAAAAAGATGTTCAAAATGAGAAGAATTTTTTTAAACTAATGTGGAATAAGTTAGGGAATTTCATTTAATAAATAAAAGAGTATAAAGGGTGAGTCAAAATGTTCCTTTATTATTTTTATTACATTTCTTGTTTCAAATGAAGATCCAACATTTGTGTAGAATAAAATTTTGATATTTCAAGGACATGAAAACAATGTGGAGTCAATTGTTTTTCTAGAGTCTAAAAAATAAATGTTTACATAGAAATATTTCAAGTATGAAATTAATGATAACTATCGAAAAAAATAAAATAAATTCAATAAATAATGGTAACTTAAGGAATAGGATAAAGATAAATGTGGAAATATTAAAGGGGGGATATATCTTTGATGTGGATTAAATAGAAAATAAATTATATAATTTTATTATATATGTTGAAATAATATGAATTCAAGAAAAAACTGATGATCCATATAGTCTTCCACTAACAATGTTCCATTTTTATTTGGGACATATAATAGTTGAATAAATTAGATGTTTTTTTGATGACCTGAAATCAAGCGCTTCTTGGGAGAAAACCTATGAAAAAGATTTTTATTCATTAATTCAGTTTATTTTTAAATAAAATAAAAAATTAAAAGTATTATTTTTTATGGGAAATAAGTATAATTAAGGGTATAATAATATACAAAGAAAATACACACACTATAAATAAATGATACACACTCGAAGGGAATCATTCTACGAACTCATTACATTTATCTCTGATATGTTTTAATTAATTGTTTAAATAATTTAATGCATCACCTAATTGTGAATACATTGATCACATGATTTAATGGATGTTTATGGGATTAAGTTGTAGTATATCATGACTAAAAGAAAAAAAATGAAAAAATATCCAAAAATATCCAGGAAACAAATTCACAATGAAAAAATTGAATATCTTGTTTTTAGAACTGATTCAGTGAGGATTATTATTATAGGACATGGGTGGATAAAAATTTATTAATCATACACTATATTTAAGAAATTAATTATTATTTATTTAGTTTTTATAACATGAATAATCCTTTAATTGTCCACCCTAAAAAACAATCAGATAAATCTTCTTAATTGGAGTAGTGTGAGTATCTAGGAACATAACTAAATTCTCATAAAAGACCATTGAGTAAGTTTTTGTGCATGTGGTTGTGTGAAGAATTACAATTTATCAATATAAGTATGTAAATATATGATTCATGTACCTATCCAAGATTCTTTTCCCAGAATATTTCCCATAATATCTAGGTATTGTTACCGCATTGGATTTCTAAGATCAAGATTAGTCCCACTTAGATATTTAATTAGTATATTTCAAACCTCATGGCTATAAAAAGTTTATAAAACATGACTATAATTTAATAGGGATGAAGAGGATGGAAAATGGTGAACACTTATTAACTAAAGTGAAATAAAATTTTATATTTGATTCAATGTTGTGACACATTAATTTTGTGGAATTTTTAAGTGGGGTAATGATCTTGAGTGAGGTGACTTGAAATTTTTCATTTGATGATAGAATTAGGATACAAATAATTAATTATCTATTAAAATTCAATGAATGTGGCTTGAACATGATAAGAGATGAAATACATGATGGAAAGAAATTCTTTATTATGGGGTAATGTGAAGTTCATAATTTTTTCATTGTTTTTATATGGTAATTTGAATATAATTTAGTGAGTTTAAATGAATTTACAAGTATATATTCATGAATTTTTTTTGTTTTATATATTTAGAAAAATAATTATTTTTATAAAAAATTATAATTTAAAATCACTGATATATGGTCATTATTGGAGATCTGATTTTAAGTGATGATATATGAGGCATTAACATGTCATTATTTTGTTATTAAAAACATAAAAGATGAGAGTATGTTGATATGTTTGAAATTAATGTGATAAAAAATGAACACAAAATTCACACAGATTTTTTATAATCTAAATAACCCATATAGTGATAAGTGTTTTTATAAAGTCCCTCACCCATACCAATATTCAAAGAAGGATATTTGAAATACATGAATAGTTCTATCTTAATATAATGATGAAAACCCACGGAACAACCAGAAATCTGATATAATACCCTGCTAATCCAAACATCATCTTATTTTCCTAATGGTCACAAACATCACTAGATTTTGAGGTCTCCCTTCTGATATATCTGAAATTTGGTCACACTTCTACTATTTTACCCAAAAAACACACAAGTGACAGCATTTAAATGATCATTAAATACACCATGTCATTAATGAATATTGAGGTATTGTCATTCCATTTTCACTACATGAATCCAATTTTGTATTTTGATATGATGTCTATCTGATCTGGATGTTAGGATTTTTATTTCTATCCAGGTACTTTGGCCATGTGAACATGCAACTGGAATATAAACCCCCACACTAAACACTCGATTCCTATAAATACTTTTAATTGTATTGAAACTATTCTTATTCCCAATGGATCCAAACCCATATCTAATGGACACATAGGGTCCAACATTTTATTAACCAAAAAAATTATTTTGAAACCATTGAATCTATCAAAAAATTGTTTTTCTAGTCAATAGGACTAACCAATAAACCTATGAGAAATTGATCCATGTATACCATGTGAAGAAATTATTCACATCAATACATGACACTGATCACATCATTGGATACCCTTGTTATACATGAACTGAATGAGAATCTTCATAAAAAAATATTTTCCCCTCTCAGGGAAGTTGTTTTATAACATTCCATTTTATGGGTGATTATAATGAGAGATATGAGATCCCACTAACATGAATCAACCTGAATTGGAATCAACACGTATTTTATTGAGTTTTATAAAGTGTAACACATGAAAATGATCAGGAAGATATATAATTCACATGTTATTCATCTAATTAAAAGAGGACTCAAGTATAAAGATAGAGGGAGTCCTAATTTAACTTGGGGAAGATCCATCCTACTCCCTTTTTCTATATTCTAAACTTTTTAATATTATAAATTCACTTGTAACATTTTCTCATTGAATTTCACATATTAATTATCTCCCATAATATCCATTTTATTTATCCACTCAAGTATCTCATTCTATTTTCATCCCATTATAGAACCTACCATTTAATACTAAACTATGTCATCCATGATTATTGTTGGAATGAAGCAACATAAAAAGGAGTAGGTTAATCCAAGATACATACGTGGGGAATACTCCCTTTCTCACTATGTGTTTCATTTTTTTGTATTATAGGCTTGTCACTGTGGGAGAAATGATGGGTTTGTTATTTAATATTTTTCTATATGACTTGAAAAACAACGATTTTTATTTATTCCGGCATTGACATTTGATGATTTACATTTTTAACCAATGTTTTATTAGTGTAAGGGTGTGGATGGTGTAGCAAGTGTAAAAAATAAGACCTAATAAAAAAGCATGATAATTAAATACTAGGGAATAAAAAATATTTCGATGTATTGGAATTATAATCACCAAAAATTATATTTAATCATTACTCTTGAAGGACAAAATTTTCCTTATGAGGGATCTGGACATTATGAGTAAGTCATCAGATATCATCAGAGTAGAGTTTAAGGGACATATGATATTTCTTATCACATTACTCTTTTCAAATAAATTTAAATGAATTACAAGTTCAAATACTAATCTAAAACATCCGACATACAAATATAAATACAAACATCTTGTTTGTTGATCGTTTCTTCCACTGACATGACCTCATTACATACACCTCACACTTTTAACTCTTTATACATAAATTAGTTAGTGGATTGATGAACCACCTTTCTCTATGGATACTTCTCAATTACATACATAAATGTGCACTCAGATTTAGTGAACATATTAATATCATAATAGATATATAAATCCATGAATGATAGGCATGGATAAATTCCCATTACCTACTTTTAAAAAATATATATTTCCCAAATTTAATTTTATTTATAAATAAAATTATAAAATAACTGAAAAATTATTCTATATTCACTCTTCCTTGTGAAAAAAGTTCTTCTTGACACTATAAATATATTCGTGTAATTTTTCAAATATAGCTAGATACACTTAGAGAATTTAATATATCTAAATTTACACTAGAACATCATTGATTTTGTTCCCATATATGTAAGAGTATAATGACCAAAAATGTGATCCTATGTGTTTAGAAAATCTAAATTTGAACTCATGCTTACATAATGGTCAATATATATGAAATAAAAAAACATTTTCATGAACTCATAGATTAATAATATCCATGGGAAAATTATTAAATCATTTATAAGAAGACTTTCACATCCTAAAAGTATCTATTTATATCATATTAGAAGGCTTTACATATTCTAATAACATAGGTAATCATCATATATTCCATATTATCTTAGAATACATACACCAAAATATATCCCAAACATACAAAAATCTTATCTATTATAGATCGTCAATGAATATCCTATATATCATGAAACTACATGTATAAATATTATGATGAAATAAAAAAATCCCATAATAGTGGGTCATATAGTTAAAATATTATTGAATTTATATGATTACTGATATTTAATACCACAATCGGTGGAAGAAAAATCATTTTCATGGGTGAACAAGACAAAGAAATTCCAAACATCACTAATAGTCTATATAAGATCACAAAATATAGAATGAATTTTTTTTAAAATGAATAATCAAATCTATCGTCATCATATAACCATAGATGGATACTTTATGTGATAAGAAATTATTAGGGTATCTCTATGAAAAATTATATATAGGGGTCAAATGTATTACTATCTCTATAAATACATTACACTATCAATGATATCATGTCATGTCCTAAAATCATCATCTCTAAGAATGAGTCTCAAGGAATCATTGTCCATCCCACTGATCATTAGGTTAACACATCATAAAAATAGTCATATAAGGTAATGAGGCTGACATGATCCTCATGTACATTTAGTGTAATTGGTTAATGAAATGTCATATCAGGCTTAAGTTATTCTTTTGATGTTTTATTAAAAATCATTTAATAGTGAATTGTTAGATAACCCCAACCTCATACGATTGTAAATGTTATAAATTCTACGAAACATTAATATATAATATTTAAATTCATGGGAATCATTTCATTTTTCATTTATGTTGAATCACACACTTGATATTTCATGTTTGTAATGACATTTAATCAGCTTATCGAATCCATTATAATCTTCAAGATAATCAAATACTAAAGGTCCATAAATTCTCAACATTATAAGGAATATTGTAAAATAAATAATTAGTAGTAATTTGATAAAAAATAGACATCATTATAAAAAAAATCATGACCATGGTTCCCACTACATTCTTTTTTTTGTATGAAAATTTTGATAACATAATAAATATACATGCTCATTCATACACATTTATAATATTTTTATGGAAAAAATTCCCTCATAGAATATAAAAATTAACAGTGGAGGGCACTATTATATTTTACATAAGTAAATTAATAAAATACGAAATAAAAATTTAAAACCCATGTTGTTACCAAAGTCATGTAAAATGTTATAAATTCTAAAATTTTCAATTAAAATTTTTAAAATTTAAATTAAAAATTTGTTATGATCTATATATAATAGTTTCAAAAAATGTAATATAAATTATCATAAAATAGATACTCAATGGAATTATTATTTTTATTTTAAATTAGTGATAATAGGGGGACACATAGTATCCTATAGATATTATTCAATGTGAAAAACGATATAGACACACATGTTGCAATGGAGTCCCTAATTTTCAAACAATCCAATATATGGGTCTCAAGTGAAAATTAGAGATAATATAATATCCAAAAAATATATACGCCATAAAAAATTTATCAATTACTGGGAAACCATTCATAATATCCATGAACCATAGATAAAAAATACTAATTCTGACAAACGAATTCTCATGTTAGGCACTGAATGTGAAACATATAATGAAACCGAAGTAAAGAAAAATAACTAAGAAAAGAGATACTAGTTTTTGATATGGTTATAATCCATGGGAAACGAAGACATCAATAGAGATATCAACATTATAGATTTACATAGAAACACTAAAGGATAGAAAAATTAGAATCTCATTCTCAAGTAATCACAGTCAGCACTATTTCCTAGTTAAGGTGATAAACACCTAACAAAAATTAAATTTATCTTGAATTAATCCCATTTACAACACATAATTATTTTCATGGAATGAATACATCATGTATAAAATCATCATGAGTATTAAATCACTTGGTCAAAATAATTCTCTTGTTTAACTGGATCACCCAGTGAATTGTTCATTCCTGTGAAGACACCATGGAATGACACCTATGTAAATTTATTTTTCATTATCACTGCATCAACAACTGCTTATTTCATCTTCCAAAAATCATCCTCCCACATCAAAGAAATCTCCCACATTAATAAATAGTACGACTACTAATGATATTTCAATAATTCTACTTTTATGAACCAAAACCCTTCAGTAGATATGGAAATGTATACTTTCAGAGGTATAATTCAGGATCTTTTGAGAAACATAAGGAATTCAAGAATGAATTAGGGAATTGTCTTATGAATAATATAAATAACTATCATTCAAATCGATATAGGGAATATCCTAACCCTATGATCATAAACTATGATATGATGTTTTTTATTCTATATGATCTCAATCCTCTATATACACCATATGAGAATGATGATAATTAAAGGGGGAACTACACATTGCCGGACATGATGAGGACAATGATGAGCCATCAAGATATTATAGTATCCTTTTTAGGATACAAATTATAAAATATGAAGTACAAATTGAAATATTTTCTAAATATTGTGAAATATGAAAGTTCATTCATGTACTTGAGTGGAAAGTAACCTTTTTCAAATTATCATCTATAAAGTTATGAGATGTTCCTTAAGGCCACATTTGGAAATAAATTATCACCCTATTGAGGGAACTATGCCTTTATCTAATTTCCCATAAAAACAAGAGGATAATATCTATACAAACCCATGGGAAAGAAGGTAATAGTTGTAATATAGGTTATATTATTTGATATGAATGATATATTATAAATTATTAGTGGTATAATGGTTGAATTTAATGATTATGATGATGATCAAGATACATTGGATTTATCTTTGGAAAAAAATCCACAAGACCGCATGGAAGATGTTGTTCTAGAGTCCCAAGTATTGTATGTGGGTAATATAAATTGGGAGATATGTTCTTGATGTCACTAGAGATGTTTACTATTTATTGTTAATAATTATGAACCTCTATCCAATAAGAAAGAAATAAACAATTAATATGTTTCACGATTCTAATAAGCCATGAATTCGAAAATCGACTCCATGTATCAGAATCAAGATTGGATTTTAGTATATCCTCTCATAGATGTAAAACATAATCGGTGAAAATGGGTTTTAAAAAAGAAGATATAACTGGAAGGAAATTATGGTACCATTAAATCATGGTATCTAGAAAAATGGGTTAATTAATAACAAGGAATAAGCTATATAGATACAATTTATTAACTTCTATGCTAAAATCCATATGAAATTTTTATTTCCATAAAATCATACCATGATTATGAGACAAGGAATATGGACATTAAAACATATTATAATTATGAAAACATTATTGAATTTTTTAATATTACATATCCATAAGGGTTTGTAACTTCACATTATGGAAATAAAGAACATAGGTTATAGTGATTCAATAATGGATTGATGAAATCATTTAGATCATGGATCATTTATTTTTCATGACTATATAAGAGAATTTTGATTCTTAATGAAAAAATGTGAACCTTATGTCTATGAAAAGTTTAATGGGAGTGCATTTATCATCCATGTAGTATATATTGATGACATATTAATAATTGTAAATGATATACCAGTCTTACAGTATTTTAAGACAGTGTTGAATGGGTTATTCTCAATGAAGTATATATGTTAAGCCACCTGTATTCTAGGGATCAATATCATGTTTTAATATAAGTGTCCCCATTAACTATGTTATGGTATATATTTTGATAATATTCTAAATATATTCAGTATTGAACAATACAATGGGGTATTGTTAATAGTATCACGTGGTATATATATATCAAATAATAGTATTTCATAGATATAAGAAGAGATAAAATGGATTGAAATATTCCATATGCATCAATTATTAGATAATATGTATATTTCATTCTATTTTCCAAGCATGGTATTTCCAATGCCTTTATAATTGTTATTATATGTCGTGAAGATCTTAGGGTCTTTCATTGGAAAATATTCAAGGTTATCATAATGTATATGACATGTACAATGTATAAATTTTTTCTTTATAATGTAAGTGAGAATATATTCATTTAGTGATATATAATGGATTTCTTCTAGATAGATTATGATGATCAAAAATCATAATAAATATATTTCATTACCCTCAATGAAGGATCTTTGTACTAGATGGATTAAAAGAAGGAAATGGTCATCAATTATATTGTACATTACATGTATATGTTGTCTATTAATGTAGATAAAAAAAGTATTTCTGATATGAATATTCTCCTAGGGTATTTATTTGGTACCCAATTGTAAATATTAAATCATATTTTATTGTTATAATACCTCAGTAGTGGACCTTACTAATGAGTTAAGGTTACATTAATGGATGAAACATACACATATGAATAATGACCACCTGAGTGATTTTTCACACATTTTTGAGGTTATAGAATGAAAATTTTCCATAAATAAGAAAGTGGAAACTCCATTGGAACAAAATTTATCTCATTATAAGAATTAAAATAATATGAGAGCTAGTTGATAGAATTTCATTTTTATCTTGCTCTAGTCCAAGTGGGAGTCTGTTAGAGTCAATGCCCTAAAAAAACATTGTTTTACTTTAGATTACCTACACACTATATCTATTGATTATGAAGTAATATATTATCATATGGTGAGTTTTTTATTTATAACATCAATGTGATAATTTCCATAGAGTATACGTCATATCAAAAGGTCATGTAAGTTCCCTACTATGAAGAGAACATTGAGGTTAAATTTAAATACTATTAAATAAATATTATATTACCTGGTGACATCATATGACTTGACATTAATGATATAGGTTATTATGGGTAGGTGTATCATAACTTAGTAAGACTTATTCTCATGATTTTTACCTATGGTAATAATTAAAAGATTTGGTTTTGAGAAAAGATCCACCTATAGGATTTCCATATGTTTTATGTGACACTAAATATTATTGTCAGCATATGTGTATATTGGTCCATAGGCTTGGGATTATCATTAATTCAAATCACGAGTCATGTAATTAGATATATTAATTAAAACTTTGATTCTATATATTCATATAATGTTTGTGTATTTTGGGTGTGTCACAAGTGATATGAAATTAATGAATATTTAATGAAATTATTTTTTACATTTGAGTTAATTGAAGTATATTTCTTTGTCCCTTTGTTTGGAATAGAGATTTCTAATTAATTCCATTTATATAAAGGTTCTGTCGGTTACACAACTATATATATTGCCTATGATTTTTCTAAAATTAGAGTTTTTAGTGAAAAAAATTGATGATTAATGAAATGAAATTAAGAGACCTAGGATTTTATGATATATAGAGAAGCACTAATAAAGGAACACGTTATTAGCATTATGAAAAAAATGCAAAAAGATATCTTTTTTCAGCTCTACCCCTTTATCAGTTTTTATCTATAGCATTGATAAAGGATCCACTTTATTAGTTATAGATAAAGAACTAATAAAAGAGAATACTACTGTAGTGGTTTGTTAAAATTAAATAATATTGTTGTAGAGAAAATAGTATAAAAATAAAAAATAGATGGTATAGGTAATAAATAAAAAAAAAATAAAAATTTATAGCACAAACACAATAAAAAACAAAATATTATTGAAATTTCATAAAATGGGTTATACAATAATATATTTATGTATAAATTATCACATGAATTAAAATACATAAATGTTCCTTTACCAATTTCCTTTGAACCCCAATCATGTTATTTCCAAAAATCATTTGAGATCAAGCAAAAGAATACAGCTATATAAGAAAATTATTCATAGGTTAGTAATACATTAATAAATAAAATATACAGAAAGGGTAAATTTTAAACTAAAAACAGATAATTTGATTCATAACAGGAACACAATATACCAAATTGAGTTCATGTGGATTCTATCATGTCATACCATTTCTTTTTATTCTAAAAATAAACCACAATTGAACTAGTTCCCATCTGTGGTGATAAAAAATTCAATACGGATGAGATTCAATTCAATAGGGATTAGTTTTTGAGAACAATTCCTTAAGATTTATGATATTTCTATTTTTATACTATAAATATCTAGGTGAAAATTAAAAAAATAACTATAATATAAATATTATAATTAAATTAATTAATTATTTGGAGATAAAATTTTGAGAAAAAATATATACATGTTCTCTTGGTATTAGAAATGTGATTCATATATTAAACAAAAGATAGCACTAATATGTTGAAAAATTCACTTTGAGTCACACCGACTACATTGTGTGTCTGATTAACATGCATTAAATATCTAAATAGTCACAAATTATTTATGGATTATCATAAATTATCAAGAAAATATTTTTGTTTTTTCTCATTTTATACAAATTGACATGTTATTAACTAAATTTTAAATTTTAAACTGATAATGGTTATATTAAGTCATATCGGGAACACCTTATATCTGATTGAGGTATAATTATCACATATATTTCACATAAGACTTATGGATAATTTTACTAATGTATCAAAAAACATGAATGTGTTTTTTGAGCATCACATTGTTTTTTTACTAAAATTAATGTAAATTATAAATAAAAATACACACTTGGAGTTATACTAGACGCACTATGTGTTGGATTGGTGAGTGAATTATTCATATATGTTATAAATGAATTATGGGTTTTATTCATAATTTCTCAGGAAAATATGATTGTGTGCTTTTAGTTTTTTGAGTATTTCTTTTATTTAAGGAAATGTTATTTTAAACATGAAACACACACTTTCAGTCATATCAGTCACATCATGTGTCGGTGTGATGTAATACTAATTCATACACATCAAAATTTATATATGAATATGTGTACTAAATTGTGAGGACAATAGAAATTTTCTTTTGTAGTTTTTAGTGACTAAATTTTTTTTGAACAAAAACATCAATTTTAAACAGATAACGGATACATTCAGATTCATTGGGATCATTTTGTATCATATTTAGGCGAATTTTATTCCTAAACATCAAAAATTAATTATTGATCATTTAACTAAAGTATCAAAATGATTCTAATGACATTTCAATTTTTTGAATATGCCACTATTCATTTTTACAAAAAATTATTGTCATTTTTAAATAAAATAACTCACATGGAGTAATATCATTTAGACTAGGAATTGTATTGAGGTGAGGATGATTAATACAAATCAAAATGTACTTATGGATGTTTTTATATAAAGTATCAAAGTAATATGACTATTTTTATTTATTTTTATTAGGTCACTTTTCATTTTTACTATGATTATTGTCAGTTTTAAATAAAAAGATACATTTAGAGTCGTATCGATCACAATATAGGCCAGATTGTGGTGAATCTTATTTCTAAACATTATCAATGACCTATGGATAATTTTTCTAATCTAACAACACTTTATGAATGTGTTTTCTTAGTTTTGAGTACATCACTTTTGTGTTTTTATGGAAATGTCATTTTAAACCTGAAACACGCACTTTGATTCACATCGGTACATCATGTGATTATCTAATGTAAAATTAGCTTCTACATTTGAAGAATGTATTAAAAATAATTTTGAAAAATTATCACAACATTCAAGACACATTTTATTGATTCTCAGTTAGTGACATAATTTTTGAACTAAAAGGTCGCTTGTAAATTGATAATGAGGAATTTGTGTCATACTAGGAAGAACGTGTAAAAAATGAGGTGAGGACAATTCCTAAACATTAAAAGTTACTTATATATCATTTTTCTAATGCATAAAAACAATATAACTGCATTTTTACAATTTTGAGTATTCCATAATTATTTTTTACTAATTATTATGAGAATACTAAATAAAAAGACACACATGGAGTCATACCGGGCACACCGTCTGTTGGATTGAGGCAAGTTTGATTCCTATATGTCACAAATGACTTATGGATCATTTCACTAATATATCAATAAAATCCAAATTTGTTTTATCAGTTCTATTATGTCTCTATTTAGGATACTAAAATTATAGTCAATTTTAAATAATGAAACATAGTGAGTCATACCAATAACACTATTCATCATATTGAGTTGTGGATAATTCCTACTTATCAAAAATAGAATATGGATTATTTTACTAAATTATCAAAATAATAATACATGTTTTTTGAGTATGACACTTTTGTTATTTTCTAAAATGACATTTCAAACTGGAAACACACACTTTGAATCATTCCAGCCAAATTGTGTATCTGTTTGATGTGAAACTGCTTTATGAAAATAAGAAAGTCCTATGAATAATATACCATAATTATTAAGAGAACTGAATCATTTTTTCATGGATTCTAGTGAGATAAATACCTTTTTAATTGAATTTAAATTTGAAATGTATCACTAAAACATTGAGTCATATAGAGAACATTATGTGTCAGGTTGTGGTGCAGCTGATTCCTATTTGTAAAAAATAACTTATAGTGTGTTATTATAATGTATCAAAAAATATAGAATCATTTTAATGATTTTTAGTATTATAAATGTATTTTGAAGAAAATTATTTAAAATTTTATATAAAATGTCACATTTAGAGTAATAGTAGTCAAAAAGTGCATAGGATTGAGGTGTGGTTGATTCAATCGTTTCACAATGACTTATGAATCATTTTTCTAAATTTAAAAAACAATACGAATGGGGTTTCTTTGTTTTTATTATGTCCCTTATATTTTTAAATAAAATCAATTTCAGTTTTAAATAAAAATACACGCTTTAGGTCAAATAGGTCACATTGTGTGTGATACTGGGGTTCAGTTAATTCCAACACGTCTCAAATAACATATGGATCTTTTCAATAAATTATTAAAATAATTAAAATGGGTTTTCTTGGTTTTTATTATATCAATTTTCATATAAAAATTTTATTTTAAACCCAAATCACACACTTTGAGTCATATCGGTCACATTGTTTTCTTATGTGACATGAAAATAATTACTAAAATTCAAAAATTAATATAAATAGTTTTCATTTATTTTGAGATAAAATGAGCATGCCTGGTTAATTTTTAGTGATTTATTTTTTTTGAATTAAAATGTCATTCTTAAACTGATAATAGTCCCTTTGAGTTATATTTGGTACAACATGAATCCTATTGAGTGTGTCACTTGTCTTTTTCACTAAAAGGTTGTCAATTTTAAATGAAAAAACATTGTTGGAGTCATACGGGATGTACAGTGCATCATATTGTGGTGTTGTTAATTCCTACCTATGAACAATTACATAGGGATCATTTTATTAAAGTATCAATACAATAATAATGTTTTTGACTAGTTCTTATTATGTTATGTTTTTTTAAACTATAATGTAAATTATAAGCTAAAAAATGTTTTTGATTCATACTAAGCACAATTCCTTGTTTCTATTATCTTATTTGGAGCATGGAAGTATAATATCTCATGAGAATGATTGGTTTCAACAAAACCACCCCAACAAAAGAAATTTCACTTATATAATAAAATAGTTCTTATTTGAGTAATACTGTAAAGAAATAAATCAAACCTTAATTTGGAACAACATGATAATAAAATGAGAATTTTAAAATGACACCATGAGTTTTGATTTATAATGGGATCACTATGTTTTTGGTTGAGTAATGGTTGAATCCATTTTTTCTTTTTTATCCCAAAATTCAATTTAATTTCTAGGTTATCTAACAATATTGTTGTTTTAAGACAAGGAATGTTGAATTCATTATATAATGGAAATAAAATTGAGTCATTCTGAGTTCATCATCTTTGTAGAGTAAATGATAATAGTGCTTGATTGAATTGTCCTTATTGATGAATTTATTACTTCAATATCACATGAAAATTTAATAAATAATTTTCATATAAAATTATATTTAAATTATATAAAATATGATGAAAAATGAGGATATCCACAAAATAAATATTTGTATGTCAAATCATCATGGCATATGTGTACAATCTAAGATCATTTTCGCAATTTTGACTATTTGATTTATTTTTTAAACTAAAATGAAACTTTTTTATTGAAAACACATAATTTGAGTAATACCATCCACATCTAGGGTCAAATTGATGTGTGGCCAGTTAAAACATAAGATAAATGAAATACATACTATTTTCCAAATGTTTTAAAACAATATAATGTGGTTTTCATAGTTCTAACTATTTGATGAATGTTTTTAACTAAACTGACATGTTTTCATTGAAAACATATACTTCATGTTGTACAGAACACATAAAGTTTCATTTTGATATGAGTTTAATTCTTATATGTCACTAATGAATTATGGATCGTTTCCATAAATATTCGAAATAATCCAATATCGATTTCTTAGTTTTAGGCATGTGATATTTTTTTTCAAATAATGTGTACATATTTTTAAAAAGTTTCAAATAACAAAGATAAAAGAAATTAACTAAAAATGAAGATAAAATGATGATAAAATTAACTAAATAAGTTGTAGGTAGTTACCACTTCATGAAATCTATATACATTCTTGAACAATATATTCGACTCATTCATTTCTATAAAAATTGATTTCTTCTATTATTCTTTTCTGTCATAAATAGATTACAAAAAAAATTCTACGCATTTTGAGACAAATTATTTAATTCCAAAATATATTTCTATAGTAATATTTTATATTATATTACAATCATAATATGAAATCTCCTAAATTTTATGTTCGAAAAAAATATGTTTCCCACCCATCTATAAACAAATTTAAATTTTTTTTCGAGCATGAATGATATCATAAATATTGATAGTACTACTAAAATCATTAAAAAACAATGGAAATATATTTTTAAAGAAATTATAATTTCTTTTGGAAATTAATTGTGGGGGGATTCTATTATTTTGATTCTTTACTATACCTATTATAATTTTGTAACATAATAACTGCAATTTTTTCTTTTATCTGAATTTAGAAACTGTAGAAACAGTGAACAAAATAAGTAAACTCTTTTGAAACCAAAATGGAAGATAAAACACTTTATATATAACATAATTAGTTTCCATTTTAAATAATCCATATTATTCTTATATTAAATCACTAACATCAATCCATGATTAAGATTATATTCAGAAAGCACCATATTATAACTCAATTATTGTTAAAAATAGATTGAAACATATATTTTGATGTTTACCTATAAAATTTTGATTACAATGCATTAAAAATTCACAATTCACATAATTTATGGTCGTTCTATTCGATATCAAAGAATTGGATATTAAATATTAATAGTTTGGGTATCTATATTGATCATAATTCGCAACTATTTCCTCCTAAAAACATTATTGAAAAATATGAAAATATATCTTATATGATTAGATTACAATTTTTTACCCCAGTATTATAGTATTCAAAAAGAGTATGCCATCTGTTATTTTCATCTCAAACCCATCATTTAGGCATATTTTTTCTTATCAATTTCATCCAAATCAATAATATATTATTACATGGAAATGATACAAGCATTAGTGAATCCAGATTTGGCTTCACATGGTTTTCCCTTTATATAGTAGTAATATAAACAACTATAGAGAATTTGAATAATTATTAAATTTAAAGAACATATTTGATCCTTTTTTGGAAAAAAGGATAATGAAAATTTACCTTATGTATGTATTAAATATTTACAATCCCTACCATTAGATCTTTAAAATATCATTTATACAGTTTTGACCTGAGGTGACGCATTTTGGTGTGATGACCGAATGGTCTAATGAGGATCCTCATGCATCTCTTATTGTAGAGGGAGCCTCAAACCAAGTTCACCATTTCAATTATCTTAACCAGTTATACATTATTATCCTTTAATGGATTATTAGATTAAACCCACATGGACTAGGTATTTTTCCCCTTCTTTATTTTGAAAGAGGTTCCATAGTAAAATGGTCCCATTGGGCAATTTCATGGGGCCAGTACATGTGCAATCAGTCCACCTAGGATACCACTTCCGAGGATGACCTCCAACAAGTTTATTTGGGGATCCAGAAAAGCCTAACGACACTAGTATCCATAAATCATGGACCTAATTTCCAATGGTAGGTGCTCATTGGATGATTATTTGGCCAATGACACTTATGGACTCCATTGGTCAACAGAATGGGAAGTCGAGCTCACCTCACCATTTTGGTGGGAAATTATAGCATATACTGGGACTCCCTTATAGATTTATGTTATCATCATATGTTCTTTAATCCTTGTTTCATTCCCAAAAAGTGTGTCGTTGAGATACCCTTTGTATGTAGGATCATAAGCATTCATGGATGGGATGATACACAACTATTGCTGACTTAATCCATCCAATAAGGTCCTCTGAATTTTATCATCATCCAAGGGTGACAAAAGGTGACTTAATGTCAAGATCAGACCCATAATATGGGTTCCTTATATATCCTCAAGAGAGGAAGTAGATCCCACGTAGTTCGAATGATATAGGAATTATGCATGGAAGCTGCCCATTTGGGGGCACATGATTGGGGACATGATTGGGTGGACCCTTCTGAAAGGGTACCATCTTGAGATTGGGCCTTCATGAAGGCATCCTACATATTATGGTTTGACAAGGAATCAAAGTTCTCATTGTTCATAATTGTGTGGATGTGGTAATTGTCACAAATCTCTAAGACAGTGTGAGTCATACTTTGTTTGAGAAACAAGATGATGTGATAGATCTAACCAACCACACATGTCCTCCCCTACTGAAGGGAGAGGGAGGTCCTATTGCAGAAGATTTTTCGGTGAGCATCGGAGAGGGAGCAGAGTGATGATCCTTTTAACGTGGGATGTAATTAAATGTCTTGTAGCTTTCCATTCAGAAGGATGGGGACTTACTTCAGTGGGAGTTTCCCTATACACGTTCTCGGAAAAGGGAGGAGTGTCAATTCTCATCACAAGGAGGATAAAACATAACTCCTTCGACTGATCACCATTCCTCAATAAATTGAAATGAAAGTGATCACTCTTAATCCCGAAAATGGTGAGGTTCATGTTAGCATCCCATGGTTGGAATCTAGGTTACCATTGGAATGTCGACTTACATACATCCCTAGTGTCCAAAGAGTCGTGGGGAGAGCCTTCATGGATCCACATACAATGGGAATGTAGACTCAAAGGGGCATGCTGATGCACCCAACGATCTGACCATATGGGTCTGGAGGCTATGGAAGAGGCTTTGGCCCGATGTTAGGGGACTGGTTCGCAGAAGGACTATGAAGGACTGGACGATAACAATGGGACTAGAATGGAACTGGAGGAAAGAATACCCTAAAACTCCCCATTTTGTGTACTATTTTCTTATGTTGGATGGGGGGATATCCTCATACCATAATAGTATACAGACAAAGGGGTCTTCCGTGTACTGATGTGGTACGCAGGCTTGGGCATGGATCACTGCGCACCACAATGGTATGCGGTCTGTCATGCTACTTTGGGTTATATCTGTGTACTGATGCATTATTTGGTGCCTGGTTAAATCCGCATAGTGATGCACTATGCAGGATACCATTTTGATGAAGGTTCCTAGGGACCATCATTCGTAGGGAGTTCATTTGCAAGAAATATTTGGTTCACGATTTCACCATTTAGGTTTGTGGTCTACTTATTACTATTAATTTCTTTCGTTTTATGGTTTACTACTGGTATTACCTTTGTAAAATGAGTTTTGAAATTTAGGATTTGTCGATGATTTGAGACTGAATCCAAAATCCTCTCCAAATTCATTCTTCAACCCTTTGGTATCTCCTTCATTATTTCTTCATCCAACCTTTTTCAATTCCATCTATGCTCTATTTATAGTGCATTTAGGAAATATTATCTATCGAAATGCGACACCATTTATGGAATCCCATCATGATATATCTTGATATGCATAATACATGGTAATCTAAGGTTTGGGGAGGATGTGGTTCATGATTCATAGTTCGCGGAAACCTTCTGATTTTCTTTGTTCACAAACTGCTGAGTTCATAAGATGGTATTTAGACAGCCTTTGTGTGCTCGATTCCCTCAGCGACGTGGTTCATAGGTTCCTAGTTTCTCTAGCCATCATACCATATGCAAGTTCCTCTTTGGTATTTTCATGTACTGGTTGTTCGCAGTTCATGCAGTTCACGAACCCTTTGTGGTGATAGTATGCAAGTCACTTAAAAACCCAATGATGAATTATTTATTCCAGTTTCTTTTGAAGATTCTAACTCAATTTGAGTCCATTTTCCTTGTTTGAATTGTATGAATGTTTTCTTCCTTCTGTAAAGTGACTGTGGGAGTATTTTTTTCACATTCCAAATTTTTCAAGATCATACAAATGGATCCAATCTTAATGTGGTGCATTCAGAATGAAGAGGATACTATTCTGATGTAGAAGTTGTCCTAAACTGAAGTGGTTCATGATAGATCCAACAGGTCTGGTAGGAGGGGACCATACCTATATGTAAGAGCCCATGTCATTCTTATTTTACCTTTTCTCACAGTGAAACGTGCTCTCAACTCTCCCTTGGATTTCACTACCTCTGTGTACCATTTCATTTGTGAAATCCATTCTCACAAAACACATCGTATCGGCCGCAAACCAAAAATTTCACCATTGCACTGCACACAAACCAAATTTTGGGCTTACTCAATGGTCATGGTGAAATTTAAAACCATAATCGTGATTTTTGTGTTGAATAACACTATGTGGATTATGAATATGCACACCATGTTTGAACTAGTAAACAAAACATTAATCCCTAATAATACATGTTTAAATTTATTAAATATAATCTTTGAATATTGTCTTGGAGATGCCTTGGTTCCTGGTATAAACCTTACATGAACCCTTCTGTGTTGTGGACAATGCTCTGTGGACAAATGACTTGTGGGTGATTTGCATATCATGGATTTAAGTGGTATAATTCTTTCATGTAATGTAGAAAAATGTTGTGATTGCGTCCATGTATCATACAGTAAGGGAGATTACTAGCACATACCATTTATAGGAATAGTACATAGATCCCCATGCAGACATATTTTTAAGTGCATTAACCATTTTTTCATGTACTTTATCCAATAATTATTATTGGAAAAACTTTTTGTATGTTTTTGAATTTTCTTGGGCATGCTATAATGACTCTTTCACAGGCTGTCGCTGACATTGCTACTCTTTCTAAGGCTACTACTACTACCCCTTTTTCTACAGCTGATGAATGATCAGAGAACACAGAATCCTTGGACAATAAAAAATAATGATCGTTCCATTACACCAATATCTGGTGAATCTTATTGATGTGAGTCAATGGGATTACCTGGATTTAGATAGGCTTCAATCTTAAGGGCTTGTTCTATTGTCTGATACAGCGATCCTAGCTCCAAATCTGAATGATTTACCTGCTACCTGGATGATTAACACATCTATTTCAAAGGCCTTAATTTCTTCCATGGGGTATTGCCTTCAAAAATATATTGCATCTAGGTCCTTGTTGATGTATACACCATGTATATTATAGTAGATTCAATGGAATCCCGACAAGATGGCCCACTACTACCAATTAATTTCATAGAATGCTGCAATGAATGATCAGGATGGATGGTCATCCAAGAAGGATCTTTGATTTAAGGGCTACTTTGGCTTAGATTGGGGGTGGTATTTTGGGATTGTCAGAGTTGCGAATAATTTTGAACCAACTTATAAACCATGGTACTATAAAAGAATTCTTCAGTTTCACAGACATACACATACCATCCCACTTCCATTATTTCACAGCTCCTCAAAAGGTGGATCCCAGAAACAGATAAATTCCATTTAACACATGGGGAGGTCCTCATCTGTCTTTGGGAAATCTGGATAATTTTGGGAGTCCCTATTGTTGGGGATATGTATGATGAATTCTTACCTCCCGCCTCTAATTGGGATGAATAGGAAATAACCCATCCTATTTCCAATAAGCTCATCGTTCATGCATAGAAACTTTTGATGGAATTTATCCTTGATTAAAGGAGGTGGTTCCTTTTGATGAGTGGTTTTGTGACATTATTATGAATAACGGTCTAGATCCCGATCGATGATGACCCAAGTACCATCCTACCAAAACAGCATGGAGGCAAGCAGGTACCTATTGGCCCACTATGGAATTGAAGATGTTTTATAAGTGGGGATGGGGTCTCATCCCTAATGTCAATCAATTATTTTGACTAATTGAATTATTGGACATGTTTCTGAGTGGGTGTCTCTAATTAGTGCAGGAATATGATGGTGTAAGAGCCCAAACATTCATCATGGATACTCAGATGGCCACTAGAAGATGTATCAATTTTCTATCCTAGTGTGGGCCAAGATTTATCACACACAAGGTTGAATTAGTGAATGGGGAACACCATACCAGATGATAGGGCTTTTAGATGTTATTTTGGGCTGGATGGGAGACCATGTAGGAGGTTACACCTTTATCAATTCATTACTAATTATACATTGCAACCTATGAAAATGTATTACGAGTACCCCTATGTTCATGTCGGTGGCTTGGGATTCATAGGATAATCTAGAGGAGAAAATTGAAAATAATAAGCAAGACTTAATGGATTATCTCAACATTTACGAATGATTTACTTTTCATCCTTATGATTCCCCTACCTGTATTATTACAAATAATGAATATGAAGACATTGTCATTCAAGGTTACTAATTTTCTTTGCGATAAGGTGTCCTAGTTGCCTGTATCAATAGGGAGCTTATTTGCAAGGGATATTCACCATATAGATTTAGTCAAAAATTTAATTGTGTCTAGAAATTTTTTCTTCCTGCTATCAATAGTTCACATCAAGAGAAGCATCTGATTATAGCCCATCAACTATGAAAGATGTTTACCTGGGAGGACACCCTGTACCAGGATAGACTTCTAGATTCAGGGGATTATGTGCCCTTCCATACTAAAAGCTATGATGAGGTATGGGTTAAATTATATCCCAATAGCCAATTAGCTGACCTTGTTCCTATTGTGAAAACATTCGAGGAATTTTTTGAAATGGTAAAGGAGATGGAAAAGTTAGTTTTTAACACTCTCATCCAAAAAAGTCCTCCAAATGCCTCTTGGCTCTCCTCTAAGGAAAATTGTGAATGACAGGATCATGACCACACTGGCAGCTGAACAAGTTATCTAACCTGCTTCTCAAAGTCCACCATCCATTCCCCAATAAAATGATTATCTATTTTCTTGGCGGTAATAGGAGATTTTCAATTTTCTTCAATCTTCTCATGATTGGCCCCCTCATGCTTTCTAGCAGATCCTCTAAACTCAGTATGTTTCTCTTACATGAATTTTCTATGTATTAGCACCCGCTGACATATCTTTTGTCATGTGTCATTGGAGGGTGGGTCATTTCCTAGAGGACCTCAAAACCATCGTCCTTTACCGATGTGATTTCTATAAATACTTAAAAATGCTACATTCCATGTTGCGACCAGAGAATGATGATGAGGATGATGATGTTATTGACACTCCAATTGTGGCATCTCTAGAAAAGGATTCTTACGTTCACCCAATGTCTTGAAATCATTCATATTCTCAGGGTAATGAGTTTTTAGGGACACCTAGGAAAAGAATTTAGTTATTGAAACCTGCTCCATTCCCCTACACTAGCCTTCTAGAACAGGCCATCCCAATCACAATTGAATTTTCAGATTCCTATAGGGTTTTGGATGAACTGGGGGTGGACACTATGAATGATGATATATGGATCCTTCATTAGGGAGGTCATTTCAAACGTTTAGGTTATGGGGGAGCCATTTCTCCTACATGTATTTTGGCTAATGAAGAGCTTGATGAGGTGGATTCCTAGTTGAATGAAAAGGAAAAGTGTTTCCACGCCCCGAAAGACATGAATTATTGCATGGATCGCGTGGTGTTGATTGAAGTACCCCCATGGTTGATGGGGGAGTTTTTTTATCTGTAACTTATAGCCATTAATTATTTTTATGTGAGGATGATAAAGGTTCCCCCTCCCTGTTTAATTTTTCAAGGGCTTGTAGGGTCTCATGAAATGGTTCTTTCCCTGATTTATTCTCTTGGAGGAACTACAGCTTGAGAGTGCACCATATCAATTTTAGGAGTACGATGGAAGGTTCCCTTTGAGCCCAAGAACACATGGAAGCATTCATTACAGATCACTCTAAGGAATTTCCCCTTTATATCTTCTGGGTACTCTTCCTCTGGATCCATCTCAATGAAAATCAAATAAAAGAAAGCAGGCCTCCAAACTCTCAAAACAAATTAGATGGGGAATAACAAGTAATTGTCTATTCAGTATGTGGTTGACCTGATTACCCTTATCTTATTGAATAACTGGTGAATGTATGTATTTTTAATTAGTACATATCGACAACTAGATGGTGTCTTCTCAGGAATCTATGACTAGTGTCCCCATTATAACAAAATAAATGTCGTCATCCTTTGTTGTTGACCCAAGTAGGGGATCCAGGCTAGCAGAAGATATTGGAGATATTGTCGACCCTTCAAGGGTGCCTATTCCCACTCAAATGTCTTTTCACCAATAGTGGATGAATACCCCAAAATTGAGGGACCATTTGACCATGTTGATCTTGCTCTAATGGAGAGAGACAGGGTGATATTTATGGAAGGGGCTGAATATAGTGGCGAGCCTTGAGCCCTACTGAATTATTGAGGGGCATCAAATCTTGAGGAACTAATCAATCTACATAAAATGGCCTTTACCCCTATGTAGATAATAACTTTAGATATTGATATTCCTGATTATCATGCTACCTCACATAAGTCACAATTTATTGGGGGGGGGTCAAATATACTGGACCTTTAAAATTTTGAGTGGGACATTATCCCCCTTTTTCTATTCTGAGAGAAGTCCCATTTTATACACCCAAGATCTTGATACCAGTACCATTCTCTATACCGACTATCCCTAGAGTCCATATATCAATAAATGACATTTTGTGGGCTTCTTAAAAGATTACAATTTTAGAAAAATGTGGCCTTGGCTCTTTAATATTCCTAAGTGGCCCCATGGGGAAACTGATTATTGTAGATGTGGATCCACCTATTCTATATTTTGGTACTGCTATGGAAGTGGGAAGTACTAAAGTTGATTCCTCCCTATTCTCAAAATTGCAACCAAAAGCATTAGCAACAACAGCAGATGCCCCTAATCTATCATTCATTGCAATTACTAGAGACAAGGTTGTTGCAGGGCCGATCCATGTTGTCGACACTAAATCATGTCCCTCTATTATAATGTACATTATTGACTATAATTGGTCATTAGGGAGTGATTCTGAGACTGATTAAGAAGGCATGGTCGATCTTCATCCCATCTAAAAAAAAGCAAGGAGGAACATTTGGAGATTAATTTCTAAGAATCTACTTGCTGAGATGGCAGTGATGTTTACAAAATTACATCATTTGATTATATTTCTAGGATTTTGTATATCTGACTATCATGGTATTCGTGGTATATTGAGGCAGGCGGTCACTACTTAGGAAGAAAATTGTATTTTGTAGTCTTAACATTCAATAGTATAATTGAAGGCTCATCTTGCTATTATGTGGAAAATTCTTATTGATGAAGCTGCCAATAATATTGTAGAATTTACAAGGATGAAATACGAACTAATGCATCTAGTTTCATTAGTAGAAAAAATTCCAAATAGGTGGAACAACAGATCCATACATTGGGATGACACAAACATGAGTAAGCCCAGGCTGTGGTCACCGTTGAGGAGGGGCAATGGAAATGAATGAAGGAGAAATGACCGGCCTCAAAGCCACGAGGTATGTGGAGTAACATCCTGGAATCATAGAGTCCAAGACTAAAAATATATTAATGCTTAACCAAGCCATTGACGAGTTCCAACAATCATTGATGCATATTTGAAAATATGATGATCATCTCTTATTATAATCATGTAATGCTTATGAGGAGAGGCTCTAGGCTGTGGATGACAACCGTATTTTTCTTATGTGAAATTGGATGGAACCAATTTTCCTTCAAATTATTCATCATTTCCTTCTCATGTAAATTCAATTTGTCACAATACATCACATAGACATCATTTTGATGAGGTATTAATTTTAATCCCTGATTCGAAACCAGTAAATTGAAATAATCGACTCGAGCTATAATTTTTTCTATGTTGTGTGACTCAACGAGAGCATTTATTATATTTTTGGGGTTCTTTTGAAAACATCTTTAACTTTTGTGTCTTTTCCATTGTTACCCTAATTTTTGCCTAATCTTTCTGTACATAGGATTAATAGGTATAACATGACTTTTTCTTATGCCTCCCTTTTTCAGTTTTCTACCAATCAAATTTCATGTCTTTTTCGATAGGTGGACAAAAAAATTTCTTCTAAACCATACATAGTGTAGGTATATTGATATTATACCCAATATTTATTCAGAGGATCCCTTTGTTGATTTATACTTTAGCGAGTATGGTTTCTTTTTTACAAGAAGCTCATAGTCCTGAAAATAAAACCAATTAGTAACGTTTTTGGTCGAAAAAAATTGACCAGAATTGATGGGGAATGGGCCCGAATGTGGAAATCATCATTATATATTTCATACATGAATGGAGAATTTTTCGTGACCCTAAATTTTTGATTTTTGGATGTGCATGAGGCTCGGGTGCCTTTTTCGGCGTATGGAGGTAGCATAGGACTCTCTTGAATATGAATTTCCCCTTGATTGACGGTCATTTTGTAGGCAATATATGCAAAACCTCTAGAACATGATTTGAATTGTCAAACAATGGTGTCTATGGGACATTGGCCTTCAATTTACGATGGACTGTGAGGATTTACAACACTTTGAATTTATTTTGATGCTGAGAGCTAATGTGGGTGGAGTTTCTGATTGGTGATGTTTGAATGTATTAGGGACTTTCATATTGGCATTGAGAAGGAAATTGTACCAATATGATTCTTACATATATAAGGTAGAGCTGGTGAATGGACAGATCAAAATCATTTTCATGTCAGGGAATTCAAAAAGCGAATGATATGCGATTAATATTTAGAGGGGTTTCTAAATTCATGGGGTGAGACGGGACATGGATGTTTTTCTGAATGTACAGAAACTAGAAAGGAATATCATGAGAATGAATTTTCCTTTGATTGATGGATATTTTTTAGGTGATATATACACAGCCTCTGGGGAATGATGGGGATAGATAGAAAAAGGAGTCTACATGACACTGGCCTTCCATCTCTGATGGATCTAAAGGATTATGAATATTGGGACCTTTCTGATCAAGGAATATAGACTTTAAAAAGGGGTTCAATCGAACACAAAAAGGGACATTTCTATTAGTTGAACCTCCGTAGGAAACCCAAAAATATGTGTGGGAATTTTTTCTTCATACATGAAGATCGACTTCATGCATGTGGATGGGATATATTTATTTTAAAGAAGCCACGAGAGAGACTAGATGTGATTTAGGCTGGCATGTCTTGATATATCCATGATTATGGTAGGAAGGAGAATGTAAACCAACACATTGGGGTCCCTTGAATCAGGAGGGAGGTCACAAAGCTTGGAAGTTATTGGGTATACTGTGATAGGAGAGGAATCTCGAAAGGGAAAAATTTATTTTGATTGATATTCATATTTTAGGTGACAAATTTAGAGCCACTAGGTCGTGAATTTCATAGCCCAAAAAAGGTATCCACAAGACACTGCCCTTCTATCATTAATGGACATGAATGATTAAGGGCATTCTAGATCCTGCAGATCCTGAAGTTTGGGTATGGAAAGAGTTTATCCTGATACATTCGAAATATTCAGGATGTGATTCACTTAGGGAATTAGGTACCCCTTATGTGAATCTGACTCATATCCACGGTATGGTATTCATCTTGTCTATGGGGTAACCTATCATTTAACATAGTACGACCAGGATATGGGGTTCATTACAGGGAAGGGAACAATGACATGCCTTTTAGTGTCATGTTGTAAGAACCAAATTCTTCGACCGTTTTTCCATAATTTCATGGTGTATATCTCTCTTGGATCCCAATGCTCATGTAAGATTTTCTTGGTGTGAGAAACAATGGATTACAAGGATTTATAATCACCACATAAGAATAAAAAAATCAAAATCAGAGATCACCATAGGCTTAAACCAATGAAATGTAGTTTAACATCATACCACAATGATGATTCTAGACTTTCAGTTCAATGTCGTGGGGTGATGACAGTATACTGTATATTTTAGAGTCATGATTAGAGGAAATTATGCTGTCAATAAGATCATTAGTGGATTTGAGTTAATCGTGATCAGGGTGTTCTGGTGTTATTTAAACATTAATGATGATAGAATGTGTAAACCATAGTCCTAAGGGGAACACGGATCAAGAGGGATGACATGGCTCTTAGAAGCTGTTGGGAGTACTGAGATCGGATATGCCTCTCATTCGGAAGGATTTTCATTTGATCGACAACTATTTTTAGGAAACATATGTAGATCCATTGGGGCATGATGTTCATGACCAAACAATGGTGTCTGGAGGACACTTCCCTTCCATCTCAGATGGTTATGAATGTTTATAGGGATCCATGTTTTCCCATAGTATAGAGTTGGACTATTGGTAAAGATGTGTCTGGGAATGTATGAAATACCCAGACCATGATTAGCTGTGAACTACTAGAGATTCCATATCGATTTGATTCATATGTACAGAGAAGTATGATCTTTTTATTTTTTACAAGTGTTTGAATTCCGACTTGTGATTTTATTATCTCATTTTATTTATTGTACAGGAAATTGGGGGCATGTTGAGGATCTGGTAAAATTGAGAATTGGGCCGCACATGGATTGTAATGATTCTCACATTTTATTTTCATGCAGTTAGGACTTTTCAGGGAATCCCCATACAAGTTTGAACTTTTCATGGAGGAGGAGTCAATTTTTATTATTTTAAATGGTGGCCAGGTGGAGATGCTAAATCTCGGTGTCACTACGTATCCTAGAAGGGAAAGAATGAAGTCATACGTAGTTCTAAAAGTTCCCAATAAATGATTTCTCCATGAGTAGGGACATGAGAGGGCATTTTTTTGTTGGTGGCTAGGCCGGGATGCCAGATTTGAGCACCACTACGTATCTTTCAAGGGAATGAATCAAGCAGCACATCGTTCGGAGTGTTTCCTATACCGATCTGGCTCAGACATAAGAGGGGGTACATTTTTTTCATCCTATACAGATGTCAGATCTACCATATTTTTTTATAGTTTTTTTGAACAATCTAATCCTTACAACTGATCCTAAGATCATGTGAGTTATACTTTATGTGAGAAATATGTTGTGATAAGGGCTTCCCTAAGAAATATGGGGAGATAAAGGATCTAATAGAGGAATTTTTTATATGGTGGGTTTGGGCCTAGATTGAGGATCGATGCATCACTATGTATCTTAATAATAAATGGGAATCCATCCATATGTTATTCTATGAGGGATCATGCAGTTTATTGTGATGGGATTAAGATGATTTATGCTATGTTGTTTAACTTCTTGCAGCTTGGAAACTATGTTGTGCAGTTTAGATTCATGTAGCAAGGACATTAGAATTATAGTTTAATTTCATGTTTCCTATAATAATACCGTACTGTTTAAAAGAATGTGGTTAGGAAGTTAAATCATAGTTTAGGGTCATATAGTTTGACTGATTGTGCTAGAAACCATGATTAACTGGAAGAAAATCATGTTTGTAAGTTCTGAAGTGCCTCGAACATGAGAGGTATGGAATTTTTAAACCATGATTATAAAGGATATCTAATCAAGGGAAATAAAATGAGGCATGGGATAAATTGAGGAATCAAAATATAGGAGAGGCCTCTCCTGAGAAAAAATTTGTCTCTAGTTGATAGTCGTTTTGTAGGTAACATATGCAGAACAATTGGGGCATGATGTACATAATCATGCAGAGGTGGCCTCAGGACATTGACCTTCCATTTCTGATGGCTGTAAAGGTTTTTGAAGATCTTTAATCACCTGGTATACTACTATTTAAAGTCATGTATATTGGAAGATATAATCACGGTTTAATGTCGTGTTGCATGGACTAATACCATCAAGTTTAACATCATGAGTTCGAGACCATAACTCATAGTTTAGGGTCATAGTGTTTGGACTGATTGTGGTAGAACCCATGATTAACTAGATGAAAATCATGTTTGTATGTTATGATGTGCCTCGAACATGAGAGGGATGGAATGTGTAAACCATGATTATATAGGATATTAGATCCGGAGAATTGATATAAGGCATGGGAGCCAATTATGCGTATAGATGTAGGAGAGTCCTCTCCTAAGGATGAAGTTGTATCTAGTTGATGGAACTTTTATAGGAAACATATACAGAGCCACTAGGGAATGATGTGCATAGTCATGAAGAGTTTCCCTCGGGACACTGACCTACCATTTATGGTGGTTGGGGAGGTTTATGAAAATCTAAAATTACCTAGTATACTACAGTTTATATATCTTGGATGATGGACTCATTGTTTAATTTTGTGTTTCGTGGACTAATACTTTACAGTTTAACATAATGTGGTTAAGATGATATCTCAGGGTTTAGGGTCATAGAGTTTGGACCGATTGTGTTCATTGATGTTATGAGAAATACTTCTTCAGAAACATTTAATTTGTGGGTGTTGTGATTAGTTTTCTATCCATTATTATTAAGGCATATGCTCAATTTGAATAGACCCTATGTATGACATACGGTCCCTAACACTTTGGTTCATCCTTTGGGGGAATGTTTCGGAGTATCATCATGGTTTTGAGGACCCACACCATCTCCCCATTGCGAAAATATCGAAGGAGAACCTTTTTGTGGATGGCATTTGGGATCTTATTTTGGTAGATTTCCCAATGGTGAAAAGTATACAACCTTTTCTTCATCTAGATGATTCATCTCATCAAACCATTTCCAGTATTTCTCATCCATTGATAGTTGATTTAAAATGTCCAAATAAAGTTATGGAACTTAAATTTCAATAGGTAAAACTGCTTATCCCCCATATAATAGTGAGTGTGGGTTTAACTTGTTGGCATTGTCGGTCATGGTCTAATATGACCCTACACTAAAAATTATTATATCTATTCATGATATCTTATCATTATCTACCATATATTAGAATATGTTGGATACATTCTTGTTGAAATGATTTTTCTTCCCATTGGAAGATATGTATTAGTAGTATGAATGGTTGGCTATGATTCCATACTCTTGGTATAATTTTCCCAACTCATGAAATCAGATGTTGGTTCATTTTCTGTTAGTAATATATGAGGGACAGCCAATATGGTATTGATGTTGGCCTTCACAATGCTTACAATTTTTTTCTCCTAGATTTCTTTAAGTGGTATAGCGTTAGCCCATTTGGAAAAGAAGTTTTTTTTTGTGAGTATGTACTTGAATTGTCTGGCTATAGTGGGTGGATATGGTCCCACATCTTCTATCTCCTAGGAGGAAAATGGCCTGAAATATTTAGCATTATGAAGTATCTACGAGGGTCAGTGAATAGAATTGTTATGAACAGGGTAGGAATGGATCTTCTTGGTGAATATGTCACAATCACGTATCATAGTGGTCTGTTAATATCCATGCCCTCAAAATTGATGAGAGAGATTGGATGGTGAATATTTTAGTTCACAAACATTGGCATGCACTTCATTCATGAAAAAATCAGTCTCTTCTCCATCAATTCACCTGAGAAAGACTCCTTCAAGGCCTAGTTTGTAGAGAACCTTTTCTTAGTTTACCCCTTTGTGCAAGAATATGTTTACTATCCATATCTGGACGTGTTCCCTTCCAACCCAATCTAGTAGGAGTTCCCCCTTCTGAAAGTAATTTGAAATTCGTCTCATCCATCCTTTGGTGTGACCATGAAGATCATAAAAGAGGATAATTTCGTCAACATCCTCCATATTGATCAAGATAAATGGAAGGACCATCTGTTAGTGGGAAATGATAATAACGATTTCATACCAGTCTAGATCATCCTAGGTTTTGGATGCATTCTCAAAAGCATCGGCATGAACATTTTATGACCGAGGGACATAGGTCAGCATTGACTTTAATGGAAATTCACCTACGATTTATCAAACATTGTTCATAAAGGGCGCTAATTCCTCATTCTCAATGGAATAGTCACCATTGACCTATCTGTTGACTAGTTCTGAATCACATTTTATCATTAGGTGTTCGGCTTGTGCAAGGAGTTGCAGCTCTTGGCCAGCAATGGGGGCCTAGTATTCGGCCTCATTGTTTGTACATCATTCTAAAAGCAGGAATGAGTAAGGAAGGATGGAATTTTTGGGTGATATGACAATAACTCCTAGCCCCACCTTGTTTATATTGGTATTTTCCATCCATTTCCCCATCAGGCTTCTAGAAACACCATTGATTTATATTTCCCATGTATGGGGGTCCTTTTGGATGGAGAACATTTCTTCTTCATGAAGTTTGGCATCCAATAATGATGTTTATTCCAAGGGGTGTTCTTCCAGGACATCATCTAATGTTATAACTTTGTTGGACTAATGGGGTACATATCATATGTCAATCTATTGTAAGATAACCTCCCATCATGATAGGCTTCCATTTAGCATGGGATGTGGAGGATATATTTGGGCAAGTTATAGAAGGAGACCAAATGGACCTCATGGTGCTATAGGTATTGCCTAAGTTTTTGAACTATGAAGATTAGAGATAGGAAGTTCTTTTCAATCCTCAAATATCTAGTTTCAACATAAATCATTGTTTGTATAAGGTAATTGAGGTTTTTATCCCTAACGACATCATTTTTCTGTGCAAGGAAGGCGCCTAATGACAGTTCAAATGTGGTTATGTACAAAATGAGTGGTCTACACTCAACTGGAAGCATCAGTACTAGTGAGCTCAAGAGATTTATTTTGATATTTTTAAACAATTGATAAGAATAACTATCCCACTCATACATAGCCCCTTTCTTTATTATCCTAGTTAAAGGTAATCATTTACCCACCAGGTTGACTACAAAGCACAAGATGTAGTCTAGGTGCCCATGATGTCCCCTCAACTCAGTGAGGTTGCGTGGCGGGGACATGACAAGGATTGATTTTCTCTTTATAGGGTTGAATTATACTTCACATTGATGTAAGATGAAGCCATATAATTTCTTATAGGAAACATCGAAGACACACATTAGGGGATTCTTCTTTAAATTCTATTGTTACAGCTTGTTAAGAAAAATTTCAAGACCGAACTGGTGTTTTGAGTGGCATTGTGATTTAACAACAAGATCATCCACATAGAACTTGACAAAATTCCTAGGAAGGGTTTGAAAATGCGATTCATGGAAAGATGATATGTAACTCTGACATTTTTTACACCAAATGGAATAACATTATAACATAACACTCTTTACTGAGCCCTAAAAGTAGTGTCTTCTTCATCTACATTGGGAATTTACAGCTGGTTGTATCCACAATAACCATACATTAATGAGAGGGACATATATCCAGTGGTTGTATCGACAAACAATTATGTGTTTAGGATGTAGAAATCATCTTTCGGGTAGTTCTAATTAAGGCCCCTGAAGTCAATGTATATTCTAATCTGTACATTCTTCACTTTGACGTGGATTATTTTTTCCATACTGACTGGATATTGGAATTATCTGATGAAGTTGTATTTTATCATCTAGTCAACTTTATCCTCTATTTTTGAAGCATGTGTCAGATGGGTCTTTCTGGCTTCCAGTTTATAGCCCTGATGATCTTATGGGAATCCCAGATGATGATTGGTGACCTTAGGATCGAGGCATATAATTTTTTTGTAGATCCATGTTAACATATCTTGATTCTTATTTAGTAAGGTGGTATATGTCTCTTCCCCCTCGATAGGCATAGCCACACTGATCAAAGTTGGCTTCAGGTCATCTTCAATGCCCAAGTTTATCTCCCTAACGTCATTAATTGTGGTAGTGACACCTTATTGGAATGTGGGAGGTGAATCTATGAGTACTTCTACTTCTACTTATTTATCATTCTTATCATCATCTTAATCCACTTCATGTAGAGAGAGGAATTTGTAGAAAAACTCTCCAATGTTGGGAGAGACGTTGTCTTTTACCTTAGTGTGTAAGGTGGGATAGTTTGAAGTCCTGAGGACGGGTTGGGAACATCTTTGGTAAGGATTTTTCTATCTTCGTAGGAGGCATCCCGTTCTTATGTGAAATTAGACTGGGGGGCCGCAACAGGAATCAGGCAGAAAATTGAATTTGTATCCAGGCTTGAACTTATACATTCAACTTAGGTGATGGGTAATACATACTCTTCACAAGTTATTGGAGGGGGTCAGTGGGATACATTTCCAATATATTTAAGTTACTAATCAAATAAATGTTTTTAAACAAAGGATTCATCATTGTCGGTTCATAGAACCTTCCATCAATATAATGCAACTCATATGGATCAAACATGGATTTATCAGCGGGCAAGGTCCCGATTTTTTCCATTAGCACAATATTTTATGAACTGATGGTATGATGATGAAATTGTGGCATACTGATGCAACTAGGGCCTCCCTAATAGGACATTGAAGTTTTTACATTCCCTCATTACTAGGAACTAAGAATCAGACAAGAGGTCTCTATGTAATGTTTTAAGCTTGATTTATCCCAACATATTATTCTTTCATTTTCCAACTCCCAGAAGATTTTTTGTGCAGGGTGTCAAACTATCTTCATCATAGCCCAGCCAATGAAGTGTTTGCAATGTGAGAAGGTTGAATCCATAGACATTGTCAATGAAAATATGATAGACATCAATGCCATTTATCTTTCCAGACATATATAAGGGCTTCATGTGCCCTTGCATGGGGGTGTATTCATCCATGTCTGTGAAGAAGTTGACGGTATGACATTCTTAAAGATTGATCTTTGTTTGGTAGAATTCATTCATAACTAATTTGGCCTCAAATTCTGAGGTACGAAGTAAGGATTCAATAAGCACCTTCCTAAGGCTTGTGGATAGACTCAAAACATCCAAGACTGATATCTTTGCTGGAATTTAAGCCAACTGATTTAGAATATCATATTTCTATTCTGATGTTTTGTGCATCCCAACTCAGGGTTTCTCTTTTATAGAAACTTTAGTGGCATGAAATTTGGGCATACATTTTCCATCCTCTATAATAGGAGCTAGTGGTGCTACAGTCCTTTCCACATTTGGCCGGGCTGGTTTTCCCATACACATGGGATGATTTGATGTTTTCCCTTCCTCTGATGCATACTTCAAGATAACTGGGCTCATATTTCATCTATCGAGGGTAGATGATCATTATGGTTTTCATTGTGTCTTCTGGAGGGTCCTACTACATGTTTTAGAGATGTTAATGGTTTGACATAAATTGTGTCTTATAAATTGACTCCTACCATGATCATGCCTACATGAAAACCGTCAACCTCTATGGTCTATTCCTCTAGAACTCTAATTGGGAATGAAGAATTCGGGTTTGTTGGTATAGTCTCCATCATAGAATGGTGCAATCAAGTGAATTATATTAATGGATCCAAATATAAATTCTTTATTAGATAACATTATTATCTGACTACCACCTTCTGATAGTGCCATTTGGAGAGGTGGCGTCCATTGTACCATTTGATGGGGTGGCACCCATTGTACCAAGGTGGCTTCCATAAAGTCTAAAGGTGTCAGGACTGACTTCCTCTTTCATGGAAGCCCTTTTTCTTGCACCTTCTTTCTTCCCTTCTGAACGATAGAGGAATGCGGGGATAAGGATGATGGTTGTGTGGCGTCAAGAGCATTCAGAAGACGTATTATTGTTTCAACTACTCCTTGAGGATTCCATGAACTCGGATGACAGTTATCTGGGTCATCCAATTTCCATATTATTGTTTCTTCTTATTGGAAAATGATCACCATTCCTCTTCCACTTTTCATTCTGAGGTGGAAACATACACCACTTATGCTAGCAGTAGACCCAACTTAACTTACTAGGAATCCACCATCTATTGTAGGATATACTTGAAAATGAAGAATTCCTAGATGTTCTGTCCCAAGAATAAGTGATAGGGACAATAATTTGGACGGTCTTTGAGACCCACTTAATCGACTTTAATTATCTTTAATAGCTAGAGCAATTTGAAATTCATAGCAGATATGAAGTAGTCACAGACCTGGCCATATCAAAATGATTAAATATTATTTCCTTCCTCCTTGAAATGATTTCATTTATCACCTCTACCCTCATAAAACCCAGGTGGGGGTGGATGATAGCATCTTGGGGGTCCCGCATGGTTTGGTGGATGCCTCGAAAATGGATCTAGTGTCAGGGGTGGCTTGTGTGAGACAGAAGTCACTTCATTTTTCCCTACTTTTTTCCTTGTGGATGATGGGGACACTCAGGACATGAGATTGGTCTGTTACAAGGTTTCTTCTATGCTCTGGGAAATTGCATAGAAATAACAGAACCCACTTGTCTATATCACCAGGATGAGTAGTGTTCACAATTCATCACAAAGGTTATTGATGCACATGGTAATAATTTCATCTTGTTGAAGAAGCTAGTTCCAGGAATATGTCTGGACTTTCCATCTGGAAATAAAGTATGAGACTCTTTCATTCTCTCACTACTAGTAGTTCATGAGATCACTAACCATGGTCTTAGGCTGCATTGAACTGAAATGGAATAAAAAATGTATCCAGAGGTCCTCCCAACCATTCATCGAGTTGGCTGGAATTCTAGTATATCATAAAATGGTTGAGCCATATAGGGTTCATACAAAGCATCTTAGTTTTACTTCTTCTTGCTGCTCCAGAGTTCCCATCATGGGGTCACAAAAGGGGCATAGTGAATTAGATGATGTTATGGGTCCCCTGAGCCATTGAACACTAGGAATATGGGGTTTCCAAAGTTCAGTGGGGGTGGAACACTGCTCACCCAATTAGGGTAGGGTCTGCACATTGGTTGTATTGGAGCACACTGCCTCTCATTGGATTCTAATCAAGCTATTAGTTGTTCAAAAGTAATCATGATCCTTTGATGAATATTCTATTTGGATTGATCTTGGGATGGTGCGGTAGCAAACAATGATGAGCATGTCGGTACTATTGGAAATTGGTGTTGGTACCTATCTGAGGGTATCATTTGTGGGTTTAACTGAATACATTCTTACTACCATACTAGTGGGGGAATTTCATGATGTCCTACTATGATCGAATTTAAGTAGGTTGATGATACTGATACCAGTTTGGGTGGGCATCTGATCTTGACTTCATTTATTGGGATGATTAAATGTCGCAAGGGAACTACTTCTAAAAATATCTGCTGACGTTCTGTGGGGGGAACACATTCGTCATGATATATCCCTTGGTGAATATCTTCAATTATTCACCAGATCTCCATAATTTCGTTCTCCTTCATAGAGAATATTTCTTGAGAGCGAGGGACACATTCCTAGGGAGGATGTGGGTCATAGATGACCATGGATTTATTCTTCTCCTTTTGGGGGTTTCATGAGGGTGGGAATGATGATTTCACAAATAGGGCACCAAAATTTATGACCTCTCTCGGGTGTCGGGTATGCACTCTATCATGATCTAGGAGGGATGCCTCTCTGAGGGAAACATATTACCTTTCATCATTTCCTTTTGGGCCATTCCCTGTTATATCTACGGGGTTGATGTTTACTACATTCAATGATGCATATCGCATTGGGGGTGGTGTACCCAGAGTCAAATGGTAGAAATGCTTTCTATGTCCTTTATAGGACTTTCTCCTTCTATTTTGTAGTATTATTTAGGGTTCCTGGGAATGAATGACCTGATGGGAACCCTATTCTAACCACATTATGTGCCTTTGTATTGAAGGGTATGAACCATGTGACGGGGTGGAACAAGTGACTTCTCTTCTCATCATTCTTTCCCAGAGAGATAAGACAATCATTAGATTTGTGGGAACATGAGGTAAACATTCTTCTAGACCTATAGGCTAGGGTTGTTCCTATTCTTCTATTTTTGCACTATGTCCTTGTTTTGTTGGTCTTATAGGGTATTTTTAAATTAAAAATTATCCCAACCCTATGGGTTATTGTTGTTCCTGCATTGCGGCGGTAGTCATTGCTACTGTTGCCTTTTCGATTTCACGCACACCCATGTTGGTGTGATCTGAGTATGGAATTAGACCTGCATGAGGTCTACGGGATTTTGAAGACATGAACACTGCATTCTTCTTGTCTTCCAATAGGCAGAAAGTCTACTAGATATTCTCATTTTCCTGGCTTAGAAGATTTATTATGGCTTGATGTCTTCGATCCTGACAATTTTGAGACTCAATCTAGGATGATTTTTTAGGAGTATCCCTTCTTTCCTAAGTAGGGATTTCATTTGACCACTAACTCTATGTAATTAAATTTCATGATTTCAGTTCCAATTAGTCTTTCGAGATGTATGTGGCATGAAGTGTAGATCTCCATGTCCTCCCCATCGCCGAATATGAACTCCAGTCATGGCATCACCAATGAGGAAACACAACTGGTCTAGTGCATGGAGGAAGGCTAGTCCAAGGTTATTATTTCCTCTTTTTAATTATGGTTTTCAAGCGGATAGGAGGGATTCCATGTTGATTAGAAGACTTATATCCCCTAATACATTAACATAGTTTATATACACTTTTTAGGGAAGTACATTTGTTTTTGTTGGCGAAGGTTCATCCATATATTATGGTGAATGTCGTACATATATTCCCCAATCAACTCCCCTTGTATGTCAAAGTGAAAAGTGGTTTTAGGTCAATATATCACTTGTATATTATCCTTATCCAACATTATTCTCATGAGAAACATATAATTCAATTATTCAATCAGGGACTCCTCAAAATTATATATTCGGCCTGACTACTTCTTAATAATATTTTTTCAGGTACCCTAGCTTGCTGGATCCCTATTGATATGTGGATAGTGAGGGGGTGGCTCAAAAGATGAGTGTGGCCATGGAACGTCCTCTTGTTGAGGTCGGATATCACCCGTCCTAGACAGAGTGCATGATATTTCTGACTCCATATTTCTGAGCACATTATCATAGGAGGTATTTATAACATTAGTTTTAGTAATGGTAGGAACTTCATTCATTATGAATTTTGATTTCGGGGAGGATCCTCACCAATAGTGTCACTATGGTGAGGAATACCATTGCAACTTGATGACAGATTGGGGGGAAATTTATTTATGGCATATACTATGGGGAGGACCTTTAGGGATGGCTACAACGAGGGGAGGACCTTCTTTCATCTTGATGACACTAAGGGGATGACCTTCTCGATGACTACTATGATGGTCTGGACTACCATCACAGCTTGATACATGGCATCATGGGGAATTTCTTCTGTTTATATCATGGTTAGGGCCATCAAAATATACTGCAATGAGGGGAAGACCATATCATTGCTTAATGTTAAAATTATGAGGGACATTACAGTAACCACCATTGTGGGGAGGACCATTGCAATGACTTTCATCATGGCAAGGACTACCATCATGACTCGATGTATAAATATAGGGAGAAGCATATCTTTAGAATACGACCCTGAGAGTATCATCAGGGGGGATGACATCAAGGGGAGGGTCTTATTTCATTCTAATATTCATGTCGAGGGGTGGGATACCCAGATGTGCATCAAGAGATATGATCTCATGATCAATCATTCCGGGACATTGGAGTGATCCCCCGTGAGTTCTCTGGGGATGAACATCGGAGCCGTTGGTAGCTATATTGAAAGGAGGGATTTAACAATTACTACTACCACTTCCAAAATTTGTTAATATACTAATACTTTCTTTAGACATTTTTGATATATTTTTGAGGGTGTCAAGAACCCCAACTTCTTGTAGAGAAGGATCATTTATGTGCTCTTTATTTTCCAGTTGCCATTGGTGCATTTTATTGTTTTGCACTCTTTTGTGGGTAAATGGGGATTTCTATTATTGGTAATGGCCTTCATTTATGGTTCTTATCTTGTGGGGTCATGTAATTTTGTCGAGATACACCGATTGTAACACCCCAAGCTTCTACGGTACGCTTCCCTTTGAATAATGTGATAGCGTGTGTTGTACGCAACACCGAGTTCTAACACACCATAACCAATCAAACTAGCCGTTATGAATAGTAATACTTACTTTTTGAAATTATATATATTTTATATTTCAAAATGGACTTCATTTTTGGATTCGGAATATCTAATTTATCCTAAGGTGAAATTTTGGTACTTTTCGGATAACTTTCATATTTTGATGAATAGTGAAAATTACTAAATTTTAATTAAAAACAACTTTTTTAATCAAAATAATTAATAGTGATAAATTATGAATTTTAGTAGTTTTAAAGTATATTTAGAATATATTTTTACCATTTAATATAATGTTGGTCATTGGACATAATTTTACAATTAAACCGAACATAAACATGTGTCAATCTTTTGATAGTTATTATCTTTTAAAAACACGCTTTTTGTATTGACAGCGGGAATTAATTTTAAATTAATTTCTGCCACTTCTGTGTTTTGAATTTAGGAAAATGGATTCCATATTTGGAATCAGGATGTTCAAATTGTGTAAATAGGTAACTTTTATTTTTAGACATTTTGAATAATTACTGCGGTAAATATTTTATTTACCATGGTTAAGGGTAAATCGGGTAAATAAGGGTTAAAAAATAATATTATAATAATACTAAATTACCCTAAACCGTGTCATAACCCTATTGGTTGATACATGGTCGACCAAGGGCATCTTTGGGACGATTTTGGGACCCCATAGATCCACTTGTAAGTGATAATGACACTTTATTTTAATTAAGTTAAAATGAATACAAAAATGACACAAGCATATATTTTTTAGCAAAACAATTGTTACATAGGGTTATATATGTTTGATATTAGATTATAAATATTCATTATAAAGATAAAAATATTTCCTACATAATGATATTTTATTTATAATTTTTAGACATTAAATAATTTATTTTATGATGATGCAGTAATTACTATAATAGTGAAAAATTAAAATAATTGATATTATAAATGCCCAAATAAATATAATATGAAACTTTTAATGAATTAAACTAATTTTCTAGGATAATATTATATTTTAGGATTGATTTAATTTACTTTGTTCTATGTAATCAATCTGTTATGAGTTTCACAAAAATCAACTATTGAATAGTGTCAAAATTGACATAAAAGAGTTCTTAAAACAAATATTATATTATTAATTTATATTAAATTCCTAAAAATCAAAGTTTCGGCCAAGAGACTTATATCATGATAGGTTAATCATTAATGGACCACTTGGGGGGTATCTTGGATGTATGTAGTATGTTTATTAACCATATTAGATAAAAATACAAAGAGACATTGTAAAAGTGAAACTAATTAACTTAAAGTTAATACTTAAAGATAAGGTTAATATAAGTACCCAAACCTCTCTAAATTATATTGGTTGAGTTTTTTTCGACCCATCCCCACCTTAACCTTTGAATATTTAACTTTGGAGCCATTGGAAACCGATTATGAATTTATTATAAACTAATATCTCTAGCTTTTCCAAAGGTGCCCCTCACCCCTCTTATTAAAGGGCACTCCTCCATCCCATTTTCTTCAGACCTTCAAAGCCTTTTGGTTCGGCCAAACTCTGCCCAAATACACTCCAAACATCCCTCAATACAACATAGAGGCCTTAGTTGGATAAGAAATCCAACCTAAGGATCCCTTTTGATCAAATCAAAAGGAAGAACCCGAAGAAGAGGTAATGTTTTCACCACCCCTTTTCAAGTTCCTTTCTTCTTCCACTTCTTCTTCCTTGGTTCTTACCATTCTAAAATAATAACTCCAGTATATCACATATACTATGATGTTATTATAAATATGGTACAACCATATTCCGTATTATATCCACCCTTTGAATAACATGTCACCATACGTGCGTACGTACGGCTTACCGTCTCCACCTCGTGGTGTAATTGTTATTCAATATATTATTATTTGGATGGGTATAATAATGATGTGTAACTCATGTAAATAATAAATATAACATGTTAATGATTCTGTATATATGATATACCATCCATTTATATATTATTTTAATATCAAAATAATGATATTGTCGCTCGTGCGTACGTACGGACTACCGTCTCCACGAACGTGATGAGATTCATTCTCCATCGTATCCATTCAAGTATAATTATCATTTGATGATTTAAAAATGATATTTAATGACTTTATATCATTCTGGATATGAATAAGATACATCAAACAAGGCTTATGTAACAAAACATATAAAAGAAAATGAGTAAGTTAACACCCGAAACGACGATAATTCTAAGATATTATTAACAAATCAATGTTAAAAGATCATATATGATATCATAATAATATATATTATTCTTGTATAATTTAATAACAATTATTTCACCATTATACAGGAGGTTAACCTACCCCAACCAAGAAAAAGTACAAGGTAAGGGTTATTTCACAATCTCTTCATTATCCGAGGTTGTATATACGTAATAATCTACTGGGATTTCTTTATCATCCACATCCATGTTTCTTAAAAATGTATTTGAAAACATTTTTACTATTTACTATAATATGAGTTAAAGAAATTTATACCCTTTTTGACTTTTTTAAGTGGTTTATAAAGGAATCTTTCGGTCGTTTTCAAAACAAGGTCCTTTTTAACCTTTTCGACAGAATTAAGGTAAGAATGTTTTTTTTAACTTATACGGTGGGTGCGGCTATTTTCCGCCGTTATAAAATCTTCAAAGATTCCCTTACAATCTTATAAGAATATTTTCAATGAAAATGTTTTATTTTAAATGGATCTTAAATGATTTCAAATTAAAAGGAGATATTTCTTTAAAAAGAATTTTGATTTCATCTATGTCAACATCCTTTGATGGATTTTAAGATTATTTGAAGTTGATTTATTATGATACAAAACTTCTATATTGTATTGAAGGTTTTGTGATATGTTTGACTATGGATGTGCTATTTTTATACCATTCATAGTTTATGGTGAAATTATTGACATTTCATAAGCTAGTTTTAATGCGAATGTTTATGTTATGTTTAAACCTTTTCATATGGGAATGCATTGGACTTAATATGTGACGGGTGGAGCCCGCTATAGCTCCTCGATGCATCGGTAGGTCTCATGAGACAAACTAGTGTCTTGGCACAAGGCCTTGACAAAATCTTATTTGTAGTCTTGGCACGAGGCCTTGACTATGTGGTTATGACAGTCTGGCATTATGCATTCCAACATTATGAAAGTGGTTATTGATTTTTGCATGTGATTATTCGATTAGTAGAATATCCATGTGAATAAGTAAATGGAATTATTTCATTTTATTTATACCATACCATGTTGAAAGTTCATGTTTTAAAGTCTTTTGTTTTAGTTATACATTGCCTTAAATGTTTATTCTTATTTATGAAAGTTTCCGCTATATTGTTATCCTTACTGGGCATTTGAGCTCACCCCTTTTCTATGTTTTATTTTTCCCAGGATGTGAAGAAGTAAGTTATGAATGACCTTCAGGGATATTATGAGGTGATTATAGTGTGGACGGTGGAAACATTATGTTGTTGTAGTAGTTTTTCATTTTATGATGTAATGTAAAACTTATGAAATATATCTACTGTTTCCAAGGCTACTAAACCAATCGGTCTTTCGAGATTTGATCTTTCTTGTGATCATGCCAATGTTATGTAATAATGCACCGACTCTGGGTAACTGGGGTCAGGGCATTATAGTTGGTATCAGAGGAATTTTAGTACAAACCTTGGAAGCTAGATTTAGATAAACTCTGATTAGAGCACGTAGACCTAAGATGGACTTTGAGGATTAGTATAGAAGAACTTCCTAGAATTTTGGTATTGTAGAGATTTTGTGAGTTTTCCGAGCAATACATCCATGTCTGGATACGAGCAGGTAGAGGCAGCTCTGGAACAGATGTACCTAGGGGTAAAACTCGAAAACACCGCTTTGAGCTAGACTCGAACGGGAACTGGTGCACGACAACGGGCCTTGCTGCACTCTTGGTTACGACACTCACGGGGGATATTCTTAGGATAACTCTCATTTTCATTACAAATCATTATGAAGGGTTTATGAGTATAAACATCCTCAAAGAAAACATTTTTATGATTATGGATTATATCCATAAATAGTTCAATTTATGTTAAGTGTTTTATAAGTATGGGATTATGTATTTTGATTCATAAACTGATCTAGTTTATGCCATTGTTTAGAAATGGCGCCTAGTGGAAGAAATGGAAACCGTATCAATGCACTCACTCCATGTAGGGATTGCCCTCCTGCTCAAGATAATTAAAGTGGGGCTGGTGATGCAACTGGTGCCGATCAGCTAATCACCATACTGGGACAACTTACTCAGGTTATGAATAATAACCTTACTCGTATGGAGCACCCTGATCCGCAGCGTGGAGGATCAATGTTAGATCGATTCATGAGGCAAAAACCACCAACGTTCAATGGGAATACAAATCACTTAGTAGCTGAGCAATGGATATTTTCCCTAGAGAAAATATTTCAGGCTTTGGGGAGCAGTGAAAGGGAAAAAGTTATCATGGCAGTTTACCGCCTCACTGGAGATGTTGATCAATGGTGGTCATTGATTCAAAACATGAAGGAAGATGATGAAGTATCAAATATGGAGTGGAGGGAGTTCAAAGATCTGTTTTTAGAAAAATACATTCCTTGCGACCATCGAGCTGATATGGAAAGGCAATTTCTGAGTCTGAGACAAAAGGAGGATGAGAATGTCACAAAGTATGAGGCTAACTTTACAAGGTTAGCGAGGTATGCTGGAGATTATATTCGCAACCCAAGAAGTAAGATTGATCGTTTCTTTGATGGGTTAAAACCATTTCTCCGTCGAGCATTAGTCTCACAATCCTTTTCATCGTACGAAGACATTGTCTCATGTGCTATCAAGACCGAAAAGGAATTCTCTAAGTCTTATGACTTTAAAGCAAAGCAAGAGAAGAAGAGACCTTCTGATCAATCTGGGAATGGAAATAAGGGGAAGAAGGGAAAGGTTGAATATCCATCTTGTGGTAAATGCGGGAAGAAACACCCCGGTGCTTGCTTGAAGGGAATGGGAGTCTATTACAAGTGTGGTGAAAAAGGCCACCAAGCTCATGATTGCAAGGGGAAGAAGGAAGCTACCAACGTTCAGTGCTACAATTGCAGGGAGATGGGGCATTATGCAAATGCATGTCCTAAGCGTCAGGAGAACTTACCTCAGAAAAGGCCAAGGGATCAAGGCCAGGCTTATGCTATCACTACTACAGAGGTAGAAGCTCCAAAAGACGTGGTGGAAGGTAATTTAATGGTTTCCTCAAGTTTAGAAAATGCATTATTTGACTCTAGATCGTCGCATTGTTTCATATCTTCCCAGTTTGCTAAGAAAATTAGATATTTCCAATTTGATTTAATAAGGGAGTTGTCAGTTAAAACTCCTAAGGGAAGTATCATTGCAACAATGTTTTGTGAATCAGTCCCCATTAGAGCACGTAAATTTTCTTTATCTGCTGATCTCATCGTCATACCTATGATTGAGTTTGATATAATCCTCGGTATGGACTGGCTTTCGGACTATGACGTGAAGATTTATTGTAAAAAGAAACAGGTTACGATTCTTGATGATAATGATAAGGAACACCTTATCTTTAGAGGAGAATCGTCACCACCTAATTCTTATTTAGATCCACCCTCAATAGCTCAACTAAATTCAATTATTGGGGAGGAATAGAATGAAATAACTACGGGTGAGGAAAGGAATGTTCAAATAGAGGATTCACCTGTTGTGAAAGAATTTTTAGATGTATTTCCAGAAGATTTACCTGGACATCCTCCAGAACGAGAAGTTGAGTTTTCCATTGATTTGATTCCTGGATCAAGGCCTATATCGAAGACCCCTTATGGAATGGCCACTGTAGAGTTAGTCGAACTAAAGAAACAACTAGAGGAATTGAGTAATAAGGGATTTATTCATCCTAGTGTTTCTCCATGGGGAGCCCCTGTTCTTTTTGTTAAAAAGAAAGATGGATCTATGAGGTTATGTATCGACTACAAGGAGATCAATGCTATAATGATAAAGAAAAAGTATCCCCTACCTCGTATTGATGATTTATTAGACCAACTGCATGGAGATCAATACTTTTCAAAGATTGACCTTCGATCTGGATACCATCAGTTGTGTGTGAAGAAGGAAGACATTCCGAAGACAGCATTTCGAACCACGTACTGGCATTACGAGTTTACTGTAATGCCGTTTGGATTGACTAATGCACCCTCTGTATTCATGGATCTGATGAATAGAGTTTTCAAGGAGTATCTCGATGAATTTGTGGTGGTATTTATTGATGATATCTTGGTATACTCCAAAACCTACGAAGATCATGAAAATCACTTGCGCATTATCTTGAAGACTCTGAGGGGGCATGAATTATATGGGAAGTTTAGTAAGTGTGAATTATGGCTTCAGGAGATTTCTTTTCTTGGCCATATTGTCTCTAAAGATGGAATCTCTGTTGATCCTTCTAAGACCATGGCAATCCAATAATGGCCAATACCTACGAGTATAACTGAGGTACGCAGTTTTATTGGTTTGGAAGGTCATTATCGACGTTTCGTCCAGAATTTTGCCCGATTGGCTAACCTATTAACGAAGCTCACACGTAAAGGGGTTAATTTTTTTTGGAAAAATGAGTGTGAAGAATGTTTTGAAGAAATGAAAAAAAGATTAGTCAATGCTCCTATATTGACTCTACCATCGGGGAATGATGGGTTCGTTATTTATAGTGATGCATCAAAGAAAGGACTTGGTTGTGTCCTTATGGAGAATGATAGAGTTATTGCCTATGCATCACGACAGTTGAAAATTCATGAAAAAAACTATCCTACTCATGATCTCAAGTTAGCAGCTGTGATCTTTGCTTTGAAGATATGGAGGCACTACCTCTTTGGTGAAAAATGTGAGATTTATACTGATCACAAGAGTTTGAAGTATATTTTCTCACAAAAATAACTCAACATGAGGCAAAGGAGATGGCATGAATTACTCAAGGATTATGATTGCACGATACACTACCACCCGGGGAAAGCAAACAAGGTGGCAGATGCTTTGAGCAGAAAAGACCATGGTGTTTTGAACAATATGAGAATTGAAAGGGATCCAATTTTCATGGATCTAGTGAAGATGGACATGGGAATAACCAGGGAAGGTGAAACATCAATTCTTTTTCAAATGGTTGCCAAACCATCTTTAATAGAAAGGATTAAGAGTTCTCAGACCGATGATGAAGAATTTCAGAAGAAGATTAAATCTGTGAATGATGGGAGATTGAGAGACTTTGTGTATGAAGATGGGATTTTGAAATTCGGGAAGAGACTTTGTGTTCCCGATTTACCTGATCTAAAAAGGGAATTGTTGGATGATGCTCATAGTTCCAATTTCTCTATACACCCTGGGAGCACCAAAATGTATAGAGATTTGAAGGAACATTGTTGGTGGGACAACATGAAGAGGGAGATTGCTGATTTTGTGTCAAGATGTATGGTTTGTCAACAAGTGAAAGCTGGAAGGCAACAGCCTGGAGGAGTCATGCAACCTCTTCCCATACCGGAGTTGAAATGGGACAATATTACGATGGACTTTGTCATGGGGCTACCAAAGACTCCTAGAAGGAATGATGCAATATGGGTGATTGTTGATCGTCTTACCAAGTCAGCACATTTTCTTGCTATAAGAGACGATCTACCCCTAGAACGTCTAGCAAGACTATATATTAATGAAGTTGTGAGACTTCATGGAGTAACCTTATCAATTGTTTCTGATCGTGATCCCCGTTTTACTTCAAGATTTTGGAAAAGTCTTCAGAAATCCCTGGATGCTGAACTCCATTTGAGCACTGCTTACCACCCTCAGACAGATGGACAATCAGAACGGACTATTCAGACCTTAGAAGACATGTTGAGATTTTGCTCACTTGATTTTCAGGGTATGTGGGATCAATATTTACCACTGGTAGAATTTTCCTATAACAATAGCTTCCATTCGAGTATTCAGATGGCACCATATGAAGCATTATACGGAAAGAGATGTCATACACCAACCTGTTGGGATGACGTTGGTGAAAGAAAACTTGTAGGCCCAGAACTGGTGGAGGAAACGGTGGAAAAGGTGAAGGTAATCCAAAATCACATCAAAGCAGCTCAAAGTAGGCAGAAGAGCTATGCCGATAATCGAAGGAAGGATTTGGAATATCAAATCGGTGATCATGTTTTCCTGAAGGTATCTCCATGGAAGGGAGTCATAAGTTTTGATAAGAAAGGTAAATTGAGTCCCAGGTACATCGGACCTTTCGAAATTCTAGAACGAATTGGGGCTGTAGCTTACTGATTGGCAATGCTGCCAAGTCTCTCCAAAGTTCACGATGTGTTCCATGTATCTCTGTTGAGGAAATACATGCCTGATCCAATGCATGTACTCACCTATGAGGAATTAGAATTGGAACCTGATCTGTCTTATTGCGAAGAGCCCGTCAGGATTTTTGATACGAGAGAACAAGTACTGAGAAACCGGACGACGCGTCTGCTAAAAGTTTTGTGGAGAAACCATAAGATGGAAGAGGCAACGTGGGAACCCGAGGAACTTATGATGAAGAACCACCCGAGTCTTTTTATATAGTAATACCCTAGAAATTGCGAGGACGCAATTATTTGAAGGAGGGGAGAATGTAACACCCCAAGCTTCTACGGTACGCTTCTCTTTGAATAATGTGATAGCGTGTGTTGTACGCAACACCGAGTTCTAACACACCATAACCAACCAAACTAGCCGTTATGAATAGTAATACCTACTTTTTGAAATTATATATATTTTATATTTCAAAATGGACTTCATTTTTGGATTCAGAATATCTAATTTATCCTAAGGTGAAATTTTGGTACTTTTCGGATAACTTTCATATTTTGATGAATAGTGAAAATTACTAAATTTTAATTAAAAACAAATTTTTTAGTCAAAATAATTAATAGTGATAAATTATGAATTTTAGTAGTTTTAAAGTATATTTAGAATATATTTTTACCATTTAATATAATGTTGGTCATTGGACATAATTTTACAATTAAACCGAACATAAACAAGTGTCAATCTTTTGATAGTTATTATCTCTTAAAAACACGCTTTTTGTTTTGACAGCAGGAATTAATTTTAAATTAATTTCTGCCACTTCTGTGTTTTGAATTTAGGAAAATGGATTCCATATTTGGAATCAGGATGTTCAAATTTTGTAAATAGGTAACTTTTATTTTTAGACATTTTGAATAATTACTGCGGTAAATATTTTATTTACCATGGTTAAGGGTAAATCCGGTAAATAAGGGTTAAAAAATAATATTATAATAATACTAAATTACCCTAAAACGTGTCGTAACCCTATTGGTTGATACATGGTCGACCAAGGGAATCTTTGGGTCGATTTTGGGACCCCATGGATCCACTTGTAAGTGATAATGACACTTTATTTTAATTAAGTTAAAATGAATACAAAAATGACACAAGCATATATTTTTTAGCAAAACAATTGTTACATAGGGTTATATATGTTGGATTTTAGATTATAAATATTCATTAGAAAGATAAAAAGATTTCCTACATAATGATATTTTATTTATAATTTTTAGACATTAAATAATTTATTTTATGATGATGCAGTAATTACTATAATAGTGAAAAATTAAAATAATTGATATTACAAATGCCCAAATAAATCTTTTAATGAATTAAACTAATTTTCTAGGATAATATGATATTATAGGATTGATTTAATTGACTTTGTTCGATGTAATCAATCTGTTATGAGTTTCACAAAAATCAACTATTGAATAGTGTCAAAATTGACATAAAAGAGTTCTTAAAACAAATATTATATTATTAATTTATATTAAATTCCTAAAAATCTAAGGTTCGGCCAAGAGACTTATATCATGATAGGTTAATCATTAATGGACCACTTGGGGGGTATCTTGGATGTATGTAGTATGTTTATTAACCATATTAGATAAAAATACAAAGAGACATTGTAAAAGTGAAACTAATTAACTTAAAGTTAATACTTAAAGATAAGGTTAATATAAGTACCCAAACCTGTCTAAATTCTATTGGTTGAGTTGTTTTAGACCCATACCCACCTTAACCTTTGAATAGTAAACTTTGGAGCCATTGGAAACCGATTATGAATTTATTATAAACTAATATCTCTAGCTTTTCCAAAGGTGCCCCTCACCCCCCTTATAAAAGGGCACTCCTCCTTCCCATTTCTTCACACCTTCAAAGCCTTTTGGTTCGGCCAAACTCTGCCCAAATACTCTCCCAACATCCCTCACTACAGCCTAGAGGCCTTATATTGATCGGAATGCCAACCTAAGGAGCCCTTTTGATCAAATCAAAAGGAAGAACCCGAAGAAGAGGTAATGTTTTCACCACCCCTTTTCAAGTTCCTTTCTTCTTCCACTTCTTCTTCCTTTGTTATTACCATTCTAAAATAATAAATCCAGTATATCACATATACTATGATGTTATTATAAATATGGTACAACCATATTCAGTATTCTATCCACCCTTTGAATAACATGTCACCATACGTGCGTACGTACGGCTTACCGTCTCCATGTCGTGGTGTAATTGTTATTCAATATATTATTATTTGGATGGGTATAATAATGATGTGTAACTCATGTAAATAATAAATATAACATGTTAATGATTCTGTATATATGATATACCATCCATTTATATATTATTTTAATATCAAAAGAATGATATTGTCGCTCGTGCGTACGTACGGACTACCGTCTCCACGAACGTGATGAGATTCATTCTCCATCGTATCCATTCAAGTATAATTATAATTTGATGATTTAAAAATGATGTTTAAGTACTTGATATCATTCTGGATATGAATAATATACAACAAACATGGCTTATGTAACAAAACATATAAAAGAAAATGAGTAAGTTAACACCCGAAACGACGATAATTCTAAGATATTATTAACAAATCAATGTTAAAAGATCATATATGATATCATATTAATATATATGATTCTTGTATAATTTAATAACAATTATTTAACCATTATACAGGAGGTTAACCTACCCCAACCAAGGAAAAGTACAAGTTAAGGGTTATTTCACAATCACTTCATTATCCGAGGTTGTTTATACGTAATAATCTACTGGGATTTATTTATCATCCACATCCATGTTTCTTAAAAATGTATTTCAAAACATTTTTACTATTTACTAGAATATGAGTTAAAGTCATTTATACCCTTTTTGACCTTTTTAAGTGTTTTATAAAGGAATATTTCGGTCGTTTTCAAAACAAGGTCCTTTTTAACCTTTTCGACAGAATTAAGGTAAAAATGTTTTTTTTAACTTATACGGCGGGTGCGGCTATTTTCCGCCGTTATAAAATCTTCAAAGCATCCCTTACAAGCTTATAAGAATATTTTCAAATAAAATGTTTTATTTTAAATGGATCTTAAATTATTTCAAATTAAAAGGAGATATTTCTTTAAAAAGAATTTTGATTTCATCTGTGTCAACATCCTTTGATGGGTTTTAAGATTATTTGAAGTTGATTTATTATGATACAAAACTTCTATATTGTATTGAAGGTTTTGTGATATGTTTGACTGTGGATGTGCTATTTTTATACCATTCATAGTTTATGGTGAAATTATTGACATTTCGTATGCTAGTTTTAATACGAATGTTTATGTTATGTTTAAACCCTTTCATATGGGAATGCATTGGACTTAATATGTGATGGGTGGAGCCCACTATAGCTCCTCGATGCATCGGTAGGTCTCATGAGACAAACTAGTGTCTTGGCACAAGGCCTTGACAAAATCGTATTTGTAGTCTTGGCACGAGGCCTTGGCTATGTGGTTATGATAGTCTGGCATTATGCATTCCAACATTATGAAAGTGGTTATTGATTTTTTCATGTGATTATTCGATTAGTAGAATATCCATGTGAATAAGTAAATAGAATTATTTCATTTTATTTATGCCATACCATTTTGAAAGTTCATGTTTGAAAGGATTTTGTTTTAGTTATACATTGCCTTAAATGTTTATTCTTATTTATGAAAGTTTCCGCTATATTGTTATCCTTACTGGGCATTTGAGCTCACCCCTTTTCTATGTTTTATTTTTCCCAGGATGTGAACAAGTAAGTTATGAATGACCTTCAGGGATATTATGAAGGGATTATAGTGTGGACGGTGGAAACATTATGTTGTTGTAGTAGTTTTTCATTTTATGATGTAATGTAAAACTTATGAAATATATCTAGTTTTTCCAAGGCTACTAAACCAATCGTTCTTTCGAGATTTGATCTTTCTTGTGATCATGCCAATGTTATGTAATAATGCACCGAATCTGGGTAACTGGGGTTGGGGCGTTACACCGATGAGAATCTTGAGAATTGGAACTAATATATTCATGCCCTAGAGTGGCCACCACATCAGACCGACATCCCCAAGTTGGAATGGGTATTTTTTCCTAATCATTTTTTCCATGTATAACGTCACATTGTCATCGACCCTCATGGACTAGAGTCGGTATGCATAATTTATCCAGAGTGACTACCCTATTTTATGAGTAAGTCCTTCTGTTCGAGGAAACTTGGTCGTGGGCCTAGTTTCTCACATTTTCCACCGATTCAATAATATCATGGAATATTGGGTTGATATGGTATGGAATCAAATTTTAATTTTCCATTATTTCTAATATGTGTTGAGAGACATATTTTGTGCGAATGGGTATGAAATCCTATTCTGATGTTTGATTAGGATTTTGTGCTTTCTTTGGTCTCCCATGGGTTTCCAGTAGATACTAGCAATTATCCTATGTCAGAACAGAGAAACGCTTGTCATTTTATTTTTCATTTTTGGTCGCCACTATATTTGAATGGTGGGATTCATATTTACTAGAGGGGATTTCTATCTCTTCTTATACTACTATATTTGTCTCGTGGGATATGTATGCATCCACAAGAATATGACTATGGTCATACTTTAATTCTGCTAAATTTGCTTTATGGGATTGATATGCATTAGAGGGTATTTGTGTCAACAATTATCAAATTTCTAACACATTTTTTTATGATATTGATACACGTAAGTAGGTATTTGTGCCATTTTGTAGTTAGTTTCTATCCTATTAGGATGACAGGATTGTCGTGCATCGGCAGATATCTATATCTACCTATAGTTTTCAACTCTATCTACATGGAGAGACTGATGAGAACTAGAAGGAACATTCACATGATATTTTTGTGCCACCCAATTTCTATGGTGGTCTTCAGAGGAGGGGTAGAGTTGTATGTATTCCCATTGGATGACGCCACATTAGTACGGTAGATTTGCTCCTAAGGAACCAAGATGATAATATATTCCTTATTATATATTTAAAGCCCTAGGCTAGAAGCCCGAAGGGCCTCAGCCTTTTGGAATTCAATTGGAAACCTCATCATAAAGTCATCTTCAAAATGAGAAGACTCAGTCGACCAATTTTGGGAGTGACACACTCTGGAAGGGGACCATAGGTGGGACTCATGTGTAGTTGAAATGATATTTTCAGCATTGACTTCATCTGCCTCCCCAAGATAAGTTAGGTACTCATTGTCATGTTTCAGGGACAGGCTCCTGAAATGGATTGATATGACCACCAGGGTCTTCTTGTGCTGGGTCACAAGCCATGGATGAATAGGTGACTAAAAATCCTTTACAGGATGGAGATATTTTCTAATGGCCTCCACCATGGAGAGAGTACCATTTCGGTGGTACTCTTTGATCAACGTGTAGGATACATAGTGTTGAAGACACTAGGTAGGTGATATATTCCTACACTTCATCGGGGAACATACCACCTGCGGGATTATAGAGGCATATATCTATATCGGTCATCGAGATGTCATTTGGATTAAAGGTTGCTCTGATGGAACCATTAATATACATATATGACATAAAAACTACAAATCCTCATCAAATTAGCGTTATTTTGAACATATGTGTATTTTTTGATTTATCTTGGCCTCCTCCCCCTTTTTTCTTATTGAGAGGTTATGTGGCTTGAGTGGGTTCTGACAGCCACCTTGGATAAGGATTCACATCGGAATCACTATTTTTGTTTTGAATTGAGGTGACACATTTAGGGGTTTTGATTGAATGGTCTGATGAGGATCCTCATACATATCTTATTGTAAATACAGAATGACATCAATTTCACTATTTAATTTGTTTTGACCGGATCTAAGTCATTATCCTTTAAAGGGGGACTGGATTAACCCCACAGGTTCTAGGTAGCTTACCAATTCTTTATGGAGAAGAATTTTCCACAGTAAAATAGTCACAGTGGGCGATTGCATGGGGGAAAGTACTTGTACTTTCAGTCCTCCTATGATATAACTTCCTTATAAGATCTCTAAAGGGTTTATTTTGGGAGCCAAAAATTCCAAACTAACCTAGTATCCACGATTCATGGACCTAATTTCCAAAGGTAGATGATCATTAGATGATTATTGGGCCAACGAAACTTAAGGAATCCATTGGTCATGAGGATGAGATGTTGGGATCATCGCACCATTTTGAAGGGGAATTTTTACCTATTTTGGGACTCCCTTGTAGATTTATGTCATTATAATATATTTGTAAATAATTTGGTCATTCCCAAAGAGTGTGTCCACATGATAGCCCAAGTTTGCAGGATCATCATAGGAATACATGAATTGGATTCTTCCGAGGTGATGAGGAGTTAAGACATGCAATAAGGGGCTTTAGATTTTATTGGCATCTAGGCTGGAAAGAAGGTGACATGATATCAGGATAAGACCCATAAGATGGGTTTCTTATCTATCCATGGGAGAGGAATCAATACCTACATAGTTTTCATGAGTTGTGAATTACACATGGAAGATGTCAATTTTGGGGGAAATGAATGGGTGGTCCCTATCAGATGAGAACCCTCTTGAGATTAGGCCTTCAAGAAGGGATCCTACATATCATGGTTAGACCAATAATTAGAATTCTCATTTTTCAGAATTCTGTAGATGTTGAAATCATAAAAAATATCTAGGACCACATGATTCATGCTCTGTGTGAGAAATAAGAGGATGTGAGAGGTCCAACCAACAACACACTTCCTCCCCTTCCTATTGGAGAGGGAGAGACTATGGAGGAAGAGGCTGGGGTGACCGTGGGAGAGTGAGTAGAGCGAAGAAGCTTTTAATGTGGGATGACATTAATGGTCATGTGGCTTGGACTTCAAAAAATTGGGGACCTACCTCAGTGGGAGTTCCCAATAACACATTATGGGAAAGGGTAGGAGTGTCAAATCTTTACACAAGGAGAACCAAATATAACTCCATCGACAGATCACCATTCCTCATTGAATGGAAAAACATGTGACCCCCCTTAATCACTTGAATGGGAAGTTCATGTTACTATTCCAAGGTTGGACTATATGTTACCATATGAAATTAGACATAATGGAATCCCTAGTGCCGAAACAATTGTGGGAAGAGCCTTTGCGTTTCCTATTACCATGGGTATGTAAACTCAAAAGGGCACGCTAAATTACCTGATGATCTGATCATACAGGTCCAGCGACTTTGGATAAATATTTGACCTGATTTTGGGGAACACGTTCATGGAGGGACTATGGAGTTATGGATGATAATGGAGGGGTGTGACTGGAAATGAATGGAATAATGCCCAAAAATACCCCATTCCTCATACTTTTTTCTTATGCAGTATGGGGGAGATCTGCATACCCTAGTAGTATATGGGTTGTGGTGTCATCTGTGCAGTGAGGAAGTTCAAAGGCTTGGGCAAGGACCACCACCCACCAAAATTTTATGCATTTTTGAATGTGTTATATAATTATGATTTGGTTTCATTTGTGAATTGACGCATTACGCGGAGCCAAGTTAAATACCCATAGTAATACACTATCTAGGATTCCATATCGAAGGAAGGTCCTGGGGACCACCATTTGCAGGTAGTTCATCCATGAGAAATATATATTTCATAGTTTCACTAATTAGGTTGGCGGTCCTATTATTATTATTAATTTAATTCGTTTTATGGATCATGGTTGGCTTTACCTATGGAAAACATGGACTTCAATTTGGGCTTCATTAATGATTTGAGACTGAAGTTGTTATCCTCTCTGAAATCATTCTTCCAACCTTTGGGGTCCCCTTCATTATTTCTCTATCCGCCCTTTTCCAATTCCTTCGATGCTCCTTTTATAGAGCATTCGGGAAATCATATCTAACATCATGAAACACAATTTTTTTAAATCTCATGAAGATATATCTTGACCTATAGAGGACTCAGTCAATCAGGGTTTGTAGAGGCTATGGTTTGCAAGTCATGGTTTATGGGACCCTATCAGTTTTATTCATCTTTTAACTACTGAGTTTCTAAGATGGTATGTGAACAGACTTCACAGACTATATTCCCATAGTGATGCGGTTCTTGGGCACCTAGGTTCACTAGCCATCGCTCTGCATACCAGCACCTCGTGGGTCGTTCCGCCTACTAGTGGTTTGCGGTTCATGCAGTCCATGAACCCTTCCCAGTTATAATACATAGGTCACTTAAAACCCCTTTGAGAAAAAATTTATTTAATTTTATTTTAATGTTTTCAACTCAATTTTAGTACATTCTCTTTGTTAGTCTTGTAGTAATGTTTTCTTCCTTCTACAAAGTGATTATGGGAGTATTTTCTTCCCTTGGAGAAATTTTCAGGACCCTACATATACTCTGGAGACCAACAATGTCTGTAATGAATGTTAAAAATAGATTATCTTCATGTGGAATATTTATAATATATCCATATTTATATGTGGTTTCTACAAGATGTTATAATACTAATATATGCTACATTGTAACTGATGGGGAGAAGGTACTCTTCGAAGTCTTTTTTGTTTTCATTATCGATTCACTATATTTTCTTGATCTTAATTTACGCTTCCCCATAGTTGTATCCATTTATAATACCATACCTCACATCATACCTCTTTTAATCAATAATTACAGGTTTTCAGTTGTAATATATTTTTTAAGGAAAAACCTCATGTATCATTATATTTTTAGACCTCCATGTTATGAATGTTTCAATAACATTATTGACAGTTGTAATATATTGATCATCAAGTAGAATATGAAAATCATTGCATGACACTTAAGCTATTGAAATTCCATATCTTTTGTGATACATTTAGAGTTATTAATTATGTAACATTTTTCTAAAGATACAATACACTATAGTCATCACATCAAGTTATTTCATCGGTGTTGATAGATAAAAATCTCATTCAACTTTACCATGAAATTTTTTATTAAAATAATGTTATTTAAATTTCATTGATTCAAATTTTTATGATATATAAATGAAAAACATTAGTAGCTAGTGTGAGGTATGTTGTTATTGTGAATTACTATCCTCATATATTATAGGGTCATTTGGTTCATCATGTTATGATCATTGTTCCACCACCGATTTTCTTTATTTCAATCCAATATATTGGTTTGCCAAATCAGAATGGAAAATAATTTCTTATAAAGAATACTTTTTTTCCTGAAATACTTTCATCATATAATATGTATCATTTATTGGTTTTGTATTCAAGTAATATATTCATGTAGATACTCAAAAACCTAATCCTCTAATGTGACCATACTGTTATGGCCACATCAAAGCTACTAATAGTGATTTTTTCTTCTAGTATAGTCTCTATCGATTCCGGTGTCTAAACTGTATAAAAAAAATATGAAAAATAAATAGATATTTTTATGTAATAATATTATAATAAAAAAATAAATACAATTATATCATATTTAAACATGTTTCCCATTATAATTTTTTGTATTCATCAACTTGTTTATTTTTCTTATTTATACAAGCCTCTTTCCATAACACATGATGTGGGATAGATACCGCTTTATATTTTGATTTTTCAATATGTATATAAACGAAGGAATATTTTTCATTTCATATCACATAAAACATCTATTTTTAATTTAAAATACATTCCAATTTTTTTTCAAGTGAATTTTTTCCATTTATTACATTGCGATAGGGGTACATTGGTTTTGATAAAAATTTGTTATTTTCATCAAAACATTAATGTTTTGTAAATTTGAAAATTTGAATAAAATAAGATAAAATAAATAATTTAAAAAAATATATTATCAACTGCAATTCATTTTAAATGATTTATCATCATGATAAATGATTAAAGAATTCCATTTTTCTTATATTGTAGTGTTTTCATATGTATATCAGGGGGTTGGGATTTAACTTCCCGCAAATATATCTAAGATGCTACATGGTAATAAGAGTTTGTAATCATCTATTGGATTTCCCAGTTTCCAATAATATATATTTCTTATTAAAATCATATAAATAAAATAAATCAATAGGGAATAATGGAAATAAAATAAATGTTTCATTATATAATGTTTCTTATAAATAGTTAATGATTATTGTACAATTATCTTTATATCATTACAAAGGGTATCCTTCGTTACAGTTGGGACATGGTGCGATGAATCTATACTTGTTGGAACATTCACCCTCATTGTAACCCAAATTATAAGGCCCCAGCCTTAATCATTACATAAACTTGAGTTATTTCAGGAATACACATTGATGATCTTTTCAGGTTTAGAGTTTTAGAGAATTAGATCACAAAACATGCATTAAATTCCACTTTTAAACAAAGTAGTTACATGAACGATAGTACTCATTTTTCCCATAAACGGAAACTTATTTAAATTAAACATGGATTCATTATTGACACTTCCTTGACACTATCATCACATCATGTACATTTCCCTTAACCTGTGAAAAACATTTCAATAACTTGTGATGAGTATAAAATGCTCAGCAAGGGATATAAAAATATGGAAAGGAACCATGAGTACATGTATACGTAAGAATCAATGAAATCATACTTTACTAATAAAACATAAGCAATTTAATATACCTCATCAAATCATGAATAAAACATAGAAATAATAAGACATAAATGTAACTTGAGGCATTCATAACATTTTTACGCAGGGAGTAAAACTCTTGGTTACGTTTGGAATACCCATCACAGTATATTCCCTAAATATCTTTGGAGAAACCGTAAAGTTTAACCCCTTCATGTTAACCAATGCATTGGAGATCTATATCTGGCTCACCCGCCCTTAGTTTATCACGGAACCACCCGTCTTCATAACAATGCCCAAGAACTATAACATAATCGTATCACATAAAACATGCATAAAGGAAACATAACATTCCCACATTTCAATCACAAGATATCAATACAACACATTGATATAATAAAAACATTATGACAACCATTTTCAATACCAAAATAAAAGAAAATTAAAACATGGTATTTATTTTGTATTTAAAAAAAGGTATGGCTTGTAGAGGAAGCTGAAACTCAAACAATGGTCACGGCGGTGGAGAAGTCGTTGTTGCCGCATACGTACAAAAAAACATTCCTTTTATCGTTTAGTAAAATGATTCATATAAAAAATATTACTTTTGAATAAGAATAATGTTCAAAGGGTTTTATAAACCGTATAAAAGAAATTTGTGTATAAAACGTAATATGCGTCAATGAAAGGAGATTGAGACGAAGTCCCATACAAATATCATTTTTTAAATAAAATAGATCAATTATGTGTATTCACTATAAGTACACATAAATAAAGTACAAATACAAGTTTGTACATATTAATATCATGGCATAATTTGAAAGTAGGAGATTAACCCAAAGAACAGAAATTGGGTTAAGAAGTTCCCTTACCTCGGGTCTGACTTGACTAGATCATTCTTTAACGTCCTAAATAATAAAATTGAGTTAATTTATACATACTTAACAACCTTTTTCAAGTTCATTATTCCTTTTATATCACTTATTACCATTTTATAAACAATATATAATTATTTAAGTTAATAACGGTCGCTTTGTCGGTCATTGGTACTTGAGTAAAAAATAAACTCTTTATAATTACAAGTTGTTTATGTGGTAAAATATCCATTATATCAAAAATTATATTCATGATGTAGATATCATATATATCATATATATCCTGTATATACATGCATTTATAATATTACAGAATCATTTAGAGGTAAGAAATGAAATGCACCATTCATGGGGACGGTAAGACGTACGTACGCATGAAGACTACTTTCATTTCTATGTCATATTAATGGAACTAGAAATAAATGAGAGATATATATATTTTAATTCCAGAATTATAATCATCATTTAGATGTAACATACATAATATATATCCATTATATATATTTATTTATAATAGTACATTACATTTGGGGATAAGAAATGAAATGCATCGTTCATGGAGATGGTAAGTCCTACGTACGCATGAACGCTACTTTCATTTCTATCACATACTTTAATGGAAGGAATTAATAATTCTATAAAGTTATATTATAATTAAATTATAATATCATATATAATATCATTAAATCTATCCTTTATACGTACCACATATGGTTTTAATGAATCAAATCACTTTTAGGGGGCGGTAGTCCGCACTTACTAAAATGAATATATCAAGTTTACCTATAGTGGAAACGATTAAGGTATGAAATAAATGAAAAATACAGAAGCTTAAGTAAAATATAAACATATTATATATCATATATAAATATATTTTCATCTTAATGGCCACCTTTTAAGGTGTTATATGAGTGTTGAACAATCATCATTTTGTGAGGTAGAAATTCCACATCCTTAGAAACAGGATGTTCATTAACCATTAGATTTAGCTTTGTGTAAGTGTAGCTCTAATACATATTGTAAAAACATACTAGTATATTGATGATACTGGTTTTGTTACAAAATAAATTAAAAAAAAGAGTTTAGGGGGGTTAGAGAAGCAAAATAAAACATAAGAACACAATAGAAAACACTACCTTTAAAACGGGAACTCTTTTTGATTTGAGCTCAAAGGCTTCCTTGGGAAGACTTATCCCCAAAGTGAGACTCCTAGGAGTAAGATAGGGATGTGTAGAGACAAAATGGGCAGGGTTTTTCTGAGCCAAAGGCTTGAGAGGTGTGGGTAAGGTGGTAGAGGTGTGGGCCATTTATAAGAGGAGAGGAGGGGCACATTTGGAAAGTTATAAAAGTTTACTTTATTATAAAATTCATTTCGGATTTTAAAGGTCCCAAAATTATATATTTCTAGGATAAGGTGATAAGATTTCTAAATCCATTAATACAATAGGTTTTTTACATGTTTAGGTCTTAGATTATACATTATCTTTTCATTTTATTTAATTTTTTTAATAATGAGGTAATCACTGCATCATCATGGTGTCATAAATAATTTAATTTATTTAATTTCTAAAAATTATAAAAAAACTATCATGATGTCGGAAATCATTTTAGCTTTCTAATTAATATTTATAGTAAAAAATATGAATTTTATAACCCCATTTAAAAATTGTTTTAGTAAAACAACACATGTTTGTGACATTTTAATTTTAAGTTGAAATAAAAAGTTTCGAATGTCATTTTCCTACCAAAGTGGCTCCATGGGATACCCAAGTTGACCCATGGATTTTCGTGGTCTTCCATGAAATATCCAATAAGTGTAGGACATGTGTCTATGTCATTTCATATTATTAAAACATTAATTTTACCTTAAATTGCACTAATTACCTCTAATCTCGATTAAAAACATAAAAGTTACTATTCATCGAAAAATTATTTTAATCCCATTGAAAAAAATTTTACATCCTAATGACAACCTTGTATATCAGATTTTTTGAAATTCAAAACATAGAGGTGGTAAAATTTCATTTAAATGAAAAATCAATTTTTTTAAGTACCACTTAGTGGTTTCACTATTCATCAAAAATTTAAGTTTTTCAGAAAAATACCAAAACAACACACAAAGCTATATTTGATATTACGGATTCAAAAATGATTTCTATTTTACAAAATTAAAAACATTGAAGTTACATTAATTAATTTAATAATTAAATCCGCTGTCAGAGCAAATAGCGTGTTTTTATGAAACAATAAGTATCAAATGATTGACACTAATTTAAGTCCAATATCAAAGTGAAATTAATTCCAACGACCACAATTGGATTAAATGATGAAAATTCACTTTAAAACCAATTCAAAAGATAATACAATCATATAAATAAATTAGATTAAAAAGAGGTTTTGAATTAAAATACAACATTTTTCACTATTCATTAAAAATGAACTTTATCGGAAAAATACCAAAAATTTACACAAAGTAATTTTTGATGTCCCGATTCTAAAGAAGAAATTTATTTGGTCCAATAGAATGTATAAGAGTGACCAAAAATATATTTATAGACGGTTTTCCATCAAAAGACGATAAGTTGACCTTTAGTGAATGTTAGAGTATATATGCCTAAAATTGAATCCTTTTCATATTTTAAGCATTTATCATTTATTGGATAAATGTAAAAACATTTTAAAAACATATTTAATCATATTTTAGTTATTTATATTCATTCCCGCCAATACAACGGCTATGTGTTAACTACCATTTAAAATAATATTGTTTTATTACTAGTGTGCAACGTAAGGTTTCAAAAAAACTCTTTGTTGCATATTGGGTACGCTATCGAACATATAAACCTATTTAAAGTAAAATTAATATTTAATTCGTAAATATTAATAAATATTAAAATTCTTTGTTCTTTATTTACTTGGGATGTTAAATCTTTCCCCCCTTTTGGGAATTGCATCCTCGCAATTTTATTCACTTATCAAAATAGGTGGGGGTATTTATCTCTAATAGCATTTTCAGATTCCCACGTCGCCTCTTCAACCATATGGTTTTTCCAAAAAACCTTTACCTGGTGAATTACCTTATTTCGCATCACTTTCTTTCTTCTGTTAAGAATCTGGACTGGTTGTTCTTCATAAGAGAGATTCTCTTCCAACTAAAATACCTCTTGGCTCAAAACATGATATGGATCTGGCATATACTTTCTCAACATCGAAACATGAAAAACATTGTGTACCTGAGATAAACTCAGAGGTAAAGTCACTCGGTAAGCAACTGATCCAACTCTCTCTATAATTTTATATGGTTTAATGAACCTTGGACTATGTTGTCCTTTCTTACCAAATCGAATCACACTTTTCCATGGTGAAACATTAAGAAAATCATGATCACCTACCTCAAATGATAGAACCTTCCTCCTATTGTCTGCATAACTTTTCTGTCTGCTCTGAGCTATTCTCATGTGTTTCTGAATCAAATGAACTTTTTCTGCCATCTCTTTTACCAATTCTGGTCCCATCAACTTCCTTTCACCCACTTCATCCCAAAAAGGTGGAGCTCGACACCACTTCCCATATAATGCCTCAAACGGTGCCATCTGTATACTGGAATGAAAATTGTTATTATATAAAAATTCAACGAAAGAATGATGTTGGTCCCAATTTCCCTGTTAATCCATCGAACAAGCACGTAGCATATCCTCCAATATCAGAATTGTTTGTTCTGACTGCCCATCTGATTGCAGATGAAAAGATGTACTTAAATTTAATTCAGTACCTAATGACTTTTCAAGGCCTTTCCAAAAGTTAGAAGTAAACCTGGGATCAAGATCAGATACAATGGAGAGGGGAACTCCATGAATCCTGAATATCTCTTTATGTTATAATCGATAATGTTGACCTAGAGGGAAAGTATCTCGAATAGGAAGGAAATGAGCAGATTTAGTTAATCAATCAACAATAACCCAGATTTCATTATTACCTCGAGATGTCCTTGGTAATCCTAGAAGAAATTCCATGGATATATTTTCCCATTTCCACTCTGCCACTGGTAAAGGCTGATGCATCCCTTTCGGTAACTGCTGCTCTGCTTTAACCTGATGACAAGTCAAACACATCACAGTAAAATTAGCAATATCTCTTTTCATTCCTTCCCACCAGTAATACTCCCGCAGATCTCTGTACATCTTAGTACTACCAGGATGAATTGAAAATGGGGAACTATGAGCCTCACATAACAACTCATTCTTCAACTGTGAATCAACAGGAACACATAATCTCTTCCCAAACCTCAAAACACAATCATTACCAATATTATATTCAGACAACATACCCTTTTTAACCATCTCTACTTTTTCTACAACTCACTGTCTTGCTTCTGTGCATGCTTGATTTTGTCTTATAGAGATGATCTCACTGATACCTGAAAAAAAAATAGAAGAACATCTAGCACCAATAACTTCTATGCCAAAGTTCATCAAATCCATAACAAAAGGATCATGTTCCAAATGCAACATTGTGAATGAAGAATTACTTTTTCGACTCGATCAATCAGCCACTTTATTTTCATTTCCCGGATGGTAATAAGTTGTACAATCATAATCCTTGATTAATTATAGCCATCTCCTCTATCTCATGTTCAGTTCATTCTGAGTGAATATATACTTTGAACTTTTTTGATTAGTATATATTTCACACATTCCTCCATACAAATGATGCCTCCAAATTTTTAAGGAAAAAACAACATCAGCTTATTCCAAATAATTTGTAGGGTAATTTACCTCATGAGTTTTCAACTGACATGAAGCATATGCAATTACCCGATCATTATTCATAAGGACACAACCAAGTCCCTTCAACGAAACATCACTGTATATAACAATCTCACCATTCCTGGAAGGAAGTGCCAAAACAGGAGCATTCACCAATCTTCTTTTCATCTCCTGAAAATAATCATCACTTTCATCTGTCCAGATAAACATAACACCCTTCCGAGTTAGCTTAGTCATTGGACTAGATAACCATGAAACATTTTCAAAAAACCATCTACATTAACCTTCCAAACCAAGAAAACTATGGATCTCGGTTACATTTGTGGGTCTTGTCCATTCCTCAACAACTCTTGGTTTTGCAGAATCCATAATTATTCCATCTTTAGAAACAATATGACCAAGGAAAGAAATTTGTTGCTACCAAAACCCACACTTGCTGAATTTTCCATACAATTTCTTTTCTTTTAAGGTTTTCAAAATAACCCTTAAATGACTTTCATGCTCCTCTTTACTTTTTGAAAACACCAAAATATCATCAATAAAAACAACCAACATTTTTCACCTCAGTCAACTGAGCCATCACAACAACAAACTATTTAGTTATGATTCTGACCATCTTAGGATACTGATTTGAAAGTTTATTTCCCTCTGTATGCCTTCCCAGGAAATATGTTCTGTTTCCTCTATGAAAAACCATTCTTAACACAGAAATATCTTAGGTTAAGCAACATGGTAATCTTTAAATGCTATATCATTTCAATTTGACCACAAAAAATATTTTTGGATAATCATTTAATATAATTCTAAATCCTAATGTTATCTAAACCGACCTCTGATACCAACTATAATGCCCCAGCCGTAAACATTACATAATCATGAGTTATATCAAGAATACACGTTGAGGATCTTTTCAGGTATGGAATTTTAGAGAATTATATCATAAAACATGCATTACATTCCACATTTAAAAAAAGTGGTTACATGAAAGATAGTACTCATTTTTCCATCAAAGGAAACATTTTTAAAATAAAACATGGATTCTTTCTTGGAACTTCCTTGACACTATCATCACATCATGTACCTTTCCCTTGACCTATGAAAACCATTTCAAAAACCTGGGATGAGCATAAAAATCCCAGTAAGGGATATAAAAATATGGAAAAGAATCATGAGTACATGTATACGTAAGAATCAATGAAATCATACTTTACTCATAAATCATAAGCAATTTAACATACCTCATCAAATCATGAATAAAACATAGAAATCATAAGACATAAAAATAAATTGATACATTTATAACTTTCTTACATAGGGAGTAACCCTTTTGGTAACATTTGGAATATGCATCACAGTATATTCCCTAAATCCTTTCGGAGAAACCTTAATGTTTAACCCCTTCGCGTTACCCATTTCATTGGAGAGCTATATCGATCTCACCCGCCTATATTTTATCAAAGAACCACCCATGTTCATAAAAATTCCCAAGAACCATAACATAATCGTATCACATTATACATGCATAAAGGAAACATAACATTTCCACATTTCAATCACAAGATATCAATACAACACATTGATATAATAAAAAAATTATGAAAACCATTTTCTATACCCAAATAAAAGAAAAGTAAAACAAGGTATTTATTTTTCATTTAAAAAAGGTATGTCTTGTAGAGGAAGCCGAAACTCAAATAATGGTCACGGTGGCGGAGAAGTCGTTGTCGCCACATATTTACAACAAAAAAATATTCCTTTTGACTTTTAGTAAAACTCTTCGTATAAAAAAATATTCCTTTTGAATAAGCGTAAAATTCAAAGGGTTTTATACATCGTATAAAAGAAAGTTGTGTATAAAACGTAATATTTCTCAATGAAAGGAGATTGAGACGAAGTCCCATACAAATATCATTTTTTAAATTAAATCGATCTATTATGTGTATTCACAATATGTACACATAAATAAAGTACAGATAAATGATAGGACATAATAATATCATGGCCTAATTTGAAAGTAGGAGATTAACCGAAAAACGGAAATTGGGTTACGAAGTTCCCTTACCTCGGGTCTGACTTGACTCGATCGTTCTTTAACATCCTGAATAATAAACTTGAGTTAATTTCTACTTGATTAAGAACCTTTTTCAAGGTCATTATTACTTTTATATCACTAAATACCCTTGTTATGAGCACTAAATAATTATTTATGTTAATAATGGTCGCTTTGTCGATCATTGGTACTTGAGTAAAAAAAACTCTTTATAATTACATGTTGTTCATGTGGTAAAATATCCATTATATCAAGAATTATATTCATGATGTAGATATCATATATATCATATATATCCAGTATATACATGCATTTATAATATTACGTAATCATATAGAGGTAAGAAATGAAATGCACCGTTCATGGGGACGGTAAGCCGTACGTACGCATGAACACTACTTTCATTTCTATGTTATATTAATGGAACTAAAACTAAATGAGAGATATGTATATTTTAATTAAAGAATTATATTCATCAATTATATTTAACATACATCATATATATCCATTATATATATGTACTTATAATATTATATTACATTTGGGGATAAGAAATGAAATGCACCATTCATGGAGACGGTAAGCCGTACATACGTATGAACACTACTTTCATTTCTATCTCATAATTTAATCGAAAGAAATAATAATTATATAATTTTATATTATAATTCCAGTGTAGTATCAAATATAATATCATTAAATCTATCCTTTACTTGTACAACATGTGTTATTAACGAATCAAATCACTTTGTGGGGGCAGTAGTACGCACTTCATAAAATGAAGATATCGTGTTTACCCATAATGGAAACCATAATGATATGACATAAATGAAAAATAAAAAAGCTTAAGTAAAACATAAAAATATTATATATCATATATAAGTATAGTGACATCTAAATGGACACCTTTTAAGGTGTTATGTGAGTGTTGAACAATCATCGTTTCGTGAGGCAAAAATTCACCATCCACAGAAACAGTATGTTCTTTAACCATTGGATGTAGGTGTGTGTAAGTGTAGCTCGAATACATATTATAACAACATCCTAGTATATTTATGATACTGGTGTTGTTATAAAAGAAATGAAAAACAAGAGTTCATGGGGGTTGGAGAAGCAAAATAAAACATAAGAACACAAGAGAAAACACCACAATTAAAATGGGTAACTCTTTTTGATTTGAGCTCAAAGGCTTCATTAAGAAGGCTTATGCACAAATTGAGGCTTCTAAAAGTAAGAGAGGGATGCGTAGAGACAAAATGGGCAGGTTTTGGGTGAGTCAAAAGCTTGAGAGGTGTGGGTAAGGTTGTATAGGTGGGGGCCTTTTATAAGAGGAGAGGAGGGGTACTCATAGAATGTTATAAAAGTTTACTTTATTATTAAATTATTTTAGGATTTTAAAGGTCAAAAAATTATATATTTCTAGGATATGGTGATAAGAGTTCGAAATACACCCATTTAATTGGTTTTTGACACGTTTAGGTCTTGGATTTTACATTATCTTTTCATTTTATTTAAACCGTTAAATAATGAGGTAATCACTGCGTCATCATGGTGTCATAAATAATTTAATTTATTTAATTTCTAAAAATTATAAAAAAACTATAATAATGTAGGAAATATTTTTATATTTCTAATTATTATTTATAGTCAAAAGTATGACTTGTATAACCCCATTTAAAAATTGATTAAGTAAAACAACACATGTTTGTAACATTTTAATTTTAACTTTAAATAAAACGTTTTTAATGTAATTTTCCTACCAAAGTGGCTCCATGGGGTCCCCAAGTTGAACCATTGATTTTCTTGGTCGCCCATGACATATAAAATAAGGGTAGGACATGTTTCTATATCATTCCATATTATTAAAACATTATTTTTACCTTAAATTATACTAATTACCTCTAAACGTGATTAAAAACATAAAAGTTACTATTCACCAAAAAATTATTTTAATCCCATTGAACAAAATTTTACTTACTAATGACAACCATGTATGTAATATTTTTGAAATTCAAAACACAGAGGTGGTAAAATTTTATTTAAACGAAAAATCTGTTTTTTTAAGTACCACTTACTGGTTTCACTATTCATCAAAAATTGATGTTTTTCAGAAAAATACAATAACATCACCCTAAGCTATATTCGATATTCCAGATTAAAAAATGATGTCTATTTTACAAAATTCAAAACATATAAGTTACATTGATTAATTTAATAATTAATTCCCACTGTCAGAGTAAATAACGTGTTTTTATGAAACAATAAGTATCAACAGATTGGCACTAGTTTAAGTCCAATTTCAAAGTGAAATTAATTACAACGACCACTATTGGATTAAATGGTATAATTCACTTTAAAACCAATTTAAAATATAATTTATTCATATAAATAAATTAGATTAAAAATAGGTTTTGAATTAAAATACAACATTATTCACTATTCATTAAAAATGATATTTATCGGAAAAATACCAAAAATTTGCACAAAGTAAATTTTGATGTCCCGATTCTGAAGAAGAATTTCATTTGGTCCAATAGAATGTATAAGAGTGACCAAAACTATATATATATTCGATTCTCCATTAAAAGGTGATAAGTCAACCTTTAGTGAATGTTAGAGTATAAATGCTTAAAATTGAATTCTTTTCATATTTTAAGCCTTTATCTTTTATTGGATAAATGTAAAAACACATAAAAATCTATATAATAATACTTCAGTTATTTCTATTCATTCCCGCCAATTCAACAGCTACATGTTAACTACCATTTAAAATAATATTGTTTTATAACTAGTGTGCAACGTAACATTTCAAAGAAACTCTTTGTTGTGTATCGGGTATACTATCAAACATAGCAACCCATTTAAAGTAAAATTAATATTAAATTTGTAAATATTAATAAATATGAAAATGAATTATTCTTTATTTACATGGGATGTTACACAAATATAACTAATTAATATTGAATTATTGGTCTCAACATGTTTTCTATATTGATTCCAGCCATCCTCAAATGTTATACCCTTAATTCTTGTCTTCATAATTTTCTTCAGCATAGTTATTTTGTTTATTATTGGTTTTCATTATCTTTTTGTTGATCCTCTAATAGTTCATCAGTTTCTACTTTAGCCAGCCATTCTTCCCTATGATGGGTAATATCATCATGTGTAGATGACATTTAATGCATGAGTAGTAAAAAATTTATTTTCTATTATTTTAATACAATAGAGACAATGTAAAATTATAAGTAATATCATAGTATATTTAAAAATGTTTTAACTTGCTCATTGAACACAGTTTTTTTTAAGTTTGATGGGATTTGGATCCTCTATCTAGAATCCAAATCCCTTCTTTGTGGTTCCCTATTACATAAAAGAATTTTTCTACATTGGTACTTCTTTGAAATTGTTGTCATATCCCAATTAAAGGGTCATCATTAGTTGAATTATCATCTAACCCTAATATTGTTTAGTTTCTATATAGATAATCAACCAATTCAGGTTTTTGGATTAGAGACATAAAATTCTTGAACAAATTTTGATTCTATTTTGAATTGATTTCCCTTTTAACCTTCCACACTGAAACTCAGCTTTAAAAAGACCATTTCATTAACAGTCACTGAACTCTTATTGTAAACCCATTTGTAATAGAAAATAATCTCTTGGAATGTTGTATAATCCGATTCATATTTCTGTTGGATAATGATTAAATATGACATATTCACATAAATTGGATTTGTAGACTTGGAACTAGATATGAGAATTATTTCTCCCATAATCATAACTCTACCATTTTTCATCATACTACATTCATCATTTACTATTATTTAAAATGTATAACCATTTATTAAAAACAAGTGTAAGATAATAAAATTTCCTTTATGCCTTTATCTAACCATCACATTCATTTAGAATTTGAATTCATATTTTTAGAAAACCCTATATAAATATTATCTCAGAACCATCATATGAACTTTTTCTTATGTATATTTGATATCCATACTTGAGACCTAGATATATTCAAATATAAAATAATTTCATTCTGGGATTGAATGTATTGGTCAACATCATCACTAATATATAAAATTTAATGGTGTATGTTTCCTTCTCTAAGATGATAATTTAAAAAACATCTCTTTTGAAAATACATTAACCCATAATATGTCCATTATGATTAGAATTTTAAAGATTGATTCTATTAACAATAGATAGGTAATCAATTGAGGATTCAAAAATTTATTCTACAGTATATCATTCAGCAATAAAACTATCTGTCTGAATTTGATTCATGATATACACATTCAAAATATTCATATATGAGTCCGTGTGATATATCAAACTATAATGGACTAGACTATATAGTTGAACCTCTAAAACCAATTGAACCAATAGGTGAACAATTATATTGAAGGATGACAGTGTTAAGAACATTTCTGATTCACATAATATGATTTTAACTTCCATATTTATGATCAAAAGCTTCACCGGGTATATAAAATTACTACATATGGATGTGACAAAGAACTAGATTATAGTTAATATATTTCATTCGTTTTTTAGGAAGAATGAAATTTAAAGTGATAGGTATCAAATCATGGATCATAACATGAAAAACATGCGATTTTTATCCTTATAATATCAAATTAATAATTTACATGACATTATTAATATTTGATTAATAACAATTTGGAACTTTTAGACTATTATGCAAATTGAGAAACTGCAATTTTGCATGTCGAGATAGAGTGTATGCTATTGAAGGAAGAAAAATCCACCCATCACCCTTAATCAATGACAAATCCCCCATTATCTTCATGACAATCATATACTACCAATGCTCGATTCCATATTTTGTATTTCTTGGATCATTTAGTAATGTAACAATAACACTATCATATAATCTTGTTTCTTAATTAATGGAATGATGAAAAATTTATGAAGTAAAAAAATTTACACTATGTTAATTAAAAAAATAATAATATCATTTTCTATCATGAAATAATAAGGTTTTTGGAAAATATTTTACTAAAAATAGTGTTAATTTATTTTAATTTATCAAACAGTTGACCACATCTTAATAGTAAAATTGGTGTACCTAGTTTGGTGTCCCCATCAAATATTGTATTTCAGGATTAGTACTTCTATTTTCAAGGTAAAATATCAAATTCCCTAAAAAATATTCATCGTGTAATGATTTAATTAAATTGACTATGTTCACTCTTCACAAATGGGACACTCCAAAATTACATTAATCCTATAGAATAAAAAAAAAAGTAAGTACGAAATTATTTTATTGTCACATAAAAAATTAATTAAATGTGAATTTTTCACATATATTAGGATTATAAATTTTATCAATTATATCCAAAATCAATTTCAAATCCTCTATCAATAGATCCAAATAGACATTATTATCATTACCAAGTCGTTTTCATTTTCAAATAACAAGATAAAAAATAATGAATTTTTACTTCATGCATAAACATGGAATAATGTTATAATTTACCAAAATTATTGAAAATGTACTATGAGTACTAATCTATACATAGAAAGGATTTATTCGACCTATAGATAATGGAATACATATGTTTATTTGATAAATTCAAAATTATGACACCAAAAATAATTTTTCTTCCATCGAGGAGAGTTTTCTGGATGACAAAGTTCCCCAAATATAATTCTGGTAACTTAATTCCATTCCAATTGATTCATTGTTTTCTGAAATCCATATAGTCTTATGAATCATGTAATGATAGGAAATTACCCCATAAATTTTTTAGGACTTGATTTATCTTTATTTTTTCAATTCATGCCACACCTTTGGCATTTTATGAGTAAATGATGGACCTTGAGAAATAATATATAATCATTTAAAAAAGAATTTATTTTTTATAGATCATTCACATTGACCATATAATTCTTTTATAATCATATGTTCAAAAAGTATGTTCATTTCATTCTGGTAGAAAACAAATAATGAGACCATGTTGTTTTGAAAAGGTGGTGTTTCCCCATCTGATGCAAAAAATTCAAATAAAATGACTTCAGTACCGCTAAAAATGTAGACTATTTAGAAGAATCGGTATATAAAGGGTTCTTAGTACAACTATTTTAACTTTTTTAAAATAAATTCATATATCATGAAGTTCAACACCAATTTTCATTTTCATTTCATTCAAAAAATATTCATTACTAATTACAATGGTATTCATATTTAATGATCCATATATAGTAGTATCATCCTAATCAGTGTACATTTTTAGTTCCCCATAATGTTTAGTCCAACATTTATACCTCTAATCTATTCAGTGAAAAATAAAATGTTCATCCCACTATTACTGAATAACTTTTCTTGAATAGGAAAAATGTAATCATCGACAAAGGATTTGATAATGTTCACATGAATGATCTATGGAAAATAAGATGAACATGGTAACTTTTTATTCACTATCATTTATTATACAATTACTGTGAGTCCATTTTCTATTCATATCCACCATAATTGGTTAATTAAATAATAATTTTTTACAAAAAATAGACAAATACACATTAGATGTTCATAATCAATGGATAACGTTATAAATATTTTTAAAAAGGGGGACCAAATTTTTTTTTGTTTCAAATAATTTCTATAAAACATAAAATAAAAGGGTTTTCATATTTATGAAAAATATTAATCCAAGAGTAGAAGGTGTTATCCTCTAACTTCATTCACAATGGTCATTGGAACCTAGTATTGGACCACTACTGCTTAGTGTAGTTCAAGCAACACAAGTGCGAGTCCACAAGATATGGATGATGAATCTCAAGAAAAAAAATCAATAATTACTTTTTGGGAGATGGAGGTGATGAGGTTTAAAGTTTTCTATTTAAATATAATTTTTCATGGGATTATTGTTTGTGAATCACTATAAAATATTTCTTATTTATTTTACAAAATATGAAAAAATTCATAGAAAATTCTAATCCCTATAAGGGGCTCCTTGATTAGTGTTACCATGTAAAGGCTTTGCTAGATTGTATTACACACACTCATGATGAGGAAAATATTTAATTTTCAAAATTGAAATAAAATCATTAATTACACCAGGAAATGGAAATGTACTTTGGTTTTAGGACTGAATATCAGTAGTTCTTAGCTTGCTGGGGGAAACATCTATAATTATAGGAAGGTATCTATAACCTTTATAGGAGAGAGTCTAACAAGTGGGATGACTTGATGTTTATTCATTTATTCCAAACAAAACCTATTAAATATAAAATGCATACATTAAATTAATTTATAAACACATTAAAAATCAATAAATATCTTATTAGATATAAATTTCTATATATATGAATATAACAACCTGTTAAATATATAGAAATGACACACTATTCAATAATATTTACTTTTACTCACTTAAAAATGAGAATTGATAATTTAACTAAATAAAAAAACATTAAATATATATTAAAAACATTACATTTCATATTATGAATCATTTAATATATAATTTATGTATCTTTTACTCTAAAAAGTAATATTTTTTTAAATCACTAGACAAAAAAATAATAAAATTTAGACATATACATGAAAGAAAAAAATTCAAATATAAATTAAAAATTTCTGATAATTCCCTATTTCATAACATTTAAAAAATTATATAATTCATTTCACACTTTTAACGTACCAAACTAGCTTTTAGAAGATTAATTAGGAATAAGCATTTAATATCTTGTTTTGTTTAACACCTTTTTTAAATTTAATTTAACATAAACAATTAGTTATAAAACCATATGATTATTCATTCAATTAAATATATTATGAAGCATTATAATATAGTACATGAATGGTCAAATCCCAAAATTATAGATAACTCGAGAGGGGAACTCATGAATGAAAATGTCTTGGATTTTGTTTTAACTAAAATCCCAAATTAAATCACATGTCAACCTTATGAAAATAATTTTACTAAATCATAAAGGATACTAAACCCATTTCATATATTCATAATCAATAAGGTAAATTATTCATTCATTTAATCATATATAAAAAAATACCACCAAATTAAAATTTCATGTAATTATATTATAAGAAAACCAACCTTTTTAAACCATTTTTTGACCTTTTATGATTCTATGTAATAGTAATTATTATTCAAAAAATATATAAAATTATTAAACAAATAGTTTGGAACAATTCAAGTATTCAATATCCAAATTCACTTATAATAATTCCCAACTACACCATAAAAAATGAAAAATAATAGAAACATAACTAGAGAATAGAAAAATTGAAAAATTGACGACATAGCATAATAAATAATAACTATTAAATCATTATTTTAAAACAATTCATTTTGAGACATCTTAAACTCCCATTCCGTAATCAAAATTATCACATATTCCTTTCACTACCATATTTAAATATTAAACCTTTTATGGTAGGTAATCTTTTAAATTAATCAAGGTGAAAAATTTATATTTCAAAGAAGGAAAAAATTTATCAACTCCATAAAAATAACAAAAAACTATCACATAAACTCTCAATGAAAACATATATAAATTTATAAGATATACCACTCCTTTTAATTTGACCATAAAATTTGTTTATATCTTATGTTAATTAATACTAATTACACAATGAAATAAGTTTCATGATAATTACACAATTTACCCGAAGTAAGAGATTATTAACGAATCACCTAACTCAACGTAAAGATTCCATGAACCACTACATTGGAAATGAAAATGAAGAGGAATATATGATGAGAGGTATAAAATTCTTAAGGATGATACACAAAATAAATATAGGGGGCTTATTGAACATGAATGGTGTGTTTTTGATCATCCGGGATTGTGAAATCAATAATATTGGAATGAGAATGAGTAGATACCCTAAACATGGAACACATGAGGGCACCAAGCTAAGAAAATGTTGCACTAATACATGTTGTGGAAGCTGACCAAGAAAGAAACTAATGTGGAGGGTAAATAATCAATATACCTTAAATTTAAGGCTTGATTCAACCAACAGTGGGTTGGGGGGAGTGATGACAATAGTGGACATTTATAAGTGAATGAGAGGTGACACTGAAATAAATTTAGTTATGTTTTTTTTAAAATGGGCAATATTTTTTTAGCACATCTAAAAAATCTACAAAAAATTCCTTTTATTATCCCTAAAAAAATAATTATCGATCAAATATATCTTTATCATAGCTTTTTAGAACTGGTAAAATCCATCTTTTTAAGTGCTAAAGTTATAGAGATGATAAATATACCCTTTATTAGCACTAAAGAAGCGCTAATAAAGGATTTATATTTATAAATATTTATATATTATTATAAATGTATTTATATCATAATATATAATTATATAATCATATATATATATATATATATGTGAAATATATCCATTATTTAAATAAATTTTTTAAAATTTTAAAATAATTTAAGTAGCTACTTATTTTTTTTCATAATTATATAAAGACTTTTAAAAAAATTAATATTCAATTATTTACATTTAAAAATAATAATTTTATATTTATAGTAAATGTACATTTATAAATATGATGATAAATACAATTATATCATTATATATATTTGTATCATTACATATATATTTAATAAATATTTATAAATAGAAATATAAAAAATCATTATTTGAATATTTTTGTTATAATTATATAATTACAAATATATAATTATAATTATAAATATATATATATATAGAATTATTTATTCATTATAATATATAGTGTAAATATATTCATTATTTAAGTATATTTATTATAATTTTATAATGAAAAAAAATATAATTATTTATTAATAATTATATAAATCATTTTTTAAAAGAAAATAATATTTTAATAATTATATATTTTTAAATATATATATAATTGTGTATGTATATTTAATATGTATATATAAATGTCAATATAAATAGAAATAGAAATAGAAATAGAAAGAGAAATAGAAATATATTAAATATATTTATTATTAGAATTGGTTTTTTATAATTACATAATTATTTAAATGTGTATTAATTTATTTATAATAATATAATTAATTTAAAAATAATATTTATTAATGTATAATTATAAATATATAACTCTAGTAATATAGTATATATACATTTATAAATATATTTATTTAAAATTATTTATTTACAAATATATATTAAACATTGTTAATGATTATATAGTATTAAATGCGTGCATGTTAAAAATTATTGAAATTGAATAGTTAAAAATTAGTTCACATTATAAATATTGAAAAAAGTGATAATTTATATTAATTAAATATATATTATTAAAAAAATTATGGTTATATATTGAAATGAAGATGAACAGATATTGAAAATATTAAAAATTAATAATTAAATATATATAAATAATTTTTACAAAATAATTAAATTCCAAAAAATGGAAAATTAAATTTATAAAAAAAGAATAAATAATACATTCTTGTAAAAAAAATTATAATAAAAAATATAATTTAATGAATAAAAAATTATTATATAAAAGTTATCATGTCACTAAATAAATTTCTAAAATGAATGTAAAAAATTCTATAAATTTCATAAATATTATGTGTATGTTTTTTCTATTTTGGATTTCATTAATTATGGAAATATTTTTGGGTGTGTTTGTATTTTATACAGAAATTCATTAATTATATAAGTATGTGTAAAATCAATGTAACAAAAGTTTGATATATGGTAAATTAAAAAAAATCAAAATACATTAAATTAAATATCATTAATCGATAAAATTAGTTAATATCTTTAATTACAAATAATTTTAAATTATAAACCATTCTTCACTAAATATACGACTTATTGAATTTAATAATAAATATTTTGTATGATATAATTCATGTTTTTAGAAATACTATATAAATTAATCAATAAATATATAAATTAAAACAAATATGAAAATTTATCTTTTGTTAAATTTATTAATTATTAATTATGTATAAATAACATTAAATTGAATAAGAAATTATTATGTTTTTAATTATTACATTTAATTCATTTTCAAAGTTTATAATTAAAATTTATTATTTATAAATATATATATAAATAATGTTTATATATATATATATATATTAAATTGCTTAAATTTTTTATTAATTGGTTCATTAATAATTTTTTTAATAATTTTTTAATTTATTCATATTTATTGTTGATTTTTAATTATTAAAAAATATTCTTTTTAATTTTTTATGTTTTATTGTAGATTTTCATTCATTTAATATATCTATATTTATAATATATTATTTATTCATATTTAAAATTTTCATATATGTATATTAAATTTCTTTATTTTTATTAATTATTTATTAATTAACTAGAAATTAATATTTTTCTTAATTTACTGATTTTTAATTTCTATTTCATTCATTTTATTTGTTTAACTATAAATAATCAATATATATTATTTATTAATATTTATAATTAATATAGGTATATATTAAATATATTATTTAATATGTACTATTTACTATTTTTTAAATTTATTCATATTTATTTTTTATTTCATTAATTATTTCAATTTTAATTATTTCTAATAGGTGTGTTTTTTATTTTATTGTACACAAAATGTTTAGAATAAATTGGGTAGGGTTATGTATTTTTTTAGATATTTGGGCCGCGTCGTGTAGGACACGAATGGGTGTATGGAGTGGGCCAAGGCATGAATGCATTGGGTGGGTAAAGCCCATGTTACCCCATGAAGGGCCCTTATATCTGTGTGTACTATATATGGGAGTCCATCCTCATTACAAGATTTTGATATTGGTATACAAAGAAATGAAATTTAAATATGCGGCTTCCCTTGGGATATTTTTTTGTGGGACTTCTCATGCGATCGTGACATTTATCAAAACTAAAAGAACATTTTGGTAGGTAAAATCTATCATCACAAATTAAAAACAAAAAAGTTCCCCCTTTATCAGGACTAAAAATGAATTGATAAAAATAACCCTTTATCTGAAATAAAATGCATAGAAAAAATTGACCTTATACCGGTGCTAGTTTTTACCATCAATAAAATGTACACTTTATTAGTGCAATTTTTAGCAGTGATAATAAAATCCATTATCACCTGTTTTAACTAAAATTGATAAAGGCTATCATTGTATATTGATCATTTTTAGTAGTGTGAGTTTGTTTTTTAAAATTGAAATAAATATATTCAACCATATAGATTTATGACATGAGTACGAAACCAGCTTAATGAGATATTATGAAAAAGAGATTTTATTAGATAGTGAACATTCATATGATATTATTGTCATTGGTAAATTTAACTTCTTTAAATGTGGGTTCCTATACATGTGTCTAGGCACAAATCTTGTAAATTAAGTGAGTTATCCAAATTCCACTAACAAATAGGCATATAAGATCACATAGTATTTGTATATAGAATTGAAGTTAAATTGTATTTAGATTTAATATTAGAGTAAGTATTCATCTCATGTTTCATGGAATAATAATTTTTCAAGTCATGTTTATCCCATTCATTTATTCACTAGTTATAAAAGAAAATAAACATGTGAGTTATATATTAAACTAATAATTATTTTCTTTTTTAATGAATAAAATATTTATTTATTTATTGAATGAATAATTCAGTGATTTTTACTCATTTCAAGAATTTTTTATCAATGTTTTTGAAATGACAAGGTGGATTAATGAAACTATTTAAGGGCCAAGTGGAATGATATATTTAATTCCATATAAATAAATCCAAATCTCTGGGAATTATGCATTTAAGCCCAAACCACACACAAAAAAACATATTAAATAAAAAGTGGTTATAATGAGAATGCAGAGGGTTCAATAAATGTTCCTCAAATGGGGAGTTTGAGGCTGAAAATGATAAATAAAAACCACTAAAAACTGAAAACCACTTCAGGATACACTGTAACTTCATGATTTTAGCACACTATATCCATGTTTAATAACACAACTTCACATTTCATTAATGTTAGATATCTTTAGTTATAGATAATCCACTCCAAGCCTGTGATCATTTTGTATTAAATCCAATAACTTCTTAGGTATCCATTAGCTCATTTCATTTTAAGACACAATAAAAACATGGAAACAATCCCTTCAAGATTTTATGATAGGTTTTCATGTTTCTAGTTCATTACTATCATTTCCTATGACTCAATGAATTACTTTTTCCTTATTTTTGGAAAACAAAATACACATTATATGAAAATAATCAAACTGGATTATTTTATATTTAATAAATTTGTAATACTTGAAATAGTAGAAATCTAAAACTATTTTATGAAAATATAGTGATATTAGGTTTCAATCCATATTTAATTTTTCAAATTTAACATTAGTTAAGTGGTGATGATTCAAATCATAGGTAAATGGAGCAACATTCTATGTTCAAATATATAAGAATATATTTCTAGAGATGAAGTTTTAATCGACTCTGATTTTTTTAGAATTGGACCATTACACTTTGTTACAACGATTCACATAAAAATATTCACACATCATGTATTATAAAAAGATATTATACAAGTAACTATATGAATTATGAATGATCTTGTTATTTTAAATATTTAAATCTTCTTTTTGTTGAGAACACTTATTATTAGTGAAATTTTCTTTTTGAGTGATTTATCTAAGAGATACTATTGTGTGATGTTTTAATTTTATATATCATAGTATTTTCCATCATAATATTTCAATTTCTAATCTTACATGATCAAGTAATTATGGGGATAAAAATACAATTTAATTTTTGATTATTTGATCTAGGGATTTTTTGGCTTAGAAGATACAAAAGAAGTCATTATAGTTTGTGGAAGTGAGCTACTATCGATTGGTGTAGTGGGGGATTTAAAGGGTAGAATGAAAATAATTATGGTAGTTATAAGCTCAAGGATACAATATGATAGCTTATAATTCATGGATAGATTGGATTTGGATTATGTATCCACCTTACACTTTTGATTAAAATTGTGGTTTTAAATAATATCCATTTAAATGAGTATTTGGTTTTATAACCAACCCTCTATGTTCGATTTTAGTATTTTCAATTTGTTAAATCTTTTATATGTGTTATAAAATACTGATAATTTTATTTAAATATTTCTAATTTTATTTTATACATTTTATTTTTTTACACCAATCGTTGATTTTATTGGTATCACAAAAAATCATTCAACATAGTACACAAAGTAGATAAAAATTATGAGTTTTTTAAAAACTAATATTTTCACCCACTTGAATTTTATTTTCTATAATACCTAAAAAAATAAGTACGTATTATATGTAGCCCTTATATTAATTATTATATTTAAAATAAAATTTTTACTTTCTATTTAATATCTATTAGTTTATCATATTCTCTACCTAGTTTCATTACAAACTATTTTGGTAGAAGAATGTTTATTTATTATGGAAGGAGTATCAGTTGGGACACTTATAAATTTAAATCTAAGTGCAAAAACTATTTTTTCAATAGCTGATTATAATTATCAGAATAATCATATGAAGTCATATACCATTAATAATAAATTGGAATCCTTTATCATAGTGATCATAAACTATATGTTTCTATAGATTAATATCATTCAATTGTCCTGATAAAAAACAAGAACTTATATAAATGAATATTTTAATAATACATTGTTTTGTTATATAACAAGGAACATAAATAGTCATATATATTCTTGTTAAAAAATAATTTAGAATAAGTTGGAGATATCACATTTTGGTACATCAAATGTAATATAATCTCATATAGTAATTCATGGAGTTGACCATGAAGGCATTAATTTTTTTGGGGAAAAATTAAGTGAAATGAACAAATTATTTATGAATATAGTAAAATGTCAAAAATATTTGGGTGAAGATAGTTATTAGATGGTCAAATCATTGAAAACATTTTTGATATTAAGTAAAAAATGGTAGTCTAAGAGGTTTGAAATTGATAACACCATACATTTAAAAACAGATAATCTTGAATGACTTGATTGGAATACTAATTTAATATGAGTGAAAATTAATATGAGTTAATGAAAAGGAGAAAAGGAAAAATTGACTAGAATTTTCTTCAACTTCAGGTAATCCTAATTCCAATACTGTTAATACTCATATTAAGACATCTAAATCACATGATTTAATGCGTACATGTAAAAATTCAGAACAATATGATTATAAACATAAAAAATAATGATCCTGCCAAAATTCCATGACTAATGAATTATAATGTTAGGAATTCATAATTTTTAAATGTTGATAATAAATATATGGATGATTAAAAATAAAATAAATAATCATTATAAGTTGTACGCTATGAATGCAAGAATGAAGATCATATCAGAACTAATTAGCCAAAACTGAATAAGGAAAATAAATAGTTTAGAATGTGTTTTTAAATAAGTTAAAACAAAATATTGAAACCATTATATACTAGAAGTGATAATGAAAATAACACACCTTTATATAGTTCATCAGAAGATAGTGGAAAAAAACCATCACAAATAGTTGGACTCTATTCAAATATTTCATGGATTGAAATATGGTTCATGGAAAAGGTAACAAAAAACCCCTTAAATTGATTCTAAATTCACTTTTAATTTTAAATATTATTATTCAACATCATTTAATGATGAAAAAAATAATTCCTTTTATTTTTAAAAGTTTAATTCATTGGTAGATAATAAAATATTACATACATTAGCTAAAATTGATAGATATATAACATATATGAGAAAAATTATTAACTAAAATATACCTATGAGTTTTTAGAAGGTAAACATATTAATGATATTAAATACTTCTAAAATTAATTTCATAAACATCAAAACATTATATTAAATTACATTCAATGATAAATTTCAGTATGATTTCTGTTGATTAAAATACTGTTTATGGAGGCTCTCCGCGGTCGTCTGGGGGGTTTGTGGTCTTCCCTTTTGCTGTAAAGGTTTCGCTTTGGGATTCAGTGGTTGCCGGTTCAGATCTGCGGGTGTAAGACCGGTCTGCGTCGACGACATACTCTACGGAGCGCTCCTGGTGTTGTTCTTGGCTTCTTGCAGTTTCCCTATGGTGAGTTTTTTCAGTGTTGGGGGGTCGCACTTGTTTGACGTCGGTTTGTGGGTTCCTCCTCTTTTCCTCTGAATTCGTTGGGGTCTTGTTGTGTCTGATGTCGTCGGTTGTTCGGGTGGCGGTGGGTGTTTCTGAGTCAGGGTGATGTTGTGGTGCTTTTCTGGAGCGGCTTGATTTAGTTTTTGGTCAAATTTCTCTTAATCTCTCTGGTTTTTGTTGTTCGTGTTGGTTGCTGGAGTGGAGGTTTTGCTGTTTATCGCGGATCTTTTGCGATTGATTCCTTTTTGCGAGATGGGGGGTGTATCTCTGCTCTACTGGTGATTTGGGTGAAGACGTTGATGTGCTGGTGTCGGGAGGTTTCTCCGACGGGGATTTTTGATTCGGTGAAGCTCGCCGGGGACGACGACGATGGTTTCTGCTGCAGATGACGACGGGAGCCGGTGTTCCTCGCCGGTGTTCCGGTGATAGTGTGGCGCGTGACGGTGATCGAGTCGTCGCGTGGATTTCGTTTTGCGTGCGGGCTGTTGCGCAGTGAGGGATTGACGTGCGGTGCGCGGCGCGAGGCATGTCAGCGCTGTCGCGGGATTCGTTGGCAGGTTTGAAGAGATTGTGGGCGCGTGAAGATGACGCTGGTTCGAAACTCGAGGAGGCTGGCGGTGGATTTGATTTTGAAATTTGAAATTGGTATTTCATCTGGATGTGGAGAGGTGGTTAAAAGGATTTGGTGAAATGGTGTAATGGGTACCGGCAACCCTTAAACCGGCTTCTGAAAATATGGAAAAAATGATTTGCAGGTAGATCTCAATGTGTAATAAGTTCTACATATGACAACACTTATTTTTAATCAAACTATAAAATATCTAAAAGTGTACATTTTGTACTAAATTTACTAGAGGGGGACACTGATGTAAATATATTTCTTTAATTTTTTTAGTATTTTGTGGTCCCGAGATATTTTATTTCCAATGATCTAGTATTTTTTCAACATAAAGGTGTTGGGAAGATATGGATTCATAAAATTTTATTTGATAACGTAGCTATACCCAAATATAGGTGGGTACCAAGAACATAATTATAACATTCCCAGAAAATGAAGGTGATTTATAGATATATAAAAAATGGTACATATACATTATTTTTTCTTGATATATTATTTGATATAAGTCCAACATCTGAAATTTAGATAAATTTAAAGGAGTATGAGTCACTTTTGGAGAAAATCCACATAATGAAATCGTTATAATCTTTTATTTTTATTTACTTATAAAAACATTAATTTCGGATTATTTTATGTTTTAATACTTAATAACATCTTTATAAGCTGATGTTAGTTATGTGATGAGGAATATGATGTGAACATTAGGAATAATAGTTTTACTATTAATATTTTTGAATTAATATTTATATTTGTTTATGGGAATGAAAATGTTAACAAAATAAACATAGAAGACACAAATCATCAGAATTAGCCTTGATTAATTGAAACTAAATAATAATATTGGTTATGGAAAACGAAACTATAAAACTATAATTTATATACCTTAACTAATAATTCATGGAAAGGACATTATGATATATTGGAACTAAATATTTATTCAAACATAGAATATAATCCTTGTAAATTTTTTATTAACATAAATAAAATTTAAAATCAACAAATGAAGTCTCAAAAACCAATTTTTTATAGTCAATCCATATGAAATTATTTTTACAATTGATACTAGAATAATTTGATGATTGTATAATGCATATTACTTGGTTGAGATTACTCTATACATAAAAGGGTATATTTTATCACATAAATTTTATTATGCTCTAAAATATTTTTATGTATTTCATCCTTCTATTAGAATTTAAAAACCTATATTTAGTTATTATTCAATGTGATCATGGTGTTGATTTTTAAAATCTAATTTTAAAAAAAAAGTTTATCTACAATACCTTTTACTCATATTTTTTATACTCCAAATCACGGGAGAAAAGTGTGTACTTTAACAAATTTACATGGTTCATTAGAAAATCCGTCAAATTTCCTATGTGAGTATTCAATTACTAATAAATTTTTAGTTGATATTTTGGGTGTTTTAATCCTAAATTCAATTGATTTTTACCCCGAACATTTTTTAATGAAATAACTTAATTTTTTAAACAAAAAATATTAAACATTATAACATTAGGGTTTCTAGATTTAATGTATTTTGGTTAAATAATAATCCCCATTTACATAAATTTGATCAAAAAATGATAAAATAATTTTTATGGGTTCTTTTAACGCAAGGATGGAATTTAGATTTTTTAATAAAACAACCAATTTTGGAAATGAATTGATTCATCTAATGTGTGATGTATCAGATCCTTTTTTTATGTAAATACATAATAAGTTCATAATAATGATAATATTTTCTGAAATTCATTTTTTAATTTAGTAGATGATAATTTACAACACTAACTGTAAATCCTTAATAAGTTAGATCACTAAATTTTCAATATGCAAAAGCTACTTTAATAGAAGAACTATATCCATATGTTGGAGATGATAATACCACTAAATTCAAAAACCAATTGATTATAAAGAATAAGATTTATAATTATATTATTTTTTATGTAATATCACTAGTTAAAACTATAATTACCGAATGAAATCATTATGATAATGATTCATTCCTTTAAAAATTTGAACCTAAAATAGTAGACAATTTTTTAGGTGATAAAAGTTTGATAAGGTTCATTAAAATATAGATCAATCATATTAAATGGAACCAATTTTAGACCTTATTTGAACATTGTACAAATTTATGGTAAATTGGATTAGAATTATATTTGGAAAAAATGTCATTAAAATGGAATTTTTCTTAGAAATAATACAAATGTTATGGGTAAAGGATATTGTTAAGGAGAATATATTGAATACTGTGAAATATTTTCACCAACAAAAATACAAGAATCCCTTATGATATCATTAGATTTTATATCTCATATAACCATTACATTATTGAGAATAGAAGTAAATTTTTTTCTTCAATGTTTATGTTTAAGTGGAAATTTTTGATGAAGTAATTCCTTGGCTTTATGATATTAAATTACTGGTTAAACTATTTAAGAATTCTATAAAACTTTATTGAGATAGAAAATACCATGATTTTGGTATTATTATCTTACTAGATATTTAATTTAAAACAATTTTATTAAAGGAAGTGTTGTTTCACCCGTTTTCTTATATAAAATTTTCAATACACTCCTTTTTTTAAATAAATATCGATGACATTATATTTGGAATAACTCATAATTCTATTTCGAATATTGTTTTTGAACTTATTAAAAACAATTTTAATTTTCTATTATGGGAGAACTCAACTTTTTCATTGATTTCATATTTCTCAAAAATAAAAAATAAAAAAATTTAACTCAAAAAAATATTAGCGATCTACTAACATATTTATATTTGGAAAAATATTTAATCATATGTAATCTCACAGTAACTACATTCAAATATTGTCTCGAAAAGACCAATAAAATGGTATATCCAAAACATTACATTAGTATGTTCGTATGTTTACTTACATTATTCCATGTTAGAAATACATAATTTCATTAGTATTTATATTTGAAAAAAAATAAATATAATCCAAAATAATCTAATTTTAAATTGGTTAAACGCATTTTTAGATAACATAATGGTAATTTAGAACATGGGTTATTTTGTTCTTATATTAATGATTTGTTTCTAAAATGTTCCTAAAATTTTCAATTTTGAGATGTTTAGTGAGATAGAAGTTATACTTTAGGAACAATACATTACATAAGAGAATATTTATTTTCATTGTCTTGTATGAAAAAATATTCTATAGTAATTTACACTAATGTAGAAAAAATGCCACAGATGGAAGATTTTGTAATCAAGGGTTATTGATGTAGCCAAAAATAATAAATTTTGACTTGAGTTTTATTAAAACTCTAATCCATTTTGAAAATAATCATAACATTTCCTTATCTATATAGAAAAAAATAACTCACAATAAATTCATAAAAATGTAAGACCATTTCATTAGGGACTAAACAGAAAAATTAGATATTATTCTTGACATTAATGAAATTAGAAATCCACTAGATCATATTTTTATGAAACCTATTACTTTATATAGATTTAATATTATTAAAAAGGTTATGGGAATGATCAATAATAAGTGATCCTCTATCAATATCTTTTTTCATCCAACATCATATATTAAAAACTCATTTAGTTAAAAAATAGTTTTTTTAAACAATTTTTTTTTTCAAACCTATTACATTTTCACTGTTTTGGTTATTTATGTTTCAATAAATAAATAAAAATAATAATTAATTTTTTTTCTTGAACCATCTATGATTTTTGAAGATAATACATTATTTCTGGGAAGATAACATTAATAATTATGAATTCTTTTAACAGTATATTTTATTGTTTTAGTTTTTTAACATAAATGGAGATATATAAAACCAATAAACTTTTTAACGAATTTTTATTGGGGTTTTTAATTGAATTCAAAAAATTTACGTTTTATTTTCTCATTTGAATAAAACGATCAATTTAATTCTTAAAATTTTCATTATGAGATATGTTTTATCCTATCATCTTTGTACGAGTGTTTCAGAAACACTCATACAGCATTGGAAAACTTCTTGAATTATTAAAAACCTAAATGACTATATAAGGACTAATATCCCAAGGATTTTTCACATTTATTTTTATTTATATATTTTCATTACAATAAAGAAATTTTTTTATTAAGAGTATCTTTAAAAGAATTTATCCAGAGAAGAGTAGAATACACTATGGGAAGATTAATGTTTTCCTTTACAATGTAGTAAAATTAGCTGATGTTGCTAAAGAACACTCTCTAATTATTAGCGAATAATTATTATTTAAAAGTATAATAATGTTTTATCATATCTTTTATTATTATTAGATTATTGAATTGATTATTAAGACAAGTTGAGGAAGGGAATTCCAACTTGAATTCAATTTATAAAACGATCTCACCAAATAGGAAATCATAGTCAAAATTGGATTAATGAAGAAAAATGAAATTATATCAACCATGATAAACTATATTTTCATGAAGAACTATTGAATTTAAAAAATACACCATAATATAAGAGCAGAAAATTCTAAAAAAATAATTAAATTTCAAATTTTAAATTATATTTCTTATTTTTTATTTACTTTTGAAAATAAAAATGGGGATAAATTAATGAAAAAATATATTTTCTTTCAATTTTTATTCTACAGTCAATATTTATAATTAGAGAAATATGTATTTTTTTCCTTGTCTATGGTTTTTTTTATTTTTCTTTCAAAACAAAGGGCAGGTGTAATTCCTTTTCAGGTAAATTATAGGGAGATTTAATTTTAGTTATAGTTCATATCTTAATTTTCTTTTTGTATCATTGATTTTTTAAAATGTGGGAGAATGTTGAGTACATAACTCACATTCATCAATATTTTGTAAATAAAAACATTATTTATATAAAATGATCAAACTTTATATTTTTATTAATGTTTTGTTATGAAAAAAATTAGCAAAAAAATACTAGATATCAAAAAAATTATAAAAAAATAGTGATTTAAATATTTATGCTATAATACATATGTTATATTTAGAATCATAATTGTGGTAATGATTCATGTCATTATCATACAACAAAACATGCTCAATCCATTAGTAGATGGAGAAGTTTCTACTTATATGCATACCATTGACTCCATGTTTTCATAATCCAATCATTTTTGTTTGTTAAAATTATGCCTATATAGAGTCACACCTCTAGGGTTTGAAGATGATGTAATAAAAGTAACAAAATTAATTATTAATTCCATTTTTTGTTTTTATGACTTTAAATTTGTTATTACTAAAAGAACTATCAATCTGTGGATTTTTTATTTCTGAGGACTTTAGCTATGATATACCATTGTGATAGGTTTTCCTTGTATGTATCTTAACAAATTCCATTATAATTTTTATATTTTTAATATGGTGTGATCATGGTCTTCCTGGGTTAGAGACATAAAATAATTCCTAATCATTTGATCATTGAAATACCTGTCTAGGAAGAAATAGTTAACTACTTTCTGTATGTGAAGGTGTTCTACATCCAACTAGTTTTTTCTTATACTTATGGGAAAAAATTATAGATAAGCTGGTAGGTATAAAATTGTGGATACCATATGGTAGGTTGAAAGCTATAGATACCTTGTATTAGGTCTACATATCCACCTTATACATTTGTGTAAGAGTGAACCGTTATATAATATCCTTTTAAAAGAGGATTTGTTTTTCCACCCAATAATCATGTTTTTTTTCTATTTTATTTCAACTATGCAAAAATTTTCATTGGTAATTTAATGTAAAAATCATTTTATTTCATTGTAAAAATTGTAATTCATATTTTTTATTTTTTGGATAATATACTATTATATTTTATCGATAATATAATAAACTAGTCAACTTAATACTCAAAAAGGAAAATAATTATGATTATGATTTAAAATAATGACTGTAACCCCTTCATTTTATTTTAACCCATTCCATAAAATAATAAATTCATCACTAACCATTACCCTCATATTATGGGGACCATAAGATTATAAAGACTCAATTTAAGAATACTTTATCACTGGTATAAGGACTTGATATAGAGATGAAAAAGTAAATCAGCACCTCTATAGCTCAAAATTCATAACCAATTAAAATTAACTTGTCCTTCCTATAATATCCCATAAAAACATGTAATGAAACTATAATTTTTATAAAACATTACACACAATAAAATTAATAAAAAACATAAATTACAGTTAATATAGAAAGTTATTTGAATAACAAACATGGAGAGTCATTATTAATGAAATTTTCACTTCAATATAATCTGAACCAATGATCAGCAAATGAAAAGTTTATCAAAAAAAGAGATACAAAGTAAATCAATAATTACAATCATTTTTTGGTATACAACCTGATAAATTAGATACCTCATAATATGTAAATAAAAAACGCAAGACAATATTATTCCCATTAAGGGAAGGGAAATTCATGTGGGTTCATCACTCTTGAAATAATAAAAACCAAAAAATGAAATGTCCATAATAGGCCCACAACAGACCCGATTTCTAATTATAAGAACAAACTAGAATACCAAACACTATAACAAACAACCTAAAATAATTAAAGAGGTAGAAAAAATTCCATGAGTATCTAAATATGAATATTAAATGAACATTAATCAAATTTGATATTAAATAATTATATGGGGGTTCTCTCTCAAAGTAATAGGTAATATTTAAAATCACCCTATCATGAATGCCTAAATAATCATTTATATTAATCAATGAATTTTTTATTAATTTAATATAATGAAATATTGGGTTTTAACAGAGTCAAATACCTCTACTAGTGGGTAAGAAAATATGTTCATAGCATTATTCTGTTCTGAGGCCATCTCAGGAGGATCCTCATCAAAAATGTTTTGACCTTCATTAATATATACTTCATTCACATTATTCTTTGCACGAGTTAGAAACCTCAATATCTCCCTTGGTTTTACAATATGAATTCTAGATGACTAAGTAACAACTGATATTTAAATTGAAGAGTAATCCATTTTTCTGATCCTTATTATTCAGAATGTGTCAATCAGAATATATGAAGTCCTTTTTATCAGTCACATGGCTGGAGTGAATGTTTGACAGAATAAGAATTAAGAGATTTCCCAAGAGCCTATGTGAAATAACCAATTCGGAACCAATCTATATTTACCTTATTATATTATTCTATTTCTAGATATTATTTTTCATAAAAAATATCCTCTAGAGAATATTCTCATCCCTAGAAAAATCGTTCTATAGCACATTCGAATGAATAGGGAGCTTCAAGCTAATTAATCCATCTAAATTCATAAATGGAATAACAAGAATTCATTATTCATAGAAGTGATTCATATTTTGATCAATGGTGATTGTCCTAATTAGAAAGAGTCCTCTATATTAAAACCTAAAATATTATATTGTATAATTACATGGTTTTTTGGAACACATGCTGATAAAACTATATAGAATCTTCAGTTGAATTTTTTAATTCAATAACGATATGTCAAAAAAAGAACAACCAAAAAACAATGAATAAATAAATACAAGATGAGGTAATGAAAAATTATATTAATTAATTATAAATTATATTTGAAATATCATATCTCAATGTAATTTACTAGATATTCAATGTAATATTTTTTAATATTATATTGGTATGTTTTGAGAAAAGGTCCTTAGACGACGTGTGATTCTGATGCCTGGGTGCCTAGAACAATTCCATAAAAATATTAATATTTTTACAGCACATGCATGCAAATTTTCATGAAAATGTTGAATAACTCATAAAAGGATGCCTAGATGAAAGCTATTAGAGAAACATTGAATTCGTAGAAGTTTGTGTTAATATAGGTGTGACCAAAATTTTGTAGACGGGGTCATCTGCAGAAAAGTCACCAAGGATATACCTATAAATAAAATAAATAGATAAAATTAATTTATTTTCAAATTCTAATAACTCATGAATATTTAATTAGATTAAAAATCCAAGACCAATGTTTAGTTCTTAATGTGGTGTCATTCTTAGGCCGGACATAACTTTACATGGTGTGGGTCATCTGTGGAAAAACATGAAAACGACATGATCATCATTATATATTATATGTAATAATTATTTTGTTCATAAAATGAAATCCTTACAAAAAAATAATTTTCCAAAAATCCCAGGGTTTGTCACATAACCCTAGGAACATGGAATTATTTCTAGGCAAGACATTATAGAAACCTCTCAAGCATGTGATGATGGTATAACATATCAATGATCGATGAATATCATTCTTGATGGATCTCCCCAACGACGCTGACACATAGACTGACCTTCATTGATGAGTGATTAAAATCAAATGTAGGATGCATTAATTTATATTTATTTCCCCATTCATGAATTCAATGATGAACATAGACTAACTAATGAATATGTTGATCCACGGTTTCACCATAACCTAGAGCGATGGGGTTTATTTCTTTTGTTTTTATTGGGCGTTTGATCATGGGATAATTTGTTGACCAATTCGATTATCGTTATAATGGAAATGTATTATGATCGACACAAGTATAATTTGATGTCTTTTCTTCTTGTTTTATATATAATTTTCTCCACCCATTCATCATTCATCACTAGTGTTATTTACTTGTCTCGTGACTCAACATATCTTGATCAATCGATCATTTCACACCCAATTATTAGAGCAACAATCTATTATCAAAAATTTGGGATTGAAGCAACATGATGGAGGTGTAAAGATTGATATGGATTGATTCAAATTATAGTGGATCCCCAAATCTATGTTCTCTAATGATATTTAGTGAAATGATGAATTTCTATTTTAATCTGTTGTGAAACCAGATCAGAATATGAAACATGTTTTTTTGGGAAACAACATGACTGAAAGAGGCTACATATTGAGTTTCCCGGCAACACATGGCTGAAATATTGGAGGATAAGGAAAAAGTGAAAACCAGGGATTCTAGAAAATCTCGTGCTAAATGTAATGCATTATATGAATACACAACTTGTTGGGCCCCATATGCAGCTGTCTGGGTTTTGTGTATGAGATAAGTATCACATGGAATGTGGCTCAACCTACATGATGTGTGGTCTCTCTGGATAACTCATCATGTACATGAGATGTACATGGACATGGGGAGGTGTACATGGGTTACCTATATGGGGTGTACCACTCCACAAGTATTGGCCAGGACCAAGTACACGGATTACCCTATGTACTAGAACATGGGCAGAGACACACGATTTGACACCATGTACTGGCATATAGCCAGAGTATAAGAGTGGACCCCAGATGGAAGGGGCCAGTGTGTGAACCTTCTACATGGCATGTACACATCATATACATGAAAGGTTCTAAAGACACAGTCCATTTTACGTGGGAATTACGCCGTGTTAAGGGACACAATGTGTAACACTGCTACAGGACATGTACCCCTTTTCTATATCGCTTTAATATCTTGTCTTTCATATCATGGACAATTGTTTTGGGTTCATTCCACATATCACTTCCAAAAAGGTAGATGGGTATCATTACCTACTCATAGAAGTATGATCCCTTTAGAAGGAATTCCTAGATAGAGTTGTTGGAATCCCTCAAGAGGCACGGTGTAGGATCTTATAGTCATCTTCATGCCCTAGGGAGAGTCCTTGGTGTTGACGTGACCCATTTTACCATTCAATTATCTTATACATATAGAGTTAATCCATATAGAGTTGTTGGGATCACCCCATGTACCTAGCGGTGATCAGCATCTATTGTATCATATCTCTCTCTTTAGATCTATCAATGTATCTCTCTCATGACGGTTCCTGATGAACATTACATATTAGAAATATGTCATTAGTGCTATCAGCCTCTGGATTGTGTTCTCCCTGATGAGTTCATTGTGGAATAATCATGCTAAATCCCTAGTGTGGGTATGCGAGGGTTATAACATACCTCTAGACTACATGTCCTGGTTTGAGTATATTTGGGCATTAACGTTATAAGTATTTTAGACATATACTTCTTTTTAGATGACTTTACAATTTTTTCATTTTTTATGTGGTTTCAGAGACTCCTACTAGGTACTTTTGTACTCACCCATGCATAGGGTTTTCCTTCATATGGCGTGTCTTGTGAATAGAATCGAACATTCAATGAAGTCCTCATCATACCAAGACCAATAGAAGTTTTCTAAGATCAGGCAGGATGAGTTGTTCCTATGATTACAAACAACATTTTTAGTACCTTCTCTTACAGTTAGGACTTGTAGTTATAGACATATTTTAGTTGGATTGTATATGGCATAGTTTCACATAAATTTACTTTCCTATCATACTCTGTTGGTTGCGATATAGTGGTATGAATGTATTTTTTTCATAGTGGTTTTTACATTTTAACATTTTGTGGGATTGGATATCTATGAGTTCCTACATGTACATAAGTAATTCCACCAATATTAGTGATATTATTACTCAGTGCCAGTCACCAACCCTTGGTCTATTAGAGGTGGTCTTGGGGAGTCACAGAACAAGCCCCACTAAGACAGGTTGTGATAGAGTGGTTCCAGAGGTGGTCAGTTGTACATTAGGGCCAGGAGTCTATGAGATTAGTTTGGGGAAATAGTGTTAAGTGTTTTGAGTTTTGAATTTTTGACAGGGACTCCACTATTGGTCTAGGAGCTGATGATTCCACACACTATAACACTGATAAATTAATTTCCACTTGGTACATGAGAACACTATTTTTAGTGAAAATAATGGTATATGCATCATATATGAATGGGTTTTGGTTTTCATGTCCTTCGTGTGTCAGCTACACAAATATACTGATTGACGGTGGCACATCTTGTTTTATAGGATGCGTATGTGAAGCATACCAGCTATGATTCAGAATCTTGATTAGGTGGATGACCCCTAGTGATGTGGCATCGATACATGGACATTTTTTTGAGATGTTAAATCTAGGTGAGAACCATCTATACAACCATTTATTAAGCAACTTTTTACCTCTAATACCTGTAGATGAAGTGAGTAGGATGAGATCACTTCACGTGTTTCAACAATAAATACCCATAAGGTTTCAAGGTGAGTCCTATCCATAGGCTTCCAATGACTTGCTTGATTTGGTGAATAGAGTTTTCTGTTTAGATAGGACCCCATTTGATTTGATGGTGGTCCTGGTGGTGAGCCTTCATCGTCGCTCAGTATAGTGATATTGGGGTTTAGAAAAACCATCTTATGATGAGGGAAATCATTCATGGATATAGTTTCACACATTTTAAGGATATGTATTTGCATATATAAGAGATTTTATAGCCCCAATAGGAAAAAAATGTAGGTATATGAGTATACATTGAGGAATACCAACCTCTCCAGGTACTAAATAGATATGGTACAAGTCAGGTTCTTCGGGGCTGAGACCTTCAAGTGAGGTACTCATAATGTCACCTGAGATAGTGTTACCCATCATTGTATGAGTAGCTATGATGGGTTCTAGAGATGGAATTTCTAGTAGAGGGTTTAATTTCTAAGTAGATATAGCTGGTGGCTATCAACAGTGGGAATTAAAGAGAACTGAAACCAACAAAAGGGAGATGACATCATTATTATGGACTTGGATGTTTGAGAAATTTTAGGAGGTCTTTAGATAGAGGATCTAGAGTTTAGGTCTCCTAGGGTGGGTCCTGTTAACCAAGAGAGAGGTGGTGCTACTCATTTGCCGTTAGGGGGTATATTGTATGAGACTCTCTAACCAGGACTATTCCAGATAGAGAAACCATAGATGGTCCACTAGGATAGAGTCAGTGAATGTGGCAGAGGATCTGAGAAACAGGAAGGAGGTGGTCAAATTTTTGATATTCTACCAACACCACCCCAAGGTGGTCCATTCCAGGCACGTTTAGCAGGTGGATAGGTGTGGAGATAGCTACAAGATGTTAAAGCATATGACCTAGTGGCTCCTAGAATGTTTCAAGGTATTATTTATGTCTTTTATACTTATGATATAGTTCTTATCCATTTGGGTTCTAGTCATTCCATTAACAACACATTTCCTATTCAAGAACATGAGACTCTTGTTCAACTATTGAATCAACCCTCGCTCTTAGAGACATGTATTGGAGGGGACCGAATGACCATACCCCGGTGCTGATAGTGTAGCCTAACTCATAAAAGCATGATTTTATGTAGGGATCTCTTGGTAGAGGCGTTGATCCCTTATGACATTATTCTTGGAATTGAGTAGTTATCCACAATTGAAGATAAAATTTAATGTTTTATGGGATTGTTTATGTGTTTCCATAGTGTTAAAAGTAGGTTTTAATATGTTGGTTAAGAAAGAAACACATGTAGTACAGGCTGGACTCATGCATAGGAGGGTGCATCTGATTAGTCAGTAGTTGTATATATTGACCCTTGGTATTGTCGATGTTATTAGTTTACAGTTCCAAACAGTAGTTGAGGAGTACAAGAACGTCTTCCTTTAAGATGTTTTAGGATTACATTACCATCGGAAGATTGAATTCTACATTGATTTTCACCCCAGGATGACCCTAATATCACCACCATCATATCAGATTTCTAGAATAGAGATTCATGATCTGAGGATACAATTAGAGGACTTATAGAGGATGTTTTTTAGGCCCATTGTTTCATCCTGGGAAGACCTAGTTTTTAATTAAAAAGGGTTATACAAGATCATGCGTTTTTGGTGGATTACCGGTTCTTGAACAAGGTGATAATGAAGAAAAACTATCCACTTCAAAGGAATGATGCCATATTGATCAGTTGAGAGGGTCACGATGATTCTCAAAGGTTGATGTTAGTACAATGCTTTCAAGATATTAGGGTAGAGTTGGAAAAGAACTCAAATCATGGGTTTTGAAGCAGAATATGTTATGTACGTGGTACTCTTTGATTCATCAATAACCAGGATGTTGTGACTTGATGTAGAGGAATGTAGTGATTTCTTATTGATCACACCAGTTGAGACCACACGAGCAGAACTATGCATCCCATGATATTGATTCTCTATTAGTAGAATTTCAATTGATTATTTGGAGACACTACCTGGTGGGTGATTGATTTATTGTCTTCTCTTATCACAATAGACACACGTATATATCCTCTCAGAACGATTTGAAATTACGATAGAGAAAATATCTAGAGTTCTTCGAATATTATGTCTTTGATATTTTCAATCCTCTGGGGAAGAAGAACGTGGTGGATAATTCTCTCAACATGATATCTAGTTTGAAGTTTCTGGATGATGCACTTGAGCAGTTGTACTCATTGTAGTTATCCTTAGTGGATGAAGATGGAGAATCCTACCTCTAATTGATGGTTGTTACCCCTCCACTCATGTAGAGGTTATGGAAGCACAACATGGGGATATCGAATACAAGACCCTACACACTCAGATATCTACAAGGAATTATCTTGATGGGTATTCAAAATGAGTGGATCACATCATCCTTTTCAGAGGAAACATAGTTGTACCTGTGGCATTATGGGGGGAGGTTCTGAGGGAGTTTCATACATCCCATTCGGCAGAACACCCACCTATGGAAAAAATGTACTAGGACCTACAATTCCAATTCAGTGTACATGGATGTATAAGAAAGTGGTAGAGATCATTTTTTTATGCCTTACTTTTCAACAAGTGATGGCTATGTACTAAGTTCAAACAGATATTCCTCGACCCATTATGGTTCCAAAATGGAAGTGGGGTGGAATATCAATTGACATTGTGATGGGTTTAAGATCGTTATCTAGGGGACACGATTCCATCTTTGTGATCATTGAATGACTCACCAGATGATTTATCTTCCTAGCTATCGAAGAGAAGAATTCAGTACGGAGATTATGAGGCATCTATGTTTAGGATAAATTTCAACTCAATAGATATACATCCAAGATTATTTCATATTGTGATTCTCATTCTAAATCCCATTTGTGGAAGGTATTAGAGGATAAATTTTAGACTAAATGATGTTTGATCATAGTATTCCACCCACAAAATGACAACCAAACTAAGAAGACCATTTGAGTTTGGGGGGACATGCTATGAGTATGCATGTAAGTCTTTGGATTTAGTTGAAAGGATCACCTACTAGTGTTGGTGTATACAGACAAAAAATAACTATGTTTCCAGAATTAGTATGCCACCATTTGATGCTTTGTATGAGCGATGTTTCAGGTCACCACATTGATGGACTGACCTAGGAGATTCGGCCCTAATGGGCCTGATGTTGGTGGAAAATAGTAGATAAATGGTGAAAATCAACAAAGGGTGTTTAGAGACTACCCATATCAATCAAAGGACTTATACCAATAAGCGATGGGGGCCTTTGGGTTTTGAGGAAGGAGGCCCTGTATTCTTATGGGTTTCACCACAACGTGGATTATGAAGATTTGGTTAGAGAGATAAGTTATATTTGAGGTTTATAGGCCATTTTTAGATAATTTTTAACATTGGTGAGTTGGAAAACCACTTAGATCTACCCCCTATAGTTTGAACTGGTATATATTATCTTCCACGGGTCAAATATAAGGTGGTACGTGCATGACCCATTGCATGCCATCGACTAGGGATGTTGAATATTGAGGATGTAGTGAATTTTTTTTATACCCAATGGAGTTCGAGGATTGGGAAAAGAATACCCCCCATTGACAAGAGATTCTATTGGAGTGTTTTTGGTGGTAGCATGAGAATCTACAGCAGAGCATTTATGAGTGGGAGGTTCATGTGTGTGCTCAATACCCACATCTTATTTTAGTAGCCTTTGTTTTGGAATTTTGAGGATGTATAGCACCAAGGTGGGGATTATGTAGTGTCCCATATTTTTTCATTTATTATTTTTTTATATTATATGGATTAATTTTAAGAAAAAGTATTGGGATGATGTGCAATTCCGAGCCCTGGTGTTCCCGAAACAAATGTTTGAAAATATTAATGTTTTAATAGCATGCACAAAAACATTTTCTAAAAAAGAGGAAAACTCTCAAATAGATTCCCATATTATAAATACGAGGGAATTGTTGATTTTGTATTATTGACTTTACCCCCAGAATAAGCTAACTTTGGTTGGTGGGCTCATCTATAGAAAATAACACGAAGCGCGTAACAGTAATTAAAATAATTAAATTGTTTTATTTTAATATTTAAATCATAATAACACAAGAATGGTGACTCAGATTGGAAATCTGAGATAGTCATTGAGTTCATAATGTGTTCTTACCCTAAGAGTTACCTAACTTCAGTCAATGCATGTATTCTATTTAAAAACTCAAAAATGACGTGACAATCATTAAATAATTTATATAATAAATATTTTCTTTACCCAATGATTCAAATTAAAAATATAATTATACATAAATTCCAGCATTATCTGCATGAACCTAGGAATACGATAGAATTTTTAGGGATGGATTTGGAGAAACCTCTAAAGAAAACGATGATGACAAAACACATCGACAATTGTTGAACGTTTTTCTTGATAGATGCCAGCAATGATAGTGACGCAGGGATCAAACATCATTAGAGAGAGATCCAAAACAAATTTAGGACTTGTTATTTATGATTTTTTTACCCTTCATGAATTCAATCATGAACTTTGACCAACTGAAGAATAGGTTTTTACGTTGTTCAATCCTAACTTAGCAGAATGGGTTTTATTTATGTGGGATTTATTGGGTGTTTGATCTTGAAATTATCTGTTGACTAATTCGATTTTCCTTCTAAAATAATGGAACCAAAGTCAATATGAACAACGATTGAGGTCTTTTACTCTTGTTTGATTTAGGATTTTTCCCATCTTTCATCATGTTTTGCAGGCGTTCTTTGCTTGGCCCACCTCTCAACATATCCTGATCAATCGATCCTTGCACACCTGATTCCTAGTACAATGGTCCGATATTGTAGATATAGGATTGGTGTTAAATGAAGGATGTGTAAAGATATTCATAGAGCGATTTGGAGAATGGTGGATCCTGAAATCAACATTCATTATCCTTCTTTAGTGGAATAATGAATGAAAATTTTAATTTAATATGTGACTGGATCAGAAGACTAAATACGTATTTTGGGTGACTACATGACTGAACGATGATGGATCTTGTATTTTTTGGAAAGGAACAAACTAGAATTATGGTTGGATTAGTGGAATAGATGGCCAGAGAATGAAAGAGGGACTCTGGGATATCATATACTATTGGGTGTGTAATATGGTATTACACAATGTGTTGTTACCCTTTAGCAGCTGCAAGTGTTTCACGTATGATATAAGTATCACAAGGTATTTTTTTCTTCCTAAATATAATGTTGACCCTTTAGAATAACTCGACATGTACATGGAAAGAACAAGGACACGGGCTTGAGTACATGAGTTTCCTACACGACATGGACCCCACCACACAACATGGCCAAGACCAAGTACACAGACCACCCCATGTACTAGAACAAGGGAAGAGACACATGGGTTGAAACCATGTAATCTCACATGAGCATAGTATATGATTTGAACTCACATGGAAGGACATAGTCTAGTTACCTTCTAAATAGTGTATACCCATTATCAACATGACATGTTCTATAGACATTGGCCATTGTACATGGGTAGTACCTGGGGTCAAGGGACAAGATGTCTGACCCTACTGCATCATATTCAACCCATTTATATATGGATTGAATCTCTTTCCCACTGTATCATGGACATTCTTTTTTAGGGTTTGTCCCAATTACATATTCCCTAATTTTAGGTGGGTATCATTTCCTACTTATATGAGTATGATCTATTGAGCATGGATTTCTTGATATAGTAGTTGGAATCTCTTGAGAGGCTTAGTACAAGATCTTGTATTCATCATTTTTCCCTAGGAAGAGTCCTTGGTACTCACACAACCAATTTGACTGAATGTAGATTGTACAATTAGTTGGTTAATCTAGATGTAGTTGTTGGTATCACACTATGGCCCTTGTTGTGATACTCATTCGTTTGATCATATCTCTCCCTTTAGATCTATCAACATATGTCTCTCATGATGGTTCCCAATAAACATTACATCTCATAAATACAACTTAGTGCTATCAAACATAGGATTGTTTTCTCCTGGATTAGTGATTCATGGAATCATTGATCTATATCACTTGTCTGGGTATGTGTTGGTTGTAAGTTTCTTTTAGACTGTGTGTCTTGGTTTGAGTGTATCTATACATTATTTTTATATGTTTTGTAGATATATACTTGTGTGGAGATGAATTTAATTTCCATTGCGTATTGCGTTGTGGATTTGGGGTGTCCAACTAAGTATTGTTACACTCACCCCAACACAGGATTCTCCCACATATTTCATGTCTTCTACAGAAGAGCTACATTATTCTGGAGTCCTATAATGACAAGAACCATGTGGTTCTTGTGATATCAGGAAGGACGAGGTGTTTCTACAGGTAAACACAATAGTCCCAGTAAATTTTCTTACATGCTTGACTTGTGGTTACGTACTTCTTTTGGTGGGATTGTATTTTTCCAAGTTTGACTTTAAATTACCTTTCTATCATACTCTTTTGGTTGGGATATAGTGGTATGCATGCATTATTTTCTTAGAGGTTATTACTTTTCAGGTATTTTTTGGTTTTGGATATTTGTGCATGCATACATGTACATAGGCAATGCCTCACAAGTTTGTGATATACCTAATTGGTGGTCATCACCATCCCCTAGACTATTGATGGGGGTTGGGGTAGTTGTTGCACCGGACCCAATGGGATGGGTTATGACTCTCAAAGAGTACTAATAATCTAATTTTAAGGTTTTTAGGAGAAATATAAGGAAATTAATGAAAACTTATTATTGGAATTGGATCGATTCTTTCTGTTGAACCCCAAAACCATTACCATAGTCTATAACCATAACTAGGTCAGGTTCACATTGGTCAATATTAAGGGTCAAGTCTCTTAAATTACTAATGAAGTATTGAATTTTATAATATAACAATATTAGGGGGAAAACATTAAATCCCCATTATATAAATGCACTTATATGAAAACCCTATATGCAAAGTCATATAAAAAATCCATGATCATCAAGTTTCATATGAAAATATAAAAATAGAGAGAATGTGATATATTTTATAGGCTCCAACGATATTCCATATTCATTATAAAAGAACATATAAAATAAATCATTTCCAAATATAATTGTTTTTATTCATATGGTAATTTTATCAAAGGGCATATAAATTTTAATGATCATAATGATAAATAATTTAATAATGTAGTGTTTATCATCACTCATGGTTCATCACGTAATGACTTTCTATCTACTATCCCCCATGATTTGAAACCCAATGATATAAATTTTTGGTGACACCTACCTTGTTTCTAAGTTTAATGATCCAATTATAATCCATATTACATGATCCAAAACACAAATACATGAAATAAAATTTCTCATATTAATCATCATAATCCTGAAGACACCGCAATTTATTTCTAAATGGTATAGTGGTATTTTCTCTCTCTAGACCCCCTACTCTTAGTCATCACATAATGAAACCCATGTGCTTCACAATATGACTTGTAAAAACATAATCCAATATCATACATAATTCCATCTCTAATGATGTTTTAGAAATATCTCATCACATTTTATATATCTCTTAAGATAAATTGGTACATGTTTCATCAATAGTTTCCTCCAAAGGGATTACTACCCTTATCTCACTCACACCCATTTTATTTATTCAATTTTACGTTTTCCTCACAAATCAAAATTACACATGAAGCATATGCATGATATTAAAATGGTAGAAGCCATATATGTATGATTATGATTCCACTCAACAGAACTAAAATTTAAAAATATAAATCATGAGATATTAACCATATACTAGAAAAATAACTACATTGCATAATTTTTTTCATTATTTTTCTATTTTAATTTGAGTATCATTATATGGGATTTTGGGACTTTATGAATAAAGATGATTGAAATTATTGTTTTTTTAATTTTTAAATATCAAAACACATTAAATATATTATACTTTAAAATATTTTAAATATAGTTATAGTTGTAATTATTATTTTGAGTGTTATAATTTTATGCACTGAAATATGAATTTTTTATTTTTTAAATATTAAAATAACATGGTTTATTGATATTCTAGAAGTCATATTGAATATAATGGAATTTTAGGACTTAATAAAGGTAGGTTTTACAATAAATTGCTTGTGGGAACCACTACATATAATAAATTCATTCATAATATTGGTACTAGGTGTGGGTGACATATAGAGACCGACATCTAGTTATTGGGACATGGAGACCGACATCTAGTTGTTGGGCCCATTAAACATAGTAGGAATAAAGGCCACTGAGTTTGTGGACTCAATGATGGAATAATCCTTATATACATATATATACTAAAACCATTATAATCATATAACCAATATTAGGACATATAAAATATGAGAAATTAGGGAAATAATAGAGATATAATTTTGTTACATTATTCTCTAACAATTGTTATATTGTAATTTGAATATATTTCAGTGGGTATTGGACTATTTTAGAATAAATTTGATTAAAAGTTTTATTTTTATTACTTTTTTAATAAGAAATATTTTTAATTATTATATATTTAGTCAATCCAATCCTAATATGTTAGATAAGTTGGATTCTTTATTAAATTTGCATAAGATACAAGGAATCACATCTCGAAGGACCAAATAGTTTAATAGTCTTAATAAAATAGTTAAAAACACCATTACCATATTAAATATGAATATAAAATTGAAAATAAATCAGTTTTGGAAATAAAAATTTTCCCTGTAGAATATTATTTCATATCAGTCAAAGTAAACTTCATGGATTCTGAGGATAGGAACAAAAAATATGAGTGATATTAAATTCATAGAAAGGATTAAGTACATAATAAGGTACCATTAATTAATAAATAATAATCAATAGGTAGTGGTAAATTAATTAACATGCATTTATTTAATAAATAACTAGTATATCATAATTAAATATGGAAAAATCAATATGGAATGGTAAATAACTGAAAAAACATTCTGTTTAATCAATAAAATAAGAATGTGATGCATCCATGGACAATATCATTGTGGAAATATTATGGATAATAATAACTGAATTCTTAATGATGACAATTCATAATTATTAGATTCCATGATATGAGGTATCATGATAAACCTACCTGCATGACCATTCACAATACGGTTTAAAGATATAGTTCAAAACCGGTATTTGTCTTATCGTACACTAGAAATTAATCGAGGGGATATCTATATTGATCCCCACCTCTGTCAGGAATTTCCAACTAATTTCCCATATATAGTGTTTTATATTTAATTTATAAAAAATTTTCCTTATCATCTACTGTCGGTATTAAGTAAATGAATCAAATTTACCAATATTTGTTGATTTATTATAATACCTTTAAATGAAAATATTGTATGTAAAAAAATGGTATATAGTTTAGGAAATTATCATATTAATCAAAAAATAATATAAATATTTAAGAAAAATACAATTTCCAATGAAATATAATAGTCACAAAGAAATAAACAATCACCAAAGAAAGTGATATTGCACATTAACTTTTAAAATATGATAATTTTCAAGTTAGACACACTTGGATAAAATAATAAAAAAAGTATACTTAAAATAACTTTAATTATGAATAAATAATGACATTACATTTTAATGGGTTTTAAATACACCATATAAAACAAATATGTTTATAACATTACAAAATGCCACAATATAGGGTAATTGAGACGAAGACACTTACCTTATGCTTAATTTTAATGGAACGTGATTTAATATTTTATATGTTGTATATTAAAAAGTTAGTAAAATATAATAGATTAATATTAATATTAATTATATCACATATAATACGTTTATATCATCTCATCACCTATTGTTTTATAATAATTCATTATTTTCATTATTTTTAATTTCAATTGCCTCGTTTTATAATATGTGATTTGTTATGAAAAATTGAGTTCTAGTTAATATCTTGTAATTTCATCATATAAAAAATTATAATCATGAAATAATTATATTATTTTTATATCAATTATAATTTTTAAAACTAATCATGATAGATAGGTATGAAAAATGACGAATGTTAAATTCATGGAGATGGTAGGCTGCATATACGCATGGGTAACATTTCCACTTTTTGTTGATCGTTATGAATTACTGATAAGTGGTATTTTATATGTATATAATGATCATAATATCATAAATAACATATTATTTCTTTAAATATACATTTATATATCATATGTGTGGTGAGTTGATGAAAATACACTCACATCACTCCGTGAAGGTGGTAGTCTAGATGGGCATTGGAATCATTATCATATTTAAATTATGAAAAAATAATATATTATTCCATAATAATGATAAATCTTTCATTAAAATAATAATTATTTCATTTATATCAAATATATTAATTAAAATTGTTTTTATAACCATCCATATAAAGAATTAGTGAAAAACCAATGACATCTCTTTGCGAGGCAGTAGTCCAGTGCACGCACAATCAACATTATCATATCCTCTACAAAATGAAATGAGAAATGTTATATATTATATAATGAAATTATAGGTACAGTTATATTATAAATTATCTATATATACCTTATATATATCATCATACCCAACCTTGATTGACATTAATTGAAAAACGAATGACATATTTTCCTGAGACGGTAGTCCGACATGCACAGAAATGATGATTTTGTAGCCCATTCTACGAACTTGGGGATATTTTTAGTTCATGAAATTTTTATAATAACATCTTAATATATGGAATATACTGAATTTGATATATCAACCTATTTTAATAATATTTCAGGGAGGTGTAGGAAGAAACAATTTAAAAACACTCATTTATGAATGTTTCCTCTTCTAGAGATATCCTCCTTAGGTTACCACCCAAATGCATAAAATGTTCGATTTCATCCCCAAATATAGATTATAATATTATAGGAGTGAATTTTTAAATTCATTTGGGTAGTTATTTGGTGAGCCAAATTGTTTTTATTATGTAAAAAATGTATTAGTGTGTGTGGCCTTTTATAAGTGTGGTGAGTGACATTCTTGTAATTTTTGGAAGGAAAGTGGTGTACTTGTGTTTCTCAAAGGAGAAAGGTTCCAAATTGAATTATTCTCACAATTTATAGGTTATGGGGTCTTAATATGGAAATGTAGTATATTTTAGAGTAGTTTTAATCCATTTTTACTCTTATTATTTAATTTAACCCTTGTTAAACCCATTTTCACCATAACCGCAGTAAATAGGTTCTACTATTTTCATTAATAATATTGGTAAAAAATAATATGACCTTATCACAAAATTAAAATTATTCTGATTAAAAATAGTTAACCCATTTTTCTAAATCACATTAAAATATGTGGTAAATTTAATTTAATTTTATTCTCAGGGACGCGATGAGAAAGTAAGTTTTCAAAGGCAAATAGTCAAAATCTTAAAAAGTTTTTAAATAATAATTCAATATGATAATGGTTATACTAACAAAAATTGGATTAATTTACATAAAATTTAAGTAATTTTACATTGAAACAAATTCAAAATACAATTTCTCTTTATAAATTATATAAATGAAAATATAGTTTTCAATTAATATTCTCTATTTTCACTATTCATCATAAAATGAAACCGTTCAGAAGAATACCAAAAATTGTGCCAATGAAAATTACAATATTTTTATTTAAAAAATTATGATAATTTTTTCATAAAAAATATAATTTTGTTAAATAATAATTTAGATTCAATGTGAAAAGAATGACTTGACTATCTTTTAGAAAAAAAATAATTTTTTAGAGAACATTCCACGTTCTAATAATTGTTTTTTATTTTATTACTAATAAATTGTGAACCAAATTTTCAGAATTTATTTAGCATTATTCATTCGCTATAATTTAATTTCAAATTCATATAAATTATATAATTTGGGGTTGTGATGAAGGATCATTCAAATATTCTCTCTTATTCTTTATGGAGTCTAGGAAATCATTCTAATTAGCTCTAATATGAATTTTTTTTTATCCATTAAAGGTTTTATTTGGTCCCTTGTAGAAGGATGATGTAATGGTTGAATTCCTGAAATAAATTGTGCCCAAAGAGACATCAGGGATTGTGATTCGGGAGACCTTCTAACTTAATTATATTGATCCTAACAATCTGGATATCTTGAAGACCAAAATGCATTCTGTTGCAAATTAATATTAATTTTTTTTTATTTTATAACTCTTTTTGTGATGGATTTTATTGTAATAAAATCATCATGAATAATGTATAATTTTATTTCATTAAATATATCTCGAAATTCTTCCAATATTTGATGGAAGATTGCAAACATTCTCTCATCGTTAGGTCATCTCTACATCATAAACAAAACTAATAGAAACCAGAAAATTTATGGTATGATATTTATAAAATATGGGAATTTTATGATTGGTCAATTATCTAAATTGGTATGTTTTTATCCATATAATCTTTCCCTTAATTGAACATATTTTTTGGCTTTGTGTTTTAGCCATATCTCTCTTAATCCAGGGACCCTTAGGCTAGTAGATTGGGATCACTGGTTTGATCTATCACAGGGAAAGAACCTAACCTTCGAATCATGAATTTCTATTAGGGGGATAAAATTATAATTTGGAACCCTTATATATTCATTAATGTTTCATTCTCTATGAGTTTCCTCTCCATCTTAGATAGGGAGATGCATCATGCTTGGTATGAACACTATGAGAAAATTCTTATTGAAGTGAATCATTATTCTCTGATTACTGAAACAATTTTCTAGTGGTTGATGAGTTCATGCTTGATATATCAGTGGAATATGAATAAAAACAAAATTAATATTTTAATTTTTACTACCTTGGTAATCATAGGGAAATTTTCATAAAGGTATAAGATACTTAAATTGTATAATTAATTGTAATCTTATTGAGAACAAAAAATTAAAATTTCTAGAAGAGGATAGTTTTTAACGAAAAATGAGGGGTTAGGGATCCTACTGGTTGGGGTGATTTAATTCGTTATACGGCCTTTAGACCTATAAACGATAGAGGGGAACCTTATTATGGTTATATTTCTAGAATTTTTTCCTTGGATGTCAAAAACATGGAGGGAATAGTGGGTGGACAGAGGGATAATTCACATAGAGCTTCTCATAATCTTTAAGACCCACCATCTTTTGATGATGTTATGGGTTCTGGAATATCTTTTCACTCAAATAATAAAACTCAAAAAAGTAATTCACTTGATTATAGCTGTTTGGATCATCCTTAATCATTCAAATATGTAGATAGTTTGAAGTGGAGAGATATGAGTGGGATCAATGATACTAAATACATTTAAAGTGTGGCTAATGGGGAGCATACCATCTCACTTGATGATGAGATCATACCTATTTGAAAGGTTGATTTCAGCATAATAAATTTATCACTACAGTCCAAGATGATTATTATATAGATGTCTGTTGAAACTCTGATGGATGTTTTATAGGATTATAAATAATCTCCCACAGGTAAAGAACCCAAGGGTGTAATGAATCACCTATACGTGGCTCTAGTGTTCTAATTCCAATAAATTAAATTGATTGTTCCATTGAAAATGAAATTGTTTGACTAGTTGTGGTTGTTTCCTTGGTAGTTGGACATATTAAGGTAGTGGGTTGTGGAAGTGATTGGGACAATTACAATGAATATTGAGACATTACTTTAGAAAACATAATAAAATAAAAGAATGAAATGAATTTTATTTTGTAATGAGGGCTATCATCTAGTCATCCATTAGAAATACATCTCGTGACCCTCTTTTCACTACCTCTCCAAGGTGAGGTTTCAATTAATACACCATATACTTCATGGGATAAAGAAGATGTTATAAATGTAGAAATGTGATAATACAAGGATGAGAAATCTCATACTGAGGATGGAACATGGAATATTTTTAGCAGTGTTACACTAGTAGGAGAGGAATAAACTATGGAGGGTTCCAATTTCCCACAAGACCCTAGATCAGGTAAAAAATGCATTTCTTGAAATTTTGAATAAATATAATTTTATAGAAGTCATTCTTGAAGAATTTGAAAATGTTGGGCTTTTTGAGTTGATGGAAAATCCTCAGTTATTGAGACTGTCAAGGTTAGAATAAGTCAATATATATCAGCTCATGATGAAGAAGGTGAATCATCGAGGATGTGCGATATAAATGACACTTGGAAAGCTACCACGAAGAATAATCGATGTATTCACCTATGAGGTTGAGGATGATCCTAAAGGGGTGGATGATATAAATTAAGATAACTATTGAATGGTCTTTTTCTATTGGTGGCATTATTTCTGAATTTTTTTATTATTGAAACCCCTCCATTTTGATTCTTTTATTTTAATTTTATTAATTAATTTTATGGGACCATGGGTTTTAATCCATGTTTTTTTGCATTCATAGTATGTCTATTATACCAAAAAATTAATATTTTATAAATATTTCTCAATTTTGTTAATATCGGTGTTGCAGGTTACAGAAGATATAATTATTTTTTTCTGTAACACAAGAAAAAAATATTGTTATGTGTTAGTGAATATTAATTTTGTATTGTGGGTAATGAATGATATTAATGAGAATAAATTTATTTAAAAATAAATATATTATAATGTCTTAGGGTGTACTATTTTCTTCAAAATCAGTGTTGTGTGTTTCATATTCAATTAAACACTATGTTCTTATTTGAATATAATGGGGTGTTACATTATGCATTTATGTCATTAAAATTTTTTCTTTATTAGAAATATGATTTTTGAGTTATATGATTTGAGGAATAGACATATGAATTTTTAATTTTTTAAATCATTAAATAAGAGGCTATATTGGTACACCATAAATAAAGTTGATTAAAAAAGAAATTTTAAACTTATTATAATGAGGTTTCAGAATTCCTATCTGTTGGATACCCTAACAATTAAGGAAATCAGGCACATGATAGGGAATCAATCATGGGAAATCAATAGAGGCAAAATTTCAATAGTTGGGCCCCTGAATGAATTTTAGGGTGAGGGACATAAAGTCATTGTAATCAAGGATACATGGGGTTATGATGGGTTCCCCCATGCATATGGTTTTCCATAGATCACTCATGGCCTGGTCCATAAAATTTTCTGGTGGATTCATTGTTTGAGTACATGCCCATGTGATGGTCACTTCAATTATTGAAAAACCATATATATATTTATATGATAATCTTTGAAATCAATATTAATTAAATTTAAAAATATTAATAATGTGGTATTAAGTATACAATAGAAATGTCATTGTACTGTGTAATTTTTCTTTATTTTTATATATAAATTTTAATATATTTCAATTGTTTTTGGAAGTATTATGAATAAATATGCAAAAAAATTATTTTTTATTATTTTTGTACTAAAAAATAATTTAATACATTTTATACTTGTATATCATAATTGTCATTATTAGAAATTTTATCTTGAGTGTTGGTTATTTATATATTTGAAATAAAAATGCGAAAAAAGTAAATTTTGAACATAAGAAAATGGGAATCCCAATCCTTCGCTAATGGGGTGTCCAATTATAGATGCAATCCTAAAAATAATATAGGCAAGGTTAGGGAAAATTTATAGACACCAAAATCCAATGGTTGAACTCCTAGATACATAGTAGGTGTAGAGGCCCATGAGACACTCAATTTTAGGATGTCGGGAATGTATCCTAAAGTTGGGTCTCCACAGATCAATGGGAAACACTAATCGTACCCATTTCTGATACCATATTATGTAAAAGAAGCATTGAGACTCATTATGAACTTTTGATCCCTAGAAAACATCTAATGTTTGATCACTTAAATGCATGAACATTGCATACTTAGTGTTTGGATACATAATGAATTACTCAAGACATGTATTAATGTATGATCTATTTCCTAAATTATCCCAACCATCCACTTATTTAAATAATCTCATGATCTCCTCAATATATTTATTTATCCCCACTATTAGATTTGATATCTGTCCACATCGTGACCACTATCCCCATAAATCTCAACCCATAGTAGGATTAAAAATCTCAATCAATCAACTATATCATTGAATAAAATTAAGGTAATGAGATCTCAATGTAACACCCCATGCATCCATGGTACGCTTCACTTAGAATAATACAGTAGTGTGTGTTGTACGCAACTTAGAGTTCTAACACACCACAAACCAATCAAACTAGCCATTATGAATAGTAATATCCACTTTTTGAAACTATATAAATTTTATCTTTCAAAATAGACTTCATTTTTGGATTCGGAATATCGAAATTATATTTGGTTGAATTTTTCATACTTTTCTGATAACTTTGATATTTTGATTAATAGTGAAAATTAATAAATTTTAATTAAAAACATCATTTTTAATCGAAATAATTATTAGTGATAAATTATGAATTTGAGTGGTTTTAATGTATATTTAGAATATATTTTTACCATTTAATACAATGTTGGTCATTACACATAATTTCACATTTAAACCGAACATAAACAAGTGTCAATATTTTGGTAGATATTATTTTTTAAAAACATGCTTTTTGATTTGACAGCAAGAATTATTTTTAAATTAATTTTTTCCCCTTCTTTGTTTTGAATATGAAAAAATTCATTCCATATTTGGAATCGGGATGTCCAAATTATATAAATCAGTAACTTTTATTTTTAGACATTTTGAATAATTATTTCGGTTATTATTTTATTTACCAAGTTTAAAGGGTAAATCCTGTAAATAAGGGTAAAAATAATATTATAATAATAATAAATTACCCTAAAATGTGTCCTAACCCAATCGTTTGAAACATGTCTGACCATGTAAATCATTGGGTTGATTTTGGACCCCATGGATCCACTTGTAAGTAAATATGACGCTTTATATTAATTAAGTTAATATAAATACAAAAATGACCTAAGCATATATCTTTTATCAAAACAAATTTAACATAGAGTTATATATGTTATATTTTCAACTATAAATATTCATTATAATTCTAAAACGATTTAATACAAAATGGTAATTTATTTATAATTTTTAGAAAATTAATAATTAAATTTATTTATGATACAATAATGATGCTGTATTTTCCTTATTAATGGAAGAATAAAATAATTAGTACTATAAATGTCAAAATAAATATAATTTTAATGTTTTGATGACATTAAAAGAATTTATTGGTTAATATGAAATGTTAGTATTTCTTAAATGAATTTTATTCGAATTAGTAATGTTTTTAAGACTTTTACAAAAATCAATTATTAAATAATGTCAAAATTGACATAAAAGAGTTTTTAAAACAAATAATATATCATGAATTGATATTCTATTCATAAAAATATATGGTTCGGACGAAGGAAATATATAATGACATATGTTTCATTAATGGACCACTTTGGGGTCGCTTGGAAGTTTATAGTAAGTTTATTAAACATGTAATATAATAATACAAAGAGACATGGTAAATGTCAAAATAATTAACTAAGTGTTAAAACTAAATGATAAGGTTAATAAAGTGACCCAAACCTATCTAAAACCCATTGGTTGAGTTGTTTGCAACCCATGCCCACATTATACTCTAAATAAATCAGTTTTTAGCCATTATAAAACGAATATTAATTTATTATAAAATAATATCTCTATATTTTCATAAGGTGCCCCTCACACCTCTTATAAAAGGTCACTCCACATTCTCTCTAATTCACACCATCAGGGCCTTTTGGCTCAGCCACCCCTACCCAAATATACTCCCAACTTTCCTAAATTCAACCTAGAGGACTTATTTTGATCATAAATCCAACCTATGGAGCCCTTTTGATCAAATCAAAAGGAAGAACCCGAAGAATAGGTAATGTTTTCACTACCCTCTTTCAAGTTCCTTTCTTCTTCAACTTATTATTTCTTTGTTATTTTCATTCAAAAAATAATAAATCTAGAATATTATATATTATTTGATGTTATTATAGATATGGTACAACCCTATTCAGTATTATATCTATCCTTTTAATGACATGTCACCATATGTGTGTACGTATGGATTACCGTCTCCATGTCGTGGTGTAATTGTTATTCAAAACATTATTATTTAGATGGGTATGATAATGATGTGTAATTGATGTAAATAATAAATATAACATGATAATGATTCTGTATATATGATATAACATCCAATTATATATTATTTTAACATCAATATAATGATATTGTCGCTCGTGCGTACGTACGGACTACCGTCTCCACGAACGCGATGAGATTCATTCCCCATCGTATCCATTCATGAATAATTATCTTTTGATGATTAAAAATATTGTTTAAGGACTCGATATCATTCTTGAAATGAATAAGATGCAACCTTTCCATAACAAACACATCTTATGTAACAAAACATATAAAATAAAATGAGTAAGTAAACACCCGAAATGACGATAATACAAAGATATTATTAACAAGAAATGTTAAAGGACCATATATGATATCATATTAAAGTATATGATTCTTTTATCATTTAGTAACAATTATATCACCATTATACAGGAGGTTATCCTAACCTCAATAAAGGAAAAGTACAAGGTAAGGGTTTATTTCAAAATCTCTTCATTATCCGAGGTTGTTTAAACGTAATTATCAACTTGGACCTCTTTATCATCTATATACATGTTTCATAAAAATGTATTTCAAAACATTATTAATATTTTATATACTATGGGTTAAAGTCATTTATACCCATGTTTTACGTTTTATAAGATGTTTATAAAGGAATCTTTATGTCATTTTCCAAAAAAGGTCCTTTTTACCCTTTCTGAAAAAATTAAGGTATGAATATCTTTTTTTTAACTTATACGACTGGTGTGACTATTTTACACCATTAAAAAATCGACTAAGATTCCCTTACAAGCTTATAATAATATTTTCAAAATAAATTTTTTCTTATATAATTATTTTTCTTTTAAATGATTTCAAAAAAAAGAGATATTTCTCTCAAATAGTTTCCATTTCATCTATGTCAATATCCTTTGATGGATTTTAAGCTTATTTGATGTTGATTTATTATAATACAAAAAATAGATATTGTATTGAAGTTTTTGTGATATGTTTGACTACAGATGTGTTATATTTATACCATTCTTGGTATATGGAGGAATTATTTACATTTCAAATGCTAGTTTAAATATGAATGTTTATGTTATATTTAAACCTGTTTATATGAAGAATGAATTGGACTTAATAAGTGACAGATGGAGCTTGCTATAGGTCCTCAATCCATTGGTAGGTCTCATGAGACAAACTATTGTCTTGGCACTAGCCCTTGACAAAATCTTATTTGTAGTTTTGGAACAAGGCCTTGACTATGTGGTTATGATAGTCTTAAATTATTCATTCCATCATTATGAAAGTGGTTATTGATATTTCATGAGATTATTCAACTAGTAGAATATCCATGTGAACAATTAAATGGAATTGTTTCATTTTATCTGTACCATGTTATGTTGATGTTAATGTTTTAAAGGCTTTTGTTTTATTTATACTTTTCTTTAAATGTTTATTCTTATTTACGAAAGTTTCCACTATATTGGTATCCTTACTGATCTTCTAAGATCACCCCTTTCGATGTTTTATTTTTCACAGGATATAAAAAAGTATTGTATAAATTATCTGCTGGGATAGTATGAGGGGATATAAGTGTGGTCGATGGAGACACAATGTTTTTGTAGTTTTTTATTTTATGATGTAATGTAAAACTTATGAATATATCTAGTCTTTCCAAGGCTACTAAACTAATTAGTCATTCGAGACTTGACCTTTCTTGATCACACTAATGCTATGTAATAATGCACTAACTCTGGGTAACTAGGGTCAGGTCGTTACAGTTGGCCTCAGAGAAAGTTTAGTACATACCTTGGAAGCTAGATTTAGAAAAACTTTGATTAGAGCACATATACCTAAGATGGACTTTGAGGATTAGTATATAAGAACGTCCTTGAATTTCGGTATTGTATAGATTTTGTGAGTTTTCTGAGCAATAAATCCTTGTCTAGATACGATCAGGTATAGATGGCTCTGGAACAGATGTACCTAGTGGTAAAACACGAAAACACTGTTTTGAGCTAGACTCGAACGGGAACTAGTGCATGACAATCGGCCTTGCTGCACTCTTTGTTACGACACTCCCGGTGGATATTCTTAGGATAATTCTAATTTTATATACAACCCATTATGAAGGCTTTATGAGTATATAATTCCTTAATGAATTTTTTTTTATGATTATGGATTATATCCACAAACTGTTCAATCTACATTAGGTATCTTACAAGTTTTGAATTATTCATTACAATTCATAAACTGACCTAGTGTATGACGTTGTATAGAAATGGCGCCCAGTAGAAGGAATGTGAACTCTAACAATATGTATGTTCCAAAGAATAAGAATGATAATATCTTTCATGTTATTAAGCCATAATTTAGAATTTAAATTGTCTCCCATGTATTCTCAACCTATAATGAAATAGTATCATATGTTAAAAATATAAGTAAATAATTCTCTGACTCCTATGGCTTTGAACGGAAGCAAGAGAGGAAAAGGATAGAAGAGAGAATGATGGATAAAGGGAAGGGAAAAAGAATAATTTTCACATATGTGATAACTGTGGGAAGAAACACCCTGGAACATTCTTGAAGGGAATTGGAGTTTGTTATAAGTGTTGGGAAAAAGGACAGCATGTAGGTGACTACAAGGGTAAGAAAAAGGTTTCAAATTTACAATGCCTCATCTGTAATGAGTTGGGACACTACGCAAAACAATGTTAAAATCATCAGTGTATTCCCCAAATGATGATATTGGATAATAATCATGTTATGATACTACCACAGATGAGGAGTAATGATTAGAGTTATTTTATTGTTACTAATGAATTATGTCATTTGAGTGTCGTATCAATGCTATAATGGTTATAATAATTATGGAGTATATAAGGATTGTACTCCACTACTATTTCATTAAGGACATGAGATTGTGTGGAACCAGGAAAAGTGACTCAATAGAAATATAAAATTTTGGAAAATATATACTGAGAGAAGGATAAACCATAATATGATTCTGATACCGAGGTAGTGATTTTTGGAATAATACATGATTGGTTTGGATAAATTATATTGGATATTCTTGACTACCTTGAAACTGATTAATGCTTTTTATATCCCATAATTTTTGTAGTGTCCAAATTTATTAGATAGAAGGAGTTTATCTAGTATTCTATAAGGAATAAAGGGGCATGAATTCAATCAATACGATTTTATGGTAATTAAGGATGTTACAGTGTTTTAAAATAATACATGATGAAGGTGTTCACATGTTATTTCACGAAAAAAAGGTTCTTCATTGTGTTAACCTTACTTATAAATTTTGGACTATGACTTTAGGCAGATGTATTTTGGATAATTCTAGTTTGGGATTATTTTTGGATTTCCATTAAAGTACAACCCGGAGGTCGAACGGCAACCCATCACGTCTGGCACGACCGTGAGACTTGAACCCACAACCGAAGGATGGATTTGGAATTTCAGGTAGGGGATCATGTTTTCTTGAATGTATCTTCATGGAAGAGTGTTATAAGTTTTGGTAATAAGGTTAAATTGAGTCCCAGGTACATCAGACCTTTCGAAATTATAGAATGAATTGGGACTGTAGATTACTGTTTTGCAATGCCTCGAAGTTTCTCCAAAGTTCATGACATGTTCCACATATCACGGTTGAGAAAATAAATGTCTGACCCAATGCATGTACTAATATATGATGAATTATAACTGGAACATGATCTGTTTTATTGTGAAGAGCCTATCAAAATTCTTGATATGAGAGAACAAGTGCTGAGTAACTGGACGGCTCGTCTGGTAAAAGTTCTAAAGAAAACCCGTAAGATGGAAGAGGCAACATGGGAACCCGAGGAACGTATGATGAAGAACCACTCGAGTCTTTTTATGCAGTATTATTCTATAAATTTCAAGGGCGAAGTTATTTTAAGGAGTTAAAATGTAACACCCCATCCTTCCATGGTATGCTTCACATTGAATAATACAGTAGCATGTGTTGTACGCAACATCGAGTTCAAACACACCACAACCAATTCAACTAGCTGTTATGAATAGTAATACCCACTTTTTGAAATTTTATAAATTTTATATTTCAAAATAGACTTTACTTTTGGATTTGGAATATCGAAATTAGCTGAGGGTGAATATTTGGTACTTTTCTGATCACTTTCATATTTTGATGAATAGTGAAAATTACTAAATTTTAATTAAATACATCTTTTTTAATCGAAATAATTAATAGTGATATATTATAAATTTGATTTGTTTTAAAAAATATTTAGAATATATTTTTACCATTTAATACAATGTTGGTCATTAGATATGACTTCACATTTAAACCAGACATAAACAAGTGTCAATCTTTTTATAGTTATTATTTCTTAAAAACACGCTTTTTGTATTGACAACGGGAAATAATTTTAAATTAATTTTTTCTAGTTCTGTGTTTTGAAATTGGAAAAGTGAATTCCATATTTATAATCATGATGTCCAAATTGTGTAAATATGTAACTTTTATTTTTAGACATTTTGAATTATTATTTCGGTAAATATTTTATTTACCATGGTTAAAGGGTATATCTGGTAAATAAGGGTAAATAATAATATAATAATAATAATAAATTACCCTAAAACATGTTATAACGCTATTGGTTGATACATTTCCAACCATGAGAATCTTTGGGTCGATTTTGGGACCCTATAGATCCACTTGTAAGTGATAATGACAATTTATATTAATTAAGTTAAAGTAAATAAAAAATGACATAAGCATATATCCTTTAGAAAATGTATTTTTACACAGGGTAATATATGTTATATTTTCAACTATAAATATTAATTATAAAGATAAAAAGATTTCCTACATAATTCTATATTATTTATAATTTTTAGACATTGAATAATTAAATTTATTTATGATACACCAATGATGTAGTATTTTTCTTATTAATGAAATAATCAAATAATAAGTATAATAAATGTTAAAATAAATATAATTTGAATGTTTTGATGAAATCCAAAAAATTTATTGGTTAATATGAAATGTTAGTATGGATAAAGGTAATTTAGTTCGAATTAATATTTTTTTTAGACTTTAAAAAAATCAATTTTTAAATATTGTCAAAATTGACATAAAAGAGTTTTTAAAACAAATAAATTGATATTAATTGATATTATATTCCTAAAAATTGTAATGTTGGGCCAAAGAACATATATAATGATAGGTGTATCATTAATTGACCACTTGGGTTTTTTTTGATGTTTATTGTATGTTTATTAACCATATAATATAAAAATACAAAGAGGCATGGTAAATGTCAAACTAATTAACTAAGTGTTCAAACTAAAAGATAAGTTTAATAAAGTAACCCAAAACTGTCTAAAACCTATTTGTTGAGTTTTTTTCAACCCATACTCACATTATCCTCAAAATAAATCAGTTTGTATCCATTAGAAACCAAATATGAATTTATTATAAAGTAATATTTCTAGCATTTCCTAAGGTGCCCCTCACCCTTCTTATAAAAGGGAACTCACCCTTCTCTCTAATTCACACCTCAAAGCCTTTTGGCTCGGCCAAACCCTGGCCCAATATCTTCCAAAAATCCCTAAATTCAACTTAGAGGCTTTAGTATGATCATAAATCTATCCTATGGAGCCCTTTTGATCAAATCAAAAGGAAGAACCCGAAGAAGAGTTTATGTTTTCACCACCCTCTTTCAAGTTTGTTTCTTCTTCATCATATTATTTCATTGTTATTTTCATTCTAAAATAATATCTCCAGTATATTATATATTTTGTGATGTTATTAAAAATATGGTACAACAATATTAAGTATTCTATCCACCCTTTGAATGAGATGTCACCATATGTGTGTACGTACGGCTTACCGTCTCCATGTGGGGGTGTAATTGTTATTCAAAACATTATTATTTGGATGGGTATGATATTGATTTGTAATTGATTTAAATAATAAATATAACATGATAATTACTCTATGTATATTATATACCATCCAATTATATATTATATTAATATTAAAACAATGATATTGTCACTCGTGCGTACGTACGGAATACCGTCTCCCCGAACACGATGAGATTCATTCAGCATTGTATCCATTCAAGAAAAATTCTAAATTGATGATTAAAAATAATGTATAAGAACTTGATATCATTTTGGATATAAATAATATACAACTTATCCATAACAAACATGGCTTATGTAACAAAACATATAAAATAAAATGAGTAAGTTAACACCCGAAACGACGATAATACAAAGAAATTATTAACAAGCAACGTTAAATGATCATATATGATATCATATTAATGTATATGATTCATTTATAATTTAATAACAATTATTTCATCATTATATTGGAGGTTAACTAACCCTTGACGAATGAAAAGTACAAGGTAATGGTTTACTTCACAGTCTCTTCATTATCTGAGGTTGTTTATATGTAATTATCTATTGGGACCTCTTTATCATCCACATACATATTTCTTAAAAATGTATTTCAAAACATTATTACTATATTATATAATATGGGTTAAAGTAATTTATACCCATGTTTTACTTCTTATAAGATGTTTATAAAGTAATCTTTCCGTCATTTTCCAAACAATGTCCTTTTAACCTTTTCAACAAAATTAAGGTTAGAATGTCTTTTTTTCAAATATACGGTGGGTGCGGCTATTTTCGGCTGTTATAAAATTGCTGAAGCATACCTGAAAATCTTATCAAAATTTTTTTGAAGTTAATGATTTCTTTTATAATTATGTGGATTTTAAATGATATCAAAAAAAGATATATTTCTCTCAAATAGTTTTGATTTCATCTATGTCAATGTCCTTTGATGGATTTTATGCTTATTTGTAGTTGATTTATTACGATACAAAACATTGATATTGTATTAATGGTTTTCTGATATGTTTGACTGTGGATGTGTTATTTTTATACCATTCATGGTTTATGGAGAAAGCATTTAAATTTTGTATGCTAGTATTAATATGAATGTTTATGTTATGTTTATAAAAGTTCATATTAAGAATGCATTAGACTTAATAAGTGATGGGTGGATCCCGCTATAGCTCCTTGATACATCGATAGGTCTCATGAGACAAACTAGTGTCTTGGCACTAGGCCTTGAAAAAGTCCTATTTTTACTCTTAGCACAAGGCCTTGACTATGTGGTTATGATAGTCTGGCATTATATATTCCATCATTATGAAAGTGGTTATTAATATTTCATGTGATTATTCGACAAGTATAATATCCATGTGAATAAGTAAATTTAATTATTTTATTTTATCCCTACCACATTATGTTGATGTTCATGTTTAAAAGTCTTTTGTTTCAGTTATACATCGATGTAAATGTTTATTCTTATTTATGAATGTTTCTGCTATACTGTTATCTTTACTGGGTATCTCAGCTCACCCCTTTCTATGTTTTATTTTTCCCAGGATATGAAGACGTATTTTATGACTGACCTACAGGGATAGTATGAGGGGATATGAGTGTGGTATATGGATACAAAATGTTGTTTTAGATTTTCATTTTATTATGTAATGTAAAACTTTTGAATATACATAGTCTTTCCAAGGATACTAAACTAATCGGTCTTTCGAGACTTGATGTTTTGTGATCATGCCAATGCTATGTAATAACGCACTGACTCTGGGTAACTGGATTCAGGGTGTTACACTCAATATCTATTTTTCAAATCCAATTCCTTATTTTGATGCGATTATTATATGAATCATCCATCATGATCTCAGTGGAAGAAAATCAGTCATGGTGTAACCCTAATAGCATGAGGAAGAGACCCAATATGTAGTCATTTTAGCTCCCCCATTAATATTTCATTTTACCCAAATAGTGTCCCATTAATCACAATGTCCCATATCAAAATTTCATTATTATACCATTAATTTATCAATCTCAATGCTCCATTCCACCCTCCAAATTCTACCATGATATCACCAAAACCATAACAACTTTTGTCACATTTCATTAGGTGCCTCCCCTATATGTTCCCTCTTAATTATCTAACTAGTGAACATATAATATATGTATTATCATAAGCTAATTCTCATGCATCCCTTACTGGACACCTCTATCGAGTTGTCTTGCTACCTAAGATGGTTGGCTACATTTATTGAAACATTGTTATAAATTTGTTTCTTTTCCAAAATTTTCTTTCTTCTTTATTTTTCTAAACATTTCTCAACAATCAAATGTTTCCATCTTTTTCCATGTAACAATATGAAACATTTAATAAGGAATGGATAGAAATTATTGAATTAAAATAATACCCAAAAATTATGCCTGAAACATAGATATCAAAAATAGTTAAAATAATTTACATATAATATAAGACGACTTAACAATTATACTAATATAAAATAATAAAATAATTAGTATTAATATTTTTAATTATTAGTAATTGTTGTTAATTAATATTTATCATTTTTAATTATTTTTATTTTCCAAAATTTATTAAAAATTATTTATCAGTGATCCTTAATTTGTTAATTATCATTAATTAATTATTTATTATTTTATTATTTTTATTAATAGTTATTATTTTTTTCATTTAAAATGATTAATTTTCATTTAGAATTTATGATAATTTTTAATGATCGATTATTATTAATTTGAAATATATAATTTATAATTTAATGTATAGCTGTATTATATATATATATATATAATTTTATAAGATTTTTTATTTTTTTTATTCGTTTAATTACAATACATGAAATTTTTATGTAATTTAATATTTTAAAATATAAAAAGTTTAAAAAATATTATCAAATGTGAAATAATAAAAAACATTAAATTAAACTTAACATTAAAATTATTTTAAAAAATAAAAACTATAAATATTTTATGTCACTTTATAAAAAATATTATTAGTATAATAATGAAAGATAAAAATAAAATAAATACATTACATCTTATAAAATTTTAGAGGAATAATTAAAATATGATGAAAATAAATTATTTAAAATGTATTTTTTGATGAAATGAGAATGATAGGTAGATAAAAAAAATGAAAAATACTATGAATATATGATAAAATGTAAAAAGTAAAATATTATTATAAAATGATTTTATATATTATTGAAAAATATAAATAATTCAAAATATAATGGAGTGATAAAAAAATAGATTTTTTAAGATAATTTCATTGATAACCAAGTGTGGAACCCTCACTTCCGTAAATAAATATTATTATAATATTTGTTTGAGAATTTCATAAAATTAAGGTGAATAAAACACTAGGATATAAGGAACGTTCCATATCCTTTAATCGTGCCCCTTATAAGCTCCCAGGATCTTCCTCCTTCATTTAATAATATTTCCTAAAATTTTAATTCATTGAGTTCTATATCTGGGTAATTAGAGGTAAGGTCAACATAACCACCTCCAGCAAGCTCAATATTTTCATACTCATTATCTTCCAAAATAATATCAGAGATAAATCTCCAAGAGAATTATAATTTTTTTATGTTAATATACATTATGATCAAGCTAATAGTCCAAAATGGGGAAGTGAAGGTTTTCAAAATTCCCTATACCATTGATATTTTCATCAAGCCTATAAAAGAGATCGAGTGGAACTATGAGAAGAAGAAAAACATATAGCACAATGTAAAAATATAAATCGATGACATGATCAAGATCTCTATGTTCATGCAGCTACGATCCTTTTCCAATGATTTTTCTGGTACCATAGAGGATATCATTGGGACTTATACATCCGTTGAGTTTACTATTGTTATAGGAATCATAAATGATTTACAACACCATATCTGGTGATATAGATGTTCCTCTATACTCATTACACTACAGATTATTATTTCGCATTCTTTTCTTCTGAAAATATATTATTAATGTGGATTAATAAAATCATTAGGATGTAACATTAAATAATCAATGCATATACATTTATCTTTTATAATTTTTTATGAAGAAATGCCTTGAAATCAATGTATATTTTAATCTTGAATTCAGCATTTACTTTTATTTTATAAATGACTTATTCTATAATATTTTTACTATATGGGGATTTTAATTTCATCAAAATTATGTTCCAATAAATCTATCATTACAAGAGTTTGTTTCCTTATCCTCTATCCCTGAATATTTTATAACAATTTTTATTCACTTTAAATTTAAAATATATTTTTAATGATTTAGTATAACCTAGTTTGTTAATATTTTTTTCATTGATTTTTTTTAAATATGATTTTATATATAAATTTTAGTAAGATCTATTTAATTATTAGTATTATAAGTATATCCATAGTATTTAACCAATAGAACCCATTATTTCAATAATTGTTATTAATATTCTAGTAATTAAATTGAATTTTTTCTTCAGAATTATTGAGAGGTGATTGTTCATAACCATCTTTGAATATTATCTGGTAATGAATTGAGCATTATTTGTGTTTCTAATTTTACTAAAAGTATTATGAAAATATTATTAGGGGTTTCCCTTTTTTATTGTACCCCTCCATGATCAAATAAGTTTCTACAGATTTATCATATAATGACCTGGCCTTAATGTTTTCATAATAAATTAAATTATTTCAAAATTAACATTCTTAAATTCCCAAAAAAGTATTTATTTTATATTTTTAGATAATTAGGATATAATTTATACATAAAAACCCACAAGCCTACAATGTGGTACTACTAAAATATTATCCATTTTCATTATAATTTTTTTGATAAAACATGAAATCTTACATGAAAAATCATCACAATATTCATCATGACTTCTCATTTTCTCTTATCCATCTATAAAAACATTTGAAAAACATTTTTAAATCATTGGATGAGAATAAATTTCCCTTAATTGACTTAAAAATGAAACTATTACTCTGTAAATACTTATAAACATATGAAATCATGTTAACAAATACATACATCTCACACATAAAGTATCATATACTTAATTAGTGAAAAAAAATTTTCATATAATAAAGAAAATATAAATAAACAACATTGGTAACATGTAGAATTACATTATTAGTATTTTAATCCTCAGGGCTACCATATTATTTATGACCCTTATTGCTATCTTACAATGTAATCATCCCGACAACCATAAGATGTATCCCTCACTACTACTTTACAGTGTAACCATTAGAGTTTCACTTAAAATAACCATTATGATCAACATCGAACATTAACATAACCATTGCATTGGTGGGAGATATAGGTCCCACACATTATCATAAATAATTCCTATGTACCCTAACATAATAATAAAACATGAACACTTTCATCTTAAAAATTATCTCGAAGAAAACCACTTATTTGAAAATATTTCTGTAAAAATATTCGGTAAATAATTTTCTCTGTAAATAAAAATCTATTCATTTAATGAAAAAATCAGAAAAATAATTTATCAAGAATGTGGGAAAACCTGGTGTTGTTGTGTAAGTAAAAAAAATCATTATGAATTTCAAAAATATTAAAGTAGATTTTAAAAAAAAATCCCTTATCATGGGTTCATTTTACTTCGAACATTTTAAAACATCTTGTATAATTTTTTAAAGAGTGTTATTAATATATTAAAAAACTATATTTATATCTATAATTTGTTAAATTATCTTTATATAATAGCGTTCAAACAATTTTTAATTTTTTTTTTTTTGTTTTTATTGTTTCACATGCATTATTTTCATTGATTCCATGGTCATTTCATTATTAATTATCTTTTAAAAAGAAAATTAAATATCCATACGTGAGAAAATATATATTTTTAGTTCATTTTAAATAGTTATATTGGAATTTAAAATTTCTATGTATGTGGTATTAATAAATGATAACTCATCATTCATGAAGGCTGTTTATTAACACACCTTGGAGAATGATTGTGTTTTTAAGAATAAAAGAAGAAATAAGAGATTTTATGTTAAATATACCATTGAAACAATAAAATTATCCTATATATATTTTACATTTGTTTTCATTAAACACTATATGGGGGATGAGTATATGGTAGAATTAAGAAATAATTGAAAATAGAAAAAGAAGGAATTTACCTCTTGAATCCTTTCTTCTTGAGAACATCCTCAAGGATTTTAGAATTGGACATTTTGTGATATGAGAATTCCTATAATGTGGAATGGGATGAGGAGAATATAATTAAGTATAATAGTTTCATGAAAAATGGTTGAAGGTGATGATATTATTTGAAGGAATAATCCCCCATTTATAATGGAGGGGATGGGAAAATTAAGAATTACTTTAAATATTAAAACATAATATGTCTAATATATGGATAAAAACATTAAAAAGGCCTAAAAATAAAAATATATCTCATTATCAACATTATATTATCATTTTAGGACTTTTTCATGTTTTTGTGATTTTTAAATAATTTAATAATCTATATTAGTTATAAAAATTAATTTTGGACAAATTGAACACTATTCATAACTATGAAATTAAAAAATCAAAACAAAACATAAAAATTGAAAAGAAATAATATTATACCCTATACGTATAATATCCACCATCCATTCATGTCATTGGTGGTCCATAGGATGTTGAGGACATCCAGGATATCATCAGGGGTATCTCTGACCTCATTGAGATGTAGGCTAATAGAAAATATAATCTAATAGATTTCATGATATTGGGAACCTCCAGGTATTGGTGTAGAGTCATGGGACAGGTCTAATGGTTTTACTGTCTCACATAGGTGTCCATAAAGTACATGTTATTCTAGGAGTGCTTTCCTGACAAGTTGAATCGTGACTAGGCATGGGATTTTATATAACTATAGAAGGGATCAATGATAATTTCCACATACTCCACTTATTTTACTGAGCTTCTGGGCTTTTCACCTCCTCTAGTTGGGAATGACTCATATAACTATAGGATGATCAAGACTAAAATTTTTCCCAACTTTTGGAAACAATTCATGATCATTGACCTTTCATCGTACATATTGGTCTTATAAAAGGCCTTAACCATTAAGAGGATCTTGGTGGATGGCCAAAAAATTGGTATTTTTTCCATTTAACTATCATATGGGTTTACCACATAGTATTTTCCTGAGTACCTCTTCTGATGGATGGAAGAGGATGTATAGTGACAAGAAATAATATTTAGATTCTTAATTCCTCCCATGAGGTGACCCACAATGATTCAAATATGGTAATATCAATTACTACCATGCGGACTACTCAGAACCCCAAATAAAGTGCCAAAAATATAGAAATATAGTATTTCTACATCATTATTCTACAATAAATGATATTTTTCTTCCATTAGGGGAAATAAGACACTATTTGGGATCCATGGATCTAGTTGACATCTTTAGTAGCAAACTCATATGATGTATCATATTAGTAATTTGTCTCAAAAAAAATCATGATGCTGGGGATGGGTGTTTTTTTGTGTGGGGGTTAGACTCCATATGATAGTGGTGTGGTTACATATTTGTTTAAATGTATATTTCATATCACCACTACTTTATTTTCTACCATATTCAATATTAGTGGTTCCAATTCTTTTATATCTGCACATGTAGTTATTGGACATTACTTTTGGGTCATGTTATCCTCTTAGTCATCACCCCTTGATAAATAATTTAGTACAAATGTAGAAACCCTCTAGATTGAATAGTATACTTTGTGATAGAGATCTTTCTGGGTGTACAACCCATTTTGATACCCCATTATGGTATGGTGGAAACTGAACTTGAAGAGATAAATGTTAAAGATGAAAATTTTAAGTAGTAGTGATTTATCAGGAGGATTACAACACCATGTGATTCACATATGGTATTTTACAATAATAAAGATGTTATTATTAGGATTCGAATAGATTACAAGAAGTTAAAAATGTGAAAATGAAGAACTCGAATCATTTTTCACCGATAAATGATATTTTTTATCAAGAAATCACAACATGTGGGTTGGAGTGGTGAATATCTTAAAGATGGTGTTTCAGAGTATGTACGGTCCATGAAAGTAATTTTTTATTCAATTTGAGCTAAAGAAACACACCATCATTGTTTTTGGATGTAATGAACAAGATATCCCACCCTTAACCAAACTCATTCATCATTGTGTTTTTTATGACAGCCACATCCACTCATCGATTTAATAGTAAAATGATAGAAACCATGAGATATTCCTGAGGATTTTTTGAGCACATCATCCTTATGCCAACCTATTTATGTATGAATTTTGGATTCCTGAGGTGAGGTTATTAGGGTATGTGGTTTTCGTGACAGGTATATTCATGGACCCAAATAATGTGGATATAGTAATATCCTAGTAACATCCTTAAAACATATTCTATCTTAATAGTTTCTTAGGATTACAAGGTCATTTCCAATGTTTTACCTAGAAAATCTCTCCATTATCAAAACATATTATTTCACTGAATAATATGAGAGTAAATTTGATTTTCCAAACTAGCATGAAGATGTGATTCTTGATCTAAATAGTAGGTTGACTATAGCTCCATTACCGAAACTCCATAAACCTTGGATCATATATAAAATATAATGTTTTGCTTCAGGTGTTGATCAGGGAGAAGTACTGATGAAGAAAGAGAAGGTAGAATCTTATGATCCACATCATCTATGAACCAATGAGTGGAACTATAATACCTTCGAATTATTTATTTTAGTTCTGTTCATGCTCAGAATTTTTTTGAGACACTTACATTCAGTGATAGATATTTTGTTTACATTGACGATAATATATTAATTATATCTTCACATAGTGGGACTTAAACATAAGAATGTATCATTATGTATAGTTTTTGAACCCATTTGGCATTGAGATAATCTATAAACCAAGGAAATGTCACATTATTATATATTCTCATACACATAATATTCAAGCTAATAAGGATACTGGTGAGAATCTTTTAGAGAAGTAGTGGTTCATGATGAGCTCATTGTTCGATTAGAGGGTGGATACCTCTAAGGATCAAAGATTGAATGCTTTTTCTCCATTGATGATTACATATTATTTTGTAGATAGGGTGAAGGATGAATATGAGACCTAGAAAATTTATTTTGTGATGGATAAACAGTTATCTAGAGGTGATAAAATACATGGGTGGTTGTTGGTAAATGATGATTTGATTTGTGTAAATGGGAGAGTAGTAGTCCCTTAATTTTTTAGAAAATATTTTATGTATTTTCAGTCCCCTATATGAGTTGTAAATCCTTGTATGACTAAGATTTACCATAAATTTAGATTGAATTTTTGGTGGCTAGGGATGAATAAGGACATCACTGGTTTTGTTTCCCAATTCCATAGCTTCTAGAGATTGAAGGACAAGAATCAGTGTTCGTGTAGTTTTCTCTATCCAATTCTAGATCCAATATGAAAATGGTATGAAATCCTATTGGTCTTTCTCATTAGGTTACCCAGGCCCCCGTGGGGTCATGGTGATTTTGGGTGGATTTTTTATTAGCATAAGAATGTTTACCATTTCTTGATGATCAAAATGTCCCACTTAGTGGATGATATATGAAATTTTTATGGTCCGGAGATAGTATACTAATATTGAGTTCCCTTGAGTTCCATATATATTTGAGATTCGTGGTTCCTATCATGGTGTTAGAAGGTCTTGTAGAAATTAATATGGAAATAGGTAATAATGATCAAATTGTACCATCCTCAGATAGATGGACTGTAGGAGTGGATGATATGTATACAATAATATATTCCTTGAGAATGAATTATAGACTATAGGTAATCATGAGATGAAATCCATTTACATAATTTATTTCAAAACCCGAAATAGTTAATATTATTCAATTTAAATGGATAATATGCGGATCTTTATAATAGGACATGTGATTCACCACTTTTTGGCATAAAGAATTTGATTTTGTTGTCCTGGGGACCAATTTGGTTTATAAGTTCTATGAGAGAGTGAAACTATTTTAAATGAGGTGGATAACCTCTCATAATAGGAAGATATAATATTTAATACACAATATTAGACTATTAGAGTTCATTATGGGTGATTCAGGGTTATTGAATGTGACTCTTCAATTTGGACACTGATATATAAGGAAGGAAGTAAGATATATAATTTTTCTTTAGACACATTAATGTCATTTAGAAGGTTGGAATAGTGGCATTTCATTTGAATATTTCATCTCATTATCTAGTTATGCATGAGTTGTTTAATTTCAAACAAATCTAGAGGTATATGGCCTATCCTATGTAAGATATTGACTATGATGACTTTGACTTGGATCCAGATACATCTGATAAGGACAATTTGTAGTGGATTATATACAAGTGAGAGAAATTCCTTCAACGGATGATGGTACATCAATTTTGTGTCATGTGGTATCATGGAAGAATCTATGAGCAGAATTCGGAGAAGGAGTCTGATGTATGAGCTCAGTGGATAGATATTTTTGTAGTATGACCAATAGAGATACTTCTCAATGATGATAATTCATTAGAGACTAAGAATAAACTAAATGATATTTAAAATATTTAAGGAAATATAATTTGAAATAATTATTTTGATATAATAATTTTATAGATAAATATAACAATTTAGGGAAGTATTGAAATATCTTATTTGAATTTATTTTTCTCTATATGTTAATAATGTTATATAAATTAATAGTTATAAATTTTAAATTATTGATATTTTATAAATTAAATTTTTTATTAAATGATTTAAATTGACTAAAATATATATATTTTAAAAATTTCTCATAAATGGATGAAAAATTTCACCTTGGACTATTTCTGGTCTATTTAAACATTTATAGTAACTATCATTCACCTCAATGTGTAAGGAACCACACATTTTTTTAAGTGTGAAATAGGTTAATGAAGCATTTAAAAGAAAACTAAGGGGTAAACGTGATAAAAAATGAAAAAAATTTATTATATGAGATTATTTAGACACATCATCATCTTATATTATAATTTTATCAATTTGGATTCCTTTTTAAATCAAAATAAGTTTTTATAAATTTAATAGTTTAATAAATTTTAAGAGATCCCCTTTATCTTTTAAGAGGAAACCACTTATACTAATTTATTCACACCTAAAAACCAAATTTATTCATCCAATAACTAACCAAATAAATTATTAACATCCCTACACACATTCTAGAAATATGATTTTGGAATAATATCATTTTATAAGTATTATCGGGTAAAGTAAATGAGTTTGTTCGAAGAAGAGGTATATTACTTAACCAAGTTATTTTATTTTATATCTTCTTCCACATCGTTAAAATGGTTTTTAAATATTAATAAATAATAAAATAACTATATAATGTATATTGGGAAGTTTTTATGTTAATTTTCATAACCTATATACATATCAAACCTCCATCAAATGGGAATGGAATTCATCATTTGTGCGCATGGTGGACTACTGCATGTCATAATGATGTAATTTTTATTTCACCGCTACCTATAATGGATGGATATTAATGTTGTAATTAATGTTTATAAATGATATTAATTATATTGGTACTGTCCAGGAACTTGCATATAATTTTTTTTATTTCTATGGAATTATTTTTGAGACTTTGAAATCTGACGGTGTGTGATTCGATGGCACGGAGTGCCCGAAATTATCCGTCAAAATTTTTTTAAGCTTTAATTAATTTACGTAAGAAAATTTCTTAAAAATGTTGAATAACACATTAATACTTTCCTAGATTAGAAATATGAGTGCACCGTTGTGTTCAAGATGGCGAGTTTACCCTAGGCGCAACTTAAGTTTAGTTGGCGCTGGCCTCCTGTGAGAACACCCGATAATAGAATAACTATAAATAAATATTTAAATAAATTAATTTATTTTTAAAATTCTTATAACTCACAAATGGTAGCTCTGATTGAAAATACGAGGCCACAATTGAACTTGAGAGGATATGATTTATTTAGAAAGATAATAACTATGGTTGGTACATGCCACCATTGAATGTTAGTTTTTGGTTGTAAGTAAAATAATTAAGTGAAATTTATTTTATTGTAAAATCCATATCATCTAAACAGTAACTCCGATTGGATATACGAGAGCACTGTTGGGTTCGATGGGAGGTCTTTCACTTTGGAAGAGCCTAACCTTGACTGGCGCGGGTTGAGGGTGACTATTGATAATTTTTTGAACTTTTTTTCTTGTACATTTATTAAACTAATGAGCAGCATTTTGTATCATTTGAACTGATGATCAGAATTGAAATATGAGGTCACCATTGAACTCACATTGCTGATATTATTTTATAGAGATCTTCACCCTGACTGTAGTAGGTCGAGGGTGGAAATTATTTTTCGGATGTTTTGTGGGAGAACATAAAACAAACATGCATTGTTTTAATTTTTCTTTTTGAAACCACTTTTTGGAATTCTAAAGGTGGGACCACACGAGGGTGTTCGGGCATTTAAGGAATGACATCAAATGCCCAGTAACACAAATTGTGTAACCACAAATCTCTTTTATTAAAAGGGTTCATTAAATTTAATTTAATGACACAACTTTCCAATTACGAGTTAGTCTTAATAACTCCTCTTGAGGGTGGTGTTTCCATTAGAAAAAGTGAGAGGGGATATTTCTTATAAAACTCTCAAAGGTAGAACTTTCTCAAATGAACGATATCTTCCAATGAAGAACGAATTCCAAAAGATGAATGAGGAACCGACTTCAGAAGCATCTTGCAGGAGAGAAGAACACCAAATTCCCCTTCATCGACTTTGTCTTCTACCTCAAGACACATCCAACAAACATCACGGTAGGGGATTTATTTAATATTATTGAATTTATTCATCATTTCATTATAATCTCATTTAAAAATTTTTAGGCCAAACTAACAAGGCCATTATCCTGTGTATATACCTTGTCTCTAATCTTATATTCTTCATGCGTTCTTCATGCGTTCTTCAATGCCAAATATTTAATGATGATGGAAACACATTATTTTGTTGAGCGCGATATATGGACGCGGAGCCCTCGACCCTAGGATCGGGAATATGAGATTGTTTTTTTGTGAATAGAAGAAAGCCACAATGACTTGCATGAGGGGGTGACAGAAGACACACAGTCGGCCATGAGGAATGAATGGTGGCGTGCGTCTGTGCCACTGGAGGAGAAGGAGGTTACGGTTGCATGGTCATGGTGGAGGCCTAAGAGCGTTTGACATTGTCGGCAGTAGTGGAGTAGCGGAGCACGTCCGAGCTTCTGGGAGGAGGATTGGCCGTAACATCAGTCAACTGTTGAAGTTCGTTAGGACCCACTCGGGTCTCTTGGTGACATGGAAGTGCCTAAAGAAAATTCTCGTTGCCATTCAGAGTGGAAGGTGATGCTTCCACTTCGGCGCCAACATGAGTGCACCATGCCACCGGGCCACACCGGTGGGCCGGGCCACCTCCTTCGCGGGCCGAGCTGGAACACGGCCCAGGGGGATGAGCCCACCACAGCCCCAGTGAACTAGGCCAGACCTGAATTAGGTCAGGTCAACCCCAACCTGTTCGGGTCGGCGCAGGCCTAGTCGAGTTGGGCTGGTCCGACTAGGTCAGACCACACTCAGGCCCAGCTAGACCTAGTTACACCTTTGGGGCCATAACATGTTAATCGATCATTAGTTTGACGAACCTTCAGTGGAACCAGAATCCTTGGATCGATATGGTCTTAATGGTATACTCCACTTGAGTTTTGGATAAGGTTGTAGTATGGTCGGGTTGGATCGGACGCCAAATCCAACTGGGCCCCTAGATCGGAAACGCTAATAACATATAGACCTGGCATCCGATTGATGCTCCGTCTATTGGGTTGGGTCCCATATGATGTGATAGACCTTTTAGATAATTATTCATGAAACTACGGGGTAGTTGAGGTATGAATAATTTCATGGGGAGCGGTTCTCCGAAGCGCGCTGTGTAAGAACCCTACGACCTGTTGAGACTTGATGACTGCAGACCGTTTCATCTTGGAGTGACTCCACAGGCCCAATGGGTAGTGCTGTTGTGTGACATGGCTGACCAATAGTGGAGAGAGCCTCTATGTGATTTGGTAGACCCACTGTACATGATAGGAGTAGTAACTCAGTAGGCCATAAGGGGGATCACCTCTGTAGGACGCGACAGACCCATGGTGGGGAGCACCTCTGTATGATGTGGAAAACCGACAATACTTGATCGGAGGAGTACCTTAGTATTACATGGTTAGTGCGAAGATCCTATGTGTGACACGGCAGGCCCACATTACTCCATTGAGGGGGATTTCTCCAGCATCTGAGGTGTTTGACATTGTGACTAGGGATGTTACTTGTCATTATCTCTAGAGAATCATGTGGCTAGCTATCTGCTTTCATAGTGATCCTATGTGGGTCAGCATTATAATTCAGTTTCTCAGAGTTGTATACCTTGTATGATCTGAGTCTTATATCTTTATGGTGTGCCTTTTTGTTATTTTAACTTCTTGGTAAAGCCTGTGTGGTACTCCTACATTCATGGTAATACTTATGTGGTATTCTTCCCTCATGTGTGAGGTGGGTAGATTTTGTTAACTTAGGTATATGTATGTGAATATACCTATGTATGATTAATAGTTTTTTCTAGATTTTTTTGTTTATATTTTTTGTATTTGAAAGACCTTCTGGGGTCTCGGGGTCCCTTCCAAGTATTGTTATACTCACCCCTACATGGGCTTCGCCCGCACCTTGTTGTGTCTGGTGCAGATGATGGACATCATTGATTAGGGACAGGGGTGCCTGGATTGGAGACTAACCAGAGGTGGAACATTGATGAGATGATTTGTAGAGACTATCATTAAGTAAATATACATACCCTTTATGTAGGATCCTTGGTGGGTGTTCACAAAAGCTGTACTAAGTTTTACTTTTAATTTCTAGTTTTTCTTGTACTTTCCAGTTGGGCTTGTATTCTAGCCCCATTACATTCTGTACAAACAATGTTTACTGTATAGTTTACATTGTGTGTGTATCATGTTGTGTGCTTGGTTTGTGTATGTTTTCAGTTTATAAAGGCAACACCTTACCGTTTAGGGAAATACTCCTTTCGGTGTTTGTTGCCAGCCACTGGCATATGGAAGTTGGGCATAGGGTAGTCATGACATGAGCCCTGGGGATGGGTGGTGACAAATTGGAATCAGAGGATTTTGATTCTTCGGAAGAACTAGGACTCTGATCTTTTCTCTATGGCAATAGTGGTAAGTGTTATGACTGTGGTTTTTAGTTCGGGGTTTCCAGCGTTGGTGCAGCGACCAACTTATCAATACACTAGGACCCTAAATTCTGATTTCTGACTCTGTGCATGAAAACAACGATTGTCGGTGTTTTTGAAATTTTTTTTCTATTGATGTCTTTGGAGTCATCTCACCAGGTATAACTTAATGACTGTGGCATAGCTATTCATTATCAGGATGCCACCACATACACAGCTTGCTAGGATTCCAAAGAGAGTACTCGTTGACAACCCACTGAGTGACGAGGCCCTAGTGTAGGGACCTCTTACTATGTTGGCACCATCGGGTGGGGTACTAGTAGAACCACCACCCACTTGTTGTAGTTACCACCAGCCACACTAGCGGATGGTGCATGACCACTAAGCACATTGCATGAGTTCCAGTGGAAGAGGCCTTCATGATTTCGAGGCATGACAGATTCCCAGGTAGTTGAGGACTGGCTAGACGTTGTGGCTAGAGTGTTCCGCCTAGTTGAGACACCAATAGAAATGATAGTGATGATGCTTCGATACGTAGATTATTACCCGAGAAGGTACCTTTGGTTAGTTTGAAAGCTCTATAAGTGCTCATTGGTCAACAGTTACAACCTGCGGTATAATGAGAGGATACATATAGTCTTAGTGCCTTACATGTGATTCTACATTAGATACCACTCAGGTTCCGAGGCATGCCTGACTCATAGGTGGATAAGGAATGGCATGAAGAGGTGGGTGAGAGTTCCGTAGAGCTTCTACAACTTCAGCTAGATGTCATGTTTGTAGAAGAGTATTCATCAAGGAATACCGACCATTCCTGGTACTCGATGACTATGATACGATCCGTGCTTCGGGGCTCGGACTCTTGAGCGAGGTGTGTTTGAGGACATATGAGCCATCACCATTCCTCAGTCATTCCTAGTTATGTTGGGGTTCTAGAGATAACCTTTTTGGTTAATTGTTCTTTGTCGGAGTGAATACAACCAGTGAATGTTAGTAGATGGAAAGCAGGAAACCGACTCCAATCTCTGATACTTGGGAATGTAAAATGTTTCCGGAAGAGGAAGTGATAGGGATGGAAGAATCTGCAGGGCTACAGACATGGAAGCAGATCTAGTATAGCATCATGAGTTGGTATATATTTCGACATGTTACAACAACCCCTCCCCCTTGTGTTCCCCACCAAGATTAGGGAGCTGGAGGATAGGGGAAGGGGGTAGTTGCATGCTATCAAGGAGTGCGACCCAAGGGCTCTGAGAATGATTCTAGGTATGGTCTGTGTCTACTACTAGATTTTGTATCAATAGGAATAGGTACCAATCAGTCCTTCCTTCCATGAATCTTGTCCAATACCTAGAGTTTCTGGTAAAACTGTTGACTTGACCCTCACATCTAGATATACCTTTGGAAGGAGACTCGATAATCACACTTACATTGATGGTGTGATCTGACACTTTAGGTTAGTGTTTGGGTTGGAACCTCTTGGTGGAAACGTCGAGACCATATGACGTTAGTTTTTGTATGGAATGGGAATCCACATTTCATAATCAGATTGACTATATTAGGTGAAATGTTTGTGGTTTATCTACAACGTTGGAATGAAGGGGTTCCTTAGTCAGTGAAAAAAGAATACCTAGGAAGCACATGATAAACTCATGTGTTGGAGGGTGTGACTGATCACTCTTGATTTTCCCGGCCTTACCCATATTGTAGAATAAGTTTTTCGATTTAAGTAGAAGTGGCAGAATATGGGGACATACTTTCAAAATATGTGACAAGGTTTACCTCCCCGAAGGGAGAGATACTTCTACATGGGCCGGTTACTACCTGATTTTTGAACTAGAATTCTCCATGGTAGCGACACCCTTGAAATCTTGACAAAGAAGGGGTAACCTTTCTTGTGGAGGGTGAAATGTTAGAATATCTTTTAGAAGCTGAGATAGAGACAGACGAGAAAAACTATACTACCCATGACCTGGAGTTACAAGCAGTTGTCTTCTCCATGAAGATATGGATACATTACTTGATGGGTGGATGTTAAACAGTATACTCTGATCACAAGAGTATTAGGTATATCTTCTCTCAGAAGCACCTGAACATGAGATAGTAGAAATGGACAGTGTTCATCATGAGAGGACCGGTTTGGGATATACCTAACACTGAGAGGGGTTGAAGCAGTGTTGGGCACTTTTTAAAACCAATTCCAACTTTTATCCTTGTACCTCTTAACCTGTTAGGATCTTTATTCTCATTTTCTCTCTTCCCTGTCGCATGAAGTAATAGAAAGTATTTAAAATATGTACAAGATATTTTTACAATTTTCACCACTCAATAGGAGTAGTTATGTCATTGACATGCATGGATATTACCAGTTCATGGATTCTCCACTATTATGTGATATGAAATTGTAGTGGTGTGGATAGGAAAACAATCCCTTGGCCAGTATGATTCCCTACACTCTAGAGGGGGTGGGAAAAAATATTCTTCCTTAGATTTGTGATAACCTAGTCCAACTTGAAACCTATAGATGATTCTTTACACTGCCTATGTAGACATTCTTCTTCCATCTTTAGTAAGGTAGGTTATTCACTAGATCTTCTTCAGTTCTCTTCACTAGATTACATGCAAAGCAATAGGAAAGCAATTCTTCTTGTCTTCTTCTTTTCTTCTTCACTAGTGCAAAACTGGCTGCACTAGGACTTCATCTTCTTCTTTAGTGAAATTACATAATGCAATAATAATTCTTCTTCTTTCATAGAAATAATCACATATACCAATGTGATTATTCAGGAAATGAAGATCGGATCACTTGGCATCATCAGGATCAAACTGCCCTAAGTAATTGTAAGCTTCAATTGGGCATACTCTATTCTTCTTCTTCTTCTTCTTTTCTTTTTATGCAGCAAAGCTGTAAGCTGCAAAATCTTCTTCTTATTATTATAATTCATTAATGAAAAACAAGATGCAATAAAACCTATTCTTCCTCACATGGTCTCTTTCAGTTCAAAACCATCTGCACCGAGCTCTTCTCCTTCATCTTCTTTCTAGAATCACAAATTCACTTTGTGATTGTACGAAAAATGAAGTCTAGATCAACTTAGAATCATCACAGTTGAGTAGAACCTGGTAATAACTTCTAGAACAAATCACAGCTTGCATGCCAATCCTTACTTGTGTGCCACCTACTTGTGCTCCTCGTGCATGCGCGCCACATCTGCTTGCGCGCCACCATCCTGAGCGCCACCTCCTTGCGCGCAACCTACTTTTGTGCCACCTACTTGTGCGCCACCTACTTGTGCGCCACTAACTGCTTACACAACAGGATGCTTGTGCGCCAATCTTCTTTCCCACCTCTTTCTTTCATGCCACTTTCATCTTGAATGAAAAAACATCCGCGACATCCTACTTCCACGCCTTATAAATAACCCTCACCTAGTGTGCCACATTAGCTAGCACGCCACTACAGCTAGCATGCCATTTCAGCTTGTGTGCCACTTCTAATACTTGCGTGATCAGAGCTCAAATTTTCTATTAAGTGTTGAGCCTTAAAAAATGAGGAGGCTATTCATCTATTTATAGGAATTTTGGTGACATGTGCGACCTAGACTTGCGCACCATTCCTACTTGTGCACTGCTTCGTCACTTGCGCACTGATCCATCACTTGTGCACTGTTCCATCACTTTTGCAATAATTTCTTTCCTTTGTCATATTTTTATATGATGATGTTGAAATATGTCTTGCTCGCAACATACACATGTGCACATCATATACTTGTACACCATACTTGCGCGCTGCTTATACATGCACTACCCTTTTTGACATGCATGCCAATCATTAACTTGCATTCCAATTTATTTCCTTTTTCATATTTTTATGTGATGATCTTGAAATATGACTTGTGTGCCACTTACACATGCGCACCAATACATGTGAACCCCTACTTGTGTTCCAATACTTGTGTTCCAATCCTTGCACACCACTCTTGACTTGCGCGCCACTTTAATTCCTTTTTCATATTTCTAAAATAATGCTATTTGAAATATGACTTGCCTACCTCTACAGCACTTGCGCGCCACCATTTGCATGCCGCCACTTGCACGCCGCCACTTGCACAACACCAATTTCACGCCTTCATCTTGCCTTTGTCATTTTATGATAGTATGATGTTGAAATGTGTTTTTCCAAAAAAAACTTCTTTACTATCTCTATCATTTGTACGTCTTGCACCACAAGTTCTACAACTTATTATGATTGAGAAATAAAAATCAGAAAAGCATCGTATTATATGGTCCTTTCATTTAGGAATATGAATTCCAAAGTACTTCATCATATTTACTTCAAATCCTCAATTCCTTTTGGAGTGTTAATTCCAATGATCTCCAATCATCTCACTTCCTCAAAAAGTGGAGGCCTGAAGCTTCATCAAATACCTTCAATGTTGAAGAAAATGTATCACCATTGATAAATGTATTAAGAACATTAAAGGCAATGTGCAATTCATAAACTTATTATAATTAAAAGTCTGTTCACACTATTTCTTATTCTTCAACCATCATTCTCTACTACATTCAAATCATATTATTATTTTCTTTAAGGAAGCTCTTGCAAGGTTCTCATGCAATCGTGAGGCATTACACGACCTTCTTTAAATTCTCATTCTTCTTCAATCATCCTTAGATGGATGATACTTCACCATTCTTCATTGTTGTAAACAATGTGTCACCTTTGACACACGTTCTTTAAACATTGTATTAGTTCAGTAATTGTCTTAATTAATATTCTTAGAGAATTTCTCAATAATGACATCCCATGATATGATTCTATAACAATTTTCCTGGAAACCTCACTTCAGCCAATATCCACAAACATTTTAGTACTTCTTTATTTCCTTCTTCATTTTGACCAGTACTGATAACTCTTTACAACAAATACAATTTTCATTCACAAAGTCATCCCAACAATCTCCCCCTAAGTAATTTGTTTTCAATACCAGAAAGTCTCCTTAAATGAATGTGTCAATGTCAAAATAAGAATCTTCCCTCTCCCCTTTACTTATTTGTATCCACCATTAATTTCAAACATTAATTTCACTTTCTCTCCCCCTTATTGACATGAAATGCAATGTTCATGGTAGAGAGGGTATCCGTCCTTACTTAAGTAGTGTGCCATCAATCATTTCACTTTATGTCTACATGAGCAAGGATTGGTGTAGAATACTATGGGATTTGATTTAGAAAATAGAGTTTTCCATTATCCACTGAATCATATACCTCATGAGGTGAGAACTCATACACATGTCTTCAAGGGTTTTCCACTTCCATTTCAGACGGAATATATTTAATGTGAAGAAAATAATCAACCTGAAATTCTTGTACTCACTTCAACAAATAGATCAAAAACATCCATGTTCAATTAGCAGCATAAGGGGAGTTGGGGTACTTAAATTCTTCTTATCCCACTGATTGACCTAGTTACTCCCCCATTGTAAAAATATATTTATTTTGAGTTACCATGGGTGAGAGATTAAGAAATGACATAACTTTCCAAGGAAATGATCTTCAGAAAATCTTTAGAGTAATAGAATTTTATACCAACTAATGTTGATACTGATTGAGATAGTGACTCTGATAGCTTCTTCATGTGTCTCCCCCTCGAGGGAACACTTTTACCAATTTATTGTCAGATCTCCCACTGAGATCTTACCTCACCTTCAATTATCTGTATGATGAGAACAATTACAATAATCAAAGATTTAAGGGAATAAGGTGGATCTACTTTTCTCCATCAATGTGAGAAACAAGGTTTAGATGATTTTCTCAACCCAGCTGCTACATTCTTCCCAGTTTCACAACTGATATTCAATGATGACTATGATTTTGTGGACTTCACTATTTATTCCATCTCTTTTTGTGTTAATCTTCTTTCTTCAAGAGATTCCCAATCACTAGAATCTCTTGTTGCAACATTCATCCTCTTTATGAATTCATGTTGGGATAGAATAAATTCAAAGCACTTTCGGACAGTATGACCAACCTTGTTGCACCTCACAAATAGAAATTCTTTGACTTCATGTAGAATCTTCTTTTTGTTTTTAGCACTGTCCTTAGCTATTGTATCTTCTATTTTCCTTATTCTTTTCAAATCTTTTGGCCAGACCACCACAATGTCATTAGGAACCAAGGTATCAAGATTGTATCTTCTATTTGGCTTCATCTGAGTGGCATCCTTCATAGTTGTTTTTTTGATGCACCACCCTTCACCTTCTTGGACATAGAATCTAAGGACTTATCGGTTTTCATCATTTTAATCTTCTTGGGAGCATTTTCTTTTGCAACATACTTCTGTTTACTTACCCAGAAATATTCTTCATTATTTTCCAGATTTTGTGGTATTCTATTCCTATTATATTTGAATACATTCTGAGATAAGCATGCACAATTCTCTTGACCACCCCCATTTATTACATCACATATGTTTTCCAGCATTCCAAATCTGTTTGCAGTATATAGATGCTTTTGGAACTATGGATGCAGCTTCTTCTTCTCTAGATTTACCCCCCTTGATATAGAATTTACCTATGATTTTACATTTAAGTGGTTATACCAACAATGCAGTGTGCAATGCCCAAATCTATTACAGAACCAGCATTGACCAACAAAACATGACTTATTCCCATCTTCCTTATATGTTTTTTGAATCTTCTTCATGAATTCATGTGATTTCTGTGGGTATATATCTCCCACACTCATTCCCCTATCCAACCTATACATGGTGATAGGTTTCTTCTCATTTTCTTCATCCATACATGTTTAGAATTTTTCTTCCAACCTACACTTTTTGTATGAAAAAATTTTAGAAACATTAATACAAGTTGGTATGGATGATACCTTTACCTTCCCAGTTGATTTTGATGGATCAATGAGTGAAGTCATGATCTTCTTAACACATTTTTAGGTCTTTTGATAGTATAGTCCTCCAGTGAACAATGAGTAATAGAAGAAATTTGTTTCTTCTTCTGTGAAGAATAAATATGTGTCTTCTCAAGATTGGTCAACTGATTTTCCATCTCTAGACATCTCATCTTGAGGATGACCTTTTGGACATCAATCATAGTCATATTATATTCACAAGTCTTCTTCATTCTTTCAACTTCATCATCATGCATCTTTACTTTTTTAGTAACAATGAGTAATGTTCATTGATCTTATTGGAGTTCTCTTCCAAATATAACTTCTTCACTTCATTTCCCCTTTTCAGATCATCTTCAATTTCATGGATCTTCTCTTCCAGAGTCTTGTTGAATCCCTAATTTTCTTCAAAATCATTGAACCAATTTGAGGAACATTCTTTAAATCCCCTCTTTGTTGCTTCAAAGGCTCCATCTTGTCTGGAAAGATTTAGACATTCAAGAATTCTTTATTATAATCTTTTCTCCAAAAAAATCTGTTTTTATTTCTAGCTAAGTGATATTTTCCTGCATTCAATAAAATAATTTACAAACCAGGGATGTAAATTATTCATGATTACCATGAAGATTCATTCTTAATCTATCAAATGATATTTCTTGGGATGTTGTAGATTGGTCATCACCACTTGTGCTAGAATTTTCATCATGAGCATAATTTCCAAATGTACTAACACATACTTATTTATCATTTGAGGTAAGAAGGTTGTCCATATTCTTGGTGGGGGCTTTAGCTACCTTCTCATTACATTTCAATTTAGGTGTTTCTTCAATGTCATCTAGATATGGAGAACTAGATGCTTCCTATTCTTTAGATAAGAGGGAATTCTTCTTCAACATTCTCTTCTGCTGATTTTTCTTATTTATCATGGTATTTGTAGATATATCCTTCTGATCAGTGGTAACATAATCTTTACCAACACTTATCTTCATTGTTGACATAGGAAAGGAACTGAAATCTTCAAAAAGGAATATCTTCACTGTAGAGAATCCAATAGAGTTGAACCTACCCTCTGATACCAATTGAGAGGACCAGTTTGGGATATACCTAACACTGAGAGGGGGGTGAATCAGTGTTGGGGACTATTTAAACCAATTCCAATATTTATCCCTGTACCTCTTGACCTGTTAGGATCTTGATTCTCTTATTTTTTCTACCATGCCACATGTAATAATAAAAAGCATTAAAAATATGCACACAATATTTTTACAGTGTCCAAAACTCAATAAGAGTAGTTTTGTCAATGCCATGCATGGATATGACCAGTGCATCGATTCTACACTATTATGAGATATGTAAATACAGAGGAGTGGCTAGTAAAAAATCATCTAGCCAGTGTGCTCCCTACACTTTATAGAGGAGTGGGAAACAATCCTCTCCCCTAGACTGGTGATGGCCTAGTCCAATGTGAAGCCTCTAGCAGGTCCTTTATACTGCCAATGTAGATATTCTTCTTCCTTCTTTTGTAAGGTAGTTTCTTTTATTGATCTTCTATAATGCCTGTCACTTGATTACTTGCAATGCAGTAGGCAAGGAATTCTTCTTGTCTTCTTATTTTCTTCTTCACTAGTGCAAAACCGCCTACACTAGGACTTGTTCTTCTTCTTTAGTACAATAATATAATGTACTAACACTTCTTCTTATTTCATTTCCAGAATCACATATACCAATGTGATTATTCAGGAAATGAAGATTGGGTCACTTTTCATAATCTGGATAAAACGTCCCTAAATAATTGTAGGCTTCAATTGGGCATACTCTATTGTTTTTCTTATTCTTCTTTTCATTATATGAAGAAACCCTATAAGATGAAAACTCTTCTTCTTCTTCTTCTTCTTCAATGCAAAACCAGATGCACTAAAACCCATTTTTCATCACATGTTCTCTTTTAGTGAAAAACTATCTACACCGAACTATTCTTCTTCTTCATCTTCCTATAATCACATGTTCTCTTTGTGATTGTAAAAACAATGAAGTATAGAACAACATAGAATTATCAAAGTTGAATAGAATCTAGTAAGAACATCTAGAACAACTCATAGCTTGCATGCAAATCCTTACTTGTGCACCACCTACTTGCACGCCTCTTGCTTGTGAGCCACATAAGCTTGTGCCTCAACTGCTTGTGCGCCACCTAATTGCGCGCCAACTACATGCGCACCACCTACTTGTGTTCCCCTAACTGCTTGCACACTAGGATACTTGCATGCCACTCTGCTTGCCCACGTCCTACTTGCATGCCACCAGCAACTTGCATGAAAAAACTTGCGCGACACCCTATTTGTGTGTCTTATAAATAACCCTCGTCTAGCACGCCACTTTAGCTTGTGCGCCAGATCATATTGCACGCCACTTCAACTTGAGTGCCACTTCTACTATATGGGAGATCTGAGCTCAAATTTTCTCTTATGTGTTGAGCCTTATAAAAATTAGGAGGCTAGTCATCTATTTATAGGCATTTTTTTGACTTGTGCAACCTAGACTTGTGCGCCATTCCAACTTGTTCACCGCTTCGTCACTTGTGCACCACTCCATCAGTTGTGCAACACTTTCATTACTCTGTCATATTTTGATATGATAATGATGAAATATTTCTTTCTCACAACATACACTTGTGAACCACATATACTTTTGCGCCATACATGCACACCACTTATATTTGTGTGCCCCTTTTTGACATGCACTCCAATCTTTAACTTTCACGCCACTTTATTTCCTTTGTTGTATTTTGATGTGATGATCTAGAAATATGACTAGTGTGCCACTTACACTTGTGTGCCAATACATACACACCACTACTTGCACGCCAATTCTTGCATGCCAATCCTTGTGCTCCACTCTTGACTTGTGTGCCACTTTAATTCCTTTATCATATTTCTAAAATCATGCTATTTGAAATATGACTTGCGTGCCTCTATAGCAGTTATGTGCCGCCACTTGCCTGCCGCCTTTTTCACGCCGCCACTTGCGTGCTGCCACTTTCACGCCACCACTTGTGCACTACCACTTGTGCACCTTCTTCTTGCCTTTGTCATTTTTGGATAGTATGATGTTGAAATGTGTTCCTCCAAAAACAATTCATTACTCACTCTATAATTCACACGACTTGCACCACAAGTTCTCCAAACTTGTGATGATTGTGAGATACAAATTAGCAATGCATTGTCTGATTTGGTCCATTATTTTTGTAATATGAATTCAAAAGTTCTTCTTCATCCATACTTCAAATTCCCAATTCCCTTTGGAGTGTTAACTACAAAGTGCTCCAATCATCTCATTTCATCCAAAAGTGGAGTCTTGAAGCTTATTCAAATACCTTAAATGTTGCAGACAATGTATCTCATTTGGTAGATGTATTTGGAACATTAATGGAAATGTGAAATTCATAACCTTCTTAGAATTCCAATCCCTTTAACACTCTATCTTCTTCTTCAACCATCATTCTCTACTAAATTCAAATCATATGATTCTTTTCTTCAAGTAAGATCTTGAATGGTTCTCATGAAATCATGAGGCATTACATGGCCTTCTTTAAATTCTCATTCTTCTTTAATCATCCTTAGATGGATGATACTTCACCAGTATTCATTGTTGTAAACAATGTGCCACATTTTTCACAAGTTCAATGAACATAGTATTATTTTAATAATCGTCTGAATTATTCTTCTTAGATAATTGCTCATGTTTGACATCCAATGATATGATTCCATAACAATTCTCTAGGCCACCTCAATTCATCAAATCTCCTCTAACATTTTAGTCATTATTCATATCCTTATTCATTTTTACCAGTATTGACAACTGTTTACAACAAATACAACCTTCATATACAAAGTGGTCCCAACACATCAAGGATTATGACTTTAAAATAGTCTTTATTCCTGGGAAGGAGAATATGAGAGCAGACACACTGACCAAGAGGTCTGGTCAGCAACTGCTGAGTGAGTCTTCAGAGTAGATAGTCACACTATAGATGTCTTTCATGGATAGTGATGGAGCCGCCTACATCCTGTCTATGACCATCACTCCCCCATTTGTTTAGAGAATTCGGGAGGCACTACTTAGGATGAGGACTGTGTGGCCTGATGTGCTATGATATCCCCAGGATGGTCCCCTAAATGATTTTTTGGAGTTGGGGAGCATGTCATCCTTTTCAAAGGATGCATCATGGTACCAGTGATGCTTCAAGAGAAGGTGTTGAGGGACATCCCTACACCCATTTAATAATCTATCCTGGAGTTGTGAAGATGTACCAGGAACTCTGGTGTTAATATTGATCACCAGGGATGAAGGAAGGAATGGAAGAGTTTGTATCATGATGCCCCACTAGTTAGGAATTGAAAACTGCTCAGAGATAGTATATTTATTATGCCGACAAGAAGAGGGATAACATGTCTACATACCGGTCTCCCCTTGACAAGGTTTGTGGAGATTTGTCCTGGGGACATGTTCTCTCCTATGTTCATCAGACATCTCTAGATTCTCTGCAGAGTGGGTGAGGTGGTGTACCATCTATCTCCTTCACCATAGATGCACCTGGTGCATAATGTTTTCCACGTGTCACAGTTGAGGAGATGCAAGCATGATCCATCGCACATTATCAACCATGTAGAGATAAGCTCAAATGATTGGACGACGTTTACAGTGGTTCCAGTAGAGATTGAGGATCAACAAGAGTGGGTCCTTCGTGGGGGTTTGATACCTCTGCAGTGTGTATGCTGGTAGCATGGGAACCTCCAAGAGAGCATAATGGGAGTGGGATGCTCATTTTCATGTTCATTAACCCCCATATGCATCCTTAGTATATGTTGTGGCTTTCAGGGACATAATTCCCAAAGGTGGGGAGAATTTATTGTCCTGTAGTTTTAGTATATTTTTTGATATTATATAGAATTAAATCAAGATTGTGAAATCTAAAGGTGTGTGATTCTGAGTCCCGGAGTGCTCTGAACGATCGATCAAAGTTTTCATTAGATTAATTAACATGCTTAAGTAGTTTTCCTAAAAAAGAGGAATAAATCTTAAACTATTGACCGAATCCAAAACTTAGGGCACCGTTGCGTTTAGACTGGTTGTTTTACCCTAGGAACAACATATGTTTAGTCAATGCGGGCCTCCTGTGAGAAAACCCAATAATGGTATAATTGAAAATAAAAGAATTCAGTAAATTATTTTATTTTTCAAATGCTTATAAATCACAAATGGTATCTAGGATTGGAAATATGAGACCACCGATGAGCTAGTGAGGGAATTCTTTATTGAAGAAGATATTAACTTTGGCCAGCACTGGATGCAAGTGAAAGTCAGTTATTGGCCATAAAAATAATTAATTGAAAATTATTTTATTGTAAAATCAAAAAGTCTAAACAATAACTCAGATTGGAAATCCAGGTGTACCGTTGGGTTCTTTGGGGTGTGTTTCACTTATGCAGAGCCTACCATCGACTGGCGTAGGTTGAGGGTGACTGTTATTAATTTTCTGAACTTTTTTTCATGTATGTTTAGTAAACGCGCGAGCAGCATGATGTAACATTTGAACCAGTACACGGAATTGAAATATGAGGTCACCGTTGAAATCATTGTGCTGATATTCACGTAAGGAGACCTTCACCTTGACCATAGTAGGTTTTGGGTGGATGTTATATTTTTTTCTTTTTGGGGGAGAAAATAATATAGAGATGTTTTATATTATTTTTCTATATGAAATCACTTTTATTAATTGTGGATGTGGGGACCACACGATGGTGGTCGGGCATTTAAAGTTCGACATCAAATGCCTGATTACACAAATTTTAAAAAAAAACTCTCTTTAATTAGTCAGGTTCATTAAATCAAATTTAATGATAGTACTTTTAAATTAAGATTTTTTCTTATTAACTCCTCTTGAGGGTGGTGTTTCTATTGGCGAAAAGGAGAGAAGATAATTGTTTGTGGAACTATAAAAGGATGAACATTCTCCAATGAAGGATATCCTCTTAGAATAATGACTTCCAAATGAAGAGCGAGGAACCAACATCGGAAGCGTCTTGCGGGAGCGACGAACGCCAATGTCCCGTTCATCGAATTCATCTTCTCCCTCGTGTCACCTCAACAGAAAATCAAGGTAGTGGATTTATATAGTATGATTAAATTTATTCATTGATTCTTCATATTTTGGTTTCACAATGACGATGACAAAACTAACTTGGACATCATCCTGCGCATATACCATGCCTCTTATCTTTGATTATCCCTGCTTTCTTCATGCATTCTTCAGCGCCAAATATTTAATGGCATTAGAAACACAATATTTTGTTGAGAACGACATATAGAAGTGGATACGTTGACCCGAGGATTGCGAATATGCGATCCTTTTATTTTTTGGTCTTAGAACGAAGCTGTATTGGCTTGTAGAAGGAGGTGGTGACTGACACTCAGCTAGCTACGAGGAAGGATGGGCGGCATAATTTCCTGTCGTCAGAGGAGTAGGAGGCCGCGATCGAATGTCCATGGAAGACGAAGAATAGTGGTTGGCCATGCCGACCGCGGTGGAGTAGCAGTGTGCGACCGTGCCACTGGGAGGAGGACCGGTCGGAACACCAGCTGATCGATGCGGTTCGGGGGGACCCGCTCGGATCCCGCGATGACATGGAAGTTACTAATGTTGCTACTTGTTGCCATTCCATATGGAAGGGGATGCATTCCCTTTGGTTCCATCTTGGGCAGACTGCACCACCAGGTCAGGTCTCCCCATTCACAGTTTGGGTTGGACCACACCCCAGCAGGCTGGGCCCCCCATATCCCAGGCCAATCGAGCAGGACCTGAATCGGGGAAGGTCGACCCAGAGAAGATCACGTCGGCCCAGGCTAGGACAGGCCGGGTTGGTCTGACCGGTTCACACCAGACCTGGGCCCCTATGGACCCAATTACGCCTTTGTGGCCATAACATGTGAACCAAACGTCCGTTTGACAAACTGTCTACGTCAACAGAATCCTTGGATCAAGACGGTCCTAATAGTATACTCCAATTTAGTTTTGGAAATTTTTTTAGTATGTCAGGGTTTGATCGGACCCCGAATCCAATTGGGACCCTGGAGCAGAGAAACTAATAACTAACAGACTGGGTGTCTGATTGATGTGCCATTTATTGTATTGGGTCCCTTATGACGTGATAGAACTTTGGGATACATCATCATGGATCTTCGGGGTGGTTGAGGTATGATTGATGGCTTGGGGATAGGTTCTACCAATCTCTCTATACACAAAATCCGACGACTGGATGAGACTTGACGACTGCTGACCGTTTCGACTCAGAGTGACTCCACAGAACCGATGGAGAGCACCCTTGTATGAAACTGTACACCCAGGATGGGGATCACCTCTGTGTGGCCTGGTAGACCCACAACAAACGATAGGAGGAGTACCTCACTAGGACATGAGGGGGAGTGCCTCTCTTTGACGTGGTAGACCCATAGTGGGGAGCCCCTCTGTGAGATGCAGCAGACCCATGGTACTTGATAGGAGAAGTACCTTAGTAGTCCAAGGTTAGTTGGAGGCATCTTTGTGTGATGTAGCAGGCCCACTGTACTCTATATAGGAGGATTTATCTAGCAGATTTGGTGTTCAACATTATGACTAGGGATGTTACTTGTTATTATCCCTAGAAAATCTTGTGGCAGGATATGAGCTTTCATAGAGATCATTTTTGGGTCAGCATCGTAATCCTATTTCTCATAGTTGTATACATAGTCTGAGATGACTCTTATATATTCATTGTTGCATCTGTGGTACTTTATCATTATGGTGACACTTTTGTGGTACTCCTACCATTGTGGTAATACCTCTGTGGTATTCTTCCCTCTTATGTGAGGTGGGTATATTCTTTTAACATAGGTATATGTATGGGCATGTACCTAAGTAGGGTTCATAGTTGTTTAAATGTTTTTTGGTTTATCCTTTATGTATTTGAGAGACCTTCGAGGGTCTCAGGGTCCATTTTAAGTATTTTTATACTCACCCTTGCATGGGCTACCACACCTTGTTGTGTCTGGTGGAGATGACAGACATCACTAATTCAGGACAGGGGTACCTGAACAGAAGACAACTCAGAGGTGTACCATTGACGTGGTGATCCACATAGATGATCATTCGATAACTGTACCTACCCTTCATGTAGGATCCTTGGCTGGTGTTCGCAAGAGCTCTACTCAATTTTACTTGTACTTCAAGGTTTCTTGTACTTTCTAGTAGGGCTAGTATTCTACCTCCTTTACATTCTGTACACACCTTGTTTACTATATAGTTTACATTGTTCTTGTATCTGGATGTGTGCATGGTTAGTGTGAGTTTTTTAGTTTATTAAGGCAACACCATCACGTTTTAGGGAATACCCCTTTCAGAGCATATCACTAGCCCCTAGCCTATGTTAGGCAGGCTTGGGGTAGTCACGACACGATCCCTCGGGGATGGGTCGTGATAATATAATTACCATTATTGAATTTAATATATAATTATTTTCTTACCTTTAATTTTAAAAAAGACTATAATGTCATTCATGCGTATGTGCGGACTACCACCTCCATGAAAAGATGTTGTTCGATTTTCAAAAGAAAATAACATTGATGATATATATAATTATATTTAAATAATTAATATTTAATATATGATATTATTATAATTTTACAATGATAAATAATTGATTAATTCTTTCAATAATGATCATTGAAAAAATTGAAATGTTACTCATGCATATATATGACCTAACATCTCTATGATTGTAACATAGTTATGTTTTAGAAAAAATAATTAATTATTGATTTGAAAATTATAATTGTTCCGTGTAATTATAATTATGAAATTATTATTAATATATTGATGATGGAATAATTTCCCCTTTTACTAATTTCATCACACCAATGTTCATTAGAAATTATGAACTCATGGGCCATTAAGAAGGCGTTGACTTAATTAATCATCTAATTAAATAATTCATTAGAATTATTGAAATAAATCTACTAATGGTAAGATTTTAAAAATATAATATGATGTTAAAAATCAAATATTTTATATTAGTTTATATTACAAGAGTTAAAGGACATATACAACAATTTCGGACTCGAGGTTAGGGATTTGGTCTCAATTTCCTTTCATTGATGCATATTTTAATGTTATGCAGCTAATTTATTTTATATAGTGCATATACATCCAATTATACATGTTATAACATGAATACTTCATAAGTAATGTTATTTTTAGTTGAGAGTTTATTTTTTTCATCTAAGTGGATCTGATGTGAATGTTAACATTTGGTAAAGGGTTTCTTATCTCAATTTCCATTCATTGGGTTATAAAACTTGTTCATTTACCTTTTTATTCTATTATTATGTGTGAATTTATATATAAATTGAATTATAATTTATTTAGTAATGTTTTTTATGATTTATATTTTTATGAACAATCCCTACATTAATTAATTCTGAATTCAATGATATGTTATTTGTAAGGGTAATTCGTCATAAATTTTATTTCATTGGGACATATGTTTATGATATTAACCTTTCCAATTTTTGGAGGTGTATTTAATACTATATTGACCTGATATATCATGAAACTACATATGTCAATTATATTTAATTTTTTATTTGAAATTAATCTTCCATGGGTCTTATGATTGGTATGTTACCAATGTGGCGAGGGATTTATGTTACAATCTCTCATGTTTTTAGGATTATTTCAATTAAATATTTCGTTCAATTAAATTATCTTATATAATCATATATATTATTATTCTCCATATATAAATGCCATTTTAATGTTTAATTTCTATTTACTCCAATATTTATTAAAGAAACATCAATAAATTCATTTATAAGTGATATCGATCATGTATTTTATCATAGGTTAGGAATATTTATCTTCCATATCCATTTTTTTATAAAACTATTTCTGCAATATGCATTTTTGAAAATAATGTTTTTCCAAAATCTATTTCACATGTATTTTTACCTTCATTTAAAAAATTTTAAAAAGAAATTTGATATCATTTCTAAAATAATTTACTTTATAATCCATTTGAAAAGATTGAAATGGATTTTTTTTTATTAGGTGTAAATAATGAACATATAGTCTAGCCATGTGGACCATTACTTTCATTGAATATTTCATTATAATTTTATAAGTTTATTTTCAAATAAAATTGTTTTCGCAATTTTTTTTTAATTTTTACTTTTTAAAAATGTATTTTATTGTGATAATAGAATTTTCCTCAAGAATATTTTTCATGATGTTTCAATGGTATTTCCATTCATCAACACCAAAAAACCATGATGTCACTTCTGGTTCACTAAGGATATTTTGTAAATATACCCCTTTATTTTTTCTCAGGTTTTATTATGATTTTTTCAAATATATTAGTAAGAAATATGTTTCTTTTGCATTCTTTAATATAGTTATAAGTGGACTAATGTATGTTTAAATATGTTTTATGATGAATTTAATGTTGAATTAAATTTATTCATATTATGGTTATTGTACATCGTTTATGATGATGGGTGGTTCTATTCTAACATGAGGATGAGTGATACAGTTATATATATTCAATGCAATTGGTAAAGGGTAGAAGTTTACCAATGCAGCTTCTCTTAAGAGATTTTGAGAATATACGACGATGGTTATTCCAATTGTAACCATGATGGTGATTTTATGTGTAATTGTTGTCTTTAATTTACGTTTAACTGTGTTGGTTATTTTATGTGTAACTATAATGGTTATTTTATATGTATCCATGATGGATATTTATACATATCCAAAATGGTTATTATTTGTGTAACCATTAAGGTTATTCAATATATAAGAGTGACATAAAAATGATACACCAAGATACCTACATATTTTATCTATGCATATTATAGTTTTTTAATGATTCCTTTGATTAATATAAACATCACATGGCACAAGATTATTAATAAATCTTTCATTTGTTAAATATTTGTGCTATGTATCATAATTATTGATCTAATTTTCGATGGGTATGAATTCCCTTATATTATTCTCATGTACAATGATTATTTCACAATACCTGCATTAATGTATTAATCTAAATAATAAATTTAATTATTTATGCTTATGTTTACCTTACTAGGAATTTCAGATCACCCTTATTATGTTTCCATTTCTATAGGTTACAAATAATGATGATAAATGAATTTAATATATAAATGTTTCATATGTGATGAGATTTATAAGAGATTTTTAATATTTTATATAGAATGTGAAAAACTGGGTATAGTGTAGAAATTAACATTTTGAAGTCAAGAGCATTGTTTATTTAAGAGTTTATAAAAATTATCTAAAACTATAAACATAAAATGTCATTTCATCTGTAAGTGATCCAATTTTTCATTTTGATGTTGTATGTTCGGGAAGACAAAAAATTAGGTCATATTTATCGGTTTCAAATCAATAAATGTAATGTTTATGTTTTTAGCACCCGATCTGAGTGAGCAGGTTCGAGGTCTATACCCAGGGGCCCTATGGTGGACTGGTGATAATAGGAGCCTAGAAATGGTAGTATACATGTATAGATTTTTAAGGACCCCACTATTTTTTTATTAATATATCATCACATTATACTCGAGTTTGTCCTGCCACTTTGGGTCCCATTTATTACATATATGACATGTAATCCCATTTTAGTATTCACATGATACCCTAATCATTATATAATTTATTATTCTATTAATTTCATTGTGTTATAACTTAATACAAAGGGTATAGTCACCCTACTAAAGTAATTATACCCTAATAACTATTTTGTAGTCTCTTGTGTATGAGGGTGTTTTTATGATGACTTGGTACCCTCTTGATCGGACCTAGTGGCATGGGTTGGGTTGTTACACTACTTTTTTATTATAAAGTTTTGTTAATTTAGAAATAAATAATATATATTAAAACAAATAATATTGACATATGATGTCACCATAACATTTAGTGGGTGATGAATGGAGAACTAAAACATTCAAAATATCATATGGAAAAAAATGTAACTCACACATTGAATAAAACAGTATTTGTGGATGTGTTATGGAATTTGTTTTTGAGGATTTTATTAGTTTTTGATATTTGAGATTTTTAAAGTGACTCTAATTCTTCTAGAAGTTATTCTTAGGTCCTCAGTATTGGTTATTAATTATAACAATTTGGAATCTAAAATTCAATAGGTTACAAATTCAACCTAAATTTATTCCCTCATTTTAATATAAATTAAAATTTCATAATATTAATTACGATATTAAACATTCCACGATTTGAATGAAAGGATAATAATTGAGTATTTTTACAAATAAGTGAGATGAAATTGCAGGTGATGTTATATCTTGAGAAATATCAAAATCCAATATTAGTTAGACTAATTAATGATACATGATATTACACTACATTAAACATTCCATTAAAGGGATTCATAGGAAAATACCATAAGAATGAAAAGTTGTAACTTCCAGTTATCTAATTATTATTCATGAAATAATAAATATTAATAAATATTTACTGTAACATCACATATAACAAATGACGTAATTATATATCTTATAATGTTTCTAGTTTTGTAATCTTTTCTTTAATTAATGGTTCTCATTTATTTGTTATAATTATATATTAATATTATAAAAATGAATGATCATTTTTATGAAAAATAAATTTGATTTTTTTATATATTCAAGTAATATAACAATAAAAATAGATCACACAATAGACAAATGTATTTATCATGAAACAAATAATGACATTCAGAATAAAAAAATTTAGCTTTTAGAATTCTCACTAATGAACATATTATGAGACACCTGAGTTTAATGGAATACAAAAAAACACATGAGTAATAATTATCACATATAATCAAATAAATGTTGGAAATATGAAAATAAAAAAAAATAAAAATACGGTTTTATGGAATGAATTTAATATTGTAAATTTTTAAATACATTAAATTAATTTATTATAAGTAGTAAAAATATCATAAATTTATTATATTATCTTCAATTATAAGTGTAACTCTATAATTATAATTTAATTTTTTGGAAACATGACATTAGGCCTTAGAAATACAAGGTTGTTCACATTTGATATTAAATGTACAATTGATGGTATATTGTTAGTAAAGGGTTGGATATTTGACATTGAGATATAATAAACTGGTGTATTAAATGTTCAAAATTATGTGATGTTTTAAATTAAAAAATATATAAACTATAAGAGTGTAAACGGTTTCTGAAAATATGAACTTTATAAAATGAATAAACCATGTTAATTCTCATAGAACATATTTTCTCATTTTCATTGATAAATTTTCAAATTATTTTTCAATGAAAAAAATATGAAAATTAGGATTTCATAAAAATCATGTTATCATATCAATCATAAGTGTTGTTTCTTATAAAATGTAAATAAAATATTTAGAGGATGAAATTTGTTAATTGCTTCTTTCTATAATATATTCTCTAAATCGATTCCAGGAATTTAAGGATGGGTTGATTAAATATTACATATTTAAGATAATAAAAAATAATGTTTTAAATTATCAATCATATTAATGTAATATGGTCATTGTTTCATTATTATTATAAAATTTCATTTTCAAATATCAGGAAAAACTTTTTTTCACATAATAAAGCCTTGAGTATTAATGAAATTATAGTCTTTATGGAAACATGAAATGAATACAATATTGCAGTTTTAATAAATTGTACATAAATTTTATTAAAAAATATATTTCTAAAACTTAACATACTTAAAAATTAATGGGATATTTTCTTTTATCATGTTGTTTTTTATTCGTCCATTTATAAATTTTCACAAATTTTTTTTTGAAATTAATAAAATAATTTAATATTGTAAAAAATATATATTAAAAGGAAATTCTATTTGGAAACTTGTTAATATTCTTTGAAATGAAGCTTCCTTTTATGTTTATTTAGAATTGAAATTATAATAAGATACTTATGTAATAGTTTGATAGTGAGTACAAAAAACATATAATAATAAACCATATGAACATATAGAAGATGTTCAAATATGTTAAATAAAATATAATTATAATATAATTTTTAAATAGTGATATTAACCTCACATTAATCAGACATTAATTCACAAAACTACCCATGTTACATGACCATAAAAGAATGAGTGTACTAGTAAATGATTATATAAATATACAGAATATAAATATTATAATTTTTGGGTGGATAATAAATTTATAGTAGGGTATACCAATCTGGGTTGATGGTTTCAATGAAGAAGCTATATGTACCTAAATCTTTCTTCTGAAATGGAAAATCATTAGAGAATATGAGAAAAAAAAATAATTTCTCGAAATTGGTTCTTTGGCAATAAAAATTAACTAAAAAATATAAAATAAAAATTTAAATATTTTGTACAAAATTTCATTAGTAAATGATAGATAAGAAAAATAAATATTATTTTTTATGAAATTAATATGTAATATTTAATTAGTCATAGAATGATTCAATGAGAATCGATTTTAATGGGGGTGTCTGTAAGATTCTACATATGAGGCAACTATGATATTTTAAATAAGAATTCCCACTATCATCATATGAGTTGGATTTGAGGATGGAGATAATACATATTTGAGAGGGTAGCTAAAGACGGTAAGGTATAGTTGTTGGAAATCAAGTGATGTGGGAATAGATAAGGGTAATTATACATGATGGGATTCAACAAATTTTGGGAAAATATGATCAGATGGAAGACATGAAATGGATTTCTGATACATGTGTAGGTAGATATCCACATTAAATATATATACAAACTAGTAATATAATTACTCAGCCTTAAACATTACATAATCTTGAGTTATGTCTATAATTTAAACTTATTTTACATTGAGGATCATTTCTTGTTTAGATCATTAGAGAAATATCCCATAACTCATACATAACAACATAAATATTTTAATGTAGACACTTCTACCCACTATAAATTTATTTTGTAAAACAAAAACGTTAAAAATAATATGGTATAGTTTCATGTTTAAAAATCAAAACTTTTCCATGATACCATACATTAATCAATTCTTCATTAAATCTCGTGAAAAGTAATTAAAACTTGGGTTGATAATAAAAACCTAAGTATGGGATAGAAAATTTGGAAAACTATTAGCCTTTAAAAAACATGTAATCCATGAATAAATTATCATAAAGTAATACTTTCACTTTTATGAAGTAGTAAGTACCCTTCACTAAATATAACCTCATTTATTACCCTTTATCTAACCAAAATATTACCTTAAAACCCATATAAATCAAATATAACAAATAAAGGTAACTTGGTACATAATCATACTTAAATGGAATAACCATACGGTTGACATCCACACATATCTCTAAATTAAATAATCATACTGAAGACTTTCATACCATATACATTGGAGGTAATAACTTAACCAAACATGATTGGTTTATTATGTAACCACCTATATTTGGTTTATCGTGTAACAACCTATCAAATTTCAAAGTACCATTATATATTCATAACACATAAATGATTTCAATTATCAACATTTCACACGTAAAATTTCATTTTCAATCACATGAAATAATTTTACGATATTGAATTATTAAATCCAATTTCAAAACCATTTTTATACAAAAAAAATCCCAAATTGGGAATAACTGATATCTTTCTATTCTAAAAACATTATATCCTATATAAGATTCTGAATATCCAATAATGGTCAGAGTGGCATAGAAGTCATTGTTTCCATATACGTTATAATATATCCCTTTTGTCATTTTGTAATGAAATTAAAACACTTCATGTAGAAAGAATAAAAATATTACTTTTTGAAAACATTTGAATTAAAAATACTGATAATATTAATTTTATTATCATTTTATATCCATAAAAACAAATATGTAAACTAATATCATGTAGAAAAATATTTGATAATTAAATATTTAATTATTCAAGGTGTCCCACACTACTTTAAACATTTAAATATTAATCTCCATTATTTTGTACATTTACTAAAACATTTCATAACATTATTTTAGAAAATATATTGATATTATATGTTTTAGTGGATGTATATACACTTTATTAAAAAATAATGGAGTGTATTATCACGTAATGCCTCAATGAAAGGATATTGAGACAAAATCCCATACCCTATGATTAATTCAAAATGCATGTTCCCTGTTAATACTAAATAATAATCATAGGTTAATTTAAAAATTCATGAAAACCTTTTTCATGTTTATTATTTCTTTTATATCACTTATTACAAAGTTAAAAAAATTATATAATTCATTAAGTTTATATCTCACGTTTTTTCTATATTCGATACATTAGTAGAAAATGGACACGGTTTGATGTCACAAGTCCATGTGGTAATAAGGCCATCAAATTCATAATAATAATCATGAAATTATTATAATTTTTTTACATAAATTATACCCATAAATAGAACAATGAATAATATTTATGAATAATGAATAACATTATAATCATGAAGATGGTATGTCGTACATGTGCATCAATAAAATTTTCTATTTTTTCATTGATTGTTATGGAATTAAGGTGAGTATTTTTTTATATTCCCACAATATTCATTTAATTATTAATTTAATATTAATATTTTAAATATACTTATTTATATCATACTAGTGATACAAAAATATAAAATGATTCGCATCGCTTCGTAGACATGATAGTTAACACGTACAAATGAACAACATTATAATTTTTATGTATGTGGAAGTACAAAATCATTTTATATATTATATATAATAATAATTAATACATTATGAATTTAATATATGAACATTAATTACATTATTTTAAATAGTCATGATAGATGGTTATGGAAAATGAATTTGATCGGTTCGTGGAGTTGATAGTTTATATGTATTTACAAATGAATAATTTCTTTCCCATTTAATATAAGTCGATATGTGTTTAGGAGATGATATTAACATAATAACATATTAGTATATTTAGAATAATGGTGTTATTATTTCACCATGGTTGGAATATATTAGAAATAATTGGAAGAAGAAATAAAGTAGAAATACTTATGGAAAATGACACATCTTCGTCAGTTGATCACATTTAAAAACACATTAAAGCCCTTATGAAGGGAGTTATGCTTAAAATAAGGCCTCAAGAACATGGGGATATATTCTAGGAATCAGTTTTGGTAATTCTTGGACTGTCTAAAATGATTTTGAAATGGGATTATTAGAGAATAATGAGTACTTTATTATAGGAGAGGGGAGGTCCACCATTAGAAATATTAAAATATTAAATTAATATAAATTAAAATAATATTGATAATTATCCTAAAAAAATTTATATATAATATGTGATTATTTGTGCTTTAATGACCATCATCCAAAAAATAGACAAGTTTTAATATTTTTTTAATCCTTATCTTTTTGTTTTAACCCCTTTTCACTCTTACCATTTTATCATGTAATTTACACATATAGGATTAAAATAATTAACCAATCATGAAAGAAGTCCAATGAACAATTATTTAATGGAATATATATAAATATTTTAACCATTTGTTTGAATATTATATTTTTTATATTTTTATATCATTTAAATACAAATTTTATATGTTTAAAATATGAATTATGTCAGTTTTGAGACTATTGATTAGATAACTTTTTAAAACTATTATAACAACTTGATTCCTTCGAAATAAATAAATATACTAAATAATAACATGTCATGGTCATCCATAAAATTCTCTAATGGAAAAAATATTTCAAACTATATTTATATTTTATATTATTAATATAATCTATTTAATTTTCCTTTAATAAATCAATTATTACATCATCATTGTGACATATTTAAATTTAATTATCTAATATCTAAAATTATAAATTAATAACCAAGATATATTTAATATTTTGAGATTTATAATTATTATTCATTATCTAAGTCTTCACTTATATAACCCCATAGTATATTTTTTTTACAAGAACATACAAGTTTTTGACATATTTGCCTTTAAATTAAATGTTATAAATGTCATAATCACACCTGATTGTCTTCCAAATGCAAAATATTTATCCCAAGGGTTTTATCGGTCATATTTAACTCATAAAATAATATTAGGAAAAGTTTTAGGGTATCTTTCATTATTATAATATTTTTTTTTCTTATCTACCAGATTTACCCTTTAACCATGGTAAATAAATTAATAAAGTTACTATTCACCTAAAAATATTTTCATCCTATTAAACCAAATTTTTTTAATTATTAACAAAATGTATGTTTTTTTTAATATCAATTCATAGAAGTAGAAAACTGAAGTTTAAAAATTTATTCCATTATCAGAATGAGAAAACATTTTTTAAAAAAGTAAAAAACATCAAAAGATGGACATGTGTTTATATCAACTTTCATTGTAAAATTACTTCCAATGACAAAAATTGGATTAATTAATATTAAAAATATATAAATATACATTAAAATAATTTATATAACAATCTAAAAATATAAATATATTTGAAAAAAGGTAGTTTTAAATTAAAATGCAGTATTTCTCACTATTCATTAAAATATAAAAATTTTCAGAAAAATACCAAAATTTCAACCAATGTAATTTTTGAAGACTTTTTTACGAATAATAAGTTTATTTTTTTTCAAATAGAACATATAAAAGTGACAAAAACTAGACTTAATATTGGCTCACCATCAAATAATAGTAAAACAATCTTTTTTAAATTTTTTAGTATTTTATTAATAAAAATAGATTTAATCTCATTTGAAGCCTCTAAAAATTATTGGATGAATCTAAAAACATTTAACAAACTTGTACAAATATTATATAGTTATTTATGTTTGTTCCTGCCAATACAATGGCTATAAATCAACATCCATTCAGAATAATAATATTAATAATGTACTAGTTTTTGGTATAACTCAGTCTTCTGTGCAACGTATGATTTCAGAGAAACCCATCATTGCATGTATGGTTTGAAATTGGAAAAATAATACCCTTTTAAATAAAATTAATATATTATTCATAAATATTAATAGATATGAACTGTTATTATTCTATAATTACCTGGGGTGTTACATCCTTCCCCCATTTTAGAAATTATGTCCTCACAATTTTAAAATTGTTCTCGGTAATTTCATTGAAATACCACATTAGAAAAAGAGTCAATAAGACATCCACATTCAAATTATGAAGTTGAATTACAAAGGTCACATGAGGTTTCATGTAGGAAAACCTGGACATCAAAGAAAAACTAACTCTCATAAAACAATGGAAAGTAATAGAGAACTTGTCCACGGAACGTTAACATTCATAATATAATAAATATCTAATGTGTAAAAGTATATTGAAAAAAGTTTGTATTTATTTATTTTTTGTTTCATGTTCACTTTAATGTAGTTATATAATTCAATTACAACCTGGATTGAGATAATAAGGAAATATACTTACATTAGAAGTATTGTTTCATCCTTTAATCAATTTTCCCCAAGAACTCATATTTTAACTAAATGGTATGTAATCGAGATGAATCAACTTCTATAGAATCCCATAATCCATAGAATATTAACTACACATTTCATCTATATTTTATCATTATTAAAACCTAAATGGTTTGTGAAATATTAGATAATTTCCTTAAAAGAATATTTCTTTATAAAAATTATGAGTACTTTTAATCTCCAAAATTCAACAGTAATATATTATGTTCAAAAAAGACCATTCAATAAATAATTTCCCATAAATTACTAAAAATAATCCAAACTATGATTTAAACCCAAAATTCAGAAGTATATTATACAATATTCTTCCAAGTTAAATTTTGACATTTGTCTCCAAACAACATCAACCACACTTAATGTCTCACACAACAATTTATTAACCAAATAACATATTATCCAAGATAGATTAATCATTTACTTAAATAATCAAAATATCCAGAAGTCTAAAATAAAATTATTGATTATTTCAAAATAAAATTCATCCATTTCTCCTCAAATAAAATCCCATAGTATTTTATTTACCTTATTAGTATTATGTTTATTAAAATAGTTAAAGTCTTTCAAAATAACATTTATCACTTAATCCCCAAATATTTTTTAATACCAAGGATATAAATTTGATTGAAAATATGTTAAAAAAATAAAATTATAAAATAATTTAAATAAGAATAATTAATTCATACTAACCAGGGACTTCACATAGGCCAGTGGTTGGGGATAAAGCCTTGTCACACTATGGTTGGGGGTTCGATTCCTGCAGCCTTACTAGACGCGACCAGTTGTCACCAATCCTATAGGTTGTCCTTTCTAAAAAACTATATAATTATTATAATATTTTAAAAATATTATAATGAAATAAAAAATAACCATAACATGTTTTAACTTCAATAGTTATTTCATACTTCCCATTTTTCATCCCAAAAACTAATAACCCATAATTTATTGAAAGTTCAATGTCTCAAAAAATACCATTAATAACCTTAATATTTCAGATCATAAATACTCAAAAGGGGTTTATACTATGTTGAAATTATGATTATCATTAAAATAACAAACCCATGATGATATCCTAAACACTTAAGAAAACATCCTAATCTCCAATGTGGTATAAACCGTCCTTCAAAATCAACTATAAGAACCCCACCTTAAACATATCTTATTCTATTTTTTTGAACTAGAATTTGCATTAGATGTTATATTAATATTAGTGTTTTAGAGAAATATTCCACAACTAATTCATAATAACATAAACATTGAAAATTAAACACTTCTACTCACTATCTAGATTATTTTAAAATAAAAACTTTGAAAAAGAAACTTGGTCTCATTTGATGTTGAAATATCATAACTCGTCCTTGATCCTATCATTAACTATATTCATCTTTAAATACTGTAAAAAACATTGAAAACATGGTATGAGGATAAAATTCATATAAATGGATTCACAAATATGTATAACTATTATCCTTGAGAAAACATGTGAACCAAGAATACTTTATCATAATGTAATACCTTTCACATCTATAATGTAGTGAATACTCTTCACTGAATATGTGATCATTTCTTACTATTTATGTAAGCCATAGAATAACATAAAACCCATATAAATCACATATAACATATTGCAGTAAATTTGGTCATAATCAACCTTAAATAAAATTACCATACGGTTGACTTGCACAAATATCACTAAATGGGACATCTTTACAGCCGACATCCGTACCCAATGCATTGGAGGTTATAACATAACCACCCATCCTTGGTTTATTATGGAACCGCAATTCTTTGGTTAATCATGTAACCACCCATAAAATGTCATTTTACGATTATTTAATCATAACACATAAATGATTGCAATTATCAAAATCTCAATCATAAAAATTCATTTGCAACACATGAAAATATTTTAAGATATTAAAATATTCAATCCACTTTCAAACCCATTTTCCTTACCAAAACACCCAAAAAAAGAATAAGTGATATAATTCTATTTTAAAAATATTATATCTTATATAGGATTCCAAGTATCATATATTGGTCACAATGATAGATAATTCATTGTGGTATTATATGTTATAAAACATTCGGTTTGTCATTTTGGAAATAATGTAAAAATATTCATATTGAAAAAAATAAAAATATTCCTTTCGAAAAATTTTGAATTAAAAATAGTCATAAAATTTCTTATATAATTATTTTATATCCATAAAAATAAATATGTAAATTAATATAATAAATAAAAATATTTGATAATTCAATCCTTAAATGTTCAAGGTGTCCCATACCACTTTGAACATTTAGATATTAATCTCCATGAATTAATAAATTTACCAAAACATTTGAAAACAATAATATAGATAACATATGGATATTAAATGTTGTTGTGTTTTTATATAAAACATACAAATATAAAGGTGTGTATTGTCTTGTAATGCCTCAATGAAAGGAGATTGAGATGAAATCCATTACATTAAATTTGATTCATCTCATATGTTCCCTGTTATTCCTCAATAATAAAATTTGGTTAATTTATACATTCTTGAGAAACATTTTAAATTATATTATTTATTTTATATCACTTATTACCATGTTATAAAAATTAAACAATTATTTAAGTTCATTTTGGATGTTTTATCGATATTTAGTACATGAGTTTAAAAATAACCTGGTTTGATATCACTAGTCCACATGGTCATAATCCCATAATCTCTAGAATAATATTCATAAAATTTTTATATCATTTTTACATAAATTATACCTGTAAATCAAACCACAATGTATTTTGATGCAAAATGAACATTGTTATACTCATGTAGATGGTAAACCATATGTACACATGAGTAATGTTTTTCATTTTTTCATTGATCGTTATGGAAATAAATGTATGTATCATTTTATATTTAAATAATTATAATAACATAATTAATATTATATTAATATTATATATATATAAATATATATAAATATATATATCATAAAAGTGATACTAAAAAATGATTCACAACTATTCATAGAGGTGATAGTTCAAATGTACACACGAAGGATATTATCATTTTCATTTACAAGGAAGTATGAAAATAATTGATGTATTATATATAATAATAATTTATATGTCATTAATATCATATATGAATATTAATTCATTATTATAACTATATATTATAGATGGAAATAGAAAATGAATAAGATTGGTTCGTGGAGGTGATAGTTCACTTATACACACGAATGATTAATTACATTCAAATTTAATGCAATTAGAGGTGGATTTTGGTGATGATATTAACATAATGACATCTTATAATATTTATTATACTATATTTTTTTTAATCATGGTAGGAACATATATTAAATAATTGTAAGAATAAATAAAATAGAAATACTTAAATAAAACGATACCTCATATTCAGTTGATCACCATTGAAGAACACATTAAACCCTATAAGGATTGTGTTATGCATACACTAAGGCATCAAGAACATGAGGAGGGATTCTAGAAATATTATTAGGTATATTTTTGGAAAACCAAATTGTTTTGGATTTGTGAGTATTAGATAATAGTGGGTACCTTTTTATCAGATAGGGGAGAGGCACCCTTGGAATCATTAAAAATATTAAATTAATATAAATTCCATTTCAGTTAAAAATTTTCCCAAACTAATTTATTTAAAATATAAGATGATATTGGGTTGAATAAAAATCATCCAATAAAAATTAAAGAGGTTTTAATATTTTTTAATACTTATTTTTTGTTTTAACCCCTTTTAACTATTACAATTTTATGAAGTAATTTCTAATTTGAATGTTAAAATCTTTTAAAAAACATGCTAAAAGGCCAATGAAAGTTTAATTAATGTCATTTGTAAAAATATCCTAAACATTTGGTAGAATATTATATTTTTATAAATTTTATATCATATAATTTAATATTTTTTATTTTTAAATTTGAATTATGTCTTTTTTGACATTATTTATTAGATTTCCCTTTTAAAATATCACAAAAAATAGGTTCTTTAGAAAAAAATACATGAAATCCATATACAAATTTCATATTCATCCCAAAAATTTGTGTATGGTATCAAATATTTCAAATTATATTTACTTTATTATTATTCGTATCATGTATTTGATTCTTCCTTTAATAAAAATATTATTACATCTTCATTGTCTCATTTCTAAATTGAATTTTATTAATTCCTAAAATTATAAATAAATATACGTGATATATTTAATCTTTTTATATTTCTAATTAAAATTAACAGTATATGGGATCACTGATATAACCCCAAATAAAAATTCTTTTAGTAAGACGAAACATGTTTATGACATATTTGCAATTACAAAAAATTAAATGTCATAAATGTCATAATCACATACATATTTCTTCTAAAGGAAACTGTTTAATCCTAAGGGTTTTCATGGTTGTTTATCACTCATAAAATAATATTAAGACACGTTTATGGGTAGTTTTGTGTTATTATAATATTATTTTTATCCTTATTTAGTACATTTACCCTTTAACTATGGCAAATAAAATAATAAAATTAATATTTGTAGAAAAAATATTTTTTATCATATGAAACAAAATATGTTATACTGATTAAAATAATGTATATTATTTCCTAAAAATTCAATTCACATAAGTGGAAAAATTAAATTTAAAAATTAATCATGTTGAATGAGAAAAGGGGTTTTTAAAAAAGTAAAAACCATCAAATGATTGACATGTGCTTATATAAAATTTCAAGGTGAAATTACATTCAATGGCCAACATAGGAGTAAATGACAAAAACATAATCTAAATACAATTTAATACCAATTAAAATTATTATATAAAAATACATATAAATTAGATGAAAGGATAGTTTTGAATTAAAATGTTGTATTCTTTACTATTCATTAAAATATGAATTTTAGTAGAAATGACCAAAATTCTGAACAAGGTAATTTTTTTGTCTTACATCCAAATAAGAAGATTATTTATTCAAATAGAACATATAAAAGTGATAAAAAATATATTTATAAAGGGTTCTCCATTAAATGTTTTCAAAAATGCCTTTTAAAAATATTAGAGTATTTTATGAATGAAATAGTAATTATTCTCATTTTAAGCCTTTAAAAATTATTTTATGATTGTAAAAACATTTAAAAATCACGTGTAAACATAATAAAATTATTTATGTTCAATCCTGATAATAAAACAACTAAATATTAATTAATTTTAATAATATTATTATTAACAATGTAATATATTTTTGTATAACTCAATCTTCTGTGCACTGTAATATTTTAAAGAAACTCATTGATGGGTTTTGGGTATTATTTTGGACAAAGTACCCCCCTTTAATGTAAAATTAATATATTATTTGTTAATATTAATAGATATGAAAATATATTATTCCGTAATTACCTGGTATGTTACAAGTATTTTCCTATTATAAGATATTTCACATGATAATACATTATAGTGTAGTTAATTATATGATAATGTATGTGATGGGATTTAAAACATGGAAATAAAAATTAATTATTCTTAAAATAATATAATGTGAATACATTAAGATTTATGTATTTTCACACTAAATATATATATGTTAAAATATAGAACACCCGGAAGGTTGGAATAATGATATTGGAATATTAATAATACATATTATCAATATTTATTTTATTCTCTCCTGCAGATGATGAAGATATATATTATTCAATGAGTAAATTGGAAGTTACTAGATTCTATATACTTTTTTCAAGTCATCATCTTCTTCTAAATTGAAATAGTAAAGTAATTTTTTTCATAAGGAAAACATTAATAAGTAAAATTGATATATGGGTTTTAATATATCATTGTGTTAGGGTATTTTATTTGAAAGAAAAATGAGAATAACATTGTTATTCTAGATAATAGAGGTAACTATAAATTACGTACTATATGAGGTTTTAATAAATATTCCAGGTCACTTAACTAAGTTACATGTGAAATTCCTTGATTAAAAATATCAATATTATTGAAAATTTAAGTATAAATAATACGTGTTTGGATAAGAACATACAAAATATGAAATGAAATGAAATTTAAATTACAATTAAATTAATAAATGAAGATTTATTAGATTTTGTTACCTCTGAATAATGAATAGTATTTAGAAACTATCACATTTTTTGTTTATTAGTAATGAATTCTACTTTTAACATATTATTATCTTATAAACTATTATGTCTATGAATGTTCAATTTATATATTTCCACATTTAGAATATAATGATTTGATTTTAAAATATTTTAATATTCAGGGATATTTAGGGGATCATTATACTGTAGGTAAGAATAGAAATTCAATATAATCTTGTAAGACATATCAAAATATATAAAGTATAATGACTTCAAATAATTACCTGAATGAATTTTTCTCTAAGATATTATAATTGTTTTGAAAAAAAACTACAATCATTTTTTTCAAATAGAATAATATGGATGGATCATGTTTTATCATTGAGAATAACTAATGACTCTATGTTTATAAGATTACAAATAATATGAAAAACTCATTCTCATAATATACTACTAATTATAATTTAATATAAAATTTTTTCTATAATGATATGGATATATTTATTTATCACCTTGGAATAGTGGATGATGGTGATTTATTGAAGGTTGTATACCGGGTAATGTTGTACATAAATTGATCCTTTTCATGAAAAGTGTTGCATCATTCATGAAACCAACTATTACTATGTTGATTTATTTCACACTACCTATGGTCATGCACTTCTTAGCCAAAGATAAAAATTGATATAAAAATTTTCAGATAAAAAATAAAAAAAAATTATTTAGATATATATCCAAATTTGAAATATTTATTATTAAATGACTGATTTCATCAGTAAATGACCTAATTTGAAGTAATTTATTCTTATTATCAAAGATAAAAAACAGTGTCGTAAGTGATATATTAGATATTGTTAATGTATTGAAAATTTGACGCAAATTATATAGAGTAAACAATAATGTGGCGCACAACCAATGTTAGTGATAATTTTCAAAAATATAATTCACATAGAATGACTTGAAAAGAAAAACATGGAAATGATGTTTTTAGAAAAAAATTATTTCAAAAAAATGTTATTTTAAATTGTTTATAATTGTAATGTTATAATTTAATAGTATATTTATATAATTCAATGACAAGTTAAATAAAATAGAATCAACACTGGACAACATTTATGGATTATCTATAGAATATTTAACTATGAATTTATAGTGTACTTAATAATTATTTAATATAAATCACTCACGAGTCACTTAGACCGGTTATGTTGTATCATAAAAATATTCAATTTGTTTAATTTATTTTCAAGTAATATAGTCAATTCTTTAGGAAACTTGTCCAAAAATGTGAAATTAATAGTAATAGTACTATAATTATTTTATTTCATTAAGAAGAAAGTTAATATAATAAATGTAGATTCAATTGTGCTCTATTTTTTATTATATATTACCATTCATCCATTAGCATTAAATGAATCCACTTGTTGTTATTCTTCAAAATTTTCATTTTCTCATAGTGATAATGCTATCCCAAAACATATATTTAAAGAATTAATTGTTTTGATGTAATATATAATGAGATTAAATAACATATAATGTCACTGTAAACCCAAACATATAATATATAGTAGTGATTCTATAACATTATTTGAAAACATTTATTCCACATTATTACACACTAAAAAAATCCATGTGATTTGAGAAATATGTAATGTAAAAAATGTAATCTGGCACATAATATAAACAAGAACTCACAGTGAGGATAAAAATTACACAACATTAAAATGTTTTGGCAGTTCTTTTAGTTACAATTAGAAAAATGATTGGTTTTTTGTGACAACAATAATATGAGAAATTTCATGGGAAAACATTTAGATTTTACATTAATTCTATAGTGTATATCAATATAGATTACAACTTATATTGGTATAGTGTAAAGTATTTATACCTAAATTATCTAAGTAAAATTAAATATCATAATTTAGGAAGTGATAAATTGGATTTCCAATGAGAATCCTCATGGGAATTAAAATAGAAAATGATTGAGTGTTATATGAAATAAAACACCACAAAAATCAATTAGCCTTTTATCATATTTGTAAAATGTTACAAATCCAATAGATGTAATTGGAACCAAAAACTAACAAGTAGATTATGTTAGAGTAATAAATCTAAATTTTCTGAATATTTCAAATAGTAGATGATTTAAATATATTTAATTAATAATTTAGAATACAAAAAACATCATTTAAATTTTTTTTAATCAAACATATTTCAAATGATGGACTAAATGGATGGTGGGTTGTTACATATCTATAAATATGTAATAATAGTAATGAGATATAAAAATAATTGATGTGATTAGTATTTTTTTTAAATAGTTATTAAGGAAGTGATTAATTTTTTTTAAATTGATATAAATTTTTTTATTTGAATATGGAAAACCTGAGAATATGATAATTAGAATACTAATGAATACATTATTATAAAATAATGCATGAATTTTAATAAATAATTTCAAAATTAGAAAAATAAATACAAATTTAACATATGTGGTGTTCCATGATATATATTATGTGTTTGATATTCTAAAATTATGTAATATGGAACCAGTTTGATCTAGAGGAGAATCCCATAGTCGGACAAGATTGATCCAACTAAATAATGTTTTGAACTTATATCGGGATAGGAAAAAATTTCTTTCATTAATTATAATCACGAAATTTCGTATTATGTAGAAAATAAATTCAGGATGAATGGTTTTGTACTTCAGTAGGTTTTAAAATCTAGTAATCATCACAAGAAATATGGTTTTAGGCATCAATTAATTGAAATTTTTAAATCTACTTTTTGACAATAAATAAATTTTATTAACTGAAAATACAGAATATTCCTATGAACCTACATCATTTGAGTTTGACTTGAATATTTAGTTGTCCATAAAATTTCAAGATATATCTTGTATTACTAATATCATATTTATACATTGACATATTTTTTTAATATATTATTCATTAATTATAGAGTTATTGGCTATTATAAATCAATTTTTTATTATAAATATATATTACCAAAATATTAATGATGATCTTAATTCCACTTTTTTATGAATTTTTTAGTTTTATAGCTTTTAGATTTTATAAAATTACATTTTCATTATGTAGGAGAAGGTCAACTGAAGGAACCTTATTAGAGATTTTATAACATTTGTTAAACCACATTTAAATAATTAATATATAAATATTCATTATTTTATCATCTTTAATTGAAATGTCCTGAATTGGGGAAAAATTTCGATCTATTTACTTGAGACTCCACCATTACATGAATAAATTTAGCAAAATATATAGATTTACAATGTAATTTTAAAATGAGAAAAATAAAATCCCATACTGAACATGGTGTGAAAATAGTCATAATAAATGTGGGAAAATCTAATATACATATAGAAACTTTTGAAAAACTTATTTTTAAAAATATTTAGTTGTACATTTCATTAGTTTCATTTCACTTTCATGTATTAGGAATTTAAAATATTTCTAATTTATTACTGCAGAAATAGCTCGATGAAGTAGACCATAATTGAAAACTAGTTGCTGATGATGTATTCTATTGTAAGAGGGTTTCAATCCCTAAAATTTTTCAATAGTCATTACAAATTAAATAATCAAAGGGTAATTTATTATTTGAATTTTGAATGTATATTCATCATCTGAATGAGTCATGTTAATACTATGTATGAAATTCTATTGGCTGGCTTGAGTTTCAGTTAATGTTAATAAATAGATAAAATATTATATTAAATCATTAATGATCAAGACAGTTCTACTGAAAATACAAAATTATTGATCAATATTTTCTAATAATATTACTGTAACCCTCTTCTTATGATGATTTTATTATCTGAAAATAAGAAATTTTAATGGAATTTAGATATTCTGCTGTGTAAAAATTTTCTATTGTGTCATCATAAAATCATGAATTCCATGAACTATAAAAAATTGATACACCTTTTCTTCTCTAATAATGAAATAAAGTAGGTATTTTTTTTGTATGAAACCACATGTTAGTGTTAATATTTTCCAATATCTCAAATAACATTTTACATTATACATTTTGGAAAAACATTGATATGTGTTATAATTGATTTAATTATGTTTTTCATCATATTAATTTATTAGGAAATCATGTAGAATGCCAATATTTTCTTCTCTCTATTTTACATCTCCCAGAATTCTATCACCAAATATGAAAACCCCATTTTTAAAGACAATAAATAAAAAATTCTAAATAATGATGATAGGATCGAAGTATCTTGTTTTTAGGGATTTAATATGATAATAATGGTAAAATAAATAAGGAGACATTATAGTTGGAAACAGAATATCACTTTTACTCACTCAAGGTACCAATTGTAATATTGTATCGACATCCCCTCCCATAAAAAAATTATTTACAACCAATATGTATTTGACATGAATTGTGAACATCTACTAACATTATGCCTCTTGATGTTCGATCATAATCTAATAATAAATGTTTATAAAGCATAGGATCCTCATCCAATATGATGAATTTAATAGAACATTCAATTTCTTCTAGACCATTTCCTTATTTTATATTTCATGTAGAGGTTACTATAATTTATATAGGAATATAAATCCTAGAGTTTGATGTTCCACCACCCTGAAGAAGTAGTGATGATATTCCCCATGAAGAAAAAAATAATGACTATATGACTTCAAGAGTGAATTGTGCACCTATATTCTTCTAGAGAAACATTTTAGACAAACCTCCACATCTACTAAGAAAAAAACAACCCACCATTGCTATATATTGTGTAGATATGATTGTAGATAATAAACATTCTTGTTCCCCTGTATTTTTTTATAATAAGCCATAAATTCTTATCAATGAGTTTCAGGGTTGTAATTATGTTATGCTATAGTTAAATTATTACAACTATAATTATAGAGAGATTATTGATTAGTCATAGGATGGAAAAGTTTTAAAAAAGTATTCGCCTATATATAGAAGTGAATGTTGGAACATATTTAGTAATAATATTCTAGAGTTCCAAAAACAAAACACTAATAAAGTAAAAATAATTGAATAATTCATAAAGAAGTGGATAAAACAATTTTCACTAATTTTTTTATTTAATAAGTGTGTCAAATACAGTGATTGTATATTTTGTGAACATGTGTTTTTAATTTTTAGGTTTTTATCAAAGAATTTATTTAAAAATAATTTGAAAAATGGAAAATTATTCTTAAATTTTTAAGGAGTATTTATTGAAGAGTGATGTAATGAATGATGGTTTAAGACCTAATAATAATAATGAAGTGAAATGTGAGGAATCATATATAAATGTTGGATGCTAAAATTTTAACTAGTTATTTTTAAATCAATTGTGTTAAAGGGAAAATTTCACATAAAAATTGAATATTCTGGTATTTGTAAATATAAAATAAAATAGAAGGAAATTCCAAACTTAGAACCATTTTAATGAGGTATTATTAGACCAAAAAATTTGATTCGATAATTAGATATGATTTTTTTTAAAAGAATCATTATTTTGGATAAAAATGTATGAATACATCTTAATAATAAAAAATGTGAAAAAATATTGAATTAAATGGGGTATATTTTGGGTTAATACTTGAAAGTATAAGGGGTACATATATATGTACCTTATATTTGTAATCCTATTCATTGTACATGTAAGTCCCGGTATTTTAATTAAGTTATGTTTTTGTTTATGATTTAGTTTAAGTCCCTTATTTTGGTTAAATATGTGTCCCCCAAGTTCCTGAGACCACCCTGGGGTTTTTTGAGGTTTTAAGACACGAAAAATGTTGAAAAATTAGTTTCATGGAATGTTACGTAGTTTGAGCATGGTTATTTCAAACTGGGTTGATCATCCCAATAAACCATTCAATGGGTTAATTTTGGGAATGTGGATATCCCATGGATTGTGAATAGTTTAGAAAACCATGTAGGTAAACCAAGTGAAGGAACTATTTTGTGATAGTGACTTACACATGGTTATCACACGGTTTGGAAAACCATGGGGGTAAAGTGTGTATCCTAATAAAGTTGGAAAAATTACAATAATGTTGCTTGATATTTTTAAATACAACACAATATTATCCTCTTCTATTTCAATCCCAACCCTAGGGACAAACTTGGATTATCAATGATTCCAATAGGTGATCCTCCTTCGAACCAAGGCTGTTTTGAGAGCCATTGGTTGTGGATCGAAGCCTGGGTTGGGTCTAATCTATTCTTTGCTTCCTTTTATCGATTAGGGTTTTTATCTATTGATTCTCTCCATATGGATCTATAAAACCCTAATATTCTAGGGGAAATAGGATAAATACTTAAGAGGGGGTTGAATCCATATTTATTTCAATGTTTATGAGTGTGTTCGCCAACAGATTTGTGGTAGGCGGTCTACAAGTTATATGCCATGTTTTGTGGTAGATTTGAGCATGCCCGAACTTGTTCTTTGTCACCTCTTTTTGTGATTTTTACTCCTTTTGTGAGGGTTAGAAATTTTGGTGTCTAAGTGATTAATATGAACCCTCATGGTCCTCAAGGGACTCATCATGCATGATTTGACCCATTTATGCCCATCCATAGGGTGCATCGATACTTTCTATACCTATAATTAGTTATGTAAGTTATAGGATTATGTACGATAATGTAGATCCCTTATTGAGTATGTTTATATTTTTAAAAGAATTCCAAATGTGGTATTAGTAAATTGTGGTTGGGGTATGAGGCCTATGAAATATGTTAGATTTTCTTAAGTGAGTTACTGCATGTGAATCAGTGAACATAATAAATTGATAGTGGTATGTGAAATTGGAAATATGTTGAAGTGGATTTCCTAATGAAGTTTATGAAACTGTATAATGGGGTGATATAAGGGAATTATTGAATATTTTTAGTGATCTATGCTTTATTATGGGAATTGGTCTAAATGGGCTATGTGATTTATATGGAAATTTGATAACAGGTTATGTCACAATATGATTTAACAAGTTAATTATTATGGATTATGATTATTATATGTTTTGGTTGTGTTTGGTTGTGGAATTATTGTGTGTGGTGAATGTATGGATAATCATGTGCACATGGATTGAGGTGTGGGAAAAATGACTGAGGCTCCTTCCACAGGTCGATTTGGTTTAATGCTAAACCTCCACCAACAAAGCATGAGTTCATGAAGGGGATGAGGATTTATTCCCCTAATGGTTACATGACACCCAGACTAAGGATTTGAGGTGAGGACATTTTTATGTTGTGATATGTTATCCATAGTTAGTTAGGGACTTTTTTAATCCCTTAAAAAAGATAAATTCAATGATCCTTGTGTGAATGATGTGAATTCCAAACATATGAACTCCATGAATGGTGATGAACTAATAATAAAATTTACATAATGAATTTTCACATTGGTTAGTATAGATAAGTACATATTGTTAACTATTGGCCCCTAAAATGTCATTCATTTTATAGATATTTATTTATACTTACATTCAAAATCTGTTATACTAGATATATCTTGACACCATTGGTGGTGTCCTATTGATTTGAACTTACATCATGCTTGCGGTGTCATTAGGTACCCTAGCAGATTTAATTCTTGCATGACATGAAAAGGGAAAGGGCCCTATGTTAAGGAGTTGAGTTCTACAAGGTACAAGAAGGATGAGGTTTTATCCTTGAGGTCAAGACCATTATGAGGATTCTACTTGTTATACGTATTTGGGTTTTTTTCACATGTCATTATTTAATGACATGAAATATTTATTATTGCTTGTTGATTGTACTCAATTTAGGTGATTTTTTATTCATGTTTTTGGTGGTTTCCTATTGTTTCCTCTATTTTTATTTTGACCTATTGTGGCTTACTCTAGTAAAGTAGGTATAGTCTCTCCATGTGACCTATTATCCCCTCGTTTCTAGTCAATAGCCTCTATCATTAGAGGAGAAGAGATTGAGGTCATGTGATGACCCGACCCAGGGCACCAATTTAGTAGAAATTCGGTTCAGTATGTCAGAAGGTGGTGTCTGAGGTTGTTGTTTTCTATGAAATACTATTTTGGAATGGTAGAAAGAATCCTATAAAGGTTTTAGGCCTTGGTAATGAGATCATTCATGGGATTATCAATCAATGTATGTGGGGAAACCCAAGTCACCCAAAGTGGGAATTTTTTTTTCTTTTGTGTTTTTACATTTGAGGATATTTAACCATAGGGTGATGCACAATTGGTGTGAGGTGATAGTTTTATTCTATGATTATTATGGATTGAATAACATAAGGTCTGTCATTCATCCATCATTCTATGAAACTATGAATATAAGTGACATGCATCATAGTATGCACACACACCCGATATGGGTGTGTGGGACATGGAGGGTATAATGAATTTTATTTTATTGAAAATTATGAAAAATTAGGTCTAATGAAATGATACAAATGAGAAAAAGGAGGAAAATGTTAAAAATTTATTAAGGAATTCTTCTTGATAAAGGGTGGTGGGTTACAAAATATGTTTTTAGAGTATGTTGTGATGTGAAAATATTTTTGAAATGGTGTAAAAGTTAAGGCTTGTGGTTGTGTGAGTTAGTTACCCGGTGTTGTCCATCACATTGGTAGGGATGGTTGAGGGTTGCGTACTGATTAAAATCAAACATTTTCAGGTGGTTAATTTGAAATGGTTTGTTAGTGGACAATCATGATCCATCATTTATATTTGTAATATATTTATTGTTTTTGTTCTAAAGATCATATTTGGTATTATAGGAAAAGACCTCGAAGAAGACATGTTTCAGTTGGGTGATAAAAGTAAATTACTGAGAATTCTCCCCTAGTAGTAGATAAATTAAATTATATGGTTGATGATAATAGGAGAGAGAAGTTATGTGATAATATTTCTCATTTTTGGCAGATGATGGAATGGGACCCAGGGCATGTTGTGAAAAGTATGTTCGAGCTGACCAGGGAGTTTCAACTGCAACACCCTCCGACCAATACCAGAGAGGACGGGATAATGACAACTGAGTTTTGGATATCGTTTACAATGATTTTTCTTAATCATATAGAGACTCCTGTAGATAAGTGAGTCAAGTTAGATGCCTACATGTAAAGAGGGATGTCCAAAAATTTGTGGGATATTATGGTTCAGATGAAACAAGATGATGCAATGGTTAGGATGGATTTCCAAGAAATTTTATGGGATACTACTACCTAGAAACCCTGAGGCAGGATAAGGCTGTAGAGTTTATGAGTTTCACATAGGGGTTATGTCAGTGACAAATTATACTAGTCATTTCACTAACATTTGCTGTTTCATCCCGATGATGGATGGAGATAATGAGACTATGGAAACAAATTCTAGGATGGGATCAGAAAGGATATTTGGCCCCAGGGGAACACATTCTATCTAAATATGTTTGTAGAGGTAGTGGACCAAGACCATATCTCATTAGGGAAACCTGAAGGGAGATTTAGGAGTTGGAATTATGGTTCCAAATAGAATTACATATGGTACAACCACTGAGGGAATGAATCACCATTTTGAAATTTTCCAATAAGGAAAAATTGAAAAGAATATTTAGAAGAGAGGGACATCCTCTCAGGGTGGTGATCAGGTGTTCTGATGTGAATGTGGAAGGTTGGGGAACATACGAGGCTAGTGTCCCTAACCACAAGTTGAGTGTTGGTCCTGTGGTAGGTTGGGACATATATAGAGCTTCTACAAGAACACTTGATAGTCAGGTATAGATGGGACTCAGATGAAGATCCTGAGTATAGTTAGCCGATCGATAACCTTTTATCTGGAAGGTAGTTTGGGTTTCTATGGTCGTACTGGTAGGGGTGGTGGATATGAAACTTCTATACAATACAGACCATACTAGTAGGGATGTAAAATTATGGTTACTTCATCTAGATCCTAGAATATTGGGTTAATCTATCTTCACGAAGATCAGTCTACAAATAGAGGACGAGGGAACTGCCCTTCAACTATACAAGGTACGATTCCTATAGATTCCAAACTGGAAAATGCTCTACTTGACATAGGTGTCACACACTCTTTTATCTCTTCAAAGTTCATTGTTGTGTTGGGACAATCTATGGAATCGGTGTGTTGGTTCATTTCAATTAATAATTTGTTTGGGGTGTGAGTTGAGGATATCTAGTAGTGTAGATGTTTTCCCTTATAGGTTGGTGGTCATCATTTTTATGGATGTTGTTTGTCCTCTAAGTGTAAGATTTTGAAATGATCATGGGTATGTATTGGATAGTGCTTTATCAGTACAATATTGAATGTTACAATCATAGGATAACAATTACATCTACATATGGAGAAACATATATATTTCATGGGTAGTGGGATTCATGAGCAGGACACGTAGGGAAAATTTTTTAGTAGTTGGAAGAACATGCAGACCTAGTGGAATGAATTATTCCTGATGATAGAGAAGTGGAGAAACATTTATTTCATCTTGTGGTGATCATTTTTAGTATGTGTTTCCTAAGAATTTCTAGTTTTTTCCATTCTAATGGTATGGGGAGTTCACAATTGAGTTTTTACCAGGGGGTGGACCAATTTCTATTCTACCATATCATTTGGAACAAGGATATCTCCAAGATATAAAGGCTCATCTAGAATAGTAAGACAAAAAGGTTTCCCTTTAACCTAGTAAGTTTCCATGAGGATCACCTATACTATTTGATAAGAAGGATAAAGGATCGTTGAGGGTATGTGTTGATTATAGGAAGTTGAATCAATAGATGGTTATGAATTGATACATGCTTCCCTGAATTGTTGAACTTTTTGGCCAATTGATGGTTTACTTAGTATTCTATTAGAATTATTTGAGATTGGGATATAATCAATTAAGGGTGACACCTTCTTCTATACCACAGATAGCTTTCCGGAGCAGGTATGGGTTTGATTATTTTTTGGTGATTTCATTCAGGTTGACCAATGTACCGGATATGATTATGCACTAATGAATAAAATATTTCAAAATTATATTGGTCAGTTCATGGTTTTATTTATTGATGACATCTTGAATTACTCACAAACTCTTGAAGTTAATGATAATCATCTTGACATCATCTTGAGTACAATAAGTGAGCATAAATTTTATTCCAATCAATCAAATTTTTAGTTCTTGAATGATAATGTTCGATTCATGGGAAACATCATTTCTGAGTTTTGTGTGTTAGTGGAACTAGAAAAGGTGTAGGCTATGGTGTCTTAGGAGTAGAAAAATAATTTTACCACTGTTCAGAGTTGTTTTGGGTTTGGTTGGTTATTTTTAGAGGAATATTATGGAATTCTCCCATTTTTCTACAGCAATATCAAGATTAACATATAATGGTGTTATGTTTGAGTGGTAAAATGCATGATAAACTACTTTTCAAGAATTGAAGAAGTGGTTGAATACCTCAATGATTTTTATTTTACTAGAATAAATTAAGGGAAAAACCTTATTCTATGATGCATATGGTGTGGGACTCAGGGAAGTGATGATGCGTGATGATCAGGTTGTAGCTTATGGGTCAAGAATGTTGATTCTTCATGAAATAAATTACCATACCCATGACCTTGAGTTTACTGATACATTTTGCGCTATAATGTATTGGAGGCACTACTTCAAAGGAGGTTTTTCATGGTGTTTACTAATCATAAAAGATTAAAGTATATCTTATCTCAATGGTATCTCAATATTCTATAGTGAATGTTGGTTGAGTACTATAAATACTTTGATATTGAGTTGGTTTACATACATGTAAAAATGAACACTATTGTTTATGCTCTAAGACAGATGGCTCAAAAATAGTTGGTTAGGGAATCCATCTCTGAGTAGAGAAGGTTGGATGTGTTTGTTGAGACATTCATGGAGGTACGGGATGGGCATAGAAAAAAGAACCTTGCATCTACATTAGTTAGATCTGTAATTTTGAGCAGATTCTAGGCGAGTCAAATTGGGGATACTGAGTGTTTGGATGTGAAGGAATGTCTTAAAGCTAGGGATTCACCTTCTAGTTGGCAAGATAGTGATGTTGATGTTTTATATGTTCATGGTCGTGTTGTAGTACCTACTGGTGTGTGAGAAGAGTTGATTTGTGAGTTCTATTACTCAAAGTGTCCAATACATTATAGATTGAAAAAATTATATCATTATCTTCATTAGAAGTATTGGTGGATGAGAATGAAGAAAAAGGTTATAGGTTTTATGGCATGATTCCATGTCTAGCAATATTTGAAGTCCAAGATACATTATAGAGGCAGATTTTTATAGTTCCTACTTTTTTTGTAAAGAAAGTGAAATAAAAAAAATCAAGGACATTGTGTTGGGTATTTCGAAGATGCCTAAAATAATGATGTAAATAGGGTCATTGTGGATTGGTTGACCAATGTGGATTATTTATTACATATACAGGAAACATATAAAATATATTAGTTACGTTTTTTATCTATTTGAGATATAGTGTGACTGCATGGGGTGTCAATAACTATTGTTTCTAATCATGTTACATGTTTAAAATCAAGATTACAGATAGGGATATAGAAGGAACTTGGTACCCAAGTGTTTTTAGCGTGGATTATCACCCAATGATAGATGGGTAGTAAGATCATACAATTAAGTAATTGAAGGACATGTTGAGAGACTGTGCTCTAGATTTTGTTGGTTCATGGAAAAATCAATTTCCACTTGGTGAGTTTTCTAACAAAAATAGTTTTCAAAAAAATTTAAAATGGTGCCTTTTGAGGCACTCTATGGGAGGCCAAGAAGATCTCCATTTTGTTCGTTAAAGATGTGGAGTATAAGTTGTTATGACCGAGTCTACTTTAGCAGAAATTTGAGAAGGATTGGATGATTCAAAAATGGATGCATTCAACATAGAGTAGGTTTATGTCAAATACAGATTGGGGTCAATGAATTCTTGACATTATGACAGCTGATTTAATGTTTCTTATGTTTTCTCCAAGGTTGGGTCAACATCGAATCCAGAAATATGGAATTCTATCACCCACGTATGTGTGTCCATTTTATATTGTGGAGAGGAATGAACCGGTGTCTTAAAAATTTTCTCTTCATAATGGTACGTTGAGAAGAATGATGTTTTTCATGGTTCACAACTTTTTCAGTATCAACCGAATCCATCTCATGAGTTAAAAATTTATGATGTTGAGCATGACACATATGCATCATTTGAGGGCATCTGGTTTGTATTGTGGATCGTTGTGAGATGGTTTTATAAGGAATATTTGTGCCTTTAGATCATGTTCTATGGTATCATAGTGACTTCAGAAAGAAACATTAGTGTGATAATCAAATATAATGTCCTAGTGGCCAAAACTCCTTTCTTTAAAAAAACAATGATGCTTAGGAAAAAAGATGGAGGATGAGACCTCTAAAGGTGGGGTGGATGTAATATCTGTTATTATTATTAATCTATTAATTTTTTATGATTCAGTTTGAGTGGCTTATTTTGGATAAATAAGTGTTCCAAAAGTCAAGAAATGACTCAGGGGTGTTCTGGGGGTTCGAGACGTGAAAAAGGTTGAAAAACGAGTTTCGGGGAATGTTACACAGTTTGATAACGGTAAGCTCAAACCATGAAAATAATCCAAGGAAATAATGTGAGGGGATGATTTTGGGAAACTGTATCTCACACAGTTTGAGCATGGTTTGGAAAACTGTACAATAGAGTGATTTTGGGATAGTGTTACATGCATGTTTTGCACATGGTTTGAAAAAATGTGAAGGTAAACACTACATCACATTAATGAGGTAAACAATACAAAAATTATATTTTCATATTTTTAACTCCACATCAATATTTTAACCACATATTACTCTTAAAACCCTAGGGATGAACATGGAAATCACAGGCTTCCTAGAGGTGGTCTTCCTCCGATCATAGTCTGTTTGGAGTGTCGTCAGTTGTGGATTGAAGCCCCTGGTGAGTCTAATCTACTCATTTATTTATATTCATGATTTGGTTTTGTATCCTTCATTCATATCCTTCCGAATCTATAAAACCCTAATATATAGGGGAAATAAAATATAAATCCATATTATGTAGTTGAATTCGAATATAAGGCCATATTTTGAAGTGCCTTCTCTAATGAATTTGAGGTAGGTGGTCTACAAGTTATATCCCATAGTTTCATTGTAGATTTGTGCATAGCAGAACCTATTATTAGTCACCTCTTATTGTCATTTTGTCTACATTTTCGTGGTTTGGTATTCTTGGTGTTTAAATGATACGTAGGTACCCATATGATCTTTAAGGGACACATTGAGGATGATTTTACCCCTTTATGGCCATCCATGAGGTGCACCAATATATTCTGGACCTAAAATTAGCTATGTCAGTTATAGGATATTGTGTGATAATGTAGAGCCATTATTGAGTATGTTTATAATCATAATTGAATCCCAAATGAGGTATTGGTTAATTTGGGATGGGGTATGAGGCTTATTAAATATTTTAGATATTACTAAGTGAGTTAGTGGAGGTGAAACAATGAATATGATGAAATAATAGTGGTAAGTGAAATTGAAAATATGTTGATGGTGATTTCATAAGGGGGTTTATAAAGATGTATAATGGGTGATATAAGGGAATTAGGGAATATAATTAGTGATCTAGGATTGATAAAGGGAATTGGGAAAAATGGGAAAAGTTAGGTAAATGGAAATGTGTTAATGGATTATTAGAGAGTATGATTTACCATGTTGATTGTTATGGATTGTGTTAGTTATACATTTTCGTTGTGTTTATTTTTGGTAAGGTTGTGTGTGTTGAATGGATCGATAAGCATGTGCACATGTATTGAGGTGTGGGATAATGGACTAAATCAACTCCCATGGGTCGTGTCATGACCCTTCCTCGGGCCCGTGCCGTGACTACACCAAGTCATCCTTCCATAGGCAAGGGGCTGGAGACTAGCACCAAATGCGAAAATCCTGATATCTGTGAAGGCATTGCCTTTATAAAACACAAACACATCCAACCAGAGTACAAGCGGAAGTAATACACTAAATACAAAAGAAATTTCTGAAAAGTAAATGGGCCAGAATACAATCCCAACTGAGAAGTGCAGCTACAACTGAATGAAAGTACAATAGAAAAGAATAATAGTTGGAAGATAGAAGAAGCTCCTGGGTCATCCACCTCAGATCCTACCTGAAGGGTAGGTACATATAGTACAGCTCGTGGATTTTCCACCTCGAATCCTACCATAAAATTAGGTAAATATATCCTCCTCAGCGCCCTCATCCGTCAACCCCCACCAGGTACCAACTCGTCGTGAAATCCACCTCCAGGTACTGAATCGTCGTGAGGTCCACCTCCGGGTACCGTCTAGTCCTAGTACTCTCAATCCCTATCAGAGATGTCCGTAATCTACATCCAACATAATGAGGTGCGGACATAGCCCGTGTAGGGGTGAGTATAACGATACTCAGTATGGACCCCGAGACCCTCAAGGTCTCACTAAATCCAACATGGATAACCACAAAGAAGGATCCCAACAGTTATCCCTTACTTTGGTATAAGCCCATACATATACCTAAGTTATCAAATAACCCATCTCAATCATTAGGTATCACACAGATATGAAATCAGCGGATAACCACTACTTAGGTATATGCCCATACGTATACCTAAGATATCAAGTAACACATCTCAATCATGAGTAAATCACAATGGTCATTGACTCGCCTCAATCAAGGATTTTATTCATGACGTCGAAACCACGGCTTCTTGAGAACTGATGCATGGTCGAGCACAGTAGTCATGTCATGACTCCGAGGTGATACTCATTAACCTTATACTGTTGAGGTACCCCTCCTGTCATGTATTGTGGGTCTGCTGCCAAATACCGGGCGCTCCATCTGTTGTGGGTCTGCCGCCAAATACAGGGCGCTCACCCTAATAGCCTACAGAGGTACTCCTCATATCGAGTACCGTGGGTCTACATCCAACTACCAGATGCTCAATCCGCCATGGGTTTTCCACCAAATACTGGGTGCACTGTCCACTGGGCTAATCTAATCACTCTGACTCGAATCGGTCAAGCAGTCATCAACTCTACAGCTACTAGGTCTCAGCACTCCGTACGCTCATCTCCAGGAGGGTTCTCTCTTCGAGACAGTGGTTGATACTCCAAGTAACACAAAGTCCCATGAAATGTATCAAAAAGGTCCGCCTCATCACAGGGTTCTCAACGCAACAGACGGCGCGTCAATCAGATGTCCGGTCTGTGAGTTATTAGCCTTTTCATCACGGGGGCCCGGTTAGATTCGTGTACAAACCAACCCGACCGTATCTCAACTTTACCCCGAAATCTCATAGGGTATAATCAATGGGACCTTAATGGCCGACCATGGTGTAACCACAGGACCCCCTCGGGTCACACCTCCAGGCGGCGCCGGTGGCCGGCTGATCCGGCCGCCCCTTTGAAGACCACCGCGGCCTTAGGCCGTGGATATTGTTTGACCCGCATGGGGCGACGACACCGTGCCCCTCCACTGCGGCCCACACCGGCTGCGGCCTTTCTTGGATTCTCCAGCGTGGCGCGATGACGATGCGCACCACCGTCGCGGCCCGCTCTGGTCGCAGTCCCTTCAGCCTCACCGGCACGGCGTGACGGCACCTCACACCACCGCCGTGGCCCTCTCCAGCCACAGTCCTCTTCTTCCCCGCACGGTGTGACGACACTGCGCCATCTTTGCCTCACAATTCAATGATGGTCAACACAGAAAATGGGGGGATAAATCGGCCACGTTTGTGTGGTCCGATCTCCACCCATTTAGATGATAAAATTCGGCCAGAATAACGAGATACTCACAACAAAATAGATCACAATTTTAATTCATTAAAATTGAACACAACTGTTACCATGAGTCGTTTGTTGTTCATTGACGATATCGCGAAAGGGAGTGGATGTCGGTTCGTTGACGTCATCGCAAGGTAAGAGGTGAAGGTGACGATGTATGTTGGAGTTTATCATTTCCCCAAAGTCATTCGATCTGGCTCGAGCATCATTCAGTGGAGATCTAATGGATGGAGAATCGTTCTTCATCGAGGGAGGGAGTCGTTCTTCGTGGATGAAAGAAACTCTCCTCTAATTCTCCTAAAATTTTAGCCAAACAATATTTCATTAAGTTTCCTACATTTAAAATATCTCCAAGAAATTCAAAGGAGACAATGAGGTGAGACAAATATAATTAATAAGGTTATTTATTATCTTTGTTGGCTTCATTAATCTTGGGAGGTGGAGAGGCTCTACCTCATTTAAAGAGTGGAGTTGTCATGCATTAAACAAGGGGTGAGTTATGGGAAGGTCATGCGGTTTATGGGGGAGGTGAAGACTTAGGGTCTCGTGTAGGCCCCACCACACTAAACTCTCCCATGGGATGTTAGGTGGGTGTGGGCCCTACCTCTAACTCCCCCTTTATTGAAAATAACCAACCTCCTTGAATAAAATTTGTACACAACAAATTTTATTTAATTCAATCTAATATTCCAATATTTAACCTCCACCCTCTCAAAATGAAACTACAAAAAAGTCCCCTTAAGCAATTATTGGTGCTGCGAGTTTGTTGGTGCCCTCGGATTTCAATTCCTAGCACTGGTTCAAGAGATAGAAAATCCCACTCGTTCGTTTACTGAACGTACCCAAGCTAAACTTCGGAAATTGATTCTGGGCACACCGGGCCTCGGAATCATGTGCCGTCTAAAACATTGGACTCGTAATATTACAAAGAAATTATGAAAAAACATTTCATGAAAATTCTGGGTCTTTACATTACTCCCACATCAGGACTTTAAGTCCCCGTAAAGATACAACAAAAATTAGGGAAAATAAAGGAGGTACTGAGCACGCATCTGAGCCTCCCACTCTTATTTTCTCTCCTGGAGGTTCTCATGCTGGCAACAAAAGCGTACAAGTGAAATAGACTGTCCTCGTAGGACTCGCTCATGTTGATCCTCAACTTCTACTGGAACCCCATAGAAGTTGCTCCATCATCCATGTCTAGCTCCTTGTGGTCAATGATTATGGATAGGTTGTTCAAACATCTCCCCAGCTGAGATATGTGGATGGCGTCGTGCAGCCGGTGCATCTATGGTGGAAAGGCTAGGTGGTAAGCCTCCTTTCCTACTCTGCTATGGACCTAGAAGGTTCGTTGAACATCAGATATTACTTTCCACCTCCGCCACATCTTCGTATACCTCATCAAGGATAGACCCATAAGAAGACGTGGTCATCATCCTCAAACCCTTGTGGTCTTGTCTCCTATCAGCAAAAGACTATTGTATGCTATGTGCAGTCTTCATCCGCTCATGGATGATCTACACCATCTACATCGTAGCCTGAACCATTTCTGGTTATACACGAGCTGACTCTATCTCTATCCACAAAGGATATCTGAAACGTGTTTCTGTCTCACCACTCATAATAGCTAAATTCCCATTCTCCTACTAAGAGCATTTGCTACAATGTTCCCCTCTCCAAGAATATAAACTATCTCTAAGTCATAGTCCTGGAAGAACTCATGTCATCACCACTATCTTAGGGTCATTTTCTTCAATGAGAAAACACACATGAGAGTATTGAGTTGGAGAGAATCGTAAACCATTTTCTCAAAAAACAATGGGTGAGATTATCTAATTATAAGAACTCGTATCCACCCTTCATTGCCATCATTCCACCAAAGAGCTGCTGGGATTTCTCTTCTACTGAAAAGAGAAATATGGTCTCATCCTCTGGAAGAACAACGTTAATTGCCTAATACAGTCAATCTAAATTTGAACAATACTATTTCATGCCATGGAGGACGTCGTAAGGCATCGACTCTACTACCAAGAGATCCAACCGTTAGTCTCGCCTACAAGGGTCGAGTCACATTGTTTGCAGAAGTGTGTGGTCACTAGGTCTCCTCCAATAGGTATCTCGAAATTGAGGATCAAGTCAACGGTTTAAAACTGGAACCTCTTAGTATCAACCATACAGAGAGGACATGAAAGTAAACATCACAGATAAATGTGTCTTTTATTACTACAGCTTGTAGTATAACACACAAAACAAACACAACAACGACAACAGGGAAACTAGAAGTACAAAGATCAAAGGCCTCCCTACCTGGATCTAGTCCCACTCCTGTATGCCTACTTCCGGAGCTCCATAGTCGTAAGCTTCATCCGCCTAAAGTCGTGCTCTCCCCGGTCCACCTGTTCCCTGCAGTCGAGGTGGGCCTCCTGGTGGTGGCAGTGGAAACACATCGAAGAATCACCCACCTCCATCTGCACGGCCAGCTCCTTGCGGTCCATCACGACTGAAACTTTGCCTCTTCCTGGGAGGTCCTTCATCTATCTCCTGATCATCTGATCGATGGGTTGAATAGTCACGAGCCATGTGACCCTGTCTGCCACATGCATAAAACTTCCTTCTCCTCATATAGCCGGCTCTGTTTCATTTTCCTCGCATAGCCGAACCTAAGACGTGCAGTCGACCACCTATAGGTCTGGACCTCATGGACCTCTGCGTCATCCATCTACTACCTACATATGACTCGGCTACTAACAAAAACCCTGCAGCAAAGGTAGAAGCACCTTATAATGCTCAGAGTGTAGAGTCGCTGGTATAAACTCCACACTGAATAAGGTCTCGAAGTCTCCCCAGGTGAAGGTCATCTCAACACAAAATAGGAGCATCAAGCTCCACCATCTGCCTGCTTCTTCTTGAAGGAGGCTGGCAGTAAGGATCGCCATGAAGTCTGCGGGTGTACCTACTAGCCTGAAGATGCTCACTACAGCCCCCAGCCAATCCTTAGCCGTCTAAGGGACCATCACTCCCCAGAACCTGGGTGGCCCCTGGCACTGGAACTCGTGCAGCACGCTCAAGCAGTGTGCATCGCCTACTGCTGAGGATGGGGGCATCAATGGCAAAACGAGTGGTAGTACCACTGGTGCCTCAACTAGATGAGGTCCCTATACTGAGGCCTCATCGGTCGGCATCCTGTCAGAACATACACCTCTCAGGGATCTAGCTGGTCGTCTGTAGGGAGGCATCCTGAAAGAACATATATGACATGGTCAAAATACTATGTAACACCCCAAGCTTCTACGGTACGCTTCTCTTTGAATAATGCGATAGCGTGTGTTGTACGCAACACCGAGTTCTAACAACCAATCAAACTAGCCGTTATGAATAGTAATACCTACTCTTTAAAATTATATATATTTTATATTTCAAAATGGACTTCATTTTTGGATTCGGAATATCTAATTTAGCCTAAGGTGAAATTTTGGTACTTTTCGGATAACTTTCATATTTTGATGAATAGTGAAAATTACTAAATTTTAATTAAAAACAACATTTTTAATCAAAATAATTAATAGTGATAAATTATGAATTTTAGTAGTTTTAAAGTATATTTAGAATATATTTTTACCATTTAATATAATTTTGTTCATTGGACATAATTTTACAATTAAACCGAACATAAATAAGTGTCAATCTTTTGATAGTTATTATCTCTTAAAAACACGCTTTTTGTTTTGACAGCGGGAATTAATTTTAAATTAATTTCTGCCACTTCTGTGTTTTGAATTTAGGAAAATGGATTCCATATTTGGAATCAGGATGTTAAAATTGTGTAAATAGGTAACTTTTATTTTTAGACATTTTGAATAATTACTGCGGTAAATATTTTATTTACCATGGTTAAGGGTAAATCCGGTAAATAAGGGTTAAAAAATAATATTATAATAATACTAAATTACCCTAAAACGTGTCTTAACCCTATTGGTTGATACATGGTCGACCATGGGCATATTTGGGTCGATTTTGGGACCCCATGGATCCACTTGTAAGTGATAATGACACTTTATTTTAATTAAGTTAAAATGAATACAAAAATGACACAAGCATATATCTTTTAGCAAAACAATTGTTACATAGGGTTATATATGTTGGATTTTAGATTATAAATATTCATTAGAAATATAAAACGATTTCATACATAATGATATTTTATTTATAATTTTTAGACATTATATAATTTATTTTATTTATGACACAATGATGATGCAGTAATTACAATAAGAGTGAAAAATTAAAATAATTGATATTATAAATACACAAATAAATATAATATGAAACTTTTAATGAATTAAACTAATTTTCTATGATAATATGATATATTAGGATTGATTTAATTGACTTTTTTCGAAGTAATCAATCTGTTATGAGTTTCACAAAAATCAACTATTGAATAGTGTCAAAATTGACATAAAAGAGTTCTTAAAACAAATATTATATTATTAATTGATATTAAATTCCTAAAAATCTAAGGTTCGGCCAAGAGACTTATATCATGATAGGTTCATCATTAATGGACCACATGGTGGTCTCTTGGATGTATATAGTATGTTTATTAACCATATTATATAAACATACAAAGAGACATTGTAAAAGTGAAACTAATTAACTTAGAGTTAATACTTAAAGATAAGGTTAATATAAGTACCCAAACCTGTCTAAATTCTATTTGTTGAGTTGTTTTCGACCCATCCTTAACATTTAAATAATCAACTTCGGAGCCATTAGAAACCGAATATGAATTTATTATAAATTAATATTTCTAGCTTTTCCAAAGGTTCCCCTCACCCCTCTTATAAAAGGGCACTCCTCCTTCTCATTTCATCACACCTTCAAAGCCTTTTGGTTCAGCCAAACTCTGACCAAATACTCTCCCAATTTCCCTCACTAAAACCTAGAGGCCTTAGTTTGATCAGAAAGCCAACCTAAGGAGCCCTTTTGATCAAATCAAAAGGAAGAGCCCGAAGAAGAGGTAATGATTTCACCACCCTTTTCCAAGTTCATTTCTTCTTCCACTTCTTCTTCCTTTTTTGTTACCATTCTAAAATAATAACTCCAGTATCATTTATATACTGTGATGTTATTATAAATATGGTACAACCATATTCAGTATTCTATCCACCCTTTTAATAACATGTCACCAAACGTGCGTACGTACGGCTTACCGTCTCCACGTCGTGGTGTAATTGTTATTCAATATAATATTATTTGGATAGGTATAATAATGATGTGTAACTCATGTAAATAATATATATAACATGTTAATGATTCTGTATATATGATATACCATCCATTTATATATTATTTTAATATCAAAAGAATGATATTGTCGCTCGTGCGTACGTACGGACTACCGTCTCCACGAATGCGATGAGATTCATTCTCCATCGTATCCATTCAAGTATAATTATCATTTGATGATTTAAAAATGATGTTTAAAGACTTGATATAATTCTGTATATGAATAATATACAACCTATCCTTTACAAACATGTCTTACGTAACAAAACATACAAAAGAAAACAAGTAAGTTCACACCCGAAACAACGATAATACTAAGATATTATTATCAAATCAATATTAAAAGATCATATATGATATCATAATAATGTATATGATTATTTTATAATTTAATAAAATTTATTTCACCATTATACATGAGGTTAACCTACCCCAACCAAGGAAAAGTACAAGGTAAGGGTTTATTTCTCAATCTCTTCATTATCCGAGGTTGTTTATACATAATTATCTACTGGGAACTCGTTATCATCCACGTCCATGTTTCTTCAAAATGTATTTTAAAACATTTTTAATATATAAAATAATATGGGTTAAAGTCATTTATACCCTTGTTTGACTTTTTATAAGAGGTTTATAAGGGAATCTTTCCGTCGTTTTCCAAACAAGGTGCTTTTTAACCTTTTCGACAGAATTAAGATAAGAATGTTTTTTTTAACTTATACGGCGGGTGCGGTTATTTTCCGCCATTATAAAATCGTCAAAGCTTCCCTTACAAGCTTATAAGAATATTTTCAAGAAAATGTTTCATTTTATATGGCTCTTAAATGATTTTCAAAAATAGAAAGAGATATTTCTCTAAAAAGTGTTTTGATTTCATCTATGTCAATATCCTTTGACGGATTTTACGATTATTTGAAGTTGATTTATTATGATACATAACTTCTATATTGTATTGAAGATTTTGTGATATGTTTGACTGTGGATGTGCTATTTTTATACCATTCATAGTTTATGGTGAAATTATTGACATTTCGTATGCTAGTTTTAATACGAATTCTTATGTTATGTTTAAACCTTTTCATATGGGAATGCATTGGACTTAATATCTGATGGGTGGAGCCCACTATAGCTCCTCGATGCATCGGTAGGTCTCAGGAGACAAACTAGTGTCTTGGCACAAGGCCTTGGCAAAATCTTATTTGTAGTCTTGGCACGAGGCCTTGGCTATGTGTTTATGATAGTCTGGCATTATGCATTCCAACATTATGAAAGTGGTTATTGATTTTTTTGCATGTGATTATTCGATTAGTAAAATATCCATGTGAATAAGTAAATTGAATTATTTCATTTTACTTTTTCCATACTATGTTGAAGTTCAAGTTTAAATGGCTTTTGTTTTAGTAATTCATTGCCTTAAATATTTATGCTTATTTTTGAATGCTCTGCTATATTGTTATCCTTACTGGGCATTTGAGCTCACCCCTTTTCTATGTTTTATTTTTCCCAGGATGTGAAGATGTAAGTTATGAATGACCTGCAGGGATATTATGAGGGGATTATAGTGTGGACTGTGGAAACATTATGTTGTTTTAGTAGTTTTTCATTTTATGATGTAATGTAAAAATTATGAATATATCTAGTGTTTCCAAGGCTACTAAACCAATCGGTATTTCGAGATTTGATCTTTCTTGTGATCATGCCAATGTTATGTAATAAGGCACCAACTATGGGTAACTGGGGTCGGGGTGTTACAGTTGGTATCAGATGAAGTTTAGTACAAACCTTGGAAGCTAGATTTAGATAAACTCTGATTAGAGCACGTAGACCTAAGATGAACTTTGAGGATTAGTATAGAAGAACTTCCTAGAATTTTGGTATTGTAGAGATTTTGTGAGTTTTCCGAGCAATACATCCCTGTCTGGATACGAGCAGGTAGAGGCGGCTCTGGCACAGGTGTACCTAGGGGTAAAACCCGAAAACACCGCTTTGAGCTAGACTCGAACGGGAACTGGTGCATGACAACGGGCCTTGCTGCACTCTTGGTTACGACACTCCCAGGGGATATGCTTAGGATAACTCTCATTTTCTTTACAAATCATTATGAAGGGTTTATGAGTATATACTTCCTCAAAGAAAACATTTTTATGATTATGGATTATATCCATAAATAGTTCAATTTATGTTAAGTGTTTTATAAGTATGGGATTATGTATTTTGATTCATAAACTGATCTAGTTTATGCCATTGGTTAGAAATGGCGCCTAGTGAAAAAAATGGAAACCGTATCAATGCACGCACTCCATGTAGGGATTTCCCTCCAGCTCAAGATAATTATAGTGGGTCTAGTGATGCAACTGGTGCCGATCAGCTAATCACCATACTGGGACAACTTACTCAGGTTATGAATAATAACCTTACCCGTATGGAGCACCCTGATCCGCAACATGGAGGATCAATGTTAGATCGATTCATGAGGAAACAACCACCAACGTTAAATGGGAGTACAAATCCCTTAGTAGCTGAGCAATGGATAAATTCCCTAGAGAAAATATTTCAGGCTTTGGGGAGAAGTGAAAGGGAAAAAGTTATCATGGCAGTTTACCGCCTCACTGGAGATTCTGATCAATGGTGGTCATTGATTCAAAACATTAAGGAAGATGATGAAGTATCAAATATGGAATGGAGGGAGTTCAAAGATATGTTTTTAGAAAAATACTTTCCTCGTGACCATCGAGCGGATATGGAAAGGCAATTTCTGAGTCTGAGACAAAAGGAGGATGAGAATGTCACAAAGTATGAGGCTAACTTTACAAGGTTAGCGAGGTATGCTGGAGATTATATTCGCAACCCAAGAAGTAAGATTGATCGTTTCTTTGATGGGTTAAAACCATTTCTTTGTCGATCATTTGTCTCACAATCCTTTTCATCGTACGAAGACATTGTCTCATGTGCTATCAAGACCGAAAAGGAATTCTCTAAGTCTTATGACTTTAAAGCAAAGCAAAAGAAGAAGAGACCTGCTGATCAATCTGGGAATGGAAATAAGGGGAAGAAGGGAAAGGTTGAATATCCATCTTGTGGTAAATGCAGGAAGAAACATCCTGGTACTTGCTTGAAGGGAATGGGAGTCTGTTACAAGTGTGGTGAAAAAGGCCACCAAGCTCGTGATTGCAAGGGGAAGAAGGAAGCTACCAACGTTCAGTGCTACAATTGCAGGGAGATGGGACATTATGAAAATGCATGTCCTAAGCGTCAGGAGAACTTACCTCAGAAAAGGCCAAGGGATCAAGGCCAGGCTTATGCTATCACTACTGCTGAGGTAGAAGCTCCGAAAGACGTGGTGGCAGGTAATTTAATGGATTCCTCAAGTTTAGAAAATGAATTATTTGATTCTAGATCAACGCATTGTTTCATATCTTCTTAGTTTTCTAAGAAAATTAGATATTTCCAATTTGATTTAATAAGGGAGTTGTCAGTTAAAACTCCTAAGGGAAGTATCATTGCAAAAATGTTTTGTGAATCAGTCCCCATTAGAGCACATAAATTTTTTTTATATGCTGATCTCATCGTCATACCTATGATTGAGTTTGATATAATCCTCGGTATGGACTGGCTTTCGGACTATGATGCGAAGATTTATTGTAAGACGAAAGAGGTTACGATTCTTGATGATAATGATAAGGAACAACTTATTTTTAGAGCATAATCGTCACCACTTAATTCTTATTTAGATCCACCCCCAGTATCTCAACTTAATTCAATTATTGGGGAGGAAGAGAATGAAATAACTGTCGGTGAGGAAAGGAATGTTCAAATAGAGGATGTACCTGTTGTGAAAGAATTTGTAGATGTATTTCCGGAAGATTTACCAGGACATCCTCCAGAACAAGAAGTTGATTTTTACATTGATTTGATTCCTGGATCAAGGCCTATATCGAAGACCCCTTCTAGAATGGCCACTGTAGAAATAGTTGAACTAAAGAAACAACTAGAGGAATTGAGTAATAAGGGATTTATTCACCCTAGTGTTTCTCCATGGGGAGCCCCTGTTCTTTTTGTTAAAAAGAAAGATGGATCTATGAGGTTATGTATCGACTACAGGGAGATCAATGCTATAACGATAAAGAACAAGTATCCCCTACCTCGTATTGATGACTTATTTGACCAACTACTTGGAGCTCAATACTTTTCAAAGATTGAACTTCGATCTGGATACCATCAGTTGTGTGTGAAGAATGAAGACATTCCTAAGACAGCATTTCGAACCAGGTACGGGCATTACGAGTTTACCGTAATGCCGTTTGGATTGACTAATGCACCCTCTGTATTCATGGATCTGATAAATAGAGTTTTCAAGGAGTATCTCGATGAATTTGTGGTGGTATTTTTTTGATGATATCTTGGTATACTCCAAAACCTATGAAGATCACGAAAATCACTTGCGCATTATCTTGAAGACTCTGAGGAGGCATGAATTATATGGGAAGTTTAGTAAGTGTGAATTCTGGCTTCAGGAGATTTCTTTTCTTGGCCATATTGTCTCTAAAGATGGAATCTCTATTGATCCTTCTAAGACCAAGGCAATCCAAGAATGTCCAGCACCTACGAGTTTAACTGAGGTACGTAGTTTTATTGGTTTGGGAGGTTATTATCGACGTTTCGTCCAGAATTTTGCCCGATTGGCTAACCCATTAACGAAGCTCACACGTAAAGGGGTTAAATTTTTTTGGAAAAAAGAGTGTGAAGAATGTTTCGAAGAACTGAAGATAAGATTAGTCAATGCTCCTATATTGACTCTACCATCGGGGAATGATGGGTTCGTTATTTATAGTGATGCATCAAAGAAAGGACTTGGTTGTGTCCTTATGCAGAATGATAGAGTTATTGCCTATGCATCACGACAGTTGAAAATTCATGAACAAAACTATCCTACTCATGATCTCGAGTTAGCATCTGTGATCTTTGCTTTGAATATGTGGAGGCACTACCTCTATGGTGAAAAATTTGACATTTATACTGATCACAAGAGTTTAAAGTATATTTTCTCACAAAAAGAACTCAACAGTAGGCAAAGGAGATGGCTTGAATTACTCAAGGATTATGATTGCACGATACACTACCACCCAGGGAAAGCAAACAAGGTGGAAGATGCTTTGAGTAGAAAAGACCATGGAGTTTTGAACAATATGAGAATTGAAAGGGATCCAATTTTCATGGATCTAGTGAATATGGACATGGGAATAACCAGGGAAGGTGAAACATCAATACTTTTTCAAATGGTTGCCAAACCATCTTTACTAGAAAGGATTAAGAGTTCTCAGACCGATGATGAAGAATTTCAAAAGAAGATTAAAGTTGTGAATGATGGGAGATTGAGAGACTTTGTGTATGAAGATGGAATTTTGAAATTCGGGAAGAGACTTTGTGTTCTCGATTTACCTGATCTAAAAAGGGAATTGTTGGATGATGCTCATAGTTCAAATTTCTCTATATACCCTGGGAGCACGAAAATGTATAGATATTTGAAGGAACATTTTTGGTGGGACAACATGAAGAGGGAGATTGCTGATTTTGTGTCAAGATGTATGGTTTGTCAACAAGTGAAAGCTGGAATGCAACAGCCTGGATGAGTCACGCAAACTCTTCCCATACCGGAGTGGAAATGGGACAATATTACGATGGACTTTGTCATGGGGCTACCAAAGACTCCTAGAAGGAATGATGAAATATGGGTTATTGTTGACCGTCTTACCAAGTCAACACATTTTCTTGCTATACGAGAAGATCTACCCCTGGAACATCTAGCAAGACTATATATTAATGAAGTTATGAGACTTCATGGAGTACCCCTATCGATTGTTTCTGATCGTGATCCCCGTTTTACTTCAAGATTTTGGACAAGTCTTCAGAAATCCCTGGATACTGAACTTCATTTGAGCACTTCTTACCACCCACAGACAGATGGACAATCAAAATGGACTATTCAGACCTTAGAAGACATGTTGAGATCTTTCTCACTTGACTTTCAGGGTGTGTGGGATCAATATTTACCACTGGTAGAATTTTCTTATAACAATAGCTTCCATTCGAGTATTCAGATAGCACCATATGAAGCGTTATACAGAAAGAGATGTCGTACACCAACCTGTTGGGATGACGTTGGTGAATGAAAACTTGTAGGCCCAGAACTGGTGGAGGAAACGGTGGAAAAGGTGAAGGTATTCCAAAATCACATCAAAGCAGCTCAAAGTAGGCAGAAGAGCTATGCCGATAATCGAAGGAATGGTTGGGAATTTCAAGTCGGTGATCATGTTTTCCTGAAGGTATCTTCATGGAAGGGAGTCATACATTTGGGTAAGAAAGGTAAATTGAGTCCCAGGTACATCGGACCCTTCGAAGTTCTAGAACGAATTCGGGCTGTAGCTTACCGATTGGCAATGCCGCCAAGTCTCTCCAAAGTTCACGATGTGTTCCACGTATCTCTGTTGAAGAAATACATGCCTGACCCAACGCATGTACTCACCTGTGAGGAATTAGAACTGGAACTTGATCTGTCTTATTGTGAAGAGCCTGTCTAGATTCTTGATACAAGAGAACAAGTACTGAGAAACCAGACAACGCGTCTGGTAAAAGTTTTGTGGAGAAACCATAAGATGGAAGAGGCAACGTGGGAACCCGAGGAACTTATGATGAAGAACCACCCGAGTCTTTTCATGCGGTAGTATTCCAGAAATTTCGAGGACGAAATTATTTGAAAGAGGGGAGAATGTAACACCCCAAGCTTCTACGGTACGCTTCTCTTTGAATAATGCGATAGCGTGTGTTGTACGCAACACCGAGTTCTAACAACCAATCAAACTAGCCGTTATGAATAGTAATACCTACTTTTTAAAATTATATATACTTTATATTTCAAAATAGACTTCATTTTTGGATTCGGAATATCTAATTTAGCCTAAGGTGAAATTTTGGTACTTTTCGGATAACTTTCATATTTTGATGAATAGTGAAAATTACTAAATTTTAATTAAAAACAACTTTTTTAATCAAAATAATTAATAGTGATAAATTATGAATTTTAGTAGTTTTAAAGTATATTTAGAATATATTTTTACCATTTAATATAATTTTGTTCATTGGACATAATTTTACAATTAAACAGAACATAAATAAGTGTCAATATTTTGAAAGTTATTATCTCTTAAAAACACGCTTTTTGTTTTGACAGCGGGAATTAATTTTAAATTAATTTCTTCCACTTCTGTGTTTTGAATTTTTGAAAATGGATTCCATATTTAGAATCTGGATGTTAAAATTGTGTAAATAGGTAACTTTTATTTTTAGACATTTTGAATAATTACTGCGGTAAATATTTTATTTACCATGGTTAAGGGTAAATCCGGTAAATAAGGGTTAAAAAATAATATTATAATAATACTAAATTACCCTAAAACGTGTCTTAACCCTATTGGTTGATACATGGTCGACCATGGGCATCTTTGGGTCGATTTTGGGACCCCATGGATCCACTTGTAAGTGATAATGACACTTTATTTTAATTAAGTTAAAATGAATACGAAAATGACACAAGCATATATCTTTTAGCAAAACAATTGTAACATAGGGTTATATATGTTGGATTTTAGATTATAAATATTCATTAGAAATATAAAATGATTTCCTACATAATGATATTTTATTTATAATTTTTAGACATTAAATAATTTATTTTATTTATGACACAATGATGATGCAGTAATTACTATAATAGTGAAAAATTAAAATAATTGATATTATAAATACACAAATAAATAAATTATGAAACTTTTAATGAATTAAACTAATTTTATAGGATAATATGATATATTAGGATTGATTTAATTTGCTTTTTTCGAAGTAATCAATCTGTTATGAGTTTCACAAAAATCAATTATTGAATAGTGTCAAAATTGACATAAAAGAGTTCTTAAAACAAATATTATATTATTAATTGATATTAAATTCCTAAAAATCTAAGGTTCGGCCAAGAGACTTATATCATGATATGTTCATCATTAATGGACCACTTGGGGGTCCCTTGGATGTATATAGTAAGTTTATTAACCATATTATATAAAAATACAAAGAGACACTGTAAAAGTGGAACTAATTAACTTAGAGTTAATACTTAAAGATAAGGTTAATATAAGTACCCAAACCTGTCTAAATTATATTGGTTGAGTTGTTTTCGACCCATCCTTGACATTTAAATAATCATCTTCGGAGCCATTAGAAACCGAATATGAATTTATTATAAATTATTATTTCTAGCTTTTCCAAAGGTGCCCCTCACCCCTCTTATAAAAGGGCACTCCTCCTTCTCATTTCTTCACACCTTCAAATCCTTTTGGTTCGGCAAAAATCTGCCCAAATACTCTCCCAACTTCTCTCACTACAACCTAGAGGCCTTAGTTTGATCAGAAAGCCAACCTAAGGAGCCCTTTTGATCAAATCAAAAGGAAGAGCCCGAAGAAGAGGTAATGATTTCACCACCCTTTTCCAAGTTCATTTCTTCTTCCACTTCTTCTTCCTTTGTTGTTACCAATCTAAAATAATAACTCCAGTATCATTTATATACTGTGATGTTATTATAAATATGGTACAACCATATTCAGTATTCTATCCACCCTTTTAATAACATGTCACCATACATGCGTACGTACGGCTTACCGTCTCCACGTCGTGGTGTAATTGTTATTCAATATAATATTATTTGGATGGGTATAATAATGATGTGTAACTCATGTAAATAATAAATATAACATGTTAATGATTCTGTATATATGATATACCATCCATTTATATATTATTTTAATATCAAAAGAATGATATTGTCGCTCGTGCGTACGTACGGACTACCGTCTCCACGAATGCGATGAGATTCATTCTCCATCGTATCCATTCAAGTATAATTATCATTAGATGATTTAAAAACGAGGTTTAAAGACTTGATATCATTCTGTATATGAATAATATACAACCTATCCTTTACAAACATGTCTTACATAACAAAACATACAAAATAAAACAAGTAAGTTCACACCCTAAACAACGATAATACTAAGATATTATTATCAAATCAATATTAAAAGATCATATATGATATCATAATAATGTATATGATTATTTTATAATTTAATAACAATTATTTCACAATTATACAGGAGGTTAACCTACCCCAACCAAGGAAAAGTACAAGGTAAGGGTTTATTTCGCAATCTCTTCATTATCCGAGGTTGTTTATACATAATTATCTACTGGGACCTCGTTATCATCCACATCCATGTTTCTTCAAAATGTATTTTAAAACATTTTTAATATTTAAAAGAATATGGGTGAAAGTCATTTATACCCTTGTTTGACTTTTTATAAGAGGTTTATAAGGGAATCTTTCCGTCGTTTTCCAAACAAGGTGCTTTTTAACCTTTTCGACAGAATTAAGATAAGAATGTTTTTTTTAACTTATACGGCGGGTGCGGTTATTTTCCGCCGTTATAAAATTGTCAAAGCTTCCCTTACAAGCTTATAAGAATATTTTCAAGAAAATGTTTTATTTTATATGGCTCTTAAATGATTTCAAAAATAGAAAGAGATATTTCTCTAAAAAGTGTTTTGATTTCATCTATGTCAACATCCTTTGACAGATTTTACGCTTATTTGAGGTTGATTTATTATGATACAAAACTTCTATATTGTATTGAAGGTTTTGTGATATGTTTGACAGTGGATGTGCTATTTTCATACCATTCATAGTTTATGGTGAAATTATTGACATTTCATATGCTAGTTTTAATACGAATTCTTATGTTATGTTTAAACCTTTTCATATGGGAATGCATTGGACATAATATGTGACGGGTGGAGCCCGCTATAGCTCCTCGATGCATCGGTAGGTCTCATGAGACAAACTAGTGTCTTGGCACAAGGCCTTGGCAAAATCTTATTTGTAGTCATGGCACGAGGCCTTGACTATGTGGTTATGATAGTCTGGCATTATGCATTCCAACATTATGAAAGTGGTTATTGATTTTTTTTCATGTGATTATTCAATTAGTAGAATATCTATATGAATAAGTAAATGGCATTATTTCATTTTACTTTTGCCATACTATGTTGAAGTTCAAGTTTAAAAGGATTTTGTTTTAGTAATTCATTACCTTAAATGTTTATGCTTATTTTTGAATGCTCCGCTACATTGTTATCCTTACTGGGCATTTGAGCTCACCCCTTTTCTATGTTTTATTTTTCCCAGGATGTGAAGATGTAAGTTATGAATGACCTGCAGGGATATTATGGGGGGATTATAGTGTGGAATGTGGAAACATTATGTTTTTGTTGTAGTTTTTCATTTTATGATGTAATGTAAAACTTATGAATATATCTAGTGTTTCCAAGGCTACTAAACCAATCGGTCTTTCGATATTTGATCTTTCTTGTGATCATGCCAATGTTATGTAATAATGCACCGACTCTGGGTAACTGGGGTCGGGGCATTACATACTAAACCTGGTGAGATCACCTGGTTTGAGCTAATTTAAAATAAACTTTTGAAAACACACACGCAATCGGTGTTTTCATGCACTGAGTTAGAAATCAGATGTTAGGGTCCTGGGGTATGGATAGGTCGTTTGCCTGCACCAAAACTGGACTCCCTGAATTGAAAACCACACTTAGTACCCTTAACAGTATTTCTTCATAGAAAGAAAATATTAGAGTCCTATGTTATGCAGTAGAACTGGCTCCTATGATACCAAATTTGTCACGACCAATCCTCAGGCCCATTACATGACCACCCCAAGCCATCTTTCCATAGGCCAGGGGCTGGCGACTGGCACCAAAGGAGAAAATCACGATATCTATGAAGGAATTTACTTTATAAAAGATAAACACATCCAACCAGAGTACAAGAAGAAGTAATAAACTAAATACAAAACAATGTGATGAAAATTAAAAGGGCCAGAAAACAAAACCAACTGAGAATTAAAACTACAACTGAATGAAAGTACAACAGAAAAGACAAATAGCTAGAATATAGAAGCAGCTCCTGGGTTATCCACCTTGGATCCTACCTGAAGGGTAGGTACAAATAGTGCAGGTCCTTGATCATCCACCTTGAATCCTACCTGAAGGGTAGGTACATATAGCCTCCTCAACACCCTCATCTGTCAAACCCCTCAAGGTACCGACACGTCGTGATATCCACCTCCGGCTACAGACTCGTCATGAGGTCCCCCTCTAGGTACCGTCTAGTCCTAGTACCCACGATCTCTGTCAGCACTGTCCATCATTTGCATCCAACACAACAAGGTGAGAGCATAGCCCGTGTAGGGGTGAGTAAAATGATACTCAGTAGGGACCCCGAGACCCTCAAGGTCTCACTAAATCCAACAAGAATACCCACAAAGAAGGATCCCAATGTGTAACCCTTACATAGGTATAATCCCATACTTATACCAATGTTATCAAATATCCCATCTCAATCATGAGGTATCACACAGATATGAAATCAACAGATAAATTATACTTAGGTATATGTCCATACATATAACTAAGTTATCAAGTAACACATCTCAAACATGAGGAAATCACGAAGGTCATTGACTCAGCTCAAACCAATATTTTATTCATGACGTCGAAACCACCGATGCTGGAGAACTCCTCCTCTGTCGAGCATAGTTGTCCTATCACAACTCCAAGGTGCTACTCACTAACCCTATACTTCTAAGGTACTCATCCTGTCGAGTACCGCAGGTCTGCTGCCAAATACCGGGCGCTCCATCTGTTGTGGTTCTTCCACCAAATACCGTGCGCTCCCCCTAATATCCTACAGAGGTACTCCTCCTGTCGAGTACCGTGGGTCTGCTTCCAACTACCTAGTTCTCCATCAGTCGTGGGTCTGCTGCCAAATATCTGGTGCTCCATCCACTGGGCTAATCTAATCACTCCAACTCGAATCGGTTAAGTAGTCATCAGGTCTATAGCTACTAGGTCTCCGCACTCTGTACGATCATCTCTAGGAGGGACCACTCCACGAGCCGCTGGTCGATACTCCATGTATCAAAAATTACAAGGAAGAAGTATCTCAAAGGACCTCCTCATCAGAGGGGTCTCAACACAACAGACGGCGTGTCAATCGGACGCCCGACCAGTAGGTTATTAGCCTTTTCGTCCCGGGGGCCCGGTTGGTTTCATGTACGAACCAACCCGACTGTATCTCAATTGTACCAAAAAATCTCATTGGGTATACTCAAATGTACCGTTTCTTAATGACATTACCAATGTCGTTGATGGTTTGTCAAACAGACGTTCGGTCTGTAAGTTATCGGCTTTTCCGTTCTAGGGGCCCGATTGGTTTCTAAGCTAAATCTAACCCAACTGTACTCCAACAGCATCCAAACCTCAAGTGAAGTTTTCCAAAAGATCAATCTCATCAGGAGAAATCTAACAAAGTTGACAACATGTAAATCGGACATACGGAGCTCAAGTTATAAGTGTTTCCACTCTAAGGGCCTGGTTGGTTTTGGGTTCGAACCAACCCGGCAGTATCCAAAATCTTCCTAAACATTGGGTGTAATATACCAAAACGACTGTCTCGATCCAAGGATCTCTACGTAACTTACGGTGCATCGATTGGAGGTATGTAGCCCATGATATGGGCGTTTGAACAAACCTGGTCCGAAAATATGGGGTTCAGGCCTGGTCCGACCCGGCCCAATACCCCCTGGGTCGGACCGAACCGGGTCGAACTGACCCAAGTCCGGGTCCGGCCCGGCCCGGCCGGGCATGGCAGGCCCGGCCCGTGTGGCCTGCGGCCCGCCTTAGAAGCCAGTCGCGGCTCGGCCCGTGGCCGAGCGGGGAGAAAAGGGGGCGCCACCCCTTGTTTCTGAAATGGCGGACCCGTGGGGTCCGTCCATGGAATCTGTCAGGGGGGTTACACCCCCCAGTTTTCCAAAACAACCAGCAGTAATGGCCGACCTTTGTGTAACCGCGGACCCCTATGGTCTCTCCTCCAGGTGGCGCCGGCAGCCGGCTCAGCAGGCCGCCCCTTTGTAGACCGTCGTAGCTTTTTTTTGACTGGCGCGACGCGACGGTGCCACACCCCTCCGCCGAGGCCCACACGAGCCTCGGCCTTCGTTGGATTCTCTGGCACGGCGTGATGGTGCCGCACACCGCCGCTGTGGCATGCTCCGGCTTCGGACCCATAGGCCTCTCCTGCGCTGCGCAACGGCGTCGCCCACCACCGTCGTGGCCTGCTCCGGCCGCGGTCCTCTTCATTCCCGCACGGTGCAACGGCATTGCGCCTTCTTCACCTCAAACGTGAACGATGGTCAACATGGTAAATGGGCGGAGAAATCAGAAATTTTTGTGCGGTCTGATATCCTCCCGTTACGATGATAACATTCAGCCAATGTAATGAGATACTCACGACAAAACAAAGCACAATTTTTATTCATTAAAATTGAACTTAACCCCTACCTCGAGTCGTTCATTGACGATATCGCAAAAGGGAGTGGACGTCGGTTCATTGACGTCATCGCAAGGTAAGAGGTGAAGGTGACGATGGTCATTGGCGTTCGTCTTTTCCTCAAAGGCCATCGATCCTGCACAAGCGTCGTTTGTTGGAGATCCAGCAGATGGAGAACCGTTCTTCGTCGAGGGAGGGAGTCGTTCTTCGAGGATGAAGGAAAATCTCCTCTAATTCTTCCAAAATATTAGCCAACCAATATTTCATTAGGTTTACTACTTTTAAAATATCTCCAAGAATTTAAAAAGGAGAAAGAGGTGATACAAATATAATTAATAATGTTATTAATTATCTTTGTACGCTTCATTATGCTTGGGAGGTGGAGAGGCTCGACCTCAATAAAAGAGTGGAGTTGTCATGCATTAAACAAGGGGTGCGTTATGGGGAGGTCAAGGGCGTTATGGGGGAGGTGGGTAGTTAGGGTCTCTTGTAGGCCCCACCACATGAAACCCTCCCATGGGAGGTTAGGTGGGTGTGGTCCCCACCTCTAACACCCACTTTGTTGAAAATAACCACCTTCATTGAATAAAATTTGTACACAACAAATTTTATTTAATTCAATATAATCCCCAAATATTAAACCTCAACCCACTCAAAACGTAACTACAGAAAAGGTCCCCATAAGCAATTACTGGCTCTGCGAGTTAATCGGTAACCTTGGATTTCAATTCTAGGCACCGGTTCAAGAGATAGAAAAACTCGCTCGTTCATTTACTGAACGTACCCGTTCTAAACATTGGAAATTGATTCTGGAAACACTTGGCCTCGGAATTAGGTGCCATCTGAAACTGCGCACCCTTAAAATCCAAACGAAATTAAGAAAAAAATTTCATGGAAATTTCTGGGTCTTTGCAGGTAAATTTGTACATATGCTCTAACTCATCCCATAATGCACGTGTTATAGAAGGGGAAGGATCCATATTTTCTAAACAGCTTCATTCCACCCAAACTATGGCTTCAAGATGAGGATATTACGATATTTTGAAATGTTATCCCTAGTTATTTAGCGACTTATTTACTCCCATATGAAAAATGATAAATTCCATGAACCATGTGTGAATTATGTGTATCCTCAATTTATGAAATTCGTGATTGATGATGAACTAGTAATAAAATATACATCATGAATTGGCACCGTGGTTAGTATAACTAAGTTGATATTGTTAACTAGTGTCCCCTAAATTGTATTTCCTTTTATTTTTATTTATTTATAATTGCATGAACTCTCCATTAGACTGTATATTTGTAGACACCATTGATGGTGGCCTATTTAGTTTTTCCTATACCCTATCCGGGCGACTATTGGGTACCCAAGATAATTTCATGCTTGTAGGCCATGACAAGGGAAATGGACCTATTTTATGAAGTTGAGATTGAAATGGTACATGGATGATGTGGTTAAAACTTGGATTCAGAACTGTTATAGGGATTCCACTATTTTTCTATATTTTTGTTTTGTTATCTTGGCCAAATAGCATGACATGACATATTTGTTGTTTCTTTCCGATTGTTCCTAGTATGGGAGATATTTAGCTAAACATTTTATTGGTTATTTCCTATTTTTTATACTTTTTATATTGTGATCAGATGTAAATTACTCAGGTAAAGAGGGTATAGTCTCCCCACATGACATATTTTACCCTTGTGGCTAGTCAAAAAATTCTCACGTACGAGGATGTGTGCTTGAGCTCTTGAGAGAACCCTGATGGAGGCAATGGTTTACAAGCACCTACGTCTAGGATGTTACATTACATATAGAATATCTTTTAAAATAAATAATCTTGTTTCATTCCACTCATGTTGAGGTTGTGATATTTCATTTGATAGTAACATACGATAGAACAACTTGAGTAATGGATCTCATGTTTCAAAAATGTATGCTTTATTAATTACATCAACAAACTCAACTTCATCATAAAGTAATCCTATAGAATAATATGATTGAAAAAATGATTCATGAAATGTATTTTTATCTCTTATTATTTCACAATAAGATATTGGGCCTCTTACCTAGGTGTGAATCATTCATAAAAGATAATGTTCTCCAATTTGTTGGATATATAGTGTAACAATATTTCTGAAAATCCCCATTTTTAAGGGTATAATTTATGATCACAAAAAATGATAAAAAAATTAAATGTTAGTTCTTCATATGTTAGATTGCATGCTTCTAAAAAAATTTCATTCTCTTATATTCAAGTTGTGAATTTGGTTTGAGATATTGTTGTTTTTTTGAAGATATCTTAAATAATGACAACATCAAAAATCAGTAACACATTTTTTGTTTGGTGTATATAAATTTAAATTTCAATATAAGGAAACCAATAATGGATTTTAAGCTAGGAATTCATCAAAAAACTTTAAATAGGGATATATATTTATATTAATAGTATATTTTTATCACATCATCATCACTTTCATTTTGATGTTTTCAATGAGACCCATATAGAATAGAAGTCACATGATTGTAAACAATATTGATGTATTTGAAGAAATATTTAATTGAAAATGAGTGGTTGATAATTTCAAGATTGATATTAGCAAGATATTTAAGTAACCATAATGGGTTTTAGGGGAAGAAATAATAATTTTCAAGTTCCATAATGTCTATGAAATTTTATTACTAGTATATCGTCTTCTATAAATAGTATATCTCTCATCATCCAATAAAGTATAGTTATAATATATTTATGAAAAAACATTTATAAGATATTAGTTTTCAATATTGGTGATCTAGGGTTAATGTCACAATAAATTCGGTGATTCATAGTGTTTTTACAACATCATAAATAATTTTTTCAATAGATTATTCTGGTATTTCAACTAAAATATTTTTATTTATATCTACAGCTCTTGAAAATTTATATTGTGTATTAATGATTATATGTATATAAACGTTAGTAAATTCATGTTTTTTTAACTCAATAGTTTAGAAAACTTGTTGACACGTGAAAATAATGAGTCCAAAATTAGTTACATATGTAATGAAATGCATGTTTACTGTGTTTCTTTGTGTGTTTGGGTTTAGAAAATATAATTTTTTTAATAGTGAAATGGTCAATAATTTTTGAAAAACCGATGATTGATGTATGACAACAAATGATAATATTTGATATTAAAAAATATATTTGTGTACAATATATAGGATGTTTATTTTAGATTTATAAACTCGTAGATAATTTAATAAACATGTGGTTCTATGTGAACGTTAGAAACCAATTTGGGTATCTATTCCAATGAAAATTTTCTATTTCAACTTATGTGTTGTGAATCATATACCTTGGAAAATTTATTATTGAGGGTAAAAAAATAATATGTTCTCAATAAAATGATAGGACAAGTTCACCACTAAGATACGAATCTTGTAACCCAATGTACAACTCAACATTGAATTATTTTTTATTAAATCATATAAACTATAAACATTTTGATTCTACCATATTGTATGAATAAAAAATAAACTATTAGAGTAGGCACTATGAGTGTAAAAAATTGATTATTTGTCTAATTAGAATACAATATGATATGAAATATACACCCCTATTATGTATTTATGCATTTTAGAGTAATCAATAATTATACATAGGTTATTGAAAAAGTTATTAGTGTATACATCATGACAGGTTAAAAATATTAATGGTTATTTCAATGGAAGATACAGTTGGTGGAGTTTACATTAACAATGAAATTCACCATAAAGTGTTCTAATTATAATATATCTCATTCCAATTATCTATTAAATATCTCCAACTATGAGCATATAAATTTTAGTTGAAGATGGTAGGTTACAAATAGGTTAATGCATGCATCATCATTAAACTAGACATAATTTGAAATTTTAATGTTCATTATTATACAGTAAATCTGTAGTAATTATAAAAAATTTAATTAATTGATTGAGGTCAACTAATATCCAATTTATATTTTATATAATAAGTTGGTTTACAATAGTATATACTTTGTATCTATGAGACTTAATAGAGAAACAAAGTGATAAAATAGTTTTTTGGTGTGAAATAAAGCAATTATTAACAAATAAATATGTACTACATAAAGGATTAGTGGAATTACCTAATATCATAATTTCTATTTATCATTTCGTCATTAGTGACTCAAATGTATAACTTTTTAAGATATGGTATGTGTCCATATAATGGTAGTGAACAACTGATACCATCATATTGCTGACCATTTAATCGATAAATATGAGGTACTCATGCAATGATTGTGGAATTATTGATCCTCCCTTCAAATGATTTGAAAGAAAAAATGAATTACAAATATGGACATTATCTAGAAAATTTATGGAATCTTTTAGAGAGTTATTTAAATGTAGTGATGCCAAGTAGCGAGGAGGCAGATGTTATCATGATAAATTTTTCATACCCATTTAACAAACCAATAAATTATTTTGGATTACATTCATTGTAACACAACTTAATTCGTTCATTGCATCGGAATGAAGTATAACAGAATGTTTAATAGTCAATGAGGTCCCCAGTATCCCAATAATCTGCAATGAATATTTCCTGATTTTATGAATGTTTTTAAAATTTTATGCATGTTGACAAAATAATAAATAATAAGGATACATGAATATATTAAACACCATTTTTGTGTAGAAATGATAAAATAAATATTTTTTTATTATAACATAAACAAGGGAAAGTCAATGACATGAGGATGTTGCTATTTAAGATCATATAACTTCGAAAAGATAGAGAGTTAGAGGAATGATGTATATTTGAATGTTTCCATCTAGGATTATATAATGAATTATTTGAATATATGGGAAATTGAATTCATCACAATTAACGAAAAAAAGATTGAATGATTTTAATATTTACATATAACATAAATAAATAGGAAATGGATAAACGTGAACAAAATCACTATGGGGGTTATATCCGTTTTATTCATCAGTAACCATGTATTAAAATTTAATTATTTAATTCATTACTAAAAGAAATATATATATACCTAAAGTCATCAGTAATACATTATGATGAATAAATATAAAATATTATATGTTTATCACTCAATAAAATGAATTTATGATGATGATCTCTGATAGTATAGTCCATATAGTAAGTATATGTCAAAGATATAACATTAATCTAACTAACATAAATATTGATTTTCGTGTTTAGAACAATAACATGTAATTATATGAGACTGAGGTGGAATTTGTTAATAATATATAGGATTTTATAATTTATAGTACAAAATGTGTATTTTAATAAGGTTATGGACTCCTATTAATAAATTCTACCGGTGATGGATAGAAAATTATTATTCAAAGGTAGTCACACATAATTTTAAATTATGTATATATTGGAAGAAATTATAACATGTATGAATTGAATATACCATATATATGTTATTTTTATAAAGATCACTTAATTTTTTTAGTATTTCATATGGGGAAATTGTGATTTGTTGGTTTTTATGAATTGTATTTACACAATTACCTACGGAAAGAGTGTGTTAGAAAAGATTTTAATTTTTATTATAGTATAGTGGAGGAATAGAAAATGTTTTTCAATATTTAAAATAATATAAATGATAATATGTATAGGTAATTCCAATAGTGTGATGAGACTTACACTTGCTATAGTAATTCCACTATGAGAAACTACATACATTTCATCAATTTGGCAATGATGATTATATGTTTATGAAGAACATGAAGAAATATTTGAACCACGTTTTTTTACAATAATATCACAATTTTTGGTGGATGTATGAAATATGTTTGAAATATATATGGATTTATAATTTATATGAAAAAACTAAAAAGATATATTGATGCACCAGAAGATGTGCTATCATTTTTCTTAACTTGGTAAAATTATATTATATCCTTGTATCCTTGTAATTAAATTAATTATTTTATTCCATTTCTTCTATATTTTCTAATTGAATGGTAAGGGTCACATTTTTTATGAAACATCATGACATATTTTTTATTTTTTAACACATAAAAGGGAGTAAAAGTGTTGAGGGAAATCCAAAAAATCAAATCACTAAATCAATGATTCAAACAAGAAAATTATTGTTAAAGATAAAAGAGTATCATATTATGCAACACTAAAAATATAATAGTAGACAATGTGAAATGATCGCAAAAGAAAATAAAATGTAAATGGGTCAGAAATGTTTTTTAACATTTTAATACTACCTATAAATAATCAAATCATTGTAGGACCTCTATGAATAACATTTTTTAAGGAATTATTTCTAGAATGTGATAAATATGTTAATAGTATTAGTATATATTAATGTATAAAAAACTAATTATAAAAAAATTTAATTGAATTAAATTTATACAATGAAAATTTGAGAATTAACCAAACCAAGAAGAAAACAACGCCGAATGAAAACTCGTTAAATAAATCTTGTAAAAAATATCAATAAAAGAGGAGAAAAATACTATATATTTGACCTATAAACATATATGTTAAAGGAATTAAGAGTCAATATTTATGGAAAATATACGGTCTCATATGTGAATAAATACATAAATATTGGTAATTGAAAGAAAGGTGTACTATGAAAGAATGTTTTATGGGTTGGGGAAATAAAATATATATTTTTTATTTTAATGAAATATCTATATGATATAGGTTTTTGAAATTAGTTATAAATTTTTTATAAATGATAATTGAAAGATTTATAGTGTTATGGAGTTAATTAATTGAATATTTCATTAGCTTAGGAAAGTTGAAATGATTAAGTGAATATTATCACAAGTTTTGAAAAAAAATATTTGTTAAAGGAAGGATCTCTTGTAGACAGATGGAGTTTTCATCTTCATCTAGAATATCAATAAGATGGAGAGGATTATAAAAAGTGATGATCTGTGGAATTCATCTACAACATCAACATGAGTGGGAGGAAAATGTGATGAGGATATTTTATAGAGATGAATGGAATGATTAATTCTACCAATGGTGTTTAGTTTTATAAAATGTGAGAAGGGTAGGGTAATAAAGGGTGAATTTGTTGGAAACTAAATGTGAATTTATAGTCAAATAATATGAGTAGGTGGAAAAATTTGAAATTATAATGGAAAAATGGATATGATTAAGACACTTGTAAGTGAGGTCAAATGATTTATAAGAATAATTGATTATAGAATTTAATTTACATCGGGTTTTAATGTGGAAATAATGTTTAATCTAATTTTTATGGGAAAAAATTGTGATTTTTTCACATTCAATTATTTAAAAATAATATATTTATTTTTTTAGATAATATATAATACATTCATAGATGTTTTATAAATTCTTGTAAATTATGAATTAAAGGAATACTTGGTGTAGTTAAATAAAAAAATATGTGATGATGACTCTGGGAAAAAATATATATGTTTTATAATAATTAATCAGTAATGAATATATGGTGGAAAAAATATAAAATTCAACACATTCAATATACCTAATAAAATATTAAAATCATGGATAACCTGTTAATAATAATTGTTGGTTGGTTTCATATATATAAATTATTCCCATAATGATGGATGGAAAATTATTAGGTTTTATTAGTTTTGAGGAAACTAGAATGCATACCAACAAAGGTGGAACTGATGATTAAAATTTCAACTCAATTTAAAATTTAAAATAAATTTAATATACACAATTAGGTAGAATTTATTCAGAAACCCCTTTGGTAATAGCCCTGATAGAGTATAATAATTGGATTAATTTAATAATATTTATTGATTTTGACATTGTTTAATACCAATAAAAAATTGAAACTCTTAAATATTATTTAACATCAGAACTAATATGAATAAATATATTTGAAAAATAAAACAAAACTATGAATACAATGAAATGGTATAGTTGATAATGAAAACCATATAGAATTTTTTAAATCACGCATATTAGGGAACATTGGATTAACATATACATTGTCTGGTTCTAAAGTTTGATTTTCATAACAATATATTATAGAAATTAATATAATTTAACATTGGATTATTGAAATATAAAATAATATATTTTTTATGTAAAAAATAATTTTTTTTGTAAAAATGTTCGACTATCATCTTTAATTTTCATCCTCCATAGCTTTTTTCACAATTTGGCATCATTAAATATCTATTAGTATTTTCATTCTATATATGGGATAATTGCCCAATGGAATGATTAATAGTAAAAAAGAATCATAGGAATAAAAAATCTATGTTTAATACCATATAATATGTAGGGAATATGTAAATATAGTAATAATATACATTTTCCAATAAATAAAATAGAATCATTTCATTGAAATATTTTGTCTTCATATAATGTGTTTACATTGAGAAACAATTTAAATTTTTTTTCAATTATAACTATTTCATAACTAGGTTTTATAATAAGTAATAATAATATGATTATAATGGATTTGAATATTTCAATATATTATAATGGCACAAACAAAGGAGATTACAGAACACTGTAATTATAAACAGATCATTGAATTCTAGAAATTCATGTGAATGAGAGGGAATACGATTAACACAATTAAAACATGAGATGCTTATACAATGATAGTAAGAAATCAATGAATCTATGGATAAGTAGATAATTTTAGTAATGTTAATTTTTTTAATGAAATCAATTTATTTAATGGTAACCATAAAATATAATATAAAAAAGAGTATAATCTATGTAAATTATTCTATAAAATGGTTAAATAAGTTACTAGAGAAATTCATCTAAATGAATATATTAAATAGTGAATCAATTTACTAGAAAAATTCCAATGGTTTTATAAAAATTATTTCTATCATATAAAAATTTTTAGTATATAGAATATGTATAAACGAAATATATAATATGAGTTAGGAATATGAATAAATTGGTTTTGTAAAAGGAAAAATTAATTATTGATATAATGGGATAATATAAAAAGAATTTGTATTCATGAAAATGATTATAGAGGCACATAAATTCATGGAAATAATAAGGAATGAGTATTAAAATCATATATTAAGTGATGTTGGTATATTCGAAGCTGAAAATGCATGAATTGATGAAGATATAAGTGGTTAATTCCTGAAAATCAGCATTTAGAGAGGAAACGATTACAAAGTTTCATGATCAGGGGTTACTAAATCATGGAAGACAAATTATAATCTCACATAATATGAGATGAAGTTTTTTTCTCCTAATATATACAATTAGAAGATGAAATTATAGTTTGAGATATTGAAATTTAGGGGTGCATGTGTGTTGTGTTATGGAAGTGAAACATAACAACAATACGATTTTTTTTATAATGGAATTGGGGAGTGATGGATAATTTCCAATCAATGAGATGTGTAGGAGTGCATAGAAAGTGGGATGATAGTATTATGATATAGTATAATTAGTCTAGGAGTAGATAAAGGTTTAGATCTCAATGGAATTTCTGGTGGGGTTTGACCGACTTCGATTTTTTTTAAAATTGATGTCTAATATGTGGCGTATATCAATGAAGAATTTCATGAACAACATAATTGAATCAAATATTAATTAACACTAACTTATTAAAAGAATATATAGTATCAACAAAAAATGATTTACAACTAATTTAAGTAGTTAAATAATTAACATGAAATGAATTCATTTTTAATAGTTGAATCAGGCATGTCTCTAAATCGTAACATCATTACTTTGTAGGAATCAAGCCTAGATTTACTTATAAAATTTCTCTGTCTTCATTCTTCACCATGTGATTAAGGCGGGTCTCCCTGTGACCTTAAGTTTGATTTATCATTTTAAATACATTACTGAATATGAGTAAGGGTTTAATAGAAATAGTGGTGAGACTATACCATCTTATAATAAATTATAAATAAAATAGATAAATTATAAGAAAATTAACAAATTCAAATCCAGCAGATAAGCATGAAATTTCTAAATCAATCTAACTTCCTCAGTCTGTGAAAATCTATATTGAATGTTATACTAATTTTAGTATATTAGTCATCCAAAAAACAAATAAAAATAAATAATCCCAAAAATAGTTCTAAACCCCATGCTTTGTCCCAACTCTATGCTCCAATCCCAACTAACAAGTCAACCAATCAGGAATAGAACCCCATAACCTTGTCTGTACGTACACCCTTGATATTTTCCAAGGAGCCAAATAATTTAACAAATTGGGTATGACTAAAAATCTATAAGACACCCACAATAGCCTGTTAAAAAGTGCTGTTTGATTAATAGTTCATGCAAAAATATCAAAAATAGATGTATTATTTATAATTGAATGAAAAACCTCTAAATAAAACCACCAACACTCAATCTCCAGGTTGACATCGAATGTCATCCATATTTGCTACAAAATGTTTCCAGGTCTCTCTACACATACTCGACAATGGGTACATTCTTAGTTACCATCCAAATATATACCTAAGGTAAAAACTATTCGTGGTTCCAAATACATGTTCAGATAACATAGACCTAAGGGGAATTACCATGATTGGGCCTATTAGGTATATTGTTTATAATAGACCCAAGGTTAATTCTCATGTTAGGGGCCTGTTAAATATTTAGTTCACATCAGAGATAAGGAAAATTCCCATGGAAGAGCCAATTATATATTCCATGTATCCAGAAAAAGACAGATCCAAATCATGCTATGTTAACTAGAATAGATTTAATAAATTCAAGAGAATTACTATTTATCATGACAATTAATGGTACAAGCCAATGTTCCATTATTCAATGTTCCAATTACATTCCAATTAAAATATTTAAAAATAAATTACATTCAATTTCTAATTCGCATAAAAAATATACCCAATTACCATTTTTCATGTTAATGATTCCAATTTATTAATTTACTTGCCAATTTATTTCCATATTTTAAATCTCAATTAGTTAAGGTGAGATAGTTGACATGTTTTGATAAAAACATCTATATTAAATTCTGAAATTCAATTACATGTACAATAATATCATATATTATGGATTTCCAACATAGTGTAATGGATAGGAACACCTTTATTGTGTATGAAAGTATAGGGTCTGAAGCATGGATAAACCTGATACGATCTATAAAAGGTATAGGTAACAGAACTTAGGGATTAAAAGTGATTTCAAACAAAAAAGGGTCATACATATGATTATTAATAATGATATCATAAGTCTCATATACTAGAATAAGTAATAAGATCAAGGAGGAATTCTTGAAAACCACTACATTAAAAATAGATAAGGGAAATTATGAGAATCAAGTGTATGAATCAATGCACAACACCACAAATACAAAATATAAATATCCAGATTGAAAAAAGGATCAAGTGATCAATTGAATTTAAAGGATAAAAAGATATCCATTCCTCTCAAACTGTAGTATACAAACTGAATGAAAAATGAATATTTGATTCTCCATAAAACACTCTTAGAAAAGAGGTAAACATCCAGAACTCCTTCCCAAGACACACCAAATATATCATACCATCCAAATAGAAGAGGATAATTGATTTAAAATAGGGGAAATGAATCCATGGAATTATTTAAACCCTTCCTTAATGTGTTACATAAATTAAGTAAGCTTCAATTTAAGATATAGTGAAAAATTGGTGCTTAAAAAAAGTAAACCCTTACCATCCTACCTTGGTGGCATACATCAAGGCCATGTTTTATTCACTTGGAGATGAATCATGGTCATTAATAATGAATTTTCCTTCAATTCTTGGTCATTTTGTCCTAGCCATAGGCTCTTCTACACACATAGTGATGCTTGTAGGTCCTGGAACACTAGGTAAACATCAGTGTAGTCCACCCTAGGCTACACCCACCAATGGTAATTTATGTTAGACCATTCCAAAAATGATACTCACTGTGATAAAACATAAAAAATTTTAGTCGTGGTCTTGGATGGTTTACACGAGAAAGTCTAAAATATCATTTTTATGAAAACTTTAACTGCCAACTCACCAAAAAATATAAAACTAATAGAAAATAGAGACATTATACATGATTATACAAGAAAGTGAGTGACCTAGGTATCACAATATGGGTTAACATATTTACAACATCCAAAAAATATAACTTCTCATCCTTGATATATGATATCATCCTAAACATAGAGATATAAAAAAGAATTAGACCACCATGTCAACACATCTAACTTCTTCTACCATGTATCCTCCCAAACATGCGCCTATTTCCACTACACTCATACCAAGAATATAGTGTTTTTACCAAAAAATATTCTCACTAAATTCTACTAGATTGATTGAATTCTCCATATAGGGTGTATCGACATCAATCTTGACATCATTAGAATCAATCATATAAGAATTATTAGTGATATACCTCTAATTCTTTCTCAGTGGAAGTGCACCATGAAAGTAACTATAGATTTGATGAATATATAATCACTATTACATAGGGCCAATCATTTCTATCATCTCAAACAACCCAATATCCCTTAAAAATAGCTTCCCTAGCTTTTAGTTGTAAAATTTAAGCTTCCTAGGGAACACCCAATGAAAAACCTGGTGAACAATAACAGATTCCATAGGTCTTCTATAATGGAATATATAATATTTTTTCATTCTTAACATGGTTTCTAACCACTTTGTAGTCAAATTATTTTTCATAGATTTATCTTATATGAGACCATGTCTAAATTTTACCAACTCACCCAATTCTAGCTGATAATAAAAGAGATAAAATGGCATTTAAAATAAATAATTAAATTTACCAACTTCTATCAATTCCAAGAAGTCATTATTATAGTAAAAATCCATCATATCCATATACTAATCCAATGAAACTCTATATTCTAGAACACAAGATATCCACAAATCCTCTAGAATCTGAATCTTTAATTCATGTGGTCTATTAGTCTTATTATGATAGGATAATCTCAAAAGTACCTATGATCCTAGTGACTTATGGGGAATGTTTTGGATTTCAAATATAAAGCTGGGATCTTAACTAGAAATTAAACTCTTAAAAATACAATGAATTTGAACTATCACTCAGAAATAGAGACTACATAATTCATCAATGATGATAGTATTCTAGATAGTTATGAAATGTGATACCTTCATTAGTTGATACATGATCACCCACACTATATATTTTTTCTATGATTCCTTGCATAAACCCATCATGAATTTCATTGTGATATCATACCACGTCCATTCTATAATTTTTTAATGTTGTAATAATCCATAATTCCACTAATGCTCTATCTTCACCTTCTAACATGTGTAGAATTTTTCCATAAATCATGTAATATACTTCTTAATACCCTTCCACCAATAATTTCTATAAAGGTCATGATATATCATTTTCAATATAGCATGTACCTCCCATTTTGAATCATATAATTTCATCATTAGATTCTCATGCATTCTTGTAGGAACAAAGATGTGGACATGGGTATAATTAATTTCATCAACATCAATTACGCATATAGTCAGCGGTTCCCCACAATATATTTTCTCTATTATGTCTAATCCATATGTATCATATAACTACCTTAAAATATTCTTATTTATATTCATGAGAATAATAACGTTCAACATTAGAGTTCCTCAAAGCTAACACTCCATAACATCATGACACATTTCCAAGAAAATGTCATCATCTTCCACTCATCATAATATTTTCAAATTTCCTAAGTCTACAGCTGACTACTCAACACATTTGAAACAAAATTTCCATCTCTATGTGTATAAAATAATTCAAAGTCGATAGACTAAAAATACTCGACCCACCTCCTCCTCTAAAGTATTAGGGCTATTAGTGAAAAAAAATTTACTTCAGACTCTTATGAACCATATAATACATGAATATATCTTCAAATATATAATTTCACCATGATCCCTGAGAATTTAACACCATAGTTAATTAATGGTCATGGGTTAGATTATTCTATTCATGCAATCATTGCAAACTTGATCTATAATAAAAGACATGATAACCTACATTTGATATGATTTAAACCTGAACCATGATGTTTCATTAATATAGTTTTAATTATTTTACATATTATTAAATGTTATTATTGGTGTTAAGTTATCTTACTATTTAAATCCTATAAATAAACTTCATAAGAATCCAAAAAAATAAACATCACCCATTTCTTTTTCAAACTTGATATCAGTACAAGATGATGAAAAAAGTCCTGGTTGAATGGTTGATGGTGGCCTTCCAAATATAATAAGAACTGAATCTCAAATAAACCATTGGATTTATCCCAATACTAAATATCTACCACTATCTCTATATCTGTTGAAACTCTGGCCTCTATGATAACATGGCCCATGAAGATTACCTGGTCAATCCATTATTGAAACAGATTAATCATGGAAAATAGATAATCTTGTTATGGTTTCAATATGTTGATCATGCTCACAACTATATGAGTAGTAATCAAACATGTCATAAATGTAAACTAGAAAAAATAATCTAGGAGTTCATGAATGGCACTGCAGCATTTAGTTGATCAAACAACAATACAAAAAAATGATAAAATCCACCATTCTTCCTAAAAGTAGTTTGGGATATATTAGAGAGTATCACACTAAATTTATGGTACCTTAAACATAATTAAATCTTAGAGAATATTTAGGATCGTCTGGGATAATTAAAAAGGTCATAGATGTGTGGAAGGGGATACTGATTTGTGACTATCATCTGGTTAGGCCTCAAGTAACCCATACATAAATCTATGGTTCTTTTTTATTCTTTTACAATAGAAACAGAGATCCTATTTGTGATTTAATTGGTTATATGAACCCTTTATCTTCAAAATAGTACATCTTAACTTTTAACACCCAATGATTAGTTGGTACAATTTTGTGGTTCATGATAAAAATAGGTTTGGATCCTAGAATAAACTCATTATTTATTTCAATTTTCTACATATCTTGTAATCCAAAAAAATCTTTTGATAATAAATCCTGAAAGAAAAAATCACTAGAGGAACATATTATACAATGAATCATCATATTAAAAAATAAGACATTCTAATTGAGTCTTGATATAATCCAGTTTGTACTAAATTAGATCAACATGACCTACCTGTATATCTAATTGAACTCAATAGACACAATTGTAACCATTTATATAAAAGAATGTTACACCCCTATGAAATTTTTAGATATGAACTTAATATTGAATTATTTATTCCCTATAAATACTCAAAATGAAAACTAGCCATTTCTAGTGTAATGTGGTCACATATAAGTTGATAGCATACAACTTCAAGAGAACACCTTTTTCAACACAAATACCCTCTGATCATACCCTTAAAAGCATATTAATGTTCATAACCCCATCACTGATTTTACATCAAAAACCATGTCAATGGAGAATTGAGTTGTTATAATGTAATTGGATTCTCCTATATCAAAAATATATATGAAATAGTATATTTCATAAGAATCATACCTCTAACTGTGGAAGGACCTATATTTAGACTAGTATGAATAAATTTCCTTATGTGTAAGTAACTTTCCCTTCTTCCCTAGGATCTCAAATTACTCCCCTATGGTAACCCTTAAAAAATATATTTTTTGTTATATATTGGGGTGCCACACCTCTACCTAGACCTCATGGATGATGGATCTCCAACTATATACCTTTCGAGGGATAGTTGAGTCCCTCCTAAAATCTATTGTCTTCTCTGACCAACCACCAATAGATGATTGTTATGTGATCCTATATAATATTTATAGAATTAACATATTATTATCATATAGAAACAACTATAGTGGAAAAGAACACTACAATAACATAAAATAAACCTTTACATGCTGATAGTACTACACAAGGTTGTGATACTACGATGATGGTCCACTCACATTGCTACAATATTTACCACTATCTTTTTAAAAAAAATACAATGTGTAATTTCCTACATAGGGAAAATGAAGTGCCTGATCATCCCACATGAAATGTTTGTTGGAAAATCTAATTCTATTTCAAGTTCCCTTTAGGGAATATATTTTGATTCACAATATATTTGAATTTTTTCAAGTAGAATACATCCACCTTCAACATGTTTTTTTAACAAATTCAATACATGAGATAATACCAGGCAAAAAAATATCAATTTTTCTTTTATAACCTTCCTAAATAGTAAATAAATTGAAATGAACTCATTTCATAGATTTTTATAATATCCTCATTTTGTTTCTCCTTCAAGGTATCAAGACGGGTTTTCTTGAGACCCCAATCATATTTCCCCATACACTAGAGATTGGTGACTGATAGTAAATATCGAATAACAATAGAATTTATACAATAACCTTTGATATGGAATAAAAATCACTATATAATAATGATAGACATATCAATAAAATCAACTCCAATTGATAAGAAACAATTTTAGAATGAGACATCCTCAATTTATTGGATGTTATACTGATTTTCATATGAATGTTATACTAGAAAAAAAAGAAATACTCAAAATAATGAAATATAAAACTAAAATGAAACCCCTGGCTTGGTCACATCTCCATGCTCTAGTCCTAGCTATCATGTCTTCCAATCATGAATTGGGCCCCTTTCCCTTGACAATAACAGAATCGATGAAGTCTACATAGGCACCCAATGGAATCCTTAATAGGGTGTGAGTAAAACTCAGATGGAAACCACCAATGGTGTTTTAGAAAAATCCAACCTCATTATTATTACATGAAATATTTTGGATAAGAGAGAAATTATTTATAACTAAATGCATAATATCTAAAAAACCCATTGAACCTTGATCCCCATTTGGTCACTCGAGGTAAGACATACATGTTAGGACACAATGCAAAATATCTCTATCCCTACCCAAAAAATATTAAAGTATTAGTATTCATACACCATAAAACAATGCAAGATTCCCAGGAAAGGGGAAAAAATATTTAGTTCACACATACAAAAGGAGAATTCCCACACCCAGACCAATATGATACACAACTTACAATAGAACCATGGATAATTCCCATTATTATTATTATTTATATATTCAATTCAAAATAATGTTTATTTGAATTCTCATTCCATGGACAATCATATATTACATGTGTCTAGTATATATAAGATCCAAAACACACAAGTATTCAAAAGAATGGAAAATATGTTATATATATTATGTTCTGGTTAATACCTCACAATTTAAATATAGCATTCCAATTATTGTTACAAGAATATAATCCATTCTTATAAACCCAACTTAAATTATAATCTACTAATTTATATATCAAATATTCCCAATTTCCAATTCACATAATAATTATTCTCAATTAATATTTCACATGTTAATGATTCACAATTACCAATTCAATTATCAAATAAAGTCCATATTTATCATTTCAAACCCCTATGATGATAAGGATAATAAGTTATGATCTAAATATTAACTTGTAATTAAAAAACATAGTTCAAATAATGGTCATATATTCTATAAGTACAATATAAAGACCCATACTTTACATACATGGTTAATACTTCAAAATTGAAGCATAATTATTACAACATATAACAAAACCTTGAAAGGACCGTATATGTATAGTGTCTTTAGAAACTGGGAAACATAAACAACTGGTTCATAAAGCATCTACATTGCCTCCCATTTATTTCATCATATATAGAGTCCATTTTTGGCATATCCTACTTAATAAACTCATTCCTATTCTGGGGAAATAAAACATACAAAAGGGTGAGCTCAAATGCTCAGTAAAGGTAAACAAAATAAATATCAATCACATCATATTCATAAGAACATAACATTTTGGAAATCTTAACCTGCAAAAGAGATCATAATTTCAAAACATGGGGTAAATCATAGTAGTGAAATGTAATCCCAATAATCATAACTTAAAATATGAAACATTGTGTCAAACACACATAATCATAGATAATCATTTCTTAGAAGTCAAGAATCATTTCCAAGACTATCTTAGTGGACAATGTCCATTTCTGAACCGAGTTCACTCCTCATTTCAGTCCTATTTCACTAAACCGATTTAACCAGCCGTTTCAGCCATGTCGATCTCATGAGATATAAATCATTACCCAATGCATTGGAGGGAGATATAGGTCCCACCCATCCCATAATGATACCATTCTTATGTGTGCCACAAAATCATAAATCATACATTATAGCATCTCCCATGTAATAAAAATGTGATTCTTAAACAACGTGACATCATAAAAAAATTCATATATGTTAAAGAAATCCATAAAAAAATAATTCCATCACAACATAATCAAATCAATGTAACAATAGGGCTAGAAACAGAACCCTATATTATATTAGATGAAAAATAATTTTGATAAAACACTTGAACTCCATTAATGAGAAAAATATCCTTTCTACATCAAAAAAATTTTCCATTCTTAACATGTCATAATAAAAGAAGTTGATTAAAAATAAAAATTAAAACTTTTAAAGGAAGCTTCTTGGAAATAATGTTTTAAAAATCCATTCATGATGTATATGTTAAAAAACATTCTTCCCGTACTTTGGCCGGAAAAGTCCAAAAGTACCTCGTATGAAAAATGAAAAAAGATTCCTTTCAAATATTTTACTAAAATCTCACCGAAGGGTAAAATTGGATTTAAACAATTTTAAGTTGATGGATATAATACTACATATTGAGGAAACATGGATTTGGATGATAAATATTCCCCAGTAAATTATGAAGTACAAACAATCTCGAATAAAAAATGAGATTGTGAGATTTTCCTTTACCTTGGGTCAGATTTTCTTATTAAGTGTCCAAACCTCCTGTATAATGATTTAAATAATTTCATTGAATTATTCCAGAATCATACTTATTTTTATGATATAATATATTGTCATATTCTTAGCATCATATTAGTAATCTTTCGTTGTTACTTGTTATTTGGGTGTTTATTGCTTTTTATTCTTATGTGTGTTTTGTCGAATAAATTCTTATTATTCTTTTTAGGTTATAGATAACTCATTTGCAGAATGGTATTATTGTAATACATATCATATTTATTCACTCAATTCATTTATGTAAAAATTATGCAATGAAAATCCTGTAGAACAAGTCGCATTACATCGTGGAGACGGTCTTCCGTACGTACGCACGGGCGATGATATCATTCCCATGATCGTGGAATTGTATTGGAGTGTATGTGTACTATTGTATAATCAATATTACTTTACAATAATCATATATAGTTATTATTTTCAAAATTATACCCATCCATGTAAGGTGGTGGTGGAAAATAGATTACAACACGGCATGGAGACGGTATTCTGTACGTATGCACGCGCGGTGATTTCATTTTCCGTAGGATGGATAGATGGTTAAATAGGGTTGCTTCATACATATAATAACATATCAGTATATGAGTGATACTTATGTTATTACTTCATAATGAAACAACTAAATAATAAGAATTGGAAGAAGAAATAATGTTGAACGAATCGGTAACAGACATTACCTCTTCTTTGAAGCGCCTTTTTAAAAACTCATGTTATAGCACTAAAATTGGTCTTTGAATAAGACCAGAACCTCTAGTATGTTTCTAGGGATATGTATAAGATAATTTTTCAGGGGTTGTCCGAGCTTGAAATCTCAATGTGGTGTGAGGAAGAGAGGGAGGAGGTTCCCTTTGATAAGGGGGGAGGAGGACACCTTAGGAAAAACTAAACATATTATTTTATTATAAAGTCATATTTAGTTTTAAATACCTCAAAATTGATTTATTTCGAAGATAAGGTGTGTATGCATCTAAATCATCTCATAAAATATAATTTAGACAATTTTAGGTTTCTATTTTAACCTTATCATTTAGATTTAACTTTAAGTTATATAATTTTACTTTTACCGTGTCTTCTTGATTTCTTACACTATAATGTTAATAAACATACTATAACAAGACAAACGAACCCCAAGTGGTTTATTATTAATATATATAACCTTATCTAAGTCATTTTTCCAAACCATATATTTTTCGGAATAAAATAACTATTAATAATATAATATTTGTTTTAAAAACTATTTTATGTCAATTTTGAAACTATTTGTTAATTGTTTTATCTGAAAATAATAACAGAATGATTAGTTCGAAAACAGTTAACTAAATCAATACTAAAATGTCATATTAACCTATAAAATTAGTGTAATTCATAAAAAGTCTCAAATTACATTTATTTGGGTATTTATAACATCAATTATGTTAATATTTCAATAATATGATAATTACTGCATCATCATTGTGTCATAAATAAATTAAATTATTTAAAATATAAAAATTAAAAATAAAATACCATTATGTAGTAAATCATTTTATCTTTCTAATGAATATTTATAGTCTAATTTAACTTATGTATAACCCTATATTAAAAATGATTTACTTATTAATCATTGATTTTAACTATTTTAACCCTTCTTTAAATAAATTAATATTAAATGTCCTAATCTAATCCAAGTGGGCCTAAATAGTCATATTTTATTCCTAAAGTTGTTTTCGGTCGAATTAAACTTATCCAATAGAATTAGGACATGTGTTAGGGTAATAATGTTATCATTTTTACCTTTAATTACCCAATTTACTTTGAACCGTGGTAAATAAAAGTAAAAAGTTATTATTCACCAAAAATTATTTAATATCATTGAACCACATTTTACATACTGACATCAACCATGTCTCTCGGATTTTTGAAATTCTATTCACAAACATGGTAAAATTATCTTTTATGTGAATTTGCAAATTCTCCCAGGAGGTGGGTAAAAGACGGTCAAAAGTTCAATAACATTTTAATATATCTAAAATTATTATAAAATGACTCCAATGAATTGCATTGAAATTATATAGGTATTATATATCAATTTTGACATAAAATAAATTTAAATAAAATAAATAATTATTTAAATAAAAATTCAGTTTTTAAATAGTAACCTAGTGTTTTCACTATTCATCAAAAATTTAATGTTTTCAGAAAAATACCAAAATTTCACCCTAGGATAATTTTGATATTCCAAATCCAAAAATGAAGTCCATTTTGAATGATAAAATTTAAAAACTTTCAAAAAGTGGTTATTACTATTCATAACAGCTCATTTTAATAATATTTTAATAGCATATCGTTGTTTAGTGAAACTCGGTATTGCGTAAAACGCAAGCTATCGAGGAAGGCTGCGATTGCTTTTAAAGCAAGAAAATCTAGTGTTGTGTGTAGTGAATGATTCCTTTGATTATTTATATAACATAAAAAACAAAATATTTCCCATAAAAGTCTCGGGTGTTACATTCTACCGCCCTTAAAATGAATTTTGCCCTCGAAATTCGTCACTTTGTAACAAACAGCTGAGGATACCTCTCCCTCATCATATCCTAAAGCTCCCATTTAGCTTCTTCTAATTGGTGCTTCCTCCATAAAACATTCACCAAGCGAGTGGTCTTGTTCCGTAGGACTTTTTCTCTATGATCCAAAATCTCGATCGTGTGTTCTTCATAAGAAAGATCTTGCTTCAGCGGTACAACTTCAAAGTTGAGTACATGTGAAAGATCATGTATGTACTTTCTCAGGATAGATACATGGAACACATCATGAACTTGGGAGAGATTCGGTGGAAACACTAATAAGTATTCTACCTTCCTAACACGATCCAGTATTTCAAAAGGACTGATATACCTAGGGCGAAACTTTCCCTTCTTTCCAAATCTCATTACTCTCTTCCAAGGAGATAATTGTAAGAACACTTTATCTCCCACTTCAAACTCTAGGTCTTTTCTTCGGTTGATGGCATAACTTTTTTGTCGACTCTGAGAAGCTCTAATGTGTTGTTGAATAGATCGGACCTTTTCTACCATCTCATCGACAAGATGAGGTCCTAATAGATTTCTTTCCCCAACTTCATCCCAGCAAGTTGGAGTCCTGCATTTCTTTCCATAGAAAGCATCATAAAGAGCCACCTGAATACTAGAGTGAAAGCTATTTTTATATAAAAATTCCACCAAAGGTATATATTGATCCCAACCACCATTTAAATCTATAGAGAAAGATCTCAACATATCTTCTAGAGTTTGAATTGTCCTCTCAGATGGACCATCTGTCTAAGGATGATGAGCAGTGGTGAAAATCAACTATATATCCAGAGTATGATGAAGGCTTCACCAGAACTTTTAGGTAAACCTAGTATCCTGATCATATATAATAGAAAGTGGTACTCTATGCATTATTACCACTTCCTTTACATATATCCTCGCAAGCTGATCTAGAAAGAAATCCTCTCTAATAGCAATGAAGTGTGCAGACATTGTAAGACGATCAACTGTGACCCAGATAGCATTATTGCCTTTAGATGTTTTAGGATGTCCGGTGACAAAGTCCATAGTGATGTTTTCCCATTTTAATTAGGGTATGGGTAATGGTTGTAACATCCCCTTAGACTTCTGTCTCTCAGCTTTAACTTACTGACAATCCAGGCATCGATAGACATATTCAGCAACGTCTCTTTTCATGCCATCCCACCAGAAGTACTCTTTCAGGTCTCTATACATATTCGTGCTTCCCGGATGAATAGAGAATGAATAACTATGAGCCTCATCAAACATCTCCTTCTTTAATTCGGGGATATGAGGGACACAAACGCGATTCCTGAACATTATTATCCCATCACAATCGAGGTTGAATTCAGGATCGTTTCTCACCATCTTTTGTAACTCGACATCTTCTTTCTGTGCCTCGTTAATCTTCACATGTATATATAGTTGAATATTCATTTAAGAAATATAAGATTTTCCCCTTCCATTATAATTCCAAGATCCATCCTTTGTAAAACCATAAATAATGGAACTTTTTTGATCCTTGTCATGGATAAGCTAGCATGGTCTTGTCGACTTAATGCATATTCCACCTTGTTTTCTTTCCTAGGGTGGTAATGAATTAAGCAGTCGTAATCCATAATCAGCTCCCACCATCTTCTTTTGCGCATATTCATCTCCTTTTGTGTGAAAATATACTTTAACCTTTTATGATCAGTATAAATATCACACCTTTCTCCATAAAGATAATGCCTCCAAATCATTAATGCAAATATTACCGCAGCTAACTCCAAATCATGAGTTGGGTAATTTTGCTTATGTATTTTCAACTATCGTGAGGCATAAGCTATCACCATATCATTTTTAATAAGAAGACACCCTAGCCCCTTCTTGGATGCATCACTGTAGATCACAAACCTCTCTCCACTACAAGGAAGTGTGAGTATAGATGCACTGGATAAACTTATTTTTAAGTCCTTGAAATTCTCTTCATATACCTTAGTCCAAAGAAACATAAGTCCTTTCTGAGTCAACTTGTTGAGTGGAGTAGATAATCATGAAAAATCTTTCACAAAACGTCAATAATATCCATCCAAACCAAGAAAACATCGGATCTCAGTTACTATTGTTGGTCTCGAACATCTTTTGATAACCTCTTTTTTTGTTGGATCCACAGATATCCACTCTTTTGAGATTATGTGACCCAAAAATGCAAATTATTGAAGCCAAAATTCACACATGGTAAATTTGGCATAAAGCTTCTCCTTTCTCAGGGTCTTTAATATAATTCTCATGTGATCTTTATGTCCTTCCTTACTCTTTGAATATTCAATAATATCATCTATAAAAAGTACCACAAAATGATCAAGATAGTCTCTAAAGACTCTATTCATCAGATCCATGAAGATAGCAGGGGCATTAGTAAGATCAAATGGCATCACTATAAATTCCTTGTGTCCATACCTTGTACGGAAATCCATCTATGGTATATCCTCCCTTTTGACCCCTAATTGATGGTACACGGAATGAAGATCAATCTTGGAAAATTATTGAGCTCTTCGTAGTTGGTCAAATAAGTCATCAATGCATGGGAGATGATATTTGTTCTTGAGAGTGATCTTGTTATGTTCTCGATAATCAATGCAGAGTCTCATTAATCCATCTTTCTTCTTAACAAATAGAATAGGTTCTCCCCAAGGTGATGCAATTGGGCATATGAATACCTTATCAAGATTCACTAGGAGTTGCTTCTTCAATTCCTGAAACTCAATTGGGGCCATTCTATAAGGTGTCTTTGAAATAGGAAAAGCACCCAGTACGAGTTCTATTGAAAACTCAACTTCACGGTTTGGTGGAAAACCAGGAAATTCCTCCGGAAAGACATCATCAAAATCCCGTACAATGGTCATATTATTAATCGTGAGTTTCTCACCAACCATTTGAGATAAATAACCTTCATTTATTGGAATCATGACCCATAAGATGGAAGAAATTTCCACTGGATGGTTATGTTCATCCTTGCATCGATAGACGATCATAGATTGATCTGGAATATGAAATGTGACTTCCCTTAATTGGGAATTGATATGATCTCCATATAGAGAAATACAATCCATGCCAAGAATCACATCAAATTCTACTATAGGAAGGATCACAAGATTGGCAGGAAGCACTTTCCCTCAAACTTCAATCGGAGAAGAATTATAAACTTTTGATGCGAATGTTGTGCCATTAGGGGAGGTCACAGCTAACTCAACATCTAATTGTTGAGGTAATATGGTGATACCCTTAGAAAATTATTCATAAATAAAAGAGTGGGTGGATCCAAAATCAAATAAAACATTTTCTACTTTAGAGTGGATGGTAAGTGTACCTTTCACCACTTCGTTATCGTACTCCACATCGCTGATAGAAATTGCATGTTAATTTCCTTTTTCTTTAGCCTTAATATATTGTTTACATCGATCATCATCCACAACCCTTGGATTAGGGCATTGATTGGCATAATTCCCCATTTCCTTGCACATGTATCATTGATGTCTAGGAGGTTCACTCTGTGTAGCCTTGTCATTGTTTGCATCACTAGACATCTTCTTCCCATCATTGCGGCATTCAAATGCCCAATGACCTTCCATTCCACATTTGAAACATTTACTTGTCCCTTTAAGACAACTCCCTTCGTTTTTATTTCGACACATTGAGCATAAGGGAAAACTCATCTTATTTTCAGTGTGCTCTTTAGATTTTCCTTTGAATTCCATTTTCCTCTTCTTATCAAACCCATATGACTTATGGGTTACTCCAATATCCATATCAACATTGAGAGCACATCTGATGATTTATTCATAGCTATTGAAGTCCCTTATGTCTAACGCCCTTCGAAGACTTGGTTTTAAGCCACTAAATAATCAATCGATCTTACTCTCGGGTTGGATAATAATTCCAGAAGTGTACCTTGCAAGTCTTGTAAAATTTTCGTCATAGGTACCAACAAATTCATCATCCTTTTGATTTAGTTCAAGAAACTCCTTCTCCATCTTTGTCTGAATAATACAAGGGATGTACTTATTGAAAAATAAGTTCTTGAACTAGTCCCATTCCATGGACTCAATTTCATCTCTTGGCCTCGTATTTTGATAAGATTCCATAATTGATAAGCTTCACCTTCTAAACGATAAACTAATAAGATGAATTTATCATGTTCAGAACATTGAAGAACTGAAAATAGCTTTTCAGTAGTACTAATCAATTTTTCAGCAACTGATGGATCAGTAGACCCGCTAAATTAAGGTAGACGCTGCCTCATGAAGAATTCAACATAATGTTGCTCCTTCCTTTGCTCGTTTAGAAGTCCTGCATGATTCATAGCTTTATAATGTTTTGTGAGCATGGCTACAAGATTTTTCATTCCAGCTCCCATAACGTTTGGTTGCTCAGGGGGACAATCATTGCATTGCCTGTCGCATTCCGCATTAACACGGTTCCTTCAAGTTACAGCCATTGACTAAAACCAAGAAGAATAGTGTCAGCAACACTAATTATAATAGAAAAAACCCATAATCAAGAATATAATTTCACACTTAAGGTCTTATCATAGGTTTTTCATGTCCATTTCTAAAACACTATGAATGTGTTCCATGATTAGACTTATCCATAGGGTTATTACTAAGGCTTTCACATCCTAGTTTCCAATGGATGACTATACCTTTCCTCTGATACCAACAATAACAACCCATACATTACATTCATGGTTAAGACTTCAAAATTGAAGCATACTTATTACAACATATAACAAAACCATGAAAGGACCATGTATGTATACTGTCTTTAGAAACTGAGAAACATAAACAACTGGTTCATAAAGCGTCTACATTGCCTCCCATTTATTTCATCATATATAGAGTCCCTTTTTCGGATATCTTACTTAATAACCTTCTTCCTGACCTGGGGAATGAAAACATACAAAATGGGGAGCTCAAATTCTCAGTAAGGGTAAACAAAATAAATATCAATCACATCATATTCATAAGAACATAACATTTTGGATATCATAACCTGCAAAAGAGATCATAATTTCCTAAAATGGGATAAATCATAGTAGTGATATGTAATCCCAATAATCATAAATTAAAACATGAAACATTGTGGCATACACACATAATCATAGAGAATAATTTCTTAGTAGTCAAGACTCATTTCCAAGAATATCTTAGTGGACAATGTCCATTTCTGAACTGAGTTCACTCTTCGTTTCAGTCCTGCTTCTCTAAACCAATTTAACCTGCCGTTCCAGCCATGTCTATATCATGAGATATAAATCATTACACAATGCATTGGAGGGAGATATAGTCCCCACCCGTCCCATAATGACACCATTCTTATGTGTGCCACTAAAGCATAAATCATACAGCATAGCATAACCCATGTAATAAAAAAATGGGATTCTTAAACATTGTGACATCATAAAACAATTCATATAAGATAAAGGAATTCATAAAAAATAATTCCATAACAAAATAATCAAATAAATGTAATAATAGGGATAGAAACAGAACCCTATATTATCATAGATGGAAAAATTTTTGATAAAACACTTCAACTCCATTCATGAGGAAAATATCATTTCTACTTCAAAAACATTTTCCATTCTTAACATGTCATACTAAAAGAAGTTGATTAAAAATAAACTTTAAAACTTTCAAATGAATCTTCTTGGAAATAATTTTTTAAAAATCCATTCATGCCGTATAAGTTAAAAAAACATTCTTCCCGTACTTTGTCCGGAAAAGTCAAAAAGTACCTAGTATGAAAAAAAACAAAAGATTGCTTTCATATCTTCTACTAAAAACTCACTGAAGGGTAAAATTGGATTTAAATAATTTTATGTTTATGGATATAATATTACTTATTGAGGAAACATGGATGTGGATTATAAATATTCCCCAGTAAATTCTGAAGTACAAACAATCTCGGATAAAAAATCGGATTGTGAGACTTTCCCTTACCTTAGGTCTGATTTGCTTCATAAGTGTCCGAACCTCCTGTATAATGATTTAAATAATGTCATTGACTTATTCAAGAATCATACTAATTTTTATTATATCATATATGGTCATATTCATAGCTTCTTATTAGTAATATTTCATTATTACTTGTCATTCAGGTGTTTATTGCTTTTTGTTCTTATGCGTGTTTTGTCGAATAAATTCTTATTATTATTTTTAGGTTATAGATACCTCATTTAAAAAATGTTATTAGTGTAATAAATATCTAATTTATTCACTCAATTCATTTATGTAATCATTATGCAATGAAAATCATGTACAACGAGTCACATCACATCGTGGAGACGGTATTCCGTACGTACATACGAGCGATGATATCATTCCCATGATCGTGGAAATGTATTTGAGTGTATGTATACTATTTAAGAATCAATATCACATTAAACTAATCATATATAGTTATTATTTACACCATTATACCCATCCTAGTAAGGTGGTGGTGGAAAATATATTACACCACGCCGTGGAGACGGAATTCTGTACGTACGCACACACAGTGATTTCGTTTTCTGTAGGATGTATAGATGGTGAAATAGGGTTGTTTCTTACTTATAATAAAATATTGGTATATTATTTATACTGATGTTATTAATTCATAATGAAACTACTAATTAAGAAGAAGTGGAAGAATAAATAAAGTTGAAAGAATCGGTAACGGACATTACCTCTTCTTTGAAGAGCCTTTTTGAAACCTCCTCTTAGGGCACTAAAATTGAACTTTGAAGAAGACCAGGACCTCTAGGATGTTTATATGGAAGTGGAAAATAGAATTTGGCAGGGGTTGGCCGATCTTTAAGGCTCAATGTGGTGTGAGGAAGAGAGGGAGGAGGTGCCCTTTTATAAGGGCGGAGAGGGGCACCTTAGGAAAAACAAAAAATATTATTTTAATATAAAGTATTATTCATTATTAAATAGCTCCAAATTGATTTTTTTAGAAGCTAAGGTGGGGATGGGTCTAATTACTCTCATCCAATAGAATTTTGACAAGTTAAGGATTCTTATTTAACCTTATCATTCAGATTTAACATTCAGTTAAATAATTTTACTTTTACCGTGTCTTCTTGTTTTCAAAAACTATAAGGTTAATAAACATACTATAACAAGACAAACGAACCCCAAGTTGTTTATTATTAATATATATAACCTTATCTAATTCATTTGGCCGAACCATATATTTTTAAGAATAATATAACAATTAATAATATAATATTTGTTTTAAAAACTATTTATTGTCAATTTTGACACTATTTGGTAAATGATTTTTTTGAAAATGATAACAGAATTATTAGTTCAAAAAAATTTAACTAAATCAATACAAAAATTCCATATTAACCTAGAAAATTATTGTAATTCATAAATAGTCTAAAATTACATCTATTTGGGTATTTATAACATTAATTATGTCAACATTTCATTAATAAGATAATTACTGCATCATCAATGTCTCATAAATAAAATAAATTATTTAAAGTCTAAAAATTAGAAAAAAATACCATTATGTATGAAATATTTTTATCTTTCTAAAAAATATTTTTTGTCGAATATATCTTATGTATAACCCTATATTAATAATTAATTACTTATTAAACATTGATTTTAACTATTTTAACCCTTCTTTATATAAATTAATATTAAATGTCCTAATCTAATCCAAGTGGGCCTAAATAGTAATATTTCATTCCTAAGGTTGTTTTGGGTCGAATTAAATTTATCCAATAGAATTAGGACATGTGTTAGGGTAATAATAATATCATTTTTACCCATTAATTACCCTATTTACTTTTAACCGTGGTAAATAAAAGTAAAAATTTACTATTCACCAAAAATTATTTAATCTCATTGAACCACATTATACTTACTGAAATCAACCATGCCTCTCATATTTTTGAACTTCCATTTACAAAAGCTGTAAAATTACGTTTTATGTGAATTTGCAAATTCTCCTGGTAGGTGGGTAAAAGACGGTCAAAAATTCAATAAATTTTATATATATCTAAAATTATTATAATATGAATCAAATGAATTGAATTGAACTTATATAGGTATTATGTATCAATTTTGACCTAAAATAACTTTAAATAAAAAAATAATTTTTTAAATACAAAGTCGGTTTTCAAATAGTAACCGAGTGTTTTCACTATTCATCAAAAATTGAAAGTATTCAGAAAAATACCAAAATTTCACCCTAGGCTAATTTATAAATTCTGAATCCAAAAAGGAACTCCATTTTGAAATATGAAATTAAAATATTTCAAAAAGTGATTATTTCTATTCATAACAGCTAGTTTTAATAATATTTTAATAGCATATCGTTGTTTAGTGAAACTCGGTATTGCGTACAAAGAAAGCTATCGAGGAAGGCCATAATTGCATATAAAGCAAGCCAAGATAGTGTTGTGTGTAGTGAAAGATTCCTTTGATGATTTATATAACATAAAAAACAAAATATTTCTCATAAATGTCTCGGGTGTTACATACAACCTAGGTCTAAGGATAGGCACACCTTGCATGTGTCTAGATAATCATGTTCTGAAACCCTGATAAACATGATGGGATCTACTAAAATTATAATTTAAGGGATTAAATGCATAAAATTTAATACTAATTGAAATTGGTTTAATGTAAAACATTAATTAATGATCATTCATGTTACATATACTAGAAACCAAAATCATTCAAATGTGAGAGTCTTTAGACCACTAACCTCAAAAGTATATAAGAAGAATGCTGAGAAACAAGAAACTAGATTAAAGAGTGACAAAACAAATCCCAAATCTGTACTTATGGATCAAAAAATGAATCAAGATTCCAAAGGATGTTTTTGGAGAATAATATATCTAGTTATATCGAACCATGATCTATAAAAAATATCCCAAAGAATAATGAATTTTTCCTACCCCACTACCGTATAAGAGACATACATCCAAATATCCACTGAAATCATAAAAAATTGAAATAAAATCCAAAAATAGTATAATTCATGATTTAATATTGAAAAAATGAGTATATTGAATCATTAAAAAATCAATAATGTTGCAACCTGATTAGAGTAACTTCCACAAAACAATCTGGTTTTAAACCTGTGTTTCAACAGGAAACTGAATCTCCTTCCACCATAACCTAGTTGACTCCACCATGATCATCATGTTTTATCCAGGGGATGGAACATGGGAATGGCCCATGAAATGGATTTGAAAACTAATATTATTTTTTATATTTTGGAAACACCATTCCTATGGAGTGTCTTATCAGTAATGGAGCACAAGGTAAGTACCAACGTGCTCTAATTTAGGCATCAAACATTATTTATTGTTTTGGACTGACCATTTCAACTAGGAGACTCATCAGTAAATCCCTAAAATCCCCAAGGATGTGTTCCGACATGTTATGTGTGAAAAGTCCCATAATATCTTTTTTTATGACTTAATAAACCACTAAATACACAAAAAGTCAAAGACAAGAGAGACTCTATAACATATTACAAATATTAGGGTGTGACCAAAGTATCTGATGAGGGGAGCATGGTTTTACACCTCTAAAGGTGATGAAAGAATCAGCCAAAAAACCTTTAAAAATCAATCTTGGTATCTCTATATGATAGAATGAAAGATTTTAATTCTCACATCATTCATCTTTGATTTTATTAAGAATAGATTCCAGGAAGGATTGTCCTTGATCTCTTTAGAATCAAGAGGGGTGGTGAAGGAGGGTCACTCCCTTTTTTGACAGTGTTCATATTGATTTGATCTCTAGGATTTCATAGAATAATGATTTTCATTTTTTACAAGCAACTCAATGAATAAATGTAATTTTTTAATTAATAAAATTCTGTTTAAAAAATTTGAGGTTTTAAAATATAATAATTGAAAATGTGCCCCTATTATGTTCATAATCTCCATAGAATTCCATTTCTATAATGATAATAATATTATTATTATTACATAACATTCAGAAAACTATTAAAAAAATTAATATTATTTATTCAATAAATTGTTTAATATTTATTCGAATATTATTTAATATATATTATTTAGTAGTATACCATTACACTTGGTCTCCCATTCCTCCACAATATTTATTAGGATTTGAATAATTAATATTTATTTAATAAATTAATATCACTAAATTATTCACTAATAAAAAATTAAATAACTAATATATTAAAAAAATATAAAATATGTATTTTTCAAATGTTCTACTCCAAAAATATTATTTTGAATAGATTTTGATTAAATTTATTAAATCATGTTAATAATGAATAATATTAAAATAAATACATGAGAATAATATTTATTCAATGTATTAAATAAAAAATAACAATATTATATTAATGAGGATCTGGTTACACTTATCATGTGACCATACATTCCTCTTTCTTAGTGGAATTAGGTTATGCTTCCCAATGTCCATGGTTAGCATCTTGTAACACACTAAGTAACACATAGAGAAAAAATATAATATATCAATGATTTAAAACATCATATAAATTATAATTATGTAATATAATCCCTTTATCATGATAGATATAATCAATTAAGTTTCATGTGGGTGTCATCAACCTACATACCTGATGTGCCTTTCCTTTACATTCATGAAATCAAAGTACACATAAAACACCGTAAGAAAGAATTTATATAGTCCATTTAATTCTAATTTAAGGGCCTTATATATCATCATTTGTTAATTAACAATAACTATAAATCCTTTATCATTTTTTCTTTAAGGTAATATTACTTCTGACAAACCCAACGTAGCCAACTTCACCAAAAATATACGTTATCACGGTTTTCACAAAAAAATTGTACATTACTAATAATATTAATTAATTGAAATATCAAATTTTGAGGATAAATACATGCATCCATAGATAGTATTATCTAATGAAACATATAAATGTTTACTTCCAATCAGGAGGTCATGTTTTTATAATCTTCTACAAAGGAAATTTTCCAGTGTGTACACCATGATAAAGTGTCTCAAAGTCCAATGAGTGAAAACCCATGATAATATATATAATTTTTCTTTCCCAAATGGTATTAACCAACTATAGAATAGATATTTAAGATTAAATTCATTGAAAATAGGGGTTCTCATCATATCAGGGAACTTTGATGGCCTTCAAATTTGATAGTTACTCTTAGTAAATTATAACATACCAGGTCATGTAAAATAATAATCATTATGAGACCAAATGTTATTAAATGTTAAAAATAATTAATATAGATTATAAAAAATTAAATATAAGTTTGGTAGGTGTAACTAACTCTAATAGACTCCAAAGTATACTATTTCCAATATCATGCAACCTTTAGTGTACTATCTATCACATGATAATCATACTTCTACTAAGTTAATGCTTTAGTTAAGGGGTCCACCATGTTATCTTATATATAAAATCTCCTCACCACAACATCAATTATTTGAGAAAAATACCATGTGTGATGATGCTTCTAGGGTATGTTTTTTGTTTGTTGCTCTGATCTTGGATCCTTTTCAAGAACCAGAACAATAATAATATTGCAACATAATGTAATAGGGTCTTTACATCTAGTTATCATGTCAATATCATAGAAAATTTTCTTATTCAGGGAGATTATTTGGCTACAACAGAATCCCTTATATACATAGACTCCAGTATAGATTCAGCAACAATTGGCTTCATTGAACTCTTCCTGCTCACGGATCCTCCATTGTGGTTGAATACATAATTTGATTGGAACATTATATCATTATAATCTTTTTATATTGAAGCATATTTATAAAATATGATGAACACCTCTACCCCATGCACCAAAAATATCCCTAGTTACTCTTATTTGAATAAAGATGATCTTAATAGAATATGGATATTGTTCACCCGGATCATCTTAAAATCTTCCTATTATACTCAAGCGGCATGAAACACAATTCATTTTAAATAACATAGAATAAATGATTAATTATATCATATTATAATATTGTATGTTATTAATTTTCACTTTCTCCTCATAAGTATATGGACACATATTCTTGGAATGATTTTTACTATGTGACATAGGAAAAAAATCCCCTCTTGTATTTTTCTATACTAAAAAACATTAGTGTATGTTCAATGTTTATATTATAAATTAGTCATATTATCCTCTTAGATCTATCATTAATGATCTTGATCCATATTATGTAGGCTAATTCACCCAAGTCATTTATTGAAAAGAACCTGTTTAATCATTCCATAACTAACCATAATAGTAGTGCTTCATTTCCAGTAAGTAATATACCAATGAAATATAATACAAGGATAATGACTACCCTCATACTATAATTAATGTAAAAACTTGGATCTGATTCATACTTTGTGAAAATATGTAAGAAACCAGATCTTCATTTCAGGAGAGTGACGAACAACTGAGATACTTCAAGCTCCTCCCATTCCTCCGTCCGAGCTCCATTTGAGACACCACTGGGTGTGTTGGATTCCCACTAATCTACATAATTCTAGGATGATTCAAGGTCTGATGTTCAATAGATATCATTGTACAAAATCATGGTAGGTGGATTGTGCCATTCTTCGGTTGTCTTTGGATTATATATTCTAAACGATCCGAATACACATGTTTAGGGTATTTAGTATTTTCTAATTTGACCTTGATTAAGACCAATAATGGTGTGTTTGATTGAGAAAGGTTATTTATTATGTACTATGTCAATTTGACTTGATTATGAATGTGTTTCCCATGTTAGATTATTTATAGAAGATGGGTCTAGAATTTCCTGTTAGGAATTGTTTGTTCCCATTCCTCGTGTTGTTAGGATGGAGTTGTTGTTAAATTGTGATGCATGTGTTCTGCATTGTGAAAGCAAGGCCAAGGGGAATTGACCGTGAGAGCTTCCCAACGTAGTGTCATTTATGTATAATTGTTTTTATTGTTGACCAGAGGCATCGATTATGATAGCTACCAAGGGGTCGTTTGATAAAGGGGTTAGACCATGAGAGCTACCCAATGAGTCGGTATTAAATGTATGTTAGACCATAGGGAATTGATAGTGAGAGGTGCGAGAGGTTCATTATAATTATTGTTTCTATGTAGACCAAGGGGTATTGACTCTGAGGGCTACCATGGTTTTTATTTTTATACAAGGGGATACAAGGCATATGCCAGATCTTATGGTTAAATTAATCAATGGATTGAAAAATTTATAAATGTAAATGAATGTAATAAAAAACTGAAGGATTTTTTACTTTTGAGTACTTCCTAGTTTATTTCTTCATTTCTAAATATGACATGATATATATTTATTCACTGACAGTTAGCCACATATAATTTAGTGGTTGCCTACTAGGATTCATCTCAAAACCTATTTGGTTAATTATTTTGGACCCAAACAGATTATATGGTTGTAGGGATTGATATGGGAAGTCTCCCTTCTTCATTAGGTACTTGATTGTTGTGGGATATGGCGAGCATGGGACCAAGCTGAGGCTTGTGATGTAATGGAGTTTACATTTTCATTACATTTGTTTCAGTATTGAATATCTTGCATTTTAAATTGTTTGTCTGCTTTCGTAGATACATATGAAATGCATCATTTATTTATATATGTAATACAAATATTTTATTACTATCAATCTTCTGTTTTTTTACTCTTGTTTTATGGTATTTCTACTTCCTCTACAATTTTCTATTTTTCACTTTTGTGCTACTCTTCTAGGGGGAATAGTTTTCCAACTATCACAACCAAGTCCCTCACTACTAGTTGGTAGCCTCTGTCAATCAGAGGAAATTCTCTTGAGGCCATGTGACCAACCATGTACGGGGAACCATTGGGCGGAACCCAAATCTTGGACATTTCCAAGATGTATTAGAGTAGTTTCTCTTCTGCTTTTCCTTAAAATTTGGAGCCTATATGTAGATATATGAAGGAATGATTAGTTATAAACAGGATGTTACTAAGATTATATAACCATTGTATAGGGAAATACCAATTTACTTCAAATATTTCAATTTACATGGCTTTTTGAATGTTACATTTGATATAATTTCACCATTGGGTGATTCTCTTGTTTTTTGTTGTTATTTATGATATCATTGAGGTTTAATTTTTGTTGTATCCCAAGGAGATGAGGGTATGCTATTTCAGGAACCATACAACCACTTTCTAGAGATCACCTGTCATGAATTCTTACCATGCCATTTAGGATGTATTATTGATGGAATTCTACTGTAAAATATGTTGTGCAAGATATGCATGTTGTTGTGATAAATTCCATGATAGAATACCTACTATTTTAAAAGGTTATTACTAATGTGTAATGTTTCCTTTGAATTAATTCCAAATTTTGGTCCCTAAGGTTTTATGTGCCCTCTTGGATTGGAATTTTGTGGATCATGTCTGAACATTAAATTAAATTTTTTCACGTTATAATAATAATAAGGATGCCAAACATTGATTCCCAAGAGTATGTGCTCTATATAGTTGGATTATGTTATTCCTTGGAAAAAAATTAATATTTTTAATGGATCTTGATAAGTTTCATAGTATTAGTTTCTATAAACGTAGGCAACACAGTGTGTGGTGAAATGAACACACACCATGTTTTCTTATGTTCTAGAAGAAATAACTTTTTGTAAGTACACGTCAGGTACTTTGTGTACATGTCATGTAGTATTTCACTGTGTGACTAACTATGTGTCCAGAGACACAAGGTTGGAAATCATGGGTATAACAATCCATGTACTAAAGGTAAACGTTGTGCAAAAGATACCACGTATCTAGTTATGTGACAAATGAAATTGATGGATGAAATTCAGATGATACATTCCATGTCTAGATTGTACAAACTATGTGGTGATCAACCGTGTGTCTGGCCTTGTGACTAATGACACAGGTGGATGGAACTAAATTGGTACACTCTGTGTATATGTTGAACACACCGTGTAGAATTACCCTGGAGAGAATCATATAGTTATAGTCTTGTAGAAGAACTTGGGTAGGGGGAAAAATCAAGTACACTCTTTATCCTATGAAGAACACACCATGTGTAGGGGTGTTACACGTCTAGGATTGGCAGAGGTACACCCTCATGTTAAGGATTAAAGGTAAAGAGACGTGTGGTAGTTATACATGTTGTGTAACTCTATTTTGAAAAACATGAATGTTTTTGTTCTCCAATTTCATTCATGAAATTTTATGTTTTTGTCTATGAAAATATTGAACTATGGTGTGTGCTTGGACTTGAAGATATATGCCATCTAGACGACTTTCAGTTGTATTCCAAGTTCAACGCGGAGATCAAACACCAAAAATGGTATATTAGGGACTACCTTCATATCCTCCCTTCATGAATATTTTGTAACTAGCTGTTATACTAGATGCAGGTGTTGATTCACAGTTCCTTGAAGGATTTTTTAGGATGTTACAGAATTTTTAGGGAGCAACGCATCTTTCCCTGTCCTTGGAAAAGCCGACATGGGTTTTCTAGCAGAAGCATCCTTCTACCATTTTTGGGGATAGAGGACCATAGACTGTAGTGTCATGGTTTGAGGACATGCTTACTATATTTGAGCATCTGTAAATGTCTCTGGAGAGGAGAGTAACTATTTTTTGTACATGTTACATGATTCCACAAATGAGATAGTGGGATGTTATCTCACAGACCGGACGTCATCGAGATATGGCTTGGGAGGAGTTTTAGAGGACCTTCTATGATTAATTCTACCCTGAGATGTTGAGGGCTGGTTGAGCCCGAGAGTTCATGCATTTGGAGTTGGGTTCACTTTTAGTGATATATTACTAATACAATTTTATTGAGATTTAGCACATCACACCTATTCTGGGAGGCGATGATTTATCTTGGGCTAGGCGGTTTGAGAATGGTCTACGGTATGACATCCAATCATAGGTGAATGTGTTCAGGTAGACTTCAGTGATTGATATATTGAATCAAGCACTGATTACATAGCACTATATGAGGGAGTTAAGAGTTGTGATCTTGGTCAGTTCAGTATCCTGGGATGGTACTCCTTCGTTAGATAGTAGGAAGTGTCACAAGGAGTGTTCAAGTGGTGATTCAAGAAACATGGATTTTTCTCAAGTATCCCAGTAGTATGCTACCCGTGCGAGAAGAGTGGGCATACAGGCCCACATAACCCCAAGGACCAAGTTGAGTGCCAGTCTTGCAGCAATATGGGTCAACATCAACATTTTTTTCTAGTGTTCTGACCATTAGAAGGTGATAGGGGTTCTATTATGAATCTACATTCAGGAGGAGGACCACTAGTTTATCATCAATAAGGAACCTAGATTTTATCAGGACATTCAGGAAAAGGATGTGGTCATAAAAATAGTAATCAGGATACATGGTTTCAGCAAAAGCTGGGTGGGTCAACTCCATGTAGTCAAGAAGGATCACATGGCTGTCGTACAAGTTAGAATTTTTTTGTGGAGCAGACCCATCAAAAGTAGGATCTTGGACCCTCTACAGTTAGATTTATAATTCTAGTTGCCTCATTTTTAGCTTCATTATTTTTTATATAGGGGATTCATATAGTTTTATATTTGGTTCTATTGTGTAGATCCTTTGGTTCTGTATCTTTACTTATGTGGATGTTATGGTGCTAGAAACTCTGTTGGGGATTAGGACAGCTAGTGTGTGTCAGTTTAAGGAGTTCCCTCTTGAGGATGGTGGGTGTCACATCTTATGGGATCTATATATCTTAGAAATGACATGTTATGATGTCATTCTCATAATGGACTGGTAGGTCTCCATTCATGCGTTTGTTGATTGTTATCACTACGGGGTGAGATTTACATCACTAGAGGATGGGTCTTTCCTACCCAATGGAAAATGGGATATCTAGGCGAGTATGGATGGACTAAAGAATCATGGGTTTGGAGGAATTACAACCCAGATTTTTGGTTTAAATCTTGATTACCAGGGTACTTCACAGATAGACATTCCTCTAGTGGTGGATCGTTTTAGAGTTGTCTTTTCAGATGACTATTCAGGTTTACCTCTGGATTGAGAGGTAGATTTATCTATTGAGCTTGTTCCAGGAGTAGCATCATTGTCCATTCATTTATAAAAGATGGATACACTATAGTTACATGAGCTCAAGAAACAGTTGGAGGAGTTATAGTCTAAGGGTTTCATCCAACCAAGTACTTCTCTATAGGGTTCACCAATTATGTTTGAAAAGAAGGTGGATTGTACCCTTAGACATTGCATGGATTATTGGAAGCTAAACCAGTTGATGGTCAAGAATTCATATCCCATACCGAGGATTGTGGTACTCTCTGATCAGAATCGAGGTTCCTGAGAGTTCATGAATAATGACTTGAGGTATATTTATCATTATTCATTTGTTAGACCATTAGGTATACCTCTAACAGCATTTTTGGAACAGTTATAGTCTATACGAGTATATAGTTATGTTGTTCAGTCTCATGAATGTTCCATCAGTTATCATGGCACCGATGAACCGAGTGTTCCATCCTTATCTGGATAAAATGGTGGTAGTCTTCATGGATGATATCTTGGTGTACTCTCACTCTTGACACAACCATGCATCCCATCTTGAGATTGTTTTGTGTACACTAAGGGAGCATCAGTTATATGACCAGCTCTCAAAATGCCAATTTTTGAGGGATCCGATTTACTTCTTGGGTCATGTTATCTCAGAGAATTGAGTATCAGTAGACCCAAATAATGTAAGAGATCTATTTTCATGGGAGCATCCAATGAACTTCTTTGAGATACGGAGTTTTATTTGGTAGCTGGTTACTACAAGGACTTTATATTGGACTTTTCACGCTTAGTAGTGCCACTGTAGGGCCTATCTAAGAAGTGTGTGATGTAATTGTGGAATGATTCTAGTGATTCAGCCTTTCAACATCTAAATGAGAGATTGAACTCAACACATATATTTATTTTCTATATCCAGGAAAGAGTTGCAATATTTACTATGATACATCAGGTATCGAGATGGGAGCAGTGCTTATGCAGGGAGAAGGAGTCGTTGCAAACATGTATCAGTAGTTGAGGCCACATGAGAGGAATTTCTTGACGCATGATCTCATGTTATCTGCAGTTGTGCATGGTTTGCACTGATGGATAAATTTTCTTTGGGGGTTGAATTTTTTGGCATACACAATCCACAAAATTCTAAAGTATATCTTCACTCAACATTACCTAAATTTGAGATAGTAAAGGTGGGGTGAGTAACTTTAGTCTATTGAATTTGATCCTGCCTACCTAGGAAAGGAAATGAAATGGTTGATGCATTGAGCTGGAGGACGTAGATACATGTACATCAAGAGGTTAGTAGTGAGTGGTAGTTATTGGATATGTTCTCTGAGATACATTTAGAGGTGCATGATAGAAAGGGGTAGACGTTTCTTTCTTCTATATCTATTACATATACTCTTCTGGATTGAGTTTGAATGAGGAAGCAATCATATTTTGAAGGCCCAGTCTTACGGGTGGGGGTGTCTTGAGAAGACCCTTGTCTGGAGTGGACCATAAGCTACGATGATATCTTGTCTTTCCATGGGCGCGTATGGGTGTTAGTAGACATAGGTGAGGAGTTGATGCATGAATTTCACTCCTCTATTTGGGATGTTCATCCTACTTTCAGAAAGATGTATCAAGATCTACATCATCAGTATTGGTGTCCAGGCATGAAGAAGGATGTTGCTAGTTTTGTTATAATATGTTTCACATTTCATAAGGTGATTGTAGAACATCAGTGAACAGTAGGGATTTTACTATAGTTACCCATTCTCGAGTGGAAGTGGAATGATGTCATGATAGATTTCGTGATGGGTTTAACGAGGTCTCTTGGTGGGAATTATATGGGTTGGGTTGTTGTTTAAAGATTCAAAAAGGATTCACATTTATTTTGAATCAAGGAAACCATTAGTATTGATGATCTAGGAAGATTTTATATCTGAAATATTGTACATTTGAATGGGGTTCTTCACTCTATCATTTCATATATGGATGCCCTGTTTACTTCTCATGTATGGAAGGGACTACAATGGAATTTGGGTACATAGGTACTTCTTAGTACAACTTACCATCCCTAGATTGATGGCCAACCCATGCGTATGATTCGGGTTTTGGTGAAAATTCTATGAGCATGCATCCTAGATTTGCGAGATCCTGGGAGAGACACAAACCCCTAGTAGAGTTTTCCTACAATAACATTTTTCAGGTGACAATTCATATGGAATATTTGGAGGTTTTTTACAACTATCCATGTCAATGAAAACTATATTGGTTGGATGTAGGAGATGTAGGTATATTAGGACCTCATCTTTTCTTGGAGACCACAGAACAGGTGGATTTGATTCGAAAGTGGATGGCTACTGCATATTATCAACAGAAATATTATGTTGATCGATGGAGATGACCTCTGAAGTTCATGGTTGGAGATAATGTTTTCTTACATGTCACACCAATATTGGGACATATGAGGATTTAGAGATAGGGTAATATTTCATTGAGAAACGTCAGGGCGTTTAAGGTTCTACCGAGAGTCGAGTTGGTTTCCTATAGGTTGTAGTTACCTTAGAGGTATAGGTATATGGACAATGTCTTCCATGTTTCTCAGCTACGATCTTACTTTTCATACACAAAAAATGTTTTTTATCCTAAGGAGGTTGAGTTGGAGTTGGATGAATCCTTTGAGGAGCAGCATATTCGAATTGTGGGTCACAACACGAAGGTTCTATATGGCTGGTCTGTTCCGCTTTTATAAGTGTTATGGTAGCATGAGCGAGTATAGAACGATACATGGGAAGGGGAGGCCGATGTTCAATCACAGTGGCCAGATATGTTCGCACCCATATATTCATTTTAGGAGATCATCATTTGGATGAGAAAATTCATGCTCCTCCCATTACACTGTTCAAACTCCGATTGAGACGCATCCAGGTGCATTGGGGTTTCACCAATCTACATCATTCTTGGATGATTAAATGGATAATGTTCCAGAGTTTTCTTTGTAAAACATCAAGGTATATGGTTTGTTCTATTCTATTATTGTCATTGAATTATATATTCTAAAAGTAATGAATACCCATGTTTAGGGAATTGAGTATTTTAGAATATAACACTAATTAAGACCTGTTATGGTGTGTTTGATTGAGAAAGGGTTATTTTTTATGAATTAGGTTTATTTATCATGATTGTGGATGTGTTTCCAATGTTTGATTATTTATGGCCATTTGGTATTGAACTGCATATTAGGATTGCTTTGTTTCCATGCCACGTGTTGTTAGGATGAAGTTGATGTATAATTGAGATTCATTGTTTCGCATTGTGAAAGATTGTACATGGGGAATTGATCGTGAGAGATTCCTGGGGTAGGTTTATTTATGTATAATTATTGTTTTTGATGAAAAGAGAAATTGAAAATAGGATCTTCTATATGGTCATTGACTCGAGGGGTTAGACTGTGAGAGCTACCCATAGGGTCGTTATTATATGTATGTGAAACCATAGGGAATTGACTATGAGAGATGCGAGAGGGTCATTATAATAATTGTTTCTATGATGACCAAGGGGTATTGACCATGGGAGATACCTATGTGGTAGGTTGTAATTAATTAATGATATGTTAAATAAGTGGTGTTAGACTGTGAGAACATTAGTGCATGGTTTCTTGTTAATGAGTGATTGAATGTGATGAGCTTGCTAGGAAAAAGCACAAGCTTGGACTCAGTATTATTTTACTGTTTAGATGGTCTTTTGAGACGCCTGAGTTTTATTGTTATATAGGGGGATACATGGCATATGATAGATCATGAAGTTACAATATTAAAGGGATTGAAAAATTTATAAATGTAAATGAATGTAATTGAAAACTGTAGGATTGTTTACATCTAAGTACTTCTTAGTTTATTGCTTCATTTGTACATATTACCTGCAATATATTTATTCACTAACATTTAGGCATAGTTCTTTTGGGGGTTTCCGACTGGGATTAATCTCACACCCTTTTTGGGTCCTGATTTTGGACCCAAATATATTATATGGTTTTATGTATAGAGAGGGACAATCACCCTTCTTGATCAGGTACATGAATGTTGTTGGATCTAGAGAGCATGGGTCCAAATAGAGGGTTGTGTTGCTATAATGATTGATTTTTTATGTAATTTTGTTTCAGTAATTTATTTCCGACATTATGACGTGTTTGGATGCTTTCCTAGATACCTGTAACCTGAATCATTTATTTATATATATGCTCTACATATTTTATTACTATCAATCATCTATTGTTTACTCTAGTTTCATGGTTTTACTATTTCCGTTACTATTTATATTTTTTTACACTGTGTTACTCTACCAATGAGGGAATAGTTTCTCCACTATCATTACCAAGGCCCTCACTGCTAGTGGGCAGCCTCTGGCAATCATGGAAATACGTTTCAGACCATGTGACCAACAGGGTACATGGCACCATTGGGCATCACATCGATCTGGTACGTTATAAAGGATTCATCAAAATTAAATTTTCTAAGACCTTAATTATTTATCCAATCTATAAATTGATCAATATAAATTGAATATTTTTTTAGAATTTATTGCAGTCACAAAAACATTCCAGTTGTGTCATGTACACATCATCCTGAAGGCTTCTATTTGGGAAATCTATTTGGACATCCATATTCATAATTTAATATTCATGTTATTCCTATATATAATGTTGAAATATAATGGATTTAAATATATAAAGTTTATAAAATGGTTCATCATAGTTACCTTTATAGGTATTTTCATTACCTTTTATGTTTATTTTTCTCTAAAATACCCATTTACAACCAACATGATTTACATCAATTAGTAGATCCACTAGAACAAAAACATGGTTATAATACTGATAATCCATCTAAAAATTCATGGATTCTTATCTTCAATTTTATTATGATCTTTTTACATCCTCATTTTACGAGAGTGGTTTGTTCTTTTCTACCAATAACATGTCACCATAATTAGTGTGTAATTTTATTTACCATTCTATTTATTTTACCAACATGATGTTCCTAAAATTTACATTTGTTTCAGGAATAACCTATTCTATATAGTCCATTGGAATTCGTTCACGTAACCACTCTTTTGTATCTTGAGAATCTACTCCATCAAAGTCAATGTTTATAAAACTATCATTCTTAATTGTTTTCTCCCTCTCAAAAAGATTAATTATCTTTCAATATTCACTTTCATGTATGAGGGATCATATAGATAGTGTCCCCCTTTTCCTTTGGGATACAATAAAAATATATACTTCTTTCCCCAATGATATATTTTATTTCCTGAGACATCTTTAACAAATTACTCAAATCACCATACATGAGTGTGTGATTATATATATTTCATTCCATAAATTAACTCATATAGAATTACATTTTCAAAGTTAATTGGTACACAGTTTAGATGTTTTTTATAGATTATAATTCATATACCTAAAAGGATAATAGATCATCTAGATGTATTATTATTGAACATACTCAGATAATTAAGGTAAACACCCTTTTTTATAAAAACCATTCCATTTTAGTGTACATGGTTGAATGTGTTAGGGTAGAATACCAATATCCAATAGAATTTCAATAATCTTTTGGATAAGATATTCACAACATTGATTAAATAAAATATAATTTATGTACTTACTATGTTGATTACCTAGTTCATTTTGAGATCATTTAATTTCTAAAAGATCTCAAATTTATACCTCATCATGTATAAATATACCCATATACTCATGTCATCAGAAAAACAGATGAAGTAATAATTTTCACAGATAACTTCATCTAGAAAATAATTACCCACATCAGTGTGTACCAATCCTAGAAAGTGTGTGGCACTTTAAAATTGTCCATCGAATGGTGGATTTGTCATTTATCCTTGCAATAAATCAGGGACTTTTTCATGTGGTCATGTCTCAAAGGAGGATAAAAACAATCTTAATATATCGTTGTTGCAATCTTATCTTTGATGTGACCATGATGGTGTTAATAATGTTCATTGTTATATGAATTGTATAGAGATGATTCAATATTTATCTACAATAATTGGTTTTATTAAATTAATAAATAAACATTATTATTTAGTTATGAAAACACATAAAAATGAAATATTTGTAAAAGATTCATTTTTATTTATAAATTTGAAAATAAATTCCTCCATGTTAATGTAATAAATAGAGATGATGATTTTAGTGATAGTAAAAAAAATTAAAAATTATTCTAGTTGGAAATAGAAAATGGTAATATTCTACAGGCATGGTTTATTATAGATTCAGTTGTTTGTCAAAGATACACCTCTCCTCTATCGATATTTTTAAATCTAATTAGTTATATTATTAGGACACAAATTTGATCACCTTAATCTATACCTAATAACCAATGTATGTAAATATAATTTTTTACTCGATAATGAATGCCCCATTAGCATCCCATCACTTCTGAGTGTAGTTACTCTTCATGTTCCCCAGCTTCACACATGAAATCATAATGTATCCTTTTCTTTCACCCATCATTAAATAATATTCATCTTATAAGGATGTTTTTTAAGAGCATTAGACTTGGTAAGTGTCTTGGGACCCTTTAACTTTTTATTACATTCTTTATTCACCATTAGGGCATTAGGTTCTCTATACCCCATAACCTTTCCAACATCGCAAATGAGTGTAATATGTTTTGAAACTATCTTATCAGTATTTATCATGTTTTAATTCAAAATATAATATGAGATTTATATATGATGTGAGCTAAGGATGATATACGTTTGAATCTCAACAAGGAATTTAATTCCTAATATTTCTACGAAAAATATGTATCGAATCATATTGAATTCATGATACCCTATAGGTAATAACTCTACATGATTTCTCATTAACATTTCATTTGATATCTCATATCTCTCTTGTGTCTCCTTATCTTTAAATACATCAAAAAGGTGACGTGTCATGTTATACACCTCCATATCTGCATGTTTCTTTAGAAACTAATTGGATTTATATGATAACATGAAACATTGGATATTTGTGGAATCAACCAAATGATTCTCATATATATACAAATATTCCTCACTATCCTCCTAGAAAAGTGCTTTTGGAATTTTATTTTTTGGCATATATAATTTTTTACCGTTCTGTAGAATAATTCGCAAGGGCCTTTTTCAGTATTAAAAAATAGTACCAGTTATATGGTTATCCTTACCAGTTATAGATCTAAGTGATATGGTTTAATTCATGTCTATTTCCAATTATATAATTAAGAAGTTGAAAATATTTTTACATTATGTAATTTATTAATTTAAAAATATTAAATATTAAATTTATTAGACACCCTATATTTTATTCATACCTAATATCACTCAATAATTGTTTTGAAATATCACATTCCTTGGACATTTTAGGGGAAAGGATTCATATGTCCCTTCTACATATCCCATACAAAGGAATGTTAATCTATTCAATGGTATTCAGGTATGAAAAATATGCCAACTACCTTATCTCACAACTCCTTGGTCTATTTAGTGGACTAAACAATCCTAAAATCCAGAATTTAGATTTCCTCAACACTTTTCCTACTCTTTTTAGTATATATCAAGACGGTGATCAATCATTAATTCCAAATATGTAATGTTGGCCTAAAACTAAAGATAGAAACTCAATGATAATTGAAATCAACCCAATAGAGGATAGTTAATATCCTTGAAAAATTGTTTCATTCCTACCCATATAGTAAATGGATACAACGACTAAACATATATAGTTGAGTAATTATAATCTTTGTTAATAAATTGAACATTTTATCTTTATTAAAAAAATATTCATAATTGGGATTACTAAATTGATTAACATTTTCCTAGATAAAATTTATACATAATAAGATTTATTTTAGTTCTTTATTAAATCATTATTAATTAAGCAATTCATATATCCATGATAAAATATTCACAATAAAATTATCCATGTAATGTCATAGAACAAAATAATAATAGGGATATTGTCATGATATTTTTATAATAGGTACTTTATTTATAGGATTATAAACTAATTGTTGACTTATTATAAATACAACCTGAACCATGACATGGTAAATGCTGTATCTTTTCACTCATCCTATCATATATAACATGAGTTGTTTCATCTCAGATCCAAACATGATCCATGTTGATTCACCGAGGACATCCATCAATTATATAAAATAATAATCACATGAAAGTGAGGGGAACCTAATGATTGTTTAAGGGGGTTTACATTAAAAGATATTTCAGGAACATAAGAACTCAAATAATGATATGGGGTTGATTCATAGACCATAAATTTAATTTAATTACTAATCAAAAGGAAAAACATACTTTAAATAGTTCCAATTTATTTTCATGATCATTTAGTTACCTGAAACAAAATATGTATTTAATAACCCATCATGCATTCCCATTAATTTTTATTTATGATAAATCATGATCCAATTATTTAATTATCTTCTTTAATCAATCAATTATTTTATATTCCTTCTAATCCAAACGTTCTTGACATTCTCATCCATCATTTTCTAAATAAATTAAAAAATTTATTTAAAATTTTATTAGTATAAAAAATCTACCCTAGGGAAAACATTATGACTACCTTTCCAAACTATCTCATGTATAAGATATTTTAATGCTTCTTAATCATGTAGAATATACCATACACTTATTATCGTGTTTTATCATCGTGTATACTTTCAAAAAAACATGAACAAAAACTATTTACATTGTATTTTTTCTTTTAATGTGTGTAGAGTAATAACAGTACCAAGTATTACACATGATATGTAGTATCAAATATTGTGTATAAATTGATTAGATATGTAATATATAAATAAATAATCACATGTTTTGCTTGATTCATATAAATAACACACAAAAATATATATATATATGGTCTAAAAATTATAATAAAATATTTTAAATTATATATAATTTGGAAATATACATTGAGTTTATTATCTAGTGACTTGTCATGTATATTTCATTGTCATATATTCACAGCACACACTTAGGGATCCGAAATAGAATATTTTCATATACATTGATGGAGTACATAACATGAACATTGGATACACATAATGTGGTCTCCAATTTACATGGATACTGTCACTTGTTCCATGTAAAGCCACACTCCTTGTCTTTCACTAATGGAAGAAAATCCTCTATGAAAGTCACATGCCATGTAGTTTATCCAATCATGTAAAAGGATGACCTGTTAAACATGTGGTCTATTAAACATGTGTGTAAATAAAATTAATTCATGATTACTCTCCATTCATTAAACATGTGTGTATAGAATTTACCTATGAGAAACATGAAGTGTGAAGTTATGTTATATAGCTAAAATCTGTGGAAACTCTAGATGTGTTATTCAAATGTTGTTCAATAAAACTTAATTAAATAATTTATTATATTTTGATCAATGATGTGGTTAAAGAGAATATATAATGATTTGTGTTGGAGAATCCTTAAATTTAAAATGAAAACTAATCATAAAATTATAAATTAATCAATGATATTCAAATAATTAGAAATTAATATGCGTAGCTCTAATACAACATGAAGGTTTTAGGTCCAGTAGAATCACTAATAGGGAATTTCAAAACCATTTTTTATCTTAATAAATCATTATTCTAAGGTATACAAAGATGAATAACATTGTTAACCAAACAATTGATTCATAGATTATACGATATAAGAATTCCACAAACATACAAAGGATCTCAAAAAAATTATCTACAATTTAAATTAAGTATTTAATGAATAACCATTCAATGAATTAATTCATTTTTTATTAATATAAAAATTTCCCCAAAAAATACCATAATTACTCTATAGGAATCAATTATATATTTCCTCAAGTGATGATCCACACATGTAACACTAACCTATATGAATCACTATAGGAATCTATGAATAAAATAAAAATTGCATCATTTATCTTGGATTTCCATGAGTATCACTTCCAAGAATTACTCTACTTGATTGATTTATAATTTATAGGGGTTTTGGAGGATGATTGATCTCTTTTCCTGAAATAATTCACAGATAGGGGTTGTTTAGGTTGTGTGATAATTCATCTTGTCATTGTGGAGAATAGATACTATTTATAGGCTTCGGGATGGAAATAATATAAGTGTGTTTAAATAGTATATGCCCAAGAAAATATTAATTTAACATGATATTTTATTATTTATATAATCCACATAGAAACTCATATCTATAATAATAATACAGTTATTTTTATTTCTTGGAAAAAGAAAAAAATAGACTTATTTAAATAAATTTCTCCAATAAAGTGTTTAAAATTAATTCAAATAATATTGAAAATATATTATTTTCCACCAGAATGTTAAAATCATTATTTAATTCCACCAACATTCATATTGGGTCTTTAATATTAAATATTTATTTAATAATTAAATATCCCTGCATTAATCATAAATAAAAAAATTAAATCCTATATTCAAAAAAAAATATTTATTAAATATTATTCTAACAAAATATTTTATCAACTAACTAGTGATTGAATATATAAGATCAAGGTAATCATAAAAAATATTTAAACGATGAATAAGAATAATATTTACTCAAATAATTTAAATAGTAAATATTATTATTATTTAACTGAGGATCTCTATACACTTAATGTATGACCGTCTAAGCCTATATCAAAGTGGAATTAGGTGTAGTTTCCCAAAGTCCTTGGCTAATGTATAACAAAAACCCATGGGACCCATAAAGAATGTTGTTAATTATTTAATGACATAAAACTGAATTCAAATTCTTACAATAAAATATAATATCGTTATTACAACATCTCTAATGAAGTATGTTTCATTTTGGTTTCATTAACCAATGTAATCGATGTTTATTTCTATGACTTAATAAAAGTAAACTTACACATATAAAATGATGAAAATGGGTTTATGTATGATATTTAATTCTGAATAAATTAACAGATATATTGACATCTATTGAAAAACAAAAGGGTAAATCCTTTAAAAAATTACTCATTAATTAAATATTACTCATGATTCACCCAACGTATCTGAATTCATAGAAAACATATAAAATCATGGTTTTCATCAGTTCACCAAATCATTAAAATAATAATATCCATTAATAATAATATTAAATTCTATGAATTACCACACACATTCCTAGATAGGAACATCCAATTACAAATATAAATGGGTATTTTCTATGGGTGGTCAAGTTATCATAATCCCCCACACTAGAAATTTAAAAAGAAGTACACCACAAGAATGTTTATAAATATACTATTATTATCCACCCCTAATATCTTATATCATTAGTGTGTCATAAAATAATTTTAATAATCTATAGAACATATATTTAATAATACCTCCCTTAAACTCTTGTCATCTCATCATATTGGGGAACGACTATGATATTTTTTTGTGACATTAAATCTTAGGAAATTATCTCATACTATGTGACACAGTTGAAAAATCATGATGTGATAATGTACTTATTTAAGGATCAAAAAAATTAATATAGGTTATCATAATTTACATAGAATTTGGTTTTATTGAACCAACTCTAACATTATTTGTTATAAAAAAGGATATCTTTGGTGTGAGTTCGATTGATTAATGGAAAGGTTTAGGGAAGGAGTTGGAATCAATATTTTTGTAAGGTGGAGGTTGGGATATGGTGGATTAAAGCAGACTAATTTTAGAGGTGGAGTGGATGGTGAAACAATTGGTCAGATTAAACTTCATGGGTGTGAAACATTTTATGGAAGGAAAGCAAATGGGAAAAAGTGTTTTCTATGAAAAACATCAAAGGGGGTATTAACAAATTGAGGAGCATTTATTCAGGATAAATATATATATATTATAAATAATTTTCAACCTATTTTTAATTTTTCCAACAATATATATATATATATATTATATAATACATTTTTCAATATATTATGTTGAATCATGTCCTTCAAATATATTTTTTATTCGATTTATATATCATATATGAATTTTTATTATGAATTTGAAGTAATATTAAGAATCAACTTGATGAATTACATGATTACTTGATAATTAATTTTATTTTAGTTATTTTATTTTATATTATTTAAATATCGTGTTTTATTTATATTTTATCACGTGTTATGTTCATTTATAAAATACCTAACGAGGTAATTTTGTTATTTAACATTTTTTTCATGTATAATTTGATGGTTTTTAAAAAAATAATTAATATAAATATATATATTTATATCAAATATTTCAATTGAAAATTTCATGTTCTCTGATGTTATAATTACATTTAATTGTTTTCTTTTGTCTTATTTTATATCATTGTTTTAATATTTTTCTCAATTTTTAATATGTTGTTATCCATTTTTTCAATTAAAGTCCCATATATATTTATAAATGTATTTTTAAAATATAGTTTATATTATTTGAGGGGTACTAAACCTAGCCTCCACATCCAAGAGACCACTTTTCAATTATAAATATAACCTTGGAGGGTTTTTGGATAGTGTTGTGGGTGGTGACATAGGTAGAAAAGGACACATGTAGGCTAAAATAGGCTAGGGTTACAGACCATGTTCCATGTTGATATAGTGTAGGGCCATATTGAGATGTATTGGGATTTTAATTATACTAGTTATTAAGGTCAACTTGTAATGGGTTATCTTATCTATAGGTGTAATACCCCATGCTTCCACGGTACGCTTCTTTTTGAATAATACAGTAGAGTGTGTTGTACGCAACTTCGAGTTCTAACAGACACCACAACCAATCAAAGTAGCCGTTATGAATAGTAATACCTACTTTTTGAAATTTTATCAATTTTATCTTTCAAAATGGACTTCATTTTTGGATTTGGAATATCGAATTTATCCTAGGGTGAAATTTTGGAACTTTTCGAATAACTTTTATATTTTGATGAATAGTGAAATTACTAAATTTTAATTGAAAACAACTTTTTTATTAAAAATAATTAATAGTGATAAATTATACTATTGAGTGGTTTCAAAGTTTAATTTTAATATAATTTTACCATTTTATCCAATGGTAGTCATTAGAATTAATTTCACTTTTAAATTGGACATAAACAATAGTCAATCTTTTGATTGATATTGTTTCTTAAAAACACGATATTTGTTTTGAAAACGGGAAATAATTATAAAATTAATTAATGCAACTTATATGTTTGGAATTTTTTATAATATACCATTTTTTATTTCATAATATCAATTATATCTTAGGGTGATGTTTTGGTATTTTTTGGAAAAACTTCAATTTTTGAGGAATAGTGAAACCACTAAGTGGTAGTTTAAAAAATAAATTTTTCTTGTAAATGAAACATTACCACTTCTGTGATTTAATTTTCAAAAATTCAAAACACATGGTTATAATTAGGAAGTAAAATTTGGTTCAATGGGATTAAAATAATTTTTTGGTGAATAGTAACATTAATGTTTTATTAATCACGATTAAATGTAATTAGTGAAATTTAAGGTAAAAATGATATTATAAAAATATAAAAATACCTTGACACTTGTCCTACACTTATTGGATGAGTCATGGCCGACCAAGAAAATCCATGGCTCAACATGGGGAACCCATGGAGCCACTTGGGTAAGAAAATGACATTAATAACTTTTTATTTAAAGTAAAAAATAAAATTGTCACAAACATGTGTTGTTTTACTAAAACAATTAATACATAGGGTAATGTAAGTCAAATTTTTTACTAAAAATATTCATTGGAAAGATAATAATATTTCATACCTCATGATATTTTTTTTTTAATTTTTAGACATTAAATAAATTAAATTTTTTATGAAACAATGATGATACAAGGATTACCTCATTAATTAATAATTTAAATAAAATTAAACGATAATTTAAAATCTAAGACTTACACATGTAAAAAACCTATTGGATGAGTATATTTTTAACTGCTTTCACCTTATCCTTGAAATATATCGTTGTGGGACCTTTAAAATCCGAAAATAATTTCATAATAATGTATCATTTCTTGACATTCCAAGAGTGCCCCTCCTCTCCTCTTATACAAGGCCCCCCACCTCTACCACCATATTCATGCCTTCAAGGAATTTGGCTCCTCCAAACACTACCCAAATACTCTCTCAACTTCCTTATCATACTTCTAGAAGCCTCACTTTGGTCAGATGTCTTCCCAAGGAAGCCTTTGGATCAAATCAAAAAGAGTTACCCGATTTTAAGGTAACGTCTTCTCTTATGTTCTTTTGTTTTATTTTGTTTCTCCAACCCCTTAAACTCTTTTTATTCATTTATTTTGTATAAACACCAATATCTAAGATATAATAGGATGTTTTCATGTGTAGGAATTTATTTACACTTACACATACCTTCGTCTAATGGTTAAAGAACATATTGTTTCTGTGAGTGGCGAATTATTGCCTCACGAAACGATGATTGTTCAATATTCTTTTAACACCTCTCATGGTGGCCATTATGATGAAACTATTTTCATATTTGATATATATATTATTTTTATGATTTCTTTATACTTATTTATTTCTCATTTATGTCATACCTTTATGATTTCCATTATGGGTAACACGATAATTTCATTTTAGGAAGTGCAGACTACCACCCCCTCAAAGTGATTTGAATCATTAATGCAATATGTGGGACATATAAAGGATGGAGTAAATGATATTATATATGATATTATACTAGAATTGTAATACACCTTTATATCATTATTATTTCATTCTATTAAATAATAAATACAAATTAAAGTAGCGTTCATGCGTACGTACGGCTTACCATCTCCATGAATGGTGCATTTCATTTATTACCTCTAAATGTTAAGTAATATTATGAATGAAGGTATATACTAGATATATATTATATATATGATATCTACATCATGAATATGATTCTGGAGATAATGGATATTTTACCACATGAACAACATGTAATTATAATAAGTTTATTGTTGACTCAAGTACCAAAGATCGACAAAACGACCGTTATTAACATAAATGACTACATAATGTTAATAACATGGTAATAAGTGATATAAAAGGAATAATGAACTTGAAAAAGGTTATTAAGCAAGTAGATATTTACTCTAGTTTATTATTCAGAAGATTAAATAACGATCATGTCAAGTCGGACACGAGGTAAGGGAACCTCTTTACCCAATTCCCATTCTTCGAGATAATCTCCTATATTCATATAAGTCCTGATATTATTATGTCCTATCTTGTAATTTTACATTCTTTTTGTGTACATATAGTGAATACACATAATAGATCTATTTTATTTAAAAATGATCTTTGTAAGGGACTTCATCTCAATCTCCTTTCATTGAGGCATATTTTGTTTTATACACATCATTCTTTTATACGTTTTATAAACCCCTCTGAATTTTACTTTTATTCAAAAGGAGTCTTTTTATAGGAAGAATTTTTACTAAACGACAAAAGGAATGTTTTCTCTTACATTTGTAGCGACAACGAATTCTCCGCCTCGGTGACCATTATTTGAGTTTCAACTTCCTCTACAAGCCATAACTTTTTTAATATGAAAAGTAAATATAATGTTTTAATTTTCATGCATTTTGGTATTGAAAATGGTTTTGAAAGTGTTTTTATTATATCAATGTGTTGTATTGATATCTTGTGATTGAAATGTGTAAATTTTATATTTCCTTTATGCATGTTTTATGTGATATGATTATGTTATGGTTTACGATATGTTTAAACCAATTCATATGAGGAATGAATTGGACTTAATAAGTGACGGGTGGAGCCCGCTGTAGCTCCTCGATGCACCGGTTGGTCTCATGTGACAAAATTGTGTCTTGGCACCAGGCCTTGAAAAAATATTATTTGTAGTCTTGGCACGTGGCCTTGGCTATGTGGTTATGATAGTTTGGCATTATACATTCCATCATTATGAAAGTGGTTATTGATATTTCATGTGATTATTCGACTAGTAGAATATCCATGTGAATAATTAAATAAAATTATTTCATTTTTTTCGAAATTATGTTGAAGTTCAAGATTAAAAGTCTTTTTTTAGTTATACACTTCCATAAATGTTAATGTTTATTTATGAAAGCATCCGCTATATTTTTATCCTTACTGAGCATCTGATCTCACCCCTTCCAATGTTTTAATTTTTCCAGGATGTGAAGAAAAATATTATGAATGACCTTCAGGGATAGTATGAGGGGATATGAAGATAAGATGTTGTTGTCGTTTTGTTTTACTTTGTGATGTAATGCAATGCTTATGAATGTATCTTGTGTTTCCAAAGCTACTAAACTAATCAGTGTTTCGAGACATGATCTTTTTTTATCATGCCAATGTTACGCAATAACGCACCGACTCTGGGTAGCTGGGGTCTGGGCTTTAAAGTTAGTATCAAAGGCATTTTATTACTAACCTTTGAAGCTAGAATTAGATAAACTCTTATTAGAGAACATATCCCAAAGATAGAAATTGGCGATTAGTATAGAAAAACTTTCTTGAATTTTGGTATTATAGAGATTTTCTGAGTTTTTTGAGCAATACATCCCTTTCTGGATACGAGCAGGTAGAGGCAGCTATGGAACAGATGTACCAATGGGTAAAAACCAAAAACACTACTTTGAGCTAGACTCGAATGGGAACTGGTGCACGACAACGGGCCTTGCTGCACTCTTGGTTACAACACTCATAGGGGATATGCTTATGATAATTTTCATTTTCTTTACAAACAATTTTGAAGGGTTTATGAGTATATACATCCTCAATGAAAATATTTCTATGATTATAGTTCAATTTATTTTATGTTTTTTAAAAGTATGGAATTATGTATTTTGATTCATAAAATAATCTAGTTTATGCCATTATTTAGAAATGGCGCCTAGTGGGAGGAATGTAAATTGTATCAATGCACGTACTCCATGTAGGGATTTCCCTCTTGTTCAAGATAATTATTGTGGAGATGGAGATACAACTAGTGCTAATCAACTTATCACCATACATGGACAACTCACCCAGGTTATGAATAATAACCTTACTCGTATGGGGCACCCTGATCTGCAACGTGGAGGATCAAGGTTAGACCACTTTATGAGGCAGCAACCACCAACATTTAATGGGGTTAAAAATCCATTAGTAGCTGAGAAATGGATAAACTTGTTAGAGAAAATATTACATGCCTTGGGGAGTAGCTAAAGGGAGAAGGTTGACATGGAAGTTTATCGCCTCATGGGAGATGCCGATCAATGGTGGTCGCTGATTCAAAACACAAAGGAAGACGAAGAAGTATCAAGTACGAAATGGGGGGAGTTTAAGGAAATTTTTGGCGAAAAATACTTTCCACATGACCATCGAGAAGATATAGAAAGGCAATTTCTAAGTCTGAGGCAGAATGATGATGAGAATGCCGCAAAGTATGAGGCTAACATTACAACGTTAGCGAGGCATGCTCAAAATTATATACGTAACCAATGAAGTAAGATTGATCATTTCTTTGATGGGTTAAATACATTTCTCCGTCGAGCATTAGTCTCACAAACCATCTCATCGTATGAAGATATTGTCTCGTGTGCTACCAAGACAGAAAAGGAATTCCTTATGTCTTATGACTTTAAAGAAAATCAATAGAAGAATAGATATTCTGATCAATATGGAAAAGGAAATAAGGGGAATAAGGGAAAAGATTAATATTATTCCTACAGTAAATGTGGGAAAAAACTCCCAGGTACTTGAATGAAGGGAATGATAGTCTGTTACAAGTGTTGTGAAAAATGACACTAAACTCATGATTGCAAGGGAAAGAGAGTTTTTGTCAATGTGGAATGCTATAATTGTAAAGAGATGGGACAATATGAAAGTGAATTTCATAAGCGTCAGGGGAAGATACCTCAGAAGAGGCCAAGGGATCAAGTCCAAGCTTATGCTATCACTACTGCTGAGTTTGAAGCTCCGAAAGATGAGGTGGTAGGTAATTTAATGGTTTCCTCAAGTTTAGAAAATGCATTATTTGATTCTAGATCATTGCATTGTTTCATATCTTCCCAGTTTTCTACGAAAATTAGATATTTCCACGTTGATTTAACAAGAGAATTGTCAGTCAAAACTCCTAAGGAAAGTATCATTGCAACAACGTTTTGTGAATCAGTCCCCATTAGAGCACATAAATGTTCTTTATCTGCTAATCTCATTGTAATACCAATAATTGAGATATAATCCTTGGTATGGGTTGGATTTCAGACTATGATGAAAATATTTATTGTAAGAAGAATGAGGTTACGATTTTTTATGATCATGACAAGGAACACCTTATTTTTAGAGTAGAATCGTCACAACTTAATTCTTATTTAGATCCACCCCCAGTAGCTCAACTAAATTCAATTATTGGGTAGGAAGAGAATGATGTGACTGATGGGGAGGAAAGGAATGTTCAGATAGATGATGTACCTATTTTGAATGAGTATGTAGATGTTTTTTCGGAAGATTTACCTAGACATCCTCCAGAACGAGAAGTTGAGTTTTCCATTGATTTAATTCCTAGATCAAGGCCTATATCGAATACCCCTTATAGAATGACCACCGTTGAATTAGTTTAAGTAACGAAACAACTAGAGAAATTGAGTAATAAGGGATTTATTCACCCTAGTGTTCGTCCATGGGGAGCCCATGTCCTTTATGTTAAGAACAAAGATGGATCTATGAGGTTGTGTGTTGACTATAGGGAGATCAATGCTATAACAATAACGAACAAATATCCCCTACCATGAATTGATGATTTATTTGACCAAATTCATGGAGCTCAATACTTTCCAAAGATTGACCTTCGATCAGGATACCATCAGTTGTGTGTGAAGAAGGAAGAAATTCCGAAGACAGTATTTCGAACAAGGTACGGGCATTTAGAGTTTACAGTAATGCCTTTTGGATTGATTAATGCACCATCTATATTCATGGATATAATGAATAGTGATTTCAAGGAATATATTGATGATTTTTTGGTGGTATTTATTGATGATATCTTGGTATACTACAAAAGCTACGAAGATCATGAAAATCACTGGCGCATTATCATGAAGTCTCTTAGAAGGAATGAATTATATGGTAAGATTAGCAAGAGTGAATTCTGGCTTCAAGAGATTTCTTTTCTAGTCTATATTGTCTCTAATGATGGAATTTCCCTTGGTCCTTCTAAGACTATGGTAATCCAAGAATGGCCATCACCGACGAATATAACTGAGGTACACAGTTTTATTGGTTTGGCAGGTTATTATCGACGTTTTGTCCAGAATTTTGCCTGATTGGCTAACCCATTAACGAATCTCACACGTAAATGGGTTAAATTTGTCTGAAAAAAAGAGTGTGAATAATGTTTTGAATAACTGAAGAAAAGATTAGTCAATTATTCTATATTGACTCTACCATCGGGGAATTATGGGTCTGTTATTTATAGTGATGCATCAATGAAAGGACTTGGTTGTGTCCTTATGCAGTATGATATGGTTATTTCTTATGCATCAAGACAACTAAAAATTCATGAGCAAAACTATCCTACTCATGATCACAAGTTAACTTCTGTAATCGTTTCCTTGAAGATATGGAGACATTATCTCTATGGTAAAAAATGTGAGATATATACCGATCACAAGAGATTGAAATATATTTTCTCACAAAAAGAACTCAACATGAGGAAAAGGTGATGGCTTGAACTACTCAAGGATTATGATTGCCCGATACACTACCTCCCGAGGAAGGAAAATAAGGTTGCAGATGCTTTGAGTAGAAAATATCATGGAGTTTTGAACTTGATGAGAGTGAAAAGGGGTCCTATTTTAATGTATCTAGTAAATATTGATACGGAAATCACCATGGAGGGTCAAACATCAAAACTTTTTCAAATGGTTGCAAAACTATCTTTTCTAGAAAAGATAAAGTGTTCTTAGGCCGATGATGAAGAGTTTAAAAATAAGATTAAAGCTGTTAATGATGGGAAATTGAGTGACTCTGTGTATGAAGATGGAATTTAGAAATTTGGGAGGAGACGTTGTGTTCCTGATATACTTAATTTAAAGGGGGAATTGTTGGATGATTCTTATAGTTCCAATTTCTCTATACACCATGAGAGCAGCAAAATGTATAGTGATTTAAAGTGACATTTTTGGTGGGACAACATGAAGAGGGAGATTGCTGATTTTGTGTCAATATGTATGGTTTGTCAATAAGTGAAAGCAGGAACGCAACTGCCTGGTAGAGTATTGCAACCTCTTCTCATACCTGACTGTAAATTAGATAATATTACGATGGACTTTGACATGGGACTACCAAAGACTCCTAGAAGGAATGACGCAATATGGGTCAATGTTGATCGTCTCAAAAAGTCATCACATTTTCATGCTATAAGAGAAGATCTACTAGTTAAACGTCTAGAAAGACTATATATTAATGAAGTTGTGAGACTTCATGGAGTACCCATGTCTATTGTCTCAGATCGTGATCCCCGTTTTACATCAAGATTCTTGAAAAGTCTTCAGAAGGCCTTGGATACTGAACTTCGTTTGAGAACTACTTACCACCTTGAAACAGATGGACAATCAGAACGAACTATTTAGATATTAGAAGAAATGTTGAGATCATGCTCACTTGACTTTCATGGTATGTGAGATCAATATTTACCTCTGGTAGAATTTTACTATAACAATAGCTTCCATTAAAGTATTCGGATGGCACCATATAAAGCATTATACAGAAAGAGATGTCGCACACCAACCTGTTAGGATGACATTGGTGAAAGAAAACTTGTAGGCCTAGAACTAGTGGAGGAAACGATGGAAAAGGTGAAAGTAATCCCAACCACATCAAAGCAGCTGAATGTAGGCATAAGAGCTATACTGACAATTGAAGGAAGGATTTGGAATTTCAGGTAAGAGATCATGTTTTCTTAAAGGTATCTCCATGGAAGGGAGTTACACGCTTTGGTAAGAAGGGTAAATTGAGTCCCAGGTACATCAGACCCTTTGAAATTCTAGAACAAATTGGGGCTGTAGCATAACGTTTGGCAATGCCACCATGTCTTTCCAAAGTTCATGATGTATTCCACGTATCACTGTTGAAAAAATACATGCCTGACCCAATGCATGTACTCACCTATGAAGAATTAAAACTGAACCCGATCTGTCTTATTGCGAAGAGCCTGTTAGGATTCTTGATACAAGAGAACAAGTGTTGAGGAACCAGACGACTCGTCTGGTAAAAGTTTTATGGAGGAACCATAAGATGGAGGAGGAAACGTGGGAACATGAGTAACTTATGATGAATAATATCCTAAGTCTTTTTATACAGTGATATTATATGAAATTTTTAGGACGAAATTATTTGAAGGAGGGGAGAATGTAACACCCCAAGCTTCCACGGTATGCTTCTCTTTGAATAATACAGTAGCGTGTGTTGTACGCAACTTCGAGTTCTAACACACACCCCAACCAATCAAAGTAGCCGTTATGAATAGTGATACCTAATTTTTGAAATTTTATAAATTTTATCATTCAAAATGGACTTCATTTTTGGATTCAGAATATCAAATTTAGCCTAAGGTGAAATTTTGGAACTTTTCGGATAACTTTTATCTTTTGATGAATAGTGAAAATTAGTAAAGTTTTATTAAAAACAACATTTTAATCAAAATAATTAACAGTGATAAATTATACTATTTAGTGGTTTTAAAGTATAATTTTAATATAATTTTACCATTTTATCCAATGGTGGTCATTAGAATTAATTTCACTTTGAAAATTGGACATAAACAATTGTCAATTTTTTGATTGATATTGTTTCTTAAAAACACGCTATTTATTTAGACAACAGGAAGTAATTTTAAAATCAATTAATGCAAATTTTATGTTTCTAATTTTGTAAAATAGACACCATTTTTGAATTCAGAATATCAATTATATCTTAGGGTGAATTTTAGGTATTTTTTTAAAAAACTTCAATTTTTAATGAATAGTGAAACCACTGGGTGGTGGTTTAAAAACTAATTTTTTCTTGTAAATGAAACATTACCACTACTATGATTTGATATTCAAAAATCAAACATACATGGTTGTCATTAGGAAGTTAAATGTTGTTCAATGGGATTAAAATAATTTTTTGGTGAATAGAAACATTTAAGTTTTATTAATCGCGATTAAAGGTAATTAGTAAAATTTAAGCTAAAAATGATATTATAAAAATATAAAAATATCTTTACACTTGTCCAACACTTATTTGATGAGTCATGGCCGACCACGAAAATCAATGGGTCAACTTGGGGGCCCCATGGAGCCACTTGGTTAAGAAAATGTCATTAATAACTTTTTATTTAAAGTAAAAATAAAATTGTCACAAACATGTGTTGTTTTACTAAAACAATTATCACATGGGGTTATATAAGATAAATTTTTTAATATAAATATTCATTGGAAACATAAAGAAATTTCATACATCATGATATTTTTTTATATAATTTTTAGACATTATATAAATTAAAGTTTTTATGACACAATGATGATGCAACGATTACCTCATTAATTATCTATTTAAATAAAATGAATAGATAATGTAAAATATAAGAATTAAACTTGTAAAAACCTATTATATGAATATATTTCGAATCCTTATCACCTTATCCTAGAAATATATCATTTTGGGACCTTTAAAATCCGAATATCATTTCATAATAATGTAACATTTCATGAATTTCCAAGAGTGCCCCTCCTCTCCTCTTATAAAAAGGCCCCCACATCTACCATCTTATTCACACCATAAAGACATTTGGCTCGGCCAAACTCTGCCCAAATACTCTCTTAAATTATCTCTCTTTCTCCTATAAGCCTCACTTTGGGAAGATGTCTTCTCAAGGAAGCCTTTGGGTCAAATAAAAAAGAGTTACCCGATTTTAAGGTAATGTCATCTCTTATCTTCTTTTGTTTTATTTTGCTTCTCCAACCCCTTAAACTATTTTTATTCCTTTCTTTTGTAAAAAAAACCATATATAAAATATACTAGGATATTTTCAAAAGAATTATTTTATTTACACTTACACATACCTTCATCTAATGGTTAATGAACATACTATTTCTGTGGGTTGTGAATTACTGCCTCATGAAACGATGATTGTTCACTATTCTTTTAACACCTCTCATGGTGGCCATTATGATGAAACTATTTTCATATATGATATATATATATATATTATTTTTATTTTTTCCTTCTGCTCCTGTATTTCTCATTTATGGCATACCTTTATGATTTCCCATATGGGTAAACGCGATAATTTCATTTTAGGAAGTGCGGACTACCGCCCCTCAAAGTGATTTGAATCGTTAATGCCATATCTGGGAAATATAAAGGATGGAGTAATTGATATTATATATGATATTATACTGGAATTATAATACACATTTATATCATTTTTATTTCATTCCATTAAATACAAAATAGAAATGAAAGTAGCGTTCATGCATATGTACGGCTTACCGTCTCCATGAACGGTGCATTTCATTTCATACCTCTAAATGTTACGTAATATTATGAATGAATTTATAAACTGGATATATATTATATATATGATATCTAAATCATGAATATGATTCTAGATATAATGGATATTTTACAACATGAACAACCTGTAATTATAATAAGTTTATTGTCGACTCAAGTACCAAAGATCGACAAAACGACCGTTATTAACTTAAATGACTACATAATGTTCATAACATTGTAATAAGTGATATAAAAGGAATAATTAACTTGAAAATGGATGTTAAGCAAGTATATATTATCTCTATTTTATTACACATGAGATTAAAGAACGATCGAGTCAAGTCAGACACGATGTAAGGGAACTTCTTAACCCAATTTCTGTTCTTCGGGTTAATCTCCTACTTTCATATTAGGTCATGATATTATTATGTCCTATCTTGTATTTTTACTTTCTTTATGTGTACATATATTGAATACACATAATAGACCTATTTTATTTTAAAAATGAACTTTGTAAGGGACTTCTACTCAATCTCCTTTCATTGAGGTATATTTTGTTTTATACACAACTTTACTTTATACGTTGTATAAACCCCTTTGAATTTTACTTTTATTCAAAAGGAATATTTTTATACGAATCATTTTTACTAAACAAAAAAATGAATTTTTTGTCTTACATTTTTGGCGACAATGACTTCTCTACCTCCATAAACCATTATTTGAGTTTTGGATTCCTCTACAAGCCATAACTTTTTTTAAATGAAATGTAAATACAAAGGATTAATTTTCTTTCATTTTGGTATTGAAAATGGTTTTGAAAGTGTTTTTATTATATCAATGTGTTGTATTGATATCTTTTGATTGAAATGTGTAAATGTTATATTTCCTTTATGCATGTTTTATGTGATATGATTATGTTATGGTTTATGATATGTTTAAACCTTTTCATATGAGGAATGCATTGGACTTAATTAGTGACGGGTGGAGCCCGCTATAGCTCCTCGATGCATCGGTAGGTCTCATGAGAAAAACTAGTGTCTTGGAATGAGGCATTGAAAAAATCTTATTCGTAGTCTTGGCACGAGGCCTTGGATACGTGGTTATGATAGTCTGGCATTATGCATTCCATCATTATGAATGTGGTTATTGACATTGCATGTGATTATTCAACTAGTAGAATATCCATGTGAATAAGTAAATGGAAATATTTCATTTTATTTTTTCCATATTAATATCAAGTTCAAGTTTAAAAGGATTTTGTTTTAGTTATACATTTCCTTAAATGTTAATGATTATTTATGAAAGCTTTCGCGATATTGTTATCCTTACTGAGCATCTGAGCTCACCCCTTCTAATGTTTTAATTTTTCCAGGATGTGAAGAAGTATATTATGAATGACTTGCAGGGATGGTATGAGGGGATATGAAGACAAGATGTGGTTGTTGTTTTGTTTTAATTTATGATGTAATTTATGGCTTATGAATGTACCTATTGTTTCCAAGGCTACTATACTAATTGGTCTTTCGAGACTCGGTCTTATGTGATCATTCCAATGTTACGCAATAACTCACCGACTCTGGGTAGCTGGGGTGGGGATGTAAAAATAGGCCTATATTTGGAGGAGATGATATCTAATACTTGTGATACCATAAGGTGTGTATGTGTGTTTCTATTACGAATAAACCCAAATAAATTTAACAAAAAAAATTGGAATAATTTATCAATATTTTTTCAAACAATTATTTTGAATTATTTGTTTGTTATTTACCTCTTGTTGTATCAGTGTTTCCAAATGATTAATAACACAAATGTATATGAATAATGATGATTTTAATTTTCTAAGAGGGGATCTGATGTTAAAGATATATTTTTAGATATGTAAATATGAAATTTGGTTAATTCAATCTTGTTGAAACATTAATCAGTCCATACATTCAAAAAAAGATTAAATTTTAAAAAATATGAAAAAGATCCTAAATTTTTTGAGACACGAATTTTTTTCCCTTTTGATAAACAACTGGTGTTATTGAAGTAATTTTACATCATATATATATTTGAGAAAATGAACTATTTTCCTATAGAATTCATTAAAATTTGAGAGTAATTTTTTTTATCTAATATAATGTGATCATAGTTGGAAAACAAAGATATAAATTCATTTATCATGGTTAATATTCATTTCAATGACATAAAATTAAAATTCAGTTAATTTACCCTTTTGTATCCTTGTATAATTCATATTTGTTGATGAATTTGAAATAGGTACAATTTTTTTTGGTCATCATGTCATTGATTTAGAAATAATAGTGAAAAAATATGACTGGAAAATATAACTTGTTAGTAAAATTGAGAATTCATAAAACCATTATAAATGGGGGCACCATCATATAACATATTTAAATGAAAATATATAAAAATAATTATTCAATAACTAAAGTCAATAGAACATTCAATTGTTGGAAAAATTTTCCTTTTAAGTGTAGGACCCAAAATTAAATTTTCTAATAAAATTCAAATATATAAAATATCACCAATATTAGCGGTCAATGCAATACTTACCATGGAAAAATTTACTCGAAAAAGTAAAATTTAAACTTTAAGAATCAATTTATCACTCTTCAGGAAATGAAATATTTTTTCATAAATAAATTTTTGATAAAAGATATGATATAAACATATTTTTTAGTTTATATCCTAGAGTAACAAAAGATATTTTTAAAAAAAATTCATCTTAAATATTTTTCATCCTATGTTTGTGATACTTATGAATTAGTAAAATATTTTAAATTATTTTTAAAATAAAATAAATGTTATCATAATTTTTATCTTTGAACTAATAAAAGGATAGATTATATCTATATTGTAAAACAATTAATGGCATACCAATCTTTTCCATGATTACGGTGGAAGTACATGACTTTTTTTAAGTAGTTCACCTTTTATATAGATGTTTTAGGTAATTTATTTTTAATATTTCATTTTTCAATGAGAATAATAATTTATATTTTTCTCTTTCAAGGTCAAGCACAGTAAATTCCATAAAGTTTCTAAAAATTTTAATAGAAATCAAATAAAACATTTAATTCAAAATATTATGGTTCTATATTTTAAAAATAAAACATTCTAAAGTAATAAATCCACAATAAAATAATAGTGACACTATGGATGGTGTGGTTTATTTTTAAAAAATTATCAAAGGTTTGGATCAATTTTTTTTTGTTCAAAAAAAAAATATTATCAATCCCTGATCTTCTTGGTGTGAAAAATGTTCCAATGTAATAATTAAAAAATAAAGATACATATTTAACTTATGTGGTTAGTAATATATACACTTTTTATGTTAATTGATATTTTCTAATTTTTAGTTCACCTATAATAGAAAGACAATAAATGGTTCATCTAAATTAATACAATTATCCTCATAGTTATTATCCATCAAGCATCCCTGATAGCAGAAACAAAATGATTAAAAATCTAGTTTTGAATATTAGATTAGAAATATAATTTACCAGTTTGGTATGAAATGTTTTTAATCCATTTTAAACCATACCTAATAATTTTTATACATTTATGAAATCTTATAAATAAATATTTACCAATTTATTATATTTTATTTAGACAAAAAAATGAATTACTTGATAAATATTTAATTGTGGAATATGGAATATTGACATTTTTATTCTTTTATAAAAATTTCATAATGAAGTGTTTTCATATTATAGTAATCTAATTTATATAATTCCAAAGGTAACTCATTTATAAAAGTAACTATCATAATAAAATCTTATTGATAAAATGAATAATAGTGTCTATCTTAGGTGGTGACTCATTGAGAGCTATTCTCATAGTGATTTATATAATCTTTAACATCTCCCACAAACAAATTTTCTCATTATGATGTAATTGATGATTAGTTTATTATTTTCAAGGGAAACCCTTCTTGATGTTACATCATTAAAAATATCATAATGTTGATGTATATAAGGAAGATTTCCACATCTTGATACATTTTTTCTCATTAGTGCATATATTTCATAATGTTGTTTCTTAAATTTATAACGACTAATTTAATCCCTATGTTATAATGATAAAGTTTTAATCAAATAAAAATTTCAATATACATTTAATTTACTGAATTAATTATTATTAACCCCAATTATGGTTTCAATGCCCAAATGGACTTATAATACCAATGAATATATAAACCCAACCACCATATAATTAACATGAATATAACATTTCTATATATAACCTCCAAAACATCATCGAAATAAATCATACAACAATGAAATTTATTTTTTAAAGATGAATATTTTATTTCTAATTGGTTTTGTTCTTTCCATAGATATTATCGGAGGTGTGATCCTGAATGACAATCATTATGAGGAATATTTCATTCTTGATATATTCTTATTTACATGCTATTTTATTCATTTTTTAAATTTTATAAATAATTTTCATTAATTTTATTGTAATGTTTTGTATCTTTCATTATCATATTATACAATAACAACATAATAAAATATTTATTTTTAAATGGTATTTCATATATGACAATATATCAAACAAATAAGTTTAATTTATAGGGAATTTAATACTACATGTTTTGGGTGTTACACATATGGTGTTTAATTTTTTTAACATGTATTTTGTTTACGTAATGTCTTATCATTGATTCATTATTTAGACAATATTTATTTTATTGAAAAATTGAAACCAACATGGTAATATATAAACTAATTGTTCTAGTGTGGTAAGTATTTCAATTAATCATTAGACAGTTCTTGTTTTAATACTATGGTAATTAATTTATAATAAATCACTCCAATCCATTGTTTATATCTAGTTTACAGAAAAATTTCACTCCCAAAGTGGCTTAATATCATCATGGATTTATTATACCCGTACTCGTGAGACTATATTCAAATACATAGAAAGAAATATAAATATAAAATTCATGTGAAATTTAACATAATGATATCAAAATATTTATGTCTATATTCTTACCATGCCACCATGGTCCTTGACCACAGTTATGTTTATTCTTGTTGTTCCATATATAGGGTCAAGTCTCACTAAATAATAATAAAATTTGACAGTTGTATAAAAAAAAACCGAGGGTGAAAATATTTGATACTCATCACATAAAGAAAGTAGTATAAAAAATCTACATCTAAGGAAAAATAATAATTTTGTATTCATTATGTTTCAAATGAAATAAAAAAATCATATTAAGAGTGGAATTTTTCATTATCCCCACATGTATCCCATTATTATTATATAAGAAAAAATATAATATATCACAAAAATATATAGCATTCAATATTATACAGAAATTTTAAAAAAATTATTAAAATTTTAATGTAAAAAATAGTTTATCTACTGAAGATATTCTCTCTATAATATCCCATGGGTAGTCACATGAATATAAAATATTTACTTCCCATTATGGTTTGACATAAAATAATATAATGAGATATAAATACCAATGATGATACTAAGCTAAAATGTGATCCTAAAACCTATTTCACTTGGTAAATACCCCAAATAAATGAAATAAAATTCCTCTCATTGATCATTATTTAATTAAAGATATCATATAGGATCACTTCTTGGTATTAGGGTATTATTTATCCAAATAGTTATTCCTACTCTCATTCATCACATCAATATAAATACAAATTATTCTCATACTATCAAGTGATCAACCAATCGCATATCCTACCTCATCCAACTAATTGTGTTGTTTTATAAATCACATTTGATTACCTATTACATCCTTTTATCAATAGAGATAATATAAATTGTAGTTTTAGCAATGGATTTTTAATGTTGATTTTTTTATAAACAATTGAGAAATGAGATTTTAGTAACTTTTAACATCATTTTGTTATAAAACTGACATTATAATTAAATAAAAACCCCTTTTGATGTTTTTTTATAAAAATGCTAATGAATATATTAAGCATGAAATAGGATTTAATGAATGTGAAAAAGGAGTTAATGATTTCATGGAATTTTCTAAATGAAATATTAAAAAATGTATTTTCAATTATTGTGTGATGTTTTTGAATATGAGAATGTTAAATTCTATTGAAATCTAAGATCATTACATTTTATATGGATTTAGAAATGATAATACACAATGGATCTATCATGGTGAAATAACAGAAAATTCAACAAAAATGTTGACGAGTATATATAGCATGAAATAGAAGATCCTATTGATGAATTATGTCATGATGTAGGTGTAGAAACTACCATAAACAATATAGTAGTAGAATATTTTTACGATGATTCTATTAAACAATTATATCCATGTGTAACTTAATTTACTTTTTGATCAGTAGTTCTGAGATTTGCTAAATTGAATTCATGAAATGTGTAGAGTGATTAAATATTCTCTAAATTAATTGAAAATTTAGAAGAGATCATTTCATAAGTCAATGTGGATCTAGATTCCAATTATGATTCCAATTATATATTATTACCAATGAGATTTGGGTATAAAAGGATACATACTTTCCCAAATGATTTTTTTGTTCTATAGGAGGAATATGGCTGGTTAATAAAATTTTCTAAATGTGGGACATCAAGATATAAGATGAATACAAAATTTAACTCCAATCCATTATTATATACTGAAGGCAAACCTCGTAATGATAAAATTTGGAACATTTCAATAATTCCTTGTTTGTGGCATCTATTTTTTAAATTTAAATGCTTAAAAAAAATTAAGATGTAATATATATGAGTGAATCTATAATGGAAAATTACGTCACCCTACTGATTCACCATAATGGAAGAGATTTGATAAAAAATTTATAATTTTGGAAGTGATGCATGAAATCATGGAATGGGACAATGCAATGATGTAATGAAACCATATCGGTGCCTTAGTAGTCAATATAGTTCATGGCATATTTTCTAGGTAGTTTTCAACTTGTACTCATATATATGTATGAAGAAAAAATATTTTAAAATGATCTTGATGATTTATAGACTCTAAAATCTACAAAATGATTTTTAACTCTGTATTTCACTATTGATTGATTATTTGAATTTTTATGGGGGACATATTTTATAGTTTTTGATGCATATAAGATAGTATTTTATTTTTCATTCTATAATAATGTTTAGTAAAAAAACATTAATGAAAATATAAGTGGATTAGTATATGATGTAAAGATACTTCATATTTTCAATTAATGAAATAATGAATGATATTTTAAATGGGACATTGAATATTTTTTAAAATTGATAATCCTTATCGAAAATTTAAAAAATAACTTATTATTTTATAGGATGTTAATCTCCCCCAAATCCATTGTCAACTTGTGAATATTATAAAAATTTGAAAAATATCTATTTTTCATTTAGAATGAAATAATTTTTTTCATTAAAAAATATATTGAAGAAATATTTTACCTTATTCACAGTACCATATTAGTGATTTTTAGGGATAAAACATAACATTTACGTTATGCATGTTGATGAAAACATATGTGACAGTTTTATTATAATAATATCATATATAAGAGTAAAGAAAAAAATTTCATTATATATTGGAATTGATATCCATGGGAATATGTTTGGAGTTAGCTCCTCCTATAGAAAAAATTAGAACATATTTACCCACCATCATGCCACAAATTATGAAAGAGTGAGAACAAGAGTTTATATACAAGTCTTATGCTGTAACAACCCGAGATTTTATAATATATATTCTTTTTAATTTCATTCATATCTTCTGTTGTACGCTACACCAAAATTATCTTGCGATATACACAACACCGTATTAGCCTGCAGTATATGTAACACTAATCTTGGATTGTGTTACACACAATTTCATGTCTATTTGATAGTAGCTATTCTACGCAACATTGAGTGTGTATATATATATATTCAATGTATAAATGAAATATGGTTGGATTTTGTTATACGCAACAACAAAGGAGTCATGCACTACATGCAACCATGACTTGGCTTTCATTAAACGCAATCACGAACTTCCTCGATAGCATGTGTTGTACACAATATTGGGTTTTACTGAACAACGATATTCTATTAAAATATTATTAAAACTAGCCGTTATGAAAAACAATAACCAATTTTTGAAATTATGTAAATTTCATCTTTCAGCATGGACTTCATTTTTGGATTCAGAATATCAAAATTAGCCTAGGGTGAAAATTTGTTAGTTTTCTGAAAACATTCAATTTTTGATGAATAGTGAAAACATAGGGTTACTATTTAAAAACCAACTTTTTATTTAAATAATAATTTGTTTTGTTTAAATTTATTTTAGGTTAAAATTGATACATAATACCTATATATGTTCAATGTAATTAATTGGAGTCATATTATAATAATTTTAGACATATAAATATTTTATTGAACTTTTGACCGTCTTTTACCCACCTCCTAGGAGAATTTGAAAATTTACATAAAACTTAATTTTACCGCTTTTGTGAATGGAATTTCAAAAATCCAAGAGACACAGTTGATGTCAGTATGTAAAATATGGATCAATGAGATGAAAATAATTTTTTGTGAATAGTAACTTTTTACTTTTTTTCACCACAGTTAAAAGTAAATAAAGTAATTAAGGGTAAAAATGATAGTATTATTACCTTAACACATGTCCTAATTTGTTGTATAAGTGTAATTATACCAAAAACAACCTTAGTAATAAAATATGACCATTTAGGCCCACATAGATTAGATTAGGACATTTAATATTAATTTATTTACAGAAGGGTTAAAATAGTTAAAATCAATGTTTAATAAGTAAATCATTTTTAATATAGGGTTATACAACAGATAAATTAGACTATAAATATTAATTATAAACATAAAACTATTTCCTACATAATGGTATTTTATTTATAATCTTTAGACATTAAATAATTTAATTTATTGATGACACAAAGATGATTTAGTAATTATCTTATTAATGAAATATTGACATAATTGATGTTATAAATACCCAAATAAATGTAATTTGAGACTATTTATGAATTAAACTAATTTTATATGTTAATATGGCATTTTATTATTGATTTAAGTAACATTTTTTGAACAAATCATTCTGTTATGATTTTCACAAAAATCAATTACCAAATAGTGTCCAAATTGACATAAAATAGTTTATAAAAAAAATATTATATTGTTAATTGTAATTTTATTCCAAAAAATATTAGGTTAGGAAAAATGACCTAGATAAGGTTATATATATTAATAATAGACAACTTGGGGTTAGTTTGGCTTGTTATAGTAAGTTTATTAACCTTATAGTGTAAGAAAACAAGAAGACATGGTAAAAGTAAAATTATTTGACATAAAGCTAAATCTAAATGATAAGGTTAAAATAGAATCCTAAACATGTCTAAATTCTATTGGATTAGAGTCTTTCGACCCATCCCCACCTTAGCTTTGAAATAAATCAATTTTGAGCTATTAAAAACCGAATATGACTTTATAATAAAATAATATTATTAGTTTTTCCAAAGGTGCCCCTCTCCCCCCTTATAAAAGGGCACATCCTCCCTCTCTTCCTCACACCACTTAGATCATTCATGCTCGGCCAACCCATTCCAAATTCTCTTCTCCACTTCCCTAGAAATATTTTAGAGGTCCTGGTCTTCTTCAAATACCAATTTTAGTTCCCTAAGAGGAGGTCTCAAAGAGGCGCTTTAAAGAAGAGGTAATGTCTGTTACCAATTCATTCAACTTTATTTCTTCTTCCACTTCTTCTTATTTAGTTGTTTACTTATGAATTAATAACATCAGTACCAATAATATACTGATATTTTATTATATATATGAAACAACCCTATTTCCCCATCTATCCATCCTACGGAAAACGAAATCACCGCGCGTGCGTACGTACGGAATACCGTCTGCACCTCGTGGTGTAATGTGTTTTTTCCACCACCACCTTACATGGATGGGTATAATGGTGTAAAGAATAAATACATATTATTATTATAACACAATACTGATTATAAGATATTATATCATTCACTCCATTTCTATTCATTTAATATGGGAACGATATCATCGCTTGTGCATACGTATGGATTACTGTCTCCTCGGCGCGATGAGATTCATTCTTCCATGTTAACAATTGAAAAATGATTATAATGTATATATAAGAAGTAATCATGAAATATATGACATAATAATGCTAGTGTATTTATATATATATGTATGTATGTATGTCATATACTGAATTCCATTCAATTCAATAAAGAAATGAAAACAAAGTTCATGCGTACGTACGGCCTACCGTCTCCATGAATGGTGTATTTCATTACATTTATCGATCTATTATATATATGTATATTATGAATATATATTATATATAAATCATGTTTTATATTCTGTAATTAAGTAATCATGATCTAGGTAATCATATGAATAATTACAAGTCAAAACACGGACGACAAATGAAATGATTTTACCCAAAACGCTCTTTAACATGGAATTTACAAGAGAACGGGTTATATAAAGTAATAAGTGAACCATATATGATATCATAACAATGAATATGATTCTGTAATAATTCAATGACAATATTTAAATCATTATACAAGAGTTTCGGATACATACGAAGCATATTAGATGTAAGATAAGGGATAACTTTTCCAATCTCGTTTTTATCTGAGATTGTTTATTCGTAAGTATTTATTGAGGTTATATTTATTATCCATGTACCTATTTTCTAAAAATGGTTTCATGTATTTTAAAAGTCATTTTTACCTATTTTTGACTTTTACTACATGGTATGTAAGTGATCTTTCTTTTGATTACTATACGAGGTATTTTTTTTGACTTTTTCGACAAAAGTATGAGAAGAATGCTATTTTTTAACGTATACGACATGAATGGATTTTTACGGTTTCATATGTGTATATCTCAAGTATAATGTCTCTATGATTTACATGGTTTCACTTTTCTTATGATGAAATGTACATTTGTTTTATATGGATTATGTGATGATGGGATGATGTTTATGAAACCCATTTTATTATTTGGGTTATGATGAATATTTTACGATTATTTTGTGGCACAAGTAAGAATGATTTCATTATGAGATGGGTGGGACCTATATCTCCTTCCAATGCATTGGGTAAAAATTTATATCTCATGAGATAGACATGGCTAAAATGGTAAGTTAATCTGGTTCAGTGTTGTAGGACTGAAACGAGGAGTGAACTCGATTCAGAAAGGGACTTTGTCCACTAAGATGGTCTTGTCAGCAATGCCTTGCTTAATATGGAAATCATAACATGTGCTGAATGGTTTCCACAATTAAATGTTTTATTCCCATTATATTTTATCATGTCTGATGTTCTATTATGATATATTCCTTACGTACTTCCATGATTTCTGTCTTTGCTCAAGATTTTGATGTTTAAATTTCATGTCCAAGTTTTGATTTCAAATGTTTATGGATTGTTTTATGTTCTCTATGTTTGCCCTTACTGATAATTTGAGCTGAACCTTTTTATGTTTTATTTTCCCTAGGAAATAAAGAAAGGTTTTATGTAAGGAAACAAAAAGGGGAAGATCTTTATGGGAGTTTTTGAAGATTTTTCTCCATGATTAGAAGATTATTTTTCCGAGTTTCCAAAGACATTAAACTATTATGGTTCTTGAGCATTGGTTTTTTATGTATTAAGTATTCCGAAAATGTAATGTAATGTCCATGTACGTTAAGATTTGGGTCTCTATAGTTGGTATCAGAGGAAAGGTTTAGTCATCCTTTGGAAACTAGGATGTGAAAACGTTAGTGAGATCCCTAGAGATATTTCTAAGGTATGTCTAGGGATGTCCCTAAGGATAAGTATGCGTATAGGATATAGTCCTATAACTACAATAACGATCATAGAATTTAACCTATGATGTAGATATTGTGGGTACCCCCCCTTTACTATGTCATTTTCCCTAGCATGGTTTTTTCCTCACATACTATTCATTTTAGGTTTTAGAAAATGGCTGGAAACAAGAAGATTCACAATAATGGAGGATATGACGGACAATGGAATGATATTCTTCATGAGCAACCAAATGAAACGGGATTTGGAAGTCCAAACATCGTTATTATGCCTAATCATCAATCTCATAATATTATTAATAATATCAACTTTGGTATGATTCCTGACTCAACTAATAATAGAAATATGGAGTTTCATGATGATAATAGAGGGAAGAAAGTTCAATTTCCCTCATGTAAGTCATGTGGGAAGAGTAATCAAAGGAAATGTTTCAAAAGAACTGGAAGATGCTTTGGGTGTTGAAAAGAAGGACAAAAATACAGTAATTGCAAAGGAAAAGGATTAGTTAACACAATGGAAAAGGATAATGGTATTGCTAATACATCAGCAATGGTTAAATGCTTTAAATGTGGAATTTACGAGCATTATGCAAATCGATGCCCGAAGAGAAAATCTCATGAAGGGATTCTGCATGGTTGTATGGGTAGTATTTATGTTGATGGTGATGAAGAGACTATAAATGACATGTGAGATGAAAGAAGTGTTGAGGAATAAAATGATGAAGCTCAGTCAATGTTTTATGAAGGTAGTGGAATGATTGTATGTTTATCAAGAGTTATGTTGTATAGGTAATTTAATGGTACTACAGAATAAAGAAACATTTAAGATTGTCACACTATTGTTTTTCCTAAAGTATTTGAAATTATATGTTAAATGGTACTGGTAACAATGAATGGTTATTCAGATGTTTTTTGAAAGAAGAAGATATGCGCATGATGAATGGATATGGAGAAAATAATATGTTTGATAGTATTCATGAGCTCATGACTAATATATGGACAAATTGATAACATGGTTTGAGTATATAGAAATTTTGGGATTTTGTTATGTGGAAAGAGTTACCTTTTGACAGCATTCATGTTTTCACTATGGTTCTATGGTATTTTATTTTTCAAGAGAATACATGTCTAAGGTATTAATGTGTTTGGAATGTTACCAACAAGTTATATCTTATAATATATGTGGGATAAATGCTTGTATTCACATTCTAGGTAGATAACCTTTCTAGTAATTGTTTTCTTTATACTATGAGCTTGGACAGAAGTATTTCGGATAAGTCTAAAGATTGGAATGGTTTATGTTGGACGTGAGACAGTATTGTTTAAGGTTGGAACTTTTTTCAATATTATTGATGGAATATTATAATGATGTAGTTCTAGAAAAATGGACAACCTGCAAGACGAGAGACAACATGTTGCGTCGGACAAGGCAGTGGGAATCGAACCCACAACCAAAGTGTGATAGGCCTTTATCACCTACCAGTGGCCAACAGGAAGTCCATGTTTATTAGAAACAAGTTTTATTATATTAATGGGTATTAGAGATGAAGTATAAGTCCATTTTTGGAATGATATATGATTAACCTCACCATATATTGACTTATGTATACCTTTTTCTAACCTTTCGTTTGAGACAAATGGAATGAACCATCATTATATCGCATGATATGATAACACTTCATGGAAGGAAATTCAACTTCATTTCTTTAAGAGATGATTCGGGAATTTTTCAAGGCACAAACAACAATAAGATTGTACCAAATCATGTAAATATTTCTTTTAATTCATCAACTTTAGGGAAATGATCATGAAAACCAAAAATGTTTTCCTAGTTTCCTCAAATCCAATGAATCAGATGGTACTATAGGTCATCACAAATTTATGGATTTGGGATTGTTGGCTTTTTCATAGCCATGTTCTCTACCAATCTCCATCAGAACATAATGGTTAGATTTTTCTTCTATGTCCATATTTTCACCTATTTTCTCCTATATAGAAACCCAATGATGAGTTAATTTGGGTAATCATTATGTTTCATACTTTAGTTTTTAAAATTAAGATTTAGTATTCCTTTTTACGATGTGGGTTTCTATGAATAGTAAACGATTTATATCCCCGATGAATTTCGAGGGCGAAATTCATTTTAAGGGGGGTAGAATTTAACACCTGAGGTTTTATACGACATATTCTTTTTAATTTCTTTCATATCTTCTGTTGTACGCTACACCAAGATTAACTTTCATTATAGGCAGCAGCGTATTAGCTTGTAGTATACGCAAAAATAATATTGGATCGTGTTACACATAATTTCATGTTTGTTTGATAGTAGTTATTCTACACAAATTTGTGTGTATATATATACATATATATTAAATGTATAAATGAAATGTGGTTGGAATTTTTTATACGCAAAAACAAAGAAGTTGTGCACTACACGCAACCCTGACTTGGCTTTCATTACACGCAATCACGACCTTCCTCAACAGTGTGTGTTGTACACAATACCGGGTTTTACTAAACAACGATATGGTATTAAAATATTATTAAAACTAGCCGTTATGAATAGTAATAACAACTTTTTGAAATTTTTTAAATTTCATATTTCAAAATGGACTTCATTATTCTATTCGGAATATCGATATTAGCCTAGGGCAAAATTTTGGTATTTTTCTGAAAACATTCAATTTTTAATTAATAGTGAAAGCACTGTATTACTATTTAAAAACCGAATTTTTATTTAAATAATTATTTATTTTGATTAAATTTATTTATGTCAAAATTGATTCATAATACCTATATAAGTTCAATTTAATTCATTGGAGTCATTTAATAATAATTTCATATATATATAAATTTTATTAAACATTTGACCGTCTTTTACCCACCTCCTAGGAGAATTTGAAAATTTACATAAAAATTTATTTTACTGCTTTTGTGAATGGAATTTCAAAAATCTGAGAGACACGGTTGATTTTAGTATGTAAAATGTGGTTCAATGACATGAAAATAATTTTTGGTGAATAGTAACTTTTTACTTTTTTTTACCACGGTTAAAAGTAAATAGGGTAATTAAGGGTAAAAATGATATTATTATTACACTAACACATGTCATAATTCTATTGGAAAATTTTAATTCGACCAAAAACAACCTTAGGAATAAAATATGACCATTTAGGCCCACTTCGATTTCATTAGGACATGTAATATTAAATTATTTAAAGAAGGGTTAAAATAGTTACAATCAATGTTTAATAAGTAAATAATTTTTAATATAAGGTTATACACAGATAAATTAGACTATAAATATTCATTAAAAATATAAAACTATTTCCTACATAATGGTATTTTATTTTATTTTTTAGACTTTAAATAATTTTATTTATATGTGACATAATGATGATGCATTCATTATCTTATTAATGAAATATTGACATAATTGATGTTATAAATACCCAAATAAATGTAATTTGAGACTTTTTATGAATTCAACTAATTTTATAGGTTAATATGACATGTTAGTATTGATTTAGTTAACTTTTTTCAAACTAATAAATCTGTTATGATTTTCACAAAAAACATTACCAAATAGTGTCAAAATTGACATAAAAACGTTTTTAAAATAAATATTATATTATTAATTGTTATTTTATTCTTAAAAATATAAGGATTGGAAAAATGACTTAAATATGGGTATATGTATTAATTAGAATCATCTTGGGGTTCGTTTTGCTTGTTATAGTATCTTTATTAACTTTATAGTGTTAGAAAACAAGAAGACAGGGTAAAAGTAAAATTATTTAACTTAAAGTTAAATATAAACGATAAGGTTAAAATAGAAACCTAAACTTGTCTAAATTATATTGGATGAGAGTATTTCGACCCATCCACACCTTATCTTCAAAATAAATCAATTTGGAACTATTAAAAACAGAATATGACTTTATAATAAAATAATATTTTTAGTTTTTTCAATTGTGCCCCTCTCCTCCCTTAAAAAAGGGCACCTCATACCTCTTTTTCTCACACCACTTTGAGCATTCATGCTTGGACAAACCCTGAAAAATTATCTTCTCCACTTCCCTATAAACATCCTATAGGTCCTGGTCTTCTTAAAAGACCAATTTTAGTGCCCTAAGAGGAGGTCTCAAAGAGGTGCTTCAAAGAAGAGATAATGTATGTTACCGATTCATTCAACTTTATATGTTCTTCCACTTATTATTCTTTAGTTGTTTCATTATGAAGAAATAACATCAGTATCACTCATATACTGACATTTTATTATATGTATGAAACAACTATTTTTCATTATCTATCCATCCTATGGAAAACGAAATCACCGCACGTGCGTACGTACGGAATACTATCTCCACGCCGTGGTGTAATCTGTTTTTCCTCCCCCACCTTACTTGGATGTGTATAATGGTGTAAAGAATAAATAAATATGATTATTATAACATCATAATGATTCTAAGATATTATATCATTCACTCTAATTTGATTCAATAAATATGGGAACGATATCATCGCTCGTGCGTACGTACGGATTACCGTCTCCACGACGCGATGAGATTCATTTTTTCATGTTAACAATAATAGAGTGATTATAAAGTATATATAAAAAGTAATCATGAAATATATGACATAATAATTCTACTGGATTTATGTATATATATATATATATATATGTCATATACTTAATTCCATTCAATTCAATACGGAAATGAAAACAGCGTTCATGCGTACGTACGGCCTACCGTCTCCATGAACGGTGTATTTCTTAACATTTATCGATATATTATATATATGTATATTATGAATATATATTATATATAAATAATGTTTTATATTCTGGAATTAAGTAATCATGATCTAATTAATCATGTGAATTAATACAAGTCAAAACACGGATGACAAATGAAACGATTTTACCCAAAACGCTCTTTAACATGGAATTTACAAAATAACGGGTAATATAAAGTCATAAGTGAACCATATATGATATCATAACAATGAAAATGATTCTGTAATAAGTCAATGACATTATTTAAATCGTTATACAAGAGTTTAGGAAATATACGAAGCATATCTGACGTAAGGTATTGGATAACTTTTCCAATCTCGTTTTTATCCGAGATTATTTATTCGTAAGTATTTATTGAGGTTATATTTATTATCCATGTCCCTATTTTCTAAAAATGGTTTCATGTATGATTACTGTATTTTTTAACCATTTTTTAATTTTTCTACATGTTATGTAAGGGATCATTCTTTTTATTACTATACGAGGTATTTTTTGACTTTTTCGTCAAAAGTACGAGAAGAATGTTATTTTTTAACTTATATGGCATGAACGGATTTTAAGGTTTCATAAAGCCTTATTTTCATGAATCTTACTCCATAAGATTCTATGACTATTTTTAAAAAAATATTCTCTTTTAAAATTGCATGGAATTTTTTGAAAAGAAAATGATTTTGAATAAGAAAGGATATTTTCCTCAAGAATTCAGTTCAAGTTTTTTATCAAAACCATTTTACATCTAAGATGACATTATTTCATGTGTGTATGTTTCAAGTATAATGTCTCTATGATTTACATGTTTTAAATTTTCTTATGAATAAATGTCCATTTTTTTTATATGGATTATGTGATGATGGGATGATGTTTATGAAACCCTTTTTTTGGGTTATGATGAATGTTTTAATTTTATTTTGTGGCACAAGAAAGAATAATTTCACTATGAGATGGGTGGGACCTATATCTCCCTCTAATGCATTGGGTAAAGATTTATATCTCTTGAGATAGAAATGGATGGAATGGTAAGTTAATCAGGTTCAGTGTTACATGACTGAAACGAGGAGTGAACTCGATTTAGAAAGGGACATTGTCCATTAAGATGGTTTTGGCAGTAATACCCTGGCTACTACAGAAATCAAAATATGTGTTAAATGGTTTCCACAATTACATGTTTTATTCCCGTTATATTTTATCATGGTTGATGTTCCATTATGATATATGCCTTACGTACTTCCACAGTTTATGTCTTTGCTCATGATTTTGATGTTTAAATTTCATGTTCACATTTTTCATGTAAATGTTTATGGATTGTATTATGTTCTCTATGTTTTCCCATACTGAGCAGTTGAGCTCACCCTTTTTATGTTTTATTTTTTCCCCATGAAGTAAAGAAAGGTTTTAGGTAAGGAAACAAAAAGGGGAAGATCGTTAAGGGTGTTTTTGAAGATATTTCACCACAATTAGAAGATTATTTTTCCGAGTTTCCAGAGACACTAAACTATTATGATCTTTGAGCATTGGTTTTTGTTATGTATTAAGTATTCCGAAAATGTAATGTAATTTCCATGTACTTCAAGCTTCAGGTCTCTACATATGGTATTAAAGTACCCAGTTGTACTCATAAAATATGACGAATTTGATGTCATTATAGGATTTTAAATTGATAGGTATGAAATGTTGTGACTATCATGAATCGATACAAAAACTATTAATGGCCACACTATGTGGTATATTTTTGACACCATTTAGTATGTTTATAATAAGGTTAAGGTTTTGTTTCAAATAAATTTGTAACAAATTAATTGATCAAAATTTGTTCTATTTTCTCGAAAATGATACTTTGATCATACTTTTTTAACTAGAAGTGTATTTTACACCAATTGTTTTTTATTTAATGGTTGTTATAGTGATTTATCTTGTACCTGAGATTAGAATATGTGGTCCTGTTTATTTATGTTTGATGAATGCATTTAATATATATATGAAAATGTTTAAGGGATATTTTAAATATACTCATTGAACAGAGGCCTCTATTTTTCAACCATATGTATCATAATAGAAAATTTAGTTTTTTTACTGATTATTTATATGAAGTGAAGCATATTGTTCTCCCTATATGTTGTTATTTGACAATTGATTTTGAAGGTAGTGAGATTTATATATTAAATGTAATTATTATTCTATTCGATGAAGTTATATAAGAAACTTTATAGATTCTAAACAACATGGATGATGTCGAATCATATATATCATCACATAATTCTAGAATGAAGGTGTTATATTTGAAATGATATGGACATTGGTTAATGAAAAACCATAAAAGACATTTTTTCAATGCATAATGAGAATTTAAACATTGATTTATCTAAATCAAAAAACTTGAAATTGTTGGAATTGGGACCATCACATAATGTGATCAGATTTTCCAGCTATGATATTAATGGTTCCATATTTTACACAAAAATTATGATGATAAGAGTCCTATTAAAAATAGGGGGTTACTAGTCTTTGTTAAAGTACATCGGTATTCATATGAAAGGGATATAAACCTAATTTTTTCATCAAAGAAATATTTTTTAGCTTTTGAGGTTATGGGAAATTTATTATGATAAATTTTTGTTATAAATGTTTCCGTGTGAATGGGATGAGAGTAATAGTTGTGTGAAAAATGATTATTTTGGATGAACACTGATTCATCTGAAAATATTTAGTTGTAATGAGAAACAATTAACATGGTTAAACATGTAATGAAAAATATATTATGTTATTAATCCATAAAATGATTAGTGATCCATTATTTTTCATTGTAAAATTAAATATTTGGTTGATGATGATGACGATGATGATATTTATATTTATGTGGTTTTTTTGTATGTTACAATATTTTTGGATTATAATAATAAAAATCTTGAATACAATTTCTACGATGTATGAAATTGTCATATAGAAGTGACCTAGTAAAACACTTAATTACTATCAAAATTATTTAGGTAAATGTTTATAATCTTTTATTCATTATCGACTTAGAAACTCTGTAATTTCTTAATTTAATTTTTTTAATATAAATTATATATTAAAAATGTATGCATGTCAAAAATATCTATTCTATATGTTATCATATGGTTTTCTTCAATCAAATGGTGTTTTTATTATTTCCACTTCCTTTGACTAAGTTCAACAACATTCAAGATATTTTTATTCCATAGTTTGTATGTTTTTTAAATTTTTAAGTGAAATTAATTATGTATTAGTGAAAAAATAGCATTCATTCAAACATTTGTTTGTATAAATTTTAATATTAATTATATTTTTTTCATTAAAATCTGTTTAATATTATAAATGTTTATATAGATATAAACGGGTTTTGAATATAATTTGACTTTTATTTCATGTGTTTGAATTTTTAAGTTTATATATCTATAAATATTTTATAATTATAATATACTTTCGATTAAAATCTTATTGCTCATAATTTTTTTCATTTATAAATTGTTTATTTCATCTATTATGAACAATAGATTTTTTTATTTTTTAATTTAATTTATTTTTAATAAAATAAAGGTGGACATACTCTTTTGGAGGTAGCATACATCTTTCAATATGATAGACATTGATGTAGTGGAATTGAGTTATGTATGATTTTTATTTAAATATATATATATCAATAGTAATTAAATTACGTAATGAAATTAAAATTATATTTCATAAAATTATTTTAAGATATCCTTCTTCTCTATATATGATGGTACCTAAGGATGATATGTGTTGGATAAAAAATTTAACAAAACATAAAATCTCACTTGGAAAGAAAAGGGTTATAATTAACATTGATGATTATGACTTCCGAACTATCCCAAATACCAAATAGTTTAGGAATTACCCATTTATACATATTCATTATTTGATAACTATTTTATACCCTAAATTGAAAACCACATACCAGTCGGGGACATATATTTTATAGGATCCCATAAAAATTATATTTATAAACATATTTGTGTATGTTTAGAATGGATTAAATATTAATAATTTTTTAATATTTAATTTATTAAATTATAGATGACATTTTATTTTCATGAGAGAAATGTAATTACAAATGTGAGTATAATTTTCAGAAATAATATGGAGAAATATTAAGAAAATATTGACATCAACATATATTATTTTGAGTAGAAATGATAAATATCCATTCCATGAGTATTAGTATATAAATAAATTTACAAGGAAGAAGAGTTGATAGGAGAAAGATTTTACGGTATGTTTTTATTCTTTTTAGAATTTATTAGTCTATTTAGTTCTCATTACTCTATAAATTATTTATTTTTTATTATGTCACGTGCCTCTATGAAATATCACAAAGAGATACAGTCTCACAAACAATACCCCCATGAATTTCTATAAAGAGGGTATCATTTATTATAGTAATAAGTAATTGTTGAAAAGCATAGTGAATTAAGAGCCAAGTCACGTTGGTTCAATAAAGAGGTTCCACTAAACCCTCAATATCATTCCAATCATCATAAAAAAAGAAAATATAATGAATGTCCAAAAAGGGATATTGTACTACTAATCCAAAATATGATGTAGTGGAAAAAAATTTATGTAACTAATTATTACATTTCATCCATATTACTATTTAGGAAATTTATCTTAGTAATATTAAATTTGAATATATTACATCCGGACACCCTTCAAGGAAAATTTACATAGGGTAAATTTATCCCCAATGGTATTAAGGATGTTCTTACCATTTCATTGGGGAATCAGAACACCCTAGCGATGTTATTGGTTATAAAGAGGGTATAGGATTTAAAAATGTGTTTTCCCCCTAGTGATACATTAACGTGGGGATGAATATGGAGAAGAAATAGATTCTATTAAGGGTGATAAGTGACACATGAATGGGTCAATAAAGGGTTGTATAAAATCATTTTTATCATCTATTATAATTGAAGCAATGAGACAGAAGTTGCATATATAGCCTTTCTACCATGATTATCCACCTCCTCATTTAGAATCAACTGTGTACTTTGAGTATCAGGGAGGGGGTCCCCATTTTCATATTATGGAATAAAAAAATTTATATCATTTAGGGGTTATTTATATCTTCAAATTTTGTATTAAGGTCATGTAAGTGTACAAGTAAATGATATTATTTATCTAAGTACTCTACAGTGGAGACATACAAAGGTGGTCTCAATAGTTGGACAAAGTATATGTTTTTTATTACATTGGATAGATAATATTTGTCATCAGCTGATATATGTATATTGTGTTAGTTTACTTTTTTTCTTATCATTAAATTCAAAATAACATATAATATTTTATTAACCGTACCTAATACTAGAGTATCAAAAATCAAAGGAATCATTTAAAAAGGAAGGAAATTTTCTAGTTATATTACCTTAATATATTCTACAAGATACAGATTGGGTAATATAGTTAACACATTTTTTTATGATATTATATAATTATTTTATGTTTTCGAAGAGTTATATGACATTTGGTAGGTTTTATTTATAAAATATTTCTAATTATGATATTATGGTTGTTGTATAGGGTGATTAGTTTATTTATTCATTATTTTAATTATTATTCATTTAAGTTAATTTATATTATTAATTTATTTGAATTAATAAATAATATTATATATTAAATTAATTTCTTTTTTTTATAATTAGGTATCTCAATATTCTTTACATCCAATTTGATTTCACTTATTTTGATGGATATCTTAATTCCGAATACATTTCAAAGTATGTGAAATATTTTAACTAAGAATCCTTAATTTAATATTTATCTGACAGATTCAAAAAACATGAAGATCGCATGTTGTTTTTTCCTATTCTGTGACGGATAAGAAAAAATATAAAATTAAGAACCAATATTGGTTATACAATTAATAATTATTCCTATATTATATTTTTTACAGACTTTGGGTGTTGAAAATATGTTTTCTAAAAGAGCATAGATAGTATTGGATATGCTATTTTTTAGATGGTGTTCAATTAAAATTTACCACGTTGTGAAAAAAGTAAGTATTACTTCATGATTATAGTTCATTAATATTAATATTAACATATTACATTGGTTTTTTTTATTAATTTTCAAAATTAAAAAATTTCATGGATTGGTATTAATATGAATTTCAATCAAACAATAGAACTAGAAAAAAATTGATTATGTTAAAGCTTAGGTAGATATCTTATATATCACTTAATACCAGATTTTTTCTTACATATATTCTAATTTTATTTTAAATAGATTTTTAAAAATTAATTTTTAAAATTCATAAGGGATTGTTAAATGTGTATATTATGTTTTATGATTTATTTATGATATAACCATGAACAATACCACAACATATTTGGAAAAAAATTGTTTCATAATAACACATTAAATTTAAAAAATTATGTCATTTTTCAAATTTATAACAAATTATTTTTTTGAGTTTTATGATTTTATTTTCTAGAAATCCATTGGATTTAAACACCTTAAAATTTTTTTGAACAATATTTTTTATGATAGACTAATTTGGATATTTATTTTCATTTATCGTTATATATGTAAGTTTTTTTGTCGAAGTTATAGATGAGTTATGTTTCCCTTATTATGTTTCTTCTATTTTTTATAATTTTGAATATATAATTGGAGTTTATAGGTGTGTGGAATAAATTTTTTTAATATCAATAAAAATGATAAGTGTTCCATGTCATTTTTTATAAAAACAAACATCAAAATCTTCCTAGGACGACATTTCACTTCAGGTTTTTAGAAAACCGACATAAAAAGTCCTCCACGAAATTGGTAGAATTTGGATATTCATTTTATAAAAACCTAGTATCAGAATACCTCTAGGAACATATTCCACATATGTTTCTCATAGAAATTAAATATAATTCTTTCCAGTATAGGATTTCATATCAGTTTTGTAGAAATATGTCATGGAATCCTTTTTATTTATCACACTATATAAGGATTTTTAATTTTATATTTATGAAAACCAACATAAAACTACCATTATCAACATCAATTGCATTAATGGTCATTAGAAGAAAATTTTAAAAGGTAAAAAATTATGTTTTTATTGTTTTTTACATTATTGAGAATTCTCCTAAGGGTTTATCACCAATGTCTTACTCACCACTATTTTTCATTCATTCTATTTTATATTTTTTATCACACATTAATTATACTCCTAAAACATAAGCATGATATTTAAATGGAATAATATATATGTATTAAATAACCTTTTTAATCAATATAACCAACATTAAAACATATAACTAATTATATATTTAGTATATAATAGCACAGTAATTATATTGAATAATGTCTTCATTTTTTATCAATTAATTTGAATTTATATCAACCAATTTTGGGCCTTTAAGAATAAATATGGTTGAAATGACATTATTTGTAATTTTAAGAATAAGAAATATTTTTAACCATTTTATAGTTAAGAATAAATTAAATGTGGTTATTATGGGAAATCATAATTGAAGTGTAGTAATTTGAGGAAATGATATGTGAATTATTGATTATTTAAAGATTTTAAAAAGGGGTAATAGATATTCTTGAAATGAATAGAGATAAAAATATAATTTTATAATTAGATAAAATGGTTTAGTAAAGAGAGTTTATTTATTTCCTAGAAATGAACTTGAGAAAAAAGGTTATTATATACATATATAGGAAAAGGGGGTTCAATGATGGGGTAAGCAAGCACAAGAAAGGGACTAGGGCAAGTGTGATCTTTGGAGACCCGTGTGGAATGGTTGTGCTCATGGAATCATTGTATGAGTAGAGTCCCATGAGATGATTGACTCAAGTATGTAGGGGATGAGGCCTAGGTTAACACTACACCAAACAAAGGTACCCACATATCACCGTCTGTACCTATACTCTAGAATGTAAAAAAAGGACCAAGTCTTATTAAGATGTTCCCTTCTCAGTCTAATATATGATGTGGGTTTACTTAAATACACGAATAGTGCATGCTTAATATTATGTTACACCACAAAATTCATTTGAAATGGTTAAAAATCAGATTTGTTTACTTGATGATCTGAACCATCAATTTATTTTCTTTAATCTCATGATATTCACTATATTTCAGTTTTTTCAAACCATCAGATCTTATAACCATCTTTACTGCCATCATTATACCAATTAATCTTACTCATATAAGAATCAAAATTCTTATTCAATTCAATAAAACAATATAGATGATTGAATAAGTAAAATTTCATTGTTAACAAATGATACAAAAATCATTATTTTGATGTGATGTTCAATGAATCCTTTTTCTAATTATAATAAACATCATGAACAAGCTATTATATCCTTGAATTGAAGCTAAAAAATTCCTAACTCTCTTAATATATGCATGTTCTTATGGTTTATCCCATTCATAAATTTCAATTTTTATCTCATAATGTTTTATGATCTCTTTTAAGATTGTACCATGAAGACAAATATTAATAGAGTGATATTATCATCATTAATGAATATATTTTATCTAAATTATTTTATATATTTTTCAACATTAATAGATATTTTTTCTCTGTATTAATGGATATAAAACCCATAATGCTATCAGTATTAATTTTATATAAACTAGGTGTCATTATAAAAGGATATAGTGTTAGATATTTTGCGGTGATTCTTGATCGATCATTGATACGTAGGTACCCATGATAGACCAAGTTGAGGATGTGACTATTACATTTTTGATATCATATGTGAAGAATTGATGGTGGAAAATATGATTTTGATAATGGATCTCTTATGTTTTGATTTTTCTAATTTTTAATAAAATGTGTGAAAAGACATTGATGATGATAGATGCATTGATGTAGATCTCTAATGTAGCGTGATAGTGTGTTTATGAATGAATATAAGGTATTTCAACATGGATGAAATCACGCGTAAAATTTTTATTGAATTGGGGTAGCCATTGATTCTTGTTTGGATCAAATCTCTAAGATAGTGATGTTTTATCACATATTGTAGAATTTGTCATAAAAGAGTTATCTTGTAATAATAAAGGGGATTTTTTATATAATAAGATGGAATTTTTCACGAGGATTATAATTATATAGAGGATATAGTCATATTGGTTTTTATTTTATTACATATTTTTATAAAATGTATTTTAAAAACACATTACCGAATTTACCTGACTTTTTTACTCTTTGATTATGAGTGGAATTTCTAGAGTTACTCTATGCATTTTTAATCCTTAAAATTAAAGGGGTTTACAAAATAAAAAACTACTTTATATTTAATCCAATTAAATAACCCTTTCATTTTTTTTCAGGTTTCTTAGAAATATTTTACATGGAATTTTCTTCCCATGATAATGAGTCTTCCCAACTTTAATATCAGTTCCAATGGTTTGATCATGAAATATTTTATGGAAATTTTTGATGATTTCAGTAGGATCAATGGTGAGTTAATGAGTTAGGATAGTATACTTTTTATAGGACGTGGTTAAAGGATTTTGGGGAAGTGAATGCGGTTTTAAAGAGGGGTTAATTTTATTTGTGATATAGGAGGTTTCCTTGTTTGATTCAAATTCCATTAAATTTTTTAAATTGGGTTTGGAAGATAAATTTAGAAGAAAGAGGTGTTTTATATAATAGACATAATACTTTTATTCATAGATTACCACTAATGAATAATTAATTATTAATTAAAGATCTGAATTATGTGATAGTTGATACAGAGAGTGAAGGTGATATTGCTTACTCATGGATGTTGAGTAGGGGGAGTAATTAATATTGATTGGTTTTCTAGATTATATGGTGATCACTATTATGTTTTAAAAAGATGATATTGGTTCTCGTCAGTTATGGTAGTGTAATAGAGATCTAGGAATAATTAAGACTTTGAAATTTGGAATTCTTTTATTGGGGGTCTATCAGGTTTATTTCAGACATTTCAAAATGTGTTCTCATTTTTTAGAAGAGGGAGATGTGCATTATGATGCTGATAGTATGTCAATAAAATATATTTATTGGATGATTTATATTTAATTTATGGTGTTAATGGGGAAGAATTTTAAGGTTTAAGCCATCCATATATTTTTATTTATATCTTAATTTTTTATCCTTCAAGATTGAAGAGATAAAAAATTGTAATATCTACATTTTCTCAACATTAATGTTGGGTTTTTATAAAATTTAATGGAGTTTTTTCTAAATTTTAATAGACTGGGGAAAATTATGATCATATTAACTAAAAATAGACTTGGTTTCTATATATTTTGGTCTATTGATATATTTTTTTCTATAGGATTTCTTTTAGCTGTTGTATGTTCTTTATGAAGTCCTCCACTGATAGGAAGAAGGGTGTTGTCACGTGTTATAATTATGTGTGTTGAATTAGTGAAGTTAAATAATGCATTGATAGTGTAACTATGATATTGTTAGTTTTCATATTTGTGATAACTTGTGTGAAGATTCAATGATATTTAATGAAGCATTGATGGTGGATCCCAATTGTCACTACAACAAAAAACCCATCTAGGGGTGGTTGTTTAGCGACGGTTCTGGGAACCGCCGCTAAACCTTTTTTAAAACATTCTTCATGGTGTTTTATAATAAACCGTCATGAAACCATTGTATTTTTAGAGTTTCGACCCTCCCACCCCCCCACCTAGAACCCTCTTCTCAACCCGCGACCCCTGCTTCCCCCGCAACCCTAGCCCCCCACGACACTGGTGACTCCGAGACCCTAGCGACTCCAGTGACCCCATGACACCGGTGACCTATAAGAACTCAAAGGATTGAATTCTAGTAACCTTCTTGTAGGTTGAGTTAAAAATCACTCAAGATCTTGTATAGAGTAGGAACCCGAATCTTCATTCATTGTTGTGTTCATTTGTATTTCATCTAATTATCAGTTTTTTTCATGTTTCTTTGTCTCTGCCTTTTGTAGTCAATTTGTTTTGTTTTGGTGTCCACAAAAGCTCCTGTTTTGTTCTTCCATATCATGTAAGGGTGAAATTTTATTTTCAAATTATGGTTTTTTTATTAACAATAAGTAATGAATTGTATTTCTCAAAGCTATGGTCTACAATAAGGAATTTATATGGTCAAAACTTTATTGTGTAAGGATTTTTCATTTTGTAGTAAATGATAATGTTTATAAAAATTATAGTCATTTGCTGTAACATATATTATTTATACAATTTATATTTTGGATTGTGGAACATATTTTCTATAAGGGATCATTTAATTTATTTGAATTATGCTTTAGTTATGTTTAGGAAATATAATGTAAGGGCTGTAATATTTACTATTGTGCTAAAACTTATTTTAAGGGATCATTTAATTTTTATAATTTATGTCTTATGTTAATGCTTCTCTAAATCATGTTTTTATAATTAGAAGATAGGGTTTATTTTGTCCTTAAAATTTTATCTTCATATAATTGAGTTCTATTTAGGGAATTATATTTTATCATGTTTTGATGTTCCAAAGTAAGTGATTACTTTTATTTAAAAAAATATAATTCATGAATTTATAATTATGTTAGATGAATTTAATATATATATATATATATATATATATATTCATCACGAATTCCATGTTTTATACATAAGTGATTCCAAAATTTATTTTTTTTAGAATTTAAAGTTATATAAATATATGCATTTGATTTCATGTTCATCATAAATAAACATATATAAGTATATTTATGTATTAAATTTCAAACTCTATGACTAATTTCTTCAAGTGATGTAAGTGGGTGCAACATATATATATATATATATATATATATATATATATGTATATAGATGTATGTATGTATATATTATACAAGTTTTGTAATTCAGATATATATGTATATATATATAAATGATGTTTGTAAATGGGTGTATATGTTTGTATTATATATATTTATATTAGGGATAAAATGTTTATTGACATGTTCTGATGTTCACTACAATAGTAATAATGAGATGAAGAAGACCCCAAAACCGGGTTTCCCCCACTATCAATCTCCACTCATTGTGTAATGAAATTGCACCCAAGGTGGACACCACATACTCTCATCCATTAATATTCATCATTATCCTTTAATTGTATCCTCACATACACCTAACAATAATTCACAATTCTTACCGGTGTCCCTCTTGTGTGGTTCATGACCCCTAACCAACAACCCAATGCCTCAAACCTCCTTTTCTACTTGTTCTCTCTTATCCACAATGTTTTCGTCAAGATTTGACTTTTATTATTGTCTATTCCTTCATATTAGGCCCTCTTATTCTTTCACAATTACCACTTCCTCTATTTTATCCTTTTCATAATTGTAATTTGGTTCGGAAAAATCCTAGGTAGAGTTTTATAAAAAATAAGTATTTTTGAATCTTTTTTATAAAATGAATTACAATGAATCGATGGTGAAATATTTCTAGGACTATCTATGTCACGAACCGGATCTGGTCACCACCATTAACGGCACCAAACCCGGCCTGTGGCAAGGCCCGAAGGGCGTTCCCTATCCCCACGGGCTGGCACAAGTGCCCGGGTATCAAACAAATCTGGTTTGGGAACGATTTACCCGAGTATGAAAGCATAAATCATAAAAAAAACAATCAATTATTAGAATCTGAAATTTTCATTCTAAACAATTCTTAACAAAACCAGATCTGAATACATATGTTTAAAGACACTAAAAGTGGTATAAAAACAAATAATGACAACATAAAGACATCCCCATGGACTCCACAAGACAAGGGGATCATCACATGCAAGCCATCCTCGCAACTCCGCCCCAATGATGGGTACTAACATCCCGAACCGCCATCACCCTTAGCCTTCCCTTTACTTGAGTCAAGCATAAGTAGGTCTACTTACACCCAAGGGGTGTAAGTAGGGTCTGAGCCTAAGCCCAATAGGATACCACCAGTTGATTCCAAAGAGTATGCAATACAATGTGAACAAAACAAGCAATTTTAATACACAAGGTGGAACAATGTTAAAATTCAAAGAAATGCAACTTTCAAATGAAAACGGTTTTCAATCCGAGAATTTCAGAATGTTAGCACATTAAATAGACATGTGAGCTACTGTAATGTACTGCCAAAAACAACCCACTATAAGGGTAAATACCAAAAATTCTATGAGCATCAAAATCAGGAACACCCCTAAGAACTAGGTTGTCTCGGGCCCTATGTACCTCGTACCTCAGTGTAGAGTAACCATAGAAAAATCCGTTCTCATGCACGATCCACTAGTAGGGAACATACCCATAACCTAGTGGTCCCCAATCATCATACAAATAGTTTAGTTAGAGTTGTCGTTATCCAGATTCTAAGTGGAACATGGACAAAACCCATCTGATCCACTAGCCGTACTAGTACAAATCCGCCCCACCTAAGTACCCGGGCTTCCCCTTTTGTGCTCAAACAATTTCAGCAAACAACACACATCGATTTTCATATAAAATATCACTACTGGTCACAAACAAATTGTACAGTAGCTACACACATTTTATACCATTTAAAACACACAATAAAATAATTTTATTTCCAATAAAACAACCTCTCAAAACATCACATTGTTTTTCACCCAAAGCTCTTTAAGATATCCACCTTTCACACTATGATAACACTTGTAAGATATTAAAACCAAATTTCAGTTCATAAACCTTTAATGAAACCAAAAATTCAGTTATGGGGCATCCCAAAATGAACCAATAAAAGATTTGAATGGAAAACCCTCAATTTCACCAAAAATTGGAACTTAAAATTCATTTGCATTATAAATGCAACTAAAACCAATTTTTACAGAAACATTCAAGTGAAATAAACATTATAGTACCATGAAAATAGCAATATAATTCACAAAAATTTCACACACAATGGAATCACCTACCAAATTAACAAAACCCCTTGAATCTCCGTGCGAAATCAAATCGCACCCCCGCCGCACCAAGAGAGAACTAGATCAAACCTAAAACCACACAAATTGGCCAAGAAAGCCCAAAGTTAAACCCTAGGTTCGAAATACTAGTTTCTGGAAATTAGTAAACTCAATTATAACTAATGAAACCCTAAGAACAATGAGTTAAACCCAAAGTAATTTGAAAGAGGAAAGAAAAGGGCTCATTTACTTAAAGTATTTTGAAGTAATCACTCCAAAACTCCAGTATCTGAAATTTAAAAGAGCCCAAATTTAGTTTACGTTCGAAAAAGATGTATTATCTCATTTAGGAACTGGAATGGAGGAAAAAGATTGAGAATTTAGAGAGTTATGAAATAAATACTTTACCTCTTCAAATCTGGGCGATTTGAGGAACCCTATGAAGATCGGCACAAATTCGCGATTCTACAGAGCTCCAAATGTGTGGTCGAGAGTTCAGACACACGTCGGGGTTGCCTGGGCTTTAGTGAGACTTGGAATCACCGAAAAATCCCAAATATTGAATAAGTTATAACAAAATCAAATTTTATTTTTAAAACAGGAATTGGGCTTTTGGGCAGGCCCAACCCCTTAGACAAAAACCCAAATAACCCCTGTTTATGGATTTCTAAAAGCTCCAAATTACCTTGGTGGTGTTAATAGGTTAGGGTAGGTCAATTAGGAATTTTAATGGATGAAAAATATTGAAAAATGAAAAAGTTATAAAAGATACAAAATTTATTTTTTAATCTGGAATTGGGCTCACGGTTTGGCCCAATTCATGAATACTCATCTATTCCTCCCTAAAACCTAGGGAAACCCCCCAAAAAAATATAGGATGTAAATTAAATGAAAAATAAATTTAAAATATGTCTTTTATGTGACAATTCTCCCCACCATGAAGGACTTTCCGCCCCAGAAAGTCAACATGAATCTCGATTGGAAAATAAGAATGGATACTCTTCCTTGACCCATGACTTTCGCTCCCATATCTCATGTGTATCATTCCCATGCTGCCATAAAACCCGGACTAAAGGAATAGACTTTCCTCGAAGTATCTTCTCCTGGGATTCCACTATTTTCACCGACCTCTCAACGATAGACAAGTCAGGCTCTATCTCTAGTTCTTCCCAACTCAACACATGGGATGGATCTGGATTGTATTTCTTCAACTGGGAGACGTGGAAGACATCATGGATAGATGTCAACTGAGAAGGTAAGGCCAACCTGTATGCCACCTTACCAATACGCTCGGTGATCTCAAAGGGTCCGACATACCGTGGCATCAACTTACCTTGCTTCCCCAATCGACGATGGCCCAGAAGAGGGGCCACTTTTAAGAATACCCTGTCACCCACAGAAAACTCTAGGTCTCGACGCCTCCGGTCAGCATAAGATTTATGACGACTCTGAGCTGTCAATAAGCGCTGCCTGATCAACTTGACCTTCTCAGAAGTCTCCTGCACAAGGCTCGGCCCCAATAGTGAAGTCTCTCCTACCTCAGCCCAACATAGGGGGGACCGACAAGGCCGACCATAGAGCACCTCAAAAGGGGCCATTCGAATCGTGGATTGGTAACTATTATTATAAGCAAACTCTACCAATCCCAAATGGCTATCCCAAGAACCTCCAAAGTCCAGGACACATGCACGAAGCATGTCCTCCAATATCTGATTCGCCCGCTCTGACTGACCATCCGTCTGTGGATGGTATGCCGTGCTCATCTTAATTTGAGACCCCAAGGACTTCTGAAGGCCTTCCCAAAATCGAGAAGTGAAGCGGGGGTCTCTATCCGAGAAAACAGCTGATGGTACACCATGGAGTCTCACCACTTCCTGTAGATACAAGTGGCCCAACTCATCTACTTTAGTTGTATCTTTTATCGGAATGAAGTGGGCTGATTTGGTCAGACGATCAATCACCACCCAAATAGCATTCTTACCTCGAGGTGTACGAGGTAATCCAACAATGAAGTCCATGGAAACCTCTTCCCACTTCCAGGTAGGAATGGGTAGTGGTTGGAGCAAACCGGATGGCCTTTGGTGCTCTGCTTTCACCTACTGACATGTGTAGCATCTCGAAACAAAGTCTGCTATGTCCCGTCTCATACCAGGCCACCAAAACTACCGACGAACATCATAATACATCTTAGTGGCACCTGGATGGACAGCCCACTGAGACTGGTGTCTATCTTGCATCACCACCTTCCGCAGAGATAATGGCACTACTGAACGGCCCTTAAAGCACAAGATGCCCTCGGGAGATGAAGACCAATCAGAGGATGTCTCCCCACCATGAAGGAACTTCTTAGACCGCTGACAAAGATCATCACTGGGCTGTTCCTGCTGAATCAACTCTAATAGAGAAGGAGTCAACTGGACACTTGCCAAGAATGCCCCTCCACTGTATTCCCTGGCCTCCACATGCATCTGAGAAAAGAGACCCATCAATGCCCACTCATCACTAGACTTCCTCAAAGCCTGCACTGGAACTCTTCTGCTCAAAGCATCGGCCACTACATTACCCTTTCCTGGGGTATAGACAATGTCAAAGTCAAACCCCTGCAAGTACTTGATCCAGCGATGTTGCCTCAAGTTGAGGTCCTTCTGCGAGAAGATATAAGCCTAGCTTTTGTGATCAGAGTATACCACAAACTTCTCCCCAAAGAGGTAGTGACGCCAAGTCTTCAAAGCATGCATCACCGCTGCCAACACCAAGTCACGGGTTGGGTAGTTATTTTCATGTGGTCGAAGTTGGCGAGATCCATACGCTACCACATGATCATCTTGCATAAGCACGCACCCAAGACCCATACCTGAAGCATCACAATAGACCACATATCCCTTTCCAGCCTCTGGAAAAATTAGCACGGGGGCAGTAGTCAGCCGCCTCTTCAGCTCCTCGAACGATGCCTGACATTCTGGACCCCATACAAACTTCACCCCTTTCTGGGTGAGGGATGTCATCGGTGAAGCAAGCCGAGAGAAATCCCGAACGATTCGCCTGTAATAACTGGCCAAGCCAAGAAAACTCCTGATCTCAAACACATTCTTCGGTTTCTCCCATGACATGACTGCACTAATTTTCTCAGGGTTCACTGAAACTCCATGCTCTGAGATCACATGCCCCAGAAATCTCACCTCTCTGATCCAGAAAGTGCACTTTGACAACTTTTCATAGAGGCGGTGATCTCGTAATGTACCCAAAACGATCCTCAAGTGATGTTCGTGTTCCTCCTCAGAGCTAGAGTATACCAGAATGTCATCCATGAACACCACAACAAAAGAATCGAGATACTGATGGAACACCCTATTCATAAGTTCCATAAATACCGCTGGAGCATTGGTCAATCCGAAGGGCATGACCAAATACTCAAAGTGGTCGTACCTGCTTCGGAAGGCTGTCTTAGGGATATCTGACTCCTTCACCCTGAGTTGATGATACCCTAAACGCAGGTCTATCTTTGAGAACCACTTTGCCCCCTTAAACTGATCAAACAAATCATCTATTCTGGGCAAAGGGTATTTGTTTTTAATTGTTACCTTATTCAGCTTCCGGTAATCAATGCACAACCAGAGGGATCCATCATCCTTTTTTGCAAACAACACAGGAGCGTCCCAAGGAGAGACGCTCGGGTGAATTAATCCTTTGGATTCTATGTCGTCCAGCTGTATCTTTAATTCCCTCAACTCGGTGGGGGCCATGCGATAGGAGGGAAGAGATATCGGCTGTGTTCCCAGCGCCAGATCAATCGAAAACTCCACATCCCGCTCCGGGGGAAAACCAGAAAAATCATCAGGGAATACCTCAGGAAACTCATTCACTACACGAGGTAGTGCACCTTCAGGGGAAAGACCATCCTCTAGCACAATCGAAGATAACTGGAAGATAACACTTCCCAACTCTGGGAGTGGAGGCCCTGCGCGACTTGATCGTGGATCCCATTCTCCATGAAAAACCTGACGACTCCCATCAGGTGATGTGAAACTCACCCGCCGTCTTTAGCAATCGATGTGTGCCTGGTAGTTTACTAGCCAATCCATCCCGAGTATAACATCAAAAAGGTCCATATCTAAGACCAAGAGGTCCCACTCCATCTCGACCCCTGACACAGAAAGTGCACACGAGGGGCACCTCAGGCCCTGCTCCTTCTTCTTTCCCAATGGTGTCACCAACTCCATCGCAAAAGACATCAACTCAGTTGGAAAATTCAGAATGTCCACAAAACGTCCAGAAATGAATGAAATAGAGGCACCAGTATCAAAAAGAGCAGTAGCTATAGAAGATGCGATCAGAACGGTACCTCGAACTGTCGACGGTCCCGCCTCTGATCCTACTGGTGACTGATCCACTGCATGGAGATGTCCAGTATCTGCCTGGGGACGACCGCAAGTCTGTGGTTGTGCCCTGAACTGGCTCTGCCTAGAAGATGATCCAGCCCTACCACCACGACCACCAAATCGAGATCCCCCAGTCCTTGACGGCTCGGACTGTGTTGGCACTCCTCTTGAAGCCACGGACCCTGCCCCACATGGGAGTGGATGTGCCACACCGCAGAAGCACTGCAAATGCCCTATACCTCCACACTGGTAACAAGGCTTCGGAGGAAGTGGACATTCTCGTCGGATATGCCCAGGCCTCCCACATTGGTGGCACACGACCGATCTCGCATCAGAAGCCGCAGAAGAAACCCGCCTGGAAGAGTGGCCTGAACTGCCCCCTCCTTTCTTCACATGATCCTCCCGCTTCCTTTTCTTCTCTGAGGAGCTTCCACTTCCCACTGCTGATACAGAACCATAGAACCAGCCCTGCCATTTCTATCAATCTCCACCATGCACGCCCGATCAACGACCTCAGCATAGGTCCTCAGCTTAAACAAGAACACCTGGGAGTATATCTCGGGTCACAAGCATTTCTCAAACGTTTGGGCCTTCGTTTGCTCATTAGAGACAATTTCTGGAGCATACCGAACCAATTCAGCGAAACGGTTGGCATACTCCATCACAGATAGATTCCCCTGAACAAGTTCCATGAACTCTCTAGACCTGGAATAAGCCATCACCTCAGGGCAATACTGTTCATTGAATACAGCCTTGAAATCTCCCCAGCGCATCTGCTCATTCTTCCCAGACTGAAGCACTGACTCCCACCATTTACTGCTGGGACCCTCCAATAGAAAGGAGGCACACTTCACCCTGAGCTCCTCGGGTGTTTCCAGGAACTCAAACATACGCTCGATCTTCTCGAGCCATTCTTCTGCTTCCTGGGGTTCTGAGCTGCCTCGGAAGGTTGGAGGCTTATTTTTCAGGAACTCCTGGGCCTTGTCCTTTCTAGGACCAGTATAATCCTCTCTAACAGGAGCTGGAGCTGGAGCTTGTCCATATCCTAGAGCCTGGACAGCCCGGACCATGGCCTCGACTAGCCTCTGATCAATCGGCGTGGGAGAACTCTCTCCAGCTTCCTCCTGTGGGTGCGTGGGAGCTTTCCGGGGAGGCATGTTGCTACAAAATGCAACAGTCACAAAACAATGGTCAATACCACAATTCTGAAAATTGTAATCAAATACATCAAATATAAAAAAACTAAACACATTCTTGTAATAAAAGAAACAACTACTCCACATCTGCCTGATGTCCACATGTGGTCTGCAGCCCACACGTCTCACCTGGAAGTGAAGTCAATCAGTAAATTCCAACATCCTCTGGTGACTCAAGGTCTTCCATGAGAGGTGCGGGCTAGGCACCCTACTCACAACCAATACCCTGAGCCCCGACAGTCCTATCTCTTGTCTATCCCGAATCATCTCAAAATAACAATATAACCCAAAAACATTAACCTGCCTTTGATACCATTTTGTCACGAACCGGATCTGGTCGCCACCATTAACGGCACCAAACCCAGCCCGTGGCAAGGCCCGAAGGGCGTTCCCTATCCCCACGGGCTGGCACAAGTGCCCGGGTATCAAACAAATCTGGTTTGGGAACGATTTACCCTAGTATGAAAGCATAAATCATAAAAACAAATCAATTATTAGAATCTGAAATTTTCATTCTAAACAATTCTTAACAAAACCAGATCTGAATACATATGTTTAAAGACACTACAAGCGGTATAAAAACAAATAATGACAACATAAAGACATCCCCATTGACTCCACAAGACAAGGGGATCATCACACGCAAGCCATCCTCGCAACTCCGCCCCAATGATGGGTACTAACATCCCGAACCGCCATCACCCTTAGCCTTCCCTTTACCTGAGTCAAGCATAAGCAGGTCTACTTACACCCAAGGGGTGTAAGTAGTGTGTGAGCCTAAGCCCAATAGGATACCACCAGTTGATTCCAAAGAGTATGCAATACAATGTGAACAAAACAAGCAATTTTAATACACAAGGTGAAACAGTGTTAAAATTCAAAGAAATCCAACTTTCAAATGAAAACGGTTTTCAATCCGAGAATTTCAGAATGTTAGCACATTAAATAGACATGTGAGCTACTGTAATGTACTTCCAAAAACAACCCACTACAAGGGTAAATACCACAAATTCTATGAGCATCAAAATCAGGAACACCCCTAAGCACTAGGTTGTCTCGGGCCCTATGTACCTCGTACCTCGGTGTAGAGTAACCATAGAAAAATCTGTTCTCATGCACGAGCCACTAGTAGGGAACATACCCATAACCTAGTGGTCCCCAATCATCATCCAAATAGTTTAGTTAGAGTTGTCGTTATCCAGATGATAAGTGGAACAGGGACAAAACCCATCCGATCCACTAGCCGTACTAGTACAAATCCGCCCCACCTAAGTACCCGGGCTTCCCCTTTTGTGCTCAAACAATTTCAGCAAACAACACACATCCATTTTCATATAACATATCACTACTGTTCACAAACAAATTGTACAACAGCTACACACATTTTATACCATTTAAAACACGCAATAAAATAATTTTATTTCAAATAAAACAATCTCTCAAAACATCACATTGTTTTTCACCCAAAGCTCTTTAAGATATCCACCTTTCACACTATGATAACACTTGTAAGATATTAAAACCAAATTTCAGTTCATAACCCTTTAATGAAACCAAAAATTCAGTTATGGGGCATCCCAAAATGAACCAATAAAAGATTTGAATGGAAAACCCTCAATTTCACCAAAAATTGGAACTTAAAATTCATTTGCATTATAAATGCAACTAAAACCAATTTTTACAGAAACATTCAAGTGAAATAAACATTAGAGTACCATGAAAACAGCAAGCTAATTCACAAAAATTTCACACACAATGGAATCACCTACCAAATTAACAAAACCCCTTGAATCTCCGTGCGAAATCAAATCGCACCCCCGCCGCAACAAGAGAGAACTAGATCAAATCTAAAACCACACAAATTGGCCAAGAAAGCCCAAAGTTAAACCCTAGGTTCGAAATACTAGTTTCTGGAAATTAGTAAACTCAATCATAACTGAAGAAACCTTAAGAACAATGAGTTAAACCCAAAGTAATTTGAAAGAGGAAAGAAAAGGGCTCATTTACTTGAAGTATCTTGAAGGAATCACTCCAAAACTCCAGTATCTGAAATTTAAAAGAGCCCGAATTTAGGGTACGTTCGAACAAGATGTATTATCTCATTTAGGAACTGGAATGGAGGAAAACTATTGAGAATTTAGAGAGTTATGAAATAAATACTTTACCTCTTCAAATCTGGGCGATTTGAGGAACCCTATGAAGATCGGCACAAATTCGCGATTCTACAGAGCTCCAAATGGGTGGGAGAGAGTTCCGACGCACGTCTAGGTTACTTGGGCTTGAGTGAGACTTGGAATCACCGAAAAATCCCAAATATTGAATAAGTAATAACAAAATCAAATTTTATTTTTAAAACAGGAATTGGGCTTTCGGGCAGGCCCAACCCCTTAGACAAAAACCCAAATAACCCCTGGTTATGGATTTCTAAAAGCTCCAAATTACCTTGTTGGTGTTAATAGGTTAGGGTAGGTCAATTAGGAATTTTAATGGATGAAAAATATTGAAAAATGAAAAAGTTATAAAAGATACAAAATTTATTTTTAAATCTGGAATTGGGCTCACGGTTTGGCCCAATTCATGAATACTCATCTATTCCTCACTAAAACCTTGGGAAACCCCCCCCAAAAATAAAGGATGTAAATTAAATGAAAAATAACTTTAAAATATTTCTTGTATGTGACAATCTATATCACACATTTTATACACATTCATGTGTGTGTAACCTCTATCTTTTCATTCTAATTCAAAGATTTTTATTTCTAGTTATTTGTTTCCTCTTGTTCCATTAATGGACATTGGAATGGTGTGGCTTTTCAGGGATCACATGGAGATGTTTTGAGTTGTGAATATGGTTGTGACTTTTTTTGGGAAATTTTATTGTGATATAGTTAAACTGGGTTTATTTTGTATTAAAATATTATTTGTATTTATTTTCTCTATATGTTATCCAAACTGGATGATTTTTCATTAATATGTATAGTCTTTGATGAAACTAATCACTTTCATTGAATATGTATCTTTTTATATTTCATTATTTGTTTGAAATGGATAACCTATTTTTTTATAAGGCCTACTTGACTATAATTAATTATGACTCTTAGTTATGGAGTTCCTTATACTTTTGATAATCGATCACGGAGTCCATCAAACATGTGCTACTCAAGAATAACATCCCTTTACTATTCATAAATTTATTTTCTGTTTTAAGTGAATGGTATTGATTTAATTCTACAATATTGTAGTAGATTGAATGAATATAATTCTTCCAAGTTCATGAATATAATGAATAGAGATATTTCCTTCTGGGGTCTATTTCCACCTATGTGATTTATTTTATCTTATTATAATGTCCTAGATGATAGTACCAACACCTCACATTTCATCTCCAAATTCCCAACATGATTCTACTATGAAACAATAAACACCAAGCCCAGACACATCAACTATTCTTCAAATACCCGAGTTTGATCCCCAAACCACATTAGCCGCATCTTGAACACCATTTTTATGTGGTATCCACCTTACCACATCAATTTTTATGCGACAACACTATTAAGCCCTTCTCAAGATGAATTATACCAAAGGCGCTCAATCCCACCCCCAATGCGCTATCATATCTCGACCATGATGCCTTAAAAATCAAGGAATAACAAAAATTCTCAATGCCCACAATGATGTATGAATCAGACTCTTAGTTCAACTCCATGGAGAGATCCTCAATCGTTCCATTTATCCATAATTCTCCACTCATGATCACTAACACATATATGATCCAAATCACCCTCAGGTCACAAAACCACTCTTTTCTATGTGAATACACCAAAGATAGGTCTAGGAATTCAATCCACACAAGGTTCGTAGAACCTCAAAACCTAATCTCCCATGTTATTTAGTCATGCATTTCCATGAACACCACCACTTATCTAACTCATGTGGTCATATTTATTATATTATGTTTTTGTAATCTTATATTATTGTATATATGTATATCTTTCTCTATTTAGTAGTAACTATGTGTTTTAATTCTTTTTATTATTGTGTAGGAACATTGTGATAAAAATGGATAAAAGCTGGATCATATTACCAAGGAACACACATCAGTATGTTAAGCGATTTAATGAGTTTTTAGATTTTTCAATTTCTAATCGATCAGTTGAAGGGGGAATAAAATTTACATGTCCTAAATGTAAATTTAAAACATGGTTGAAGAGAGATTATGTTTATGAACATTTAATACAGAATCAATTCACTAGTCAATATATTTATTGGATTTGGCATGGAGAATCGAATGTAACATAAAGATTGAGCACTGATATTAATCCATAGAATGAGGTCCCAATTTTGTTGAAAATGGAAAAAGATGCAAAACCTCATAAATGATGCATTTGACACTGCAAGACACCACTATCAGCTTCAAAACATATTAGAACAACTAGAAGAGGGTGCTACAAACTGCAACGTGACAAGTGATGTTTTTGAGAATGTAACACAGGCAGATCCGGATTGTAACATAACATTGGATCCTCCACTTGATTATGTGGAGCCAAATATAAGAGAAAACTTCACTATGGAAAATGTGTTTCATGATTTGGTTGACAATGGAAATAAAGAGTTGTATAGTGGGTGTTTGAAATATTCTATGCTTTTGTTTCTGCTGATGTTTTACCATAACAAATGTCTATGTGGAATTACAAATAAGGAAATGTCCATGATATTGGAATTGATTTGTGATGAATTTCCTGAAGAAAAAATCCCAAAATATTTTTATGATATAAAAAATTTGTTAAAAATCTTGGTCTGAATTATTCAAAAATACATGCGTGTCCCAATTACTGTATGCTTTATTGGGGATAGGATTCAAGTAGATAAAATGAAAGAAATGTTCTTCATCTAGATTGCAGGAAAAGTGTGTTGTTGGAAGTCTGAATGAACATAATTTCATGGAGAAAAATAAAAGGAACACACCTGCATAGGTTTTTTGTTACTTTCCCTTTAAGCCTCGATTGCAAAGATTATTCATGACATCGAAAACTGTTGAATACATGAAGTGGCATTCTGTAGATAATAACAATGATGGGTTAATGAGACACCCACAAGATTACCAATCATGGAAGACATTGGATTCATTACATCTCGATTTCTCAGTTGATCCTATGAATGTTATATTGGGATTGGATGCTGATGGATTCAACCCATTTGGGACTTTGAGTACCAGTTATAACATTTGCCCAGTTGTTTTGATCCCTTATAATCTGCCTTCGTGGATGTGTAAGAAACAAACATCATTTATCCTTTCGATGATTATTCCTAGAAAAAAATTCCTAGAAATGATATTGATGGATACTTTCAGCCCTTGATTGACAAATTGTAGGTGTTATAGAGCAACGGTGTTGAGACATTTGATGCTTCTTCAAAAACAATGTTCAAAATGCATGCAGCTTTAATGTAGACCCTTAGTGACTTCCATGGGCTTGGGAATTTATCTGGTTGGAACACTTATATGGGTTTGGCTTGTCCCATTTGTAACTTTTATTTTGAGCCTAAAAGGCTACCTCATAGTAGAAAATGGTGCTCCTTGCGTCATCGAAGATTTCTCGATGCATCTCATAGATTTCGGCTAAACATATCAAAATTTAATGTTTTCATTGATTGTAGACCACCTCCAAAGTTTTTAACTGGTTCTAAAATATTGAAACAGCTTAAAAATGATGAAACAGAATTTGGGAAGGTTCATCATTTGAATTATAGTGGAAAATGGGTCTGAAGTGCATCGTCAAGAGAAATCGAAATGCAACAATGGAAGAAAAAAAGTATACTATTCAAACTTCTATATTGGGAATTTAATTTGTTTCGGCATAATCTTAATGTGATGCATATTGAGAATAATTTATGTGAAAATTTGATTTTCACACTACTTAATGAGCATGGAAATTTGAAGGATCATCTCAATGTCCGCAATAACTTACAGGAAATTAATATAAAATGTGATCTCTGGCCTGATGAGAATTAAAAGTATCCTCCGGAAATTTTTGCAAAAAAAAGGGATAAAGATACATTCCTTAGAATATTAAATAATGTTAAGGTATCTGAAGGTTATTCCTGTAACATATTTAGGTGTGTTGACTTGATGAATTGTATGTTACATGGATTGAAAAGTCATGATTCGCATATTTTGTTACGATAGTTACTACCAGTTTAATTGCGTAAATTATATCCTGAAAAAATTACTGCTGTTGTACTTCAATTCTACACATTTTTAACACAACTATGTGAGAAATATCTACATAGATTTTACCTTGACAACCTCTAAGAGAGGTTTGTATTGACCCTTTGTGCAATAAAGATGATCTTTCCTCTGTCTTTTTTTACTATAATGATGCATTTAACTGGCATTTGGTTGAGGAAGCTAAATTAATAGGCCTCGTTTATTATCGATGGATGTATCCAAATTAGAGGCACTTTATTTATATGTTTTTCAGTTAAGTAAACAATTTTTGGTACTTGATTAAATGCATAATTATTTTTATTTTATTTCACAGATATCTTGGGAATTTGAAATCTTACTTGAGAAATAAAACATAACCAGAAGGCTCTATTGCTGAAGGCTATTTGGATGAGGAGTGTCTTACCTTTTGTTCTCGATACTTGGATGATATCGAGACAAGATTTAATCGAGTTGGAAGTGTTGATGACACATCTAATCAATCTAAAATACATCAGAAATCCAAAATATTTCATGCTATTGGACAATCAGTTGGGAGGACCTCAAATGTGACACTAACTGAATTTGAATTATTACAGGCACATAGATATGTGATGTAGAATAGTGAAATTGTAGATTTATTTATTGAAGAGTTGAGGATACAAACAAAGAGACGAATGAGAGTCTGAACACGAAATGAGAAATATATAATGAAATATGTTAATAATGATCTTGTAGAATGGTTTGCACAACGTGTAAATTCATAAATATTGAGATAAGTACGAATATTAGTTTCACACATACATTTTGTAAATACAATAAAGTATATTACTTTTTTCAGATCATGAATACTGATACACGAGCTGAGGTGTTAGAATATTTGAATTTTCTTGCTAGAGGTCCTCTAAAACATGTTAGAAAGTTCGACGCGTATAATGTGAATGGCTTTAGATTTCGTACATTCGATCGAGAAGTGGGTTTGAATACACAGAATAGTGGTATATTTACATTTTCTAAAGTGGAATGCTATGGAAAGCTGCATGATATTTTTGAATTAAACTACCACGAACATTTTTTATTGTTTTATTCAAATACAAATGGGTCAATATAATCAATGGTGTTAAAAGAGATTCCTTGAAATTTACTTCGGTAAACTTATCATTCATGGTGGATGTTGGTGATTGTGAAATGCATGATCCACATATCTTAGAAACGCAAGAAAAAAAGTATGTTATATGAATAATGTTGTCGATGAATGGTGGAGTGTAGTTTCTCACGTAATACAAAGAGATTTGTATGATATGGGTGATGAAGTGGAAAATTTGACCTCTAAAATTGATGTTAATCAACAATAAGAAGTAGAATTATTTGTCTATAATTATATTGAAAATATTAGTATAGAAAAGATGAATGATGTGGATGAAGAAATAGAGCAGGAAACCGATATGATTGAAGGGGAAAATAATTTTATGTACAATTATTTATTTATTCAGTAACCACTTGTTTCATTTCTGTAGTCATTCATTATCATTGTTATATATATTTTTTCTATTAGCACCGGGCATCTATTTTAATTTATAATTTTTTTCGGAATAATTTTTTTGAAATATATATTCTGAACTTAATTTTATTTGATTAAATGACATGAATGCCAAGCAAGAAGCGGTATACTATTTCATCTAGTTCCGCGACAGATGATGATCCATCTGGAGCCCTCCCCACGAAATATAAGGCACCTGATGCAGACACCCCTACACCATCTCCCCCTAAAACATCTCTCACACCATCTTTGGACGTCTTATTCGAGGCTCAGTCGTCGACTCCCCCTTCAGGAGCCTCAGCAGTGGGGCAGCGACACGACCCTTCCAGTTCATCACGAGCATACTGGAGTGTCACTATCATAGGTACAAATTTTAATTAAATAATTTTATTTCATTTTGTTTATACTAATTGTTTTCTCATTGAATATGACCAAAATGAAACCATGGAGAAAAACATAAAAATTGCCGATTTTTGGAATATGACTGGTGAAAAGATATTGATGTCATTTGATTCTTATGGGGTCCCGACGGATGACGTCGCGGGGTTACTTGGCCAAATTCTAGGCCAGCTGGCAGCGGAGCCCATTTCCATTCCTATTTCATATGATGATTGGATATATATGCCTCTAAGCTAGAAAAATGCAGTTTTTTATTATCAAATAATGGTAAATTTATTACATTATGGTTTAATTGAATGTCATGTTACTAATATGTTCAAAATAAATTTCTGTATACATATGTTCATCCACTTTATAGTTTCTGATGTGATAGCATGAAAGTGGATGTTGAATAATCTAGGTAGGAAAAGGAAATATTTCAAATGGATATTGTGGTGTGATTTCAACAATACCTCGCTGACTATGAAACAAATGTATGTGAAGCTACCCAGTGGGTACCGAAAGAATAGTGGAAACTTTTTGTTGACAGACATCGTGATGAGAAGAGGATGCTATTAAAATATATATTATTATATTATCCTCATTTTACATTTATGAATGTATATGAAGAGTACATGACATTGGATACATTACTATTAAATTTCATTTTATTTACTTCAGGATCTCTCAAGATAGAATGCATCAAACCAGGATAAGCTAGTCATCCCTCACACTACGGGCTCAAAAATATTTTCTAGAAGGCGAATGACAATGGTAATATTTTAATTGGTTTAAATATTTATAAGATAGTATTATCTTTTTAATATATTGAATTGTCTATTTTTCCTTTCTTAATGCAGTCATAGAGTTTAGGGCATGAAGCATCCCGAACTGAACTATGGTAGGATGTTCACAAGAAATCAGATGGACGTTTTGTTAAGGAACCTGCAAAATAAGTTGGGGTATGAAGTCAATTTTTTATTATAATAACTTATTATTAGTTTTTACTCTGTTAATATATATTGATATTTTATTTATAGGTAAAAATTAAAGAACTATGGGATTCCAATCCTAGGCAGTCCTACTCAGTCTCCCAGGATGACCCAGTTGCTAAAGTTCGTGGGAATGAGCATTCTGGAAGAGTGCGCAGATGGGTTTGGGACCCGTACTATCTGAGGTTTTTAGTAGGCCACCAAGGATGGAAGCTACATCTACTCCTGGATTTAGTCAGCCCATACCTGGAGATTCTCAGAAATATATTATTTCTCTACGAAACATAGTTCACCAGAAGGGGGATCATATATCTTCTTTTTAGAAAGAGTTGATTTAAATACATCAGCATATGAGCAGATATTCCCCTAGTGGTAGCACATCTACTGGTGGTATTGAGGTAAATCACAAAAAATAAAAATCATTTAGTTTTATATCTTTCATTGGTTTTAAGTGTTAATATAAATATGAAACCGTATTTCTTTTTCAATATAATGTTCTTACAGGTGACGATATAAAGTGATGATGAAGGTGGCGAGGGTAAAAATGCATCATCAGATCCTAAGTAGTTGTATTGTTCATGTGTTGAAAAAATATGGGAACAATTGGTTTGTATATATAACATTTTTGGCACATAGTTTCCACTAAACATTTTATGTCCTAAAATTTCCTTGATTTATGATGTTTCTTTTTATGCATTTTATTGATTTCTGATGTTTCTTTTTATGTCTTGATTTCTCTAGTGTGGAATACATCATTCCCTATAGGCTTCTTTTTGAATTTCTAGTAGAGATTTTGGATGACTAGGAGTTAAACCCATTGTTGATGTGTTGAAAAAATTGGGTCATTTCATAGTGATCAAGGGGATAGTGTTGTAGACACATTGGTGAGGCCCTTGTAATTTGTCTTACTGGTAGGCCCTTATGAGTGGTAATTGACCACCGCTAAATGGCGATTCTCTTGTAGTGAATCATATCTTTGTTCTAGGTAACAAATCATTGTGAAACATGGGTATCAAAAACACCTAATATACTTATATAGATCCGCCATTATATCGAATATCAATAAAATAGAGGTTCCAAATATGGGTGGTATATGATTTGAATCCACAAACTCAATTTATGAATTCCAATAAGGTTGTACTCATTCACATCAAAAATCAATGGAATCCATATGAGAGGTGAAGGAATCCACCGACTCCTAAGATACTACATCCTAAAATACTATTGGGAAAATTTCCTTATATTGATTGAGATATATACCCCATGAAGGTAACTATAGATAAAAAATAAATGTTGTGGTAATTTGCATAAATTTATTTGATCCCAATCAAGTTAGACATCTCAGATCGACATTTAGTGATTGATTAATATACTATTATTATATAATATTAGATGAATAAGGTATGATGATATCAACCAAAGCACCATACATAATGGGTTTTTTCCCGATAGAAATTTAATATTGATTTTCGCATGTTATACTATTTTAATTTTGAACTAAGTAATAATGTCTTATTTTGAGAAGGTTTTACTATTTTTTAGTGTTAAGGGGGTAATGGATTCATTCACAGCTATTTCATACTCAGTAGAATCATTTTTCCAAACATCTATTTAGTTAACTTTGAAGAAATATACTAATGTGTTACCACCAATAGAAAACACATATTTACATTGTAAGAGGGATATCATTAATTTTGGTGTGAACCCATAGGATGAATGATACTAGGGATGACCATGAGGAAAAAATGATAAAACATTCTCCCACCCATGTGGGTTATGTTTTCCATTATAATTTTATAGTCACAAAGGCCACTTAGGATAGATTCTAATGCTTTTATATATTAGAGAATTATATCCATACCTGGTATATTATCTAGATATTCTAATGGGACTCAATGGTGTTTAAACAAGTAGGGGAATAATTATACTCTCGAGTGTCAGTGGTTGGATATCCCCCGTGGGATCATCTTTTAGATGCTTGAGTATAAAAAATAGGGAAAATCACCCTATATATCTTCTTGAGTACTCCAGGTCACATTTTAATAAAAATGAATATAGTGAACATGATACTCATAATAAAGTTCTAAGGTGATTTCTAATTTATGGTGGACATATTTATCCAAATCAATATGATAAGAGAAGAACGTGTTCTCATGATCTACTGAAAGGATACAAAAAGGATAGATGTGAAATTATGGAACAATGGTTTTTCCATATAATATTTTTAGTTGGACAACATGTGGTGCATTATTCCATATAGAATACTATGGGTGTCATATAATTTCCAGATAGATCAATTTATATGGTCTTCCTGAAATATGGTGTGAACAATCATGAACTCATTTTAAAAGGGTAGAAGACAATGTATGTCAGGGTATGGGGAACATATATTCATAGAAATTGGGTCTTATGTATGACATAACAATAGTTTTTATGCCTCACCATTGTGTTCCTTATGGGTACTATCATATTTTTTTTGGTCTTGAACATAATTGGTGCATTTGGTGATTCAATTTTAATTGAAGGATGTGATGATTGTATTGAAAAGGAAACACAATGATGAGTCCAATCAATACATCATCAAATGTAAGAGTTTATAGTTTATCAATCAAATTCCATGTTAATGGATTTACATTTGGTTATTTATTTTTTGATGAAAACCTCCAATGGGATTCCATGTATATGAATATTTGGTATGAATGTCATTTTAGAACTAATTTACAATGAAAGGTGTTCACTAGTGATTCATTCTATAGATTCTTAAAAATAGGTATTGGAAAAATGTGTGAGATTTTGGGATCATCAAGTATTAATTGTGTGGAATTATTTGAATTATTGGATTCCCTTATAGATTTATGATTTTTTTAATGAATAATATCAAAATTCTAGTGTTTAATAGGTTACCCCTATTCCTATGATCTCTCTGAATCTGTGTAGATATGAAAATATTTGATTTTTAGGTTAATCATACATATAATACATGTTTATGATTCATTTTTTTAAGGTCATGTAGTTGGGAAATTATTCATTTTTCGCCATAAAAAGATGTTATAGGTGATTCTTGTTGTATGTTGGTATGTACAATAGGGTTCATTCTTATATATAATGTCAATGATTACTTATTTTTTTCGAATTTATTTTATACCGATTTCCTAGGTTGATGATTCTAGTTTTCTGTTGGTATGTACAATATGGTATTTTTGGATTGATTTTTCTTTCAGGGAAATGGTGCAGTGGAAGAAATTATTTTTCTGGTCAGCTTTTAGCAACGGTTTAAACCTCCGCGAAACGTATATTTGCAGCGGTTTAAAACACAGCTAAAAGGTGAAAACTGCCGTGAAATGTAAAAAAAATTCTACACAGAGGTTTTAACCGCCACTACATAGACGCATCGTAGGTCCTCATTTCACAGCGGTTCTCATGACTTTATAAGTGGTTTCACGACCACTAGATTTGATTTTATTCGCATTGGTTATAACCACCGTGAAAACTGCCGCAAATAAAATGATGTGAAGGGCTAGTAAAAACCTCGGCTAAACTCAGTAAAACCGCTGTGAAATAAGGTAGCTACGATGCTTTCCCAAAACAGCAGGGAAATGGAAATAACCTCCGCTAATATATTGGTGACACTGTATTAGGCAGTGGTTTACATAAACCATCTCCAAACCATATAGCGGCCGTTTAAACTGCAGCGAAATGCAAAAATAGCTGCCGCTAAATGGCGATTATCTTGTAGTGTATGGGGGGTTGATGTGTTTGAAATAGCATGTGCGAGACATAAATAAGAAGAAAAAACAATCTAAGATGTCATTAATGTTGTTTTGATAATTATGTATGTTAGGATATGATATCCAATATCATGATATGTATTATATGTAGTGACATTTTTCATCGAAGGGTATGGTTTATTTTAAAATAATGGTAATTTTTCACAAAAGGAAACATTTTACACCGGTATGATTTAAATAATATAACGGATATGTGTTTGGGTGTTGTTTTCACCCACTTTTTATAATACATTTAAATTTTCTATTGACTAATGTACATGAATTTGTTTCTCTATGATTAGTTGAAATTTATGAGTTTTCAAATAGTTTTTAGCCACCACATTAGAGGGGTTTTCCATTTTAAAACATCAATGATATGATTTTTTAACTTTATTAATTTCATTTTAATTTTTTTGTATTCACACAAATATATCACAAGAAAATTTATTTATAGGATCATGAATATATTCTATACTCAAAACCAAGATGTAATGTTACACTTCTCAAAAAAAATATTTATCCTTGATACACCTTTAACCTCATCCAACAAAATCTCATGTTCTAATACAATTTTATTCCTTTTTAAGATTTTATAAACTACTTAACCACAAATCCTAATATGTTTTAAAACTATAGAATGATCTGTATTGCCCATGAGAAATTGATAAATTTCATTAAAGAGAATAAGCCATCATATTGAACCCAAGATATTGATCTCATCTTTGGTGACATGTGTGATGCATAAAAATAATGGGGATTTTGTAAAAGAACTAGTTTTTTTCCCAAACTAGGTAATTATTTTTGAGAAATATAAGGTGAAAAGTGATTATGAAGAGAGAGAAGGGGAAATACATAGATCCTTCCATCTAAATACTGGATCCTCCTAGAATTTGGTTGAGGATGGATGAACAATTTTATATAGAGAATCTATAGTAGGAGAATAGAGGGGGTTAGAATTGTACTTAAGAGGATGAATAATCCCACCTTGTAAATATATATTCCATAATTCTACATATTTTAAATTCACCTATTTAATTTTATTGTAGAATTCCATAGATTCATTCTCTCCTATGATATCAATTTTACCAAAACATTCTAGTCTAATATAATATTTACTTATCTTTCAAAAAACTACCATTCTAGATTATACAATATCATTTACATAGGTTTATATTAAGTAATAATATGTGAAGGATGTGAGGAGGCCTGCCTATATCCATATTGAATACACTCTATCATTTTATTAATTTTTTTAGACTATAAGGATAGTAAATATATGGTGCGTGAGGGGATTCGGCTAATTCATGTTTTGTATAACATGTGATGAATACAATTATATTTATTCATTATTTTAAAATTATTATTTTTTATTCTTATGACCAATGTTACTGAATATTAAGAAGGGTTTGATGAAGTGATGGTGTAAATCTAAACATATAAGTAATGAATTTTTCACTCGATAACAAGGAATTATAAATTAAGGGATGTAATGGAAACCTAATTAGATAAAATGATATATAATTATTGATCATGAAATAAAAAATTTCCCTTATAGGGAAAATTGAATTTATTATTAATTAATTGGCTAATTCAAGATTATATTTTAAAATAATACTAAGTAAATATAATAATTTTTTATTTGAAATTCATTTGGAATGAACTATAAATTTAGATGCTCAGTTATACCCTCCCCCGTATCAAAATTTTGAATCAAAACTCATTTTTTTTGTATATTTCTTAAATTTCAAGGCCCAATAAAACAAACCTCACACATTAAACATTAAAAATGAAAAAAAAATACATTTTTGCATAAAAATATGAAAACCCATTCCATAAATATCTCCATTATGTATTCATAAAAGAGTTGGTGGATTGAAAGAAATCTACCCTCATAGAGATAAAACAATTACTCACCTGTATTTTTTCTGGCGTTTAATTAGTCAAAAATTTGATCTATTTAAAAATAAAGTGTTTGGTTGATTAAATGATTTAAAATAAATTTTTTTGTATAGAAATATTGATATAAATATCATAGATGATCTATAATTAATGATTTTTAGACATATAAATATATTTTCAATCATGAATCTGCATTACTATAATCAATTTTTATGAAATATTTTAATTGAATTTAAAGGAATTATTTCATCCATTTTTTCTATAATAGAATAATTGAATGAATAAATTGTAGGGGAAGGTAAAATACACATAAACCCATAGATAAATAGACTACCCAACATTTTATACATCTTGGGAGTTATTGAAAAAAACATCATAACATGTTTGAGTAGAATTGGAATCATCATTCCACATCATTGAAGAATAGTGAGAAATATCAAGTTAGAATGAATCATTAATACATCAAGATATCACACAAGAAAAGTAATTATGTGATTATGAACCCTTATATGGATATTCTATATTTTTTTAATTATTCATAAAATAGAGATTCAGGTATATTCATTAGTAATTTATTATGACAATTCAATTATTCCCTCTTTAGGGTTAATAGTAGGGGATATTGATTTGATGTGTTTTCCTTATTGATTTAAGGGAATGTAATGATATGGATTATATAATAAAAGGAGTATAATTTTGAAATATGGGGATATATTTATGAATATTTTTAATAAGGAACTGTCTAATTAGAATAGCTATTTTTTTAGGAGAAATATTTCCAACATTGTTCATCGGGATGAATATCCCTTTCCCAAAACATGATAGAGGTATAAAGGATAATATCAATAATGTCAAACCAATATAATTTAATCACCATTTATTTTACATCAAAATTTTATATTTGGCTCAAATTACTTAGTTAATAATGTGTTTACGTACCTATTGGAAGATATTATAGAAACTAGAATGACATATTTCTAAGCAATATTTTCAATATTTTTTCGTGAATTCTCATGACAAAATAATCAGAGCATGGATGGATATAGTCTTTAATTCTAAATCCAATATATATGTTTCCTCAGGGAATTATTTTCTTCAATAATATTTCTAGGAAAAATTCTAATAATATAAGGGAATAATAAATAATATGGTTACTTATATGGAGATATTTTTTAAAAATAATATCAATGGTGAAATTTTATACTTATAAAAAAACTCATCTGCTTAAATGTAAAAATATTTATAGAATTATTTGGGAATTTTAATTTCAGTAATGGATCCTACATAAGGTGTAATTTAAATATATATGTTTAAGATAAATCTAAACTCAATCACGTTATAATATCTATAAATATAATTTTAAAGGATTCTTTTTTAGGATCATGTGATTAATAATAGAGTATTCAAGTCTGTAAAACATTGAAGAAGGATAAACACATAAATAATGTTTGTAAGGAGATGATTGATGGGGAAAAAATGTGTCTCGAGTAAATAAATCACATGAAAAATGATTCATATTATGATTTAGTTCAACCAATCTTGAGAGATCATGTGAACACATTATAAGGGGATGATGATAGAGCAATACATGATGGAATTTCATGAAATTAGGGGAAATTTCAGCCCATTAGTAAATGGATATCAAAAAAATAATTTCATCTGAAACAATAACAAGTGTTTCTAGCAAAAGAAAAAGGGATTGAAAATAATTTTCAACACCTTCAAATATATTATGATAAACTCTCAACATGTAAATAAATAATAGAATGATTCAAAAAAACATAGAGGCACATAAAATACAAAAAATCTAATTTCTCAACGGTGGATATAATATTTAATCAACTCTGTTAAAATACTCAAGTATAAAAAACCCAATTTTATGCTCAAGTTGATATTATTATAAAGGAAAATAGAGAGTAAAATTAAAAAATTATTTCAGACAATTTTTCAATTCAAACATGTGGAAATATTTATGGTATTAACCACACAGAATAATAGTGAGTATGGGGGTGACAATAAAACTTCTAGATAGTGAGTTTAAAAATTATGAAAATCCACTTGAGATATCAATATAGATAGAGTTTTCCATTGACAAATTAAAATATAAAGAATGAAATTGATTTCTAGATTTAATGAAATAAGATAATAGAGAAATAATGGGATAAAATAACACACAGATAATGTAAAAGTATTTAGATTAAATTGTAAATTTTTAAAAGTAGACTAGAATAATTTAGATCCCTTTTATAACATATAAAATATTCTTACAAGTGAATCATGAAATTTCTTTCATATTTGGAAGTATATATCAATATTTAATGGAATCTCTAATAGTTATGAAGAATGAAATATTCAAATTTCAAGGAGAGGAAAATAATGATGAGTAAAAATTATTTCAAGAGGATAAAAAATGGTTAACAGTGCATTGTTTAAGGGATGGAATGATGGACCAATCCATATTAAATGATTCTTAGTTATTCAAAAAATGTATTTCCATCGAAGATAATGATAAATAAAGAGGGGTGATTAAAAAGGAATGTTATATCCTTGATGTAGATTAATATGAAAATAGATTATTGAATTCCATTAATAATTTAGAAATACATTGAATTAAAAAACAAAAAATACTTGAGTAATCTTCTCAGTTCTAAAGGATTCCAATTCATTTTCATTTGTTTTTTTGTTGATATGATGAAATAAGAAGTAAGGAACATGACATAAATAAATATCTTTGTAAGAGGAAATCAAATCATAAGTTTTTTGTTTTCATAAATTAGTTTTTTTAAATAAAATTAACCACCCTGAGGGTAATTTATTTTTACTATATCATTAATAGAAATAATGGAAGAAGGAATTTGAAATCAGGGGCACACGCATTACCTAGAATGGAGAAATGCTGGAATGGGAGTGTTATACCAATGCATAAAATCATTTATAGTATTCCAAAATTTATTTTTTAAATAGTTTGATTCATCTACATACTTTTTCATAAATTTATTGGATAATAAAGAGAATGTGTTTGGGGATATTTGAGTGTGTTGTGATTAAAAATAAAACATCATGAGGAAAATTGTATAGAATGATTATGGTGAAGCATTCACTATAACAACCAGGAATATACTTTTTTCATTCTTGGTTATTGAGTATTAATATGATATGACTTTGGGGGGTAAATTTTTTTCATTTTTAATAGCTAAAAAAATAATCCCTGGTCAGATGTTTTCTAAATATTTGTAACACATGAATGGTTCAATATGAAAATATACTAGATAAATCATTTGAATTAGAGTTCTATGAGTAACAGGGATAATATTTTAATTCTACTGTAATGTATGTCAATAATATTGTGTGTGTGTGTGTGATAAATCAAAATCCATAAACAATGTTATGAAAATATACTATATTTCTACCTGACATTTCATTCATTCGCAAACTATTTTAATAAGTTTTTTGAATTACTTTCTGGTTAGTATTATTTTGTTTTTGATGACTCCCACTTAAATCTTAGATAAGTGCATTTCACATCACATGGAAATAAAAAAAGTATGATAATTGAACCTGTTATTATAAGTAATGGACGTGAAATTGACTATTGAACTCATGTTAACCAATGTAAAATAAAATTTAATAATTGGTGTATTGTGGTTAGACATTGATAAGTGAAATTGGTTAAGTCTTTGAAGATCATGAGTAATGAAATTTGAAAATATGAATTTAATGAAAAAATTATCATTCAAATAATTAATTGGAAACTAAAATTAATTGAATGAATATTAAACATGATAAGAGAATAATTATTATTGAAATACTTATTGAGAGGAATTACATGAGGTAATGTAATTATTCATTATGGGGAAAGTTAATTTCATTATTTTTCATTTTTTAAGGTTTTATTACACAACATAAGTGGTAAGAACTGTACTAAACAACATTTTTTTCAATTTCCCCAGATAAATACTCATAATTATAGGATTTAAGATCTAAAATATTCTAAGGTAGGGAATTTAAACATATAATTTATAAATTATTTATAAACAAGAAATGCCTTGGACAGATTTTCTTTCTCTATTGATTAACATGGGTGATCTTTATGTAATACCATCATTCTGTCAAAGAATCCAACTAGATTCCCCCTAGAGGTATTCACACTTCGTTCATCATCCTTAGAACATCACCAATGGATATCTAGATTCTAGCAACTAGGTATTAATTATCCGTATTTGTTCATCATTGAACATAATGAGAATCCATTCAGGATAGAAGTATTATTCTCATATCCTCTTAGTCACGGGAGGGTGGAAGAGGATAAGTTCTCATTTATGGGATAATTTCCAAGAATATCTATCTAACTATAGTATATGTTTTAGAGATATTATCATTATGAACCACAATTATATCTGTCTCATAAAATGATACATTTTTATTATTATACATACAATGAAATAATTACTAATTTCAATTACTTACTTATTTAATTATTAATTCAAAATAAAAACCATGTCAAAAAATAATAATTATATTTTTATTGTATTCTATTACATACACTATCCAATTTATCATAAAATATAATTTCTTAAATAAATATTTAAATATTAATATAAATGATAAAAAATAATATAACATTTATATTTTTGTCCTTAACTTAAATTAATCCACCTCAAAATCTATCCTTCCTTTAATAATATATATATATATATATATATCATAATACTTTTCATTCAATAAAATATAAATATTTGTTTCACTAACGAAAAAATAAATATTTATTTTAATATCAACATAATGAAAAACATTTGTTTAAAAAGAAAATAATTATCTTTTACCTAATGAAAAAAATAGATAAATGAAATTTATTTTTATACAAAAGGAAAATAACTTCAATCCAATATTGTATTCATAAAACTTACTGTATAAAACTAATACTGATAAAAGTTATGTGACCAATATAACATAAAAAATTACACATTAGTACGAAGAAAAATTATAATAATAATTTTATATTCAAATAGATTTTTACTTGGATTATATATACATTTAGTGTGTGACCCTCTTGGAATTTTTCATATAAGAATTACACAAACTATGCGAATGTTTATGTATAATGTATCAAAAAATATCAACTCTCTCCTTGAGAAAGAAGAAAATGTCACAATGAAAACAACCTTATACAACTTCTCATAGTGTAATATAATCCTTTTATGTCATTTCCAATCAATCCAATTGGATACAATTTTCATCAACTTATATGCTTGGTTATCCTTCTGTTTTAATCAAAATTTAACTCATCAATGAACCGTAATTCCCAAATATTTAATCAAATAGTTCCGTTCAAATCAAAGGGATGGAGATATCAAAACCCATTAAATGGAATGGGGAAAATCCTTTATTTAATTATTCATTAATCTTATATAACTTATGATGTAATAAATGTATCTTACCTAATTATGAGCATATTTCATCATTATTTAAATAAATTCATCAAAGTATGTGATTTATAACATACATTAGTAATAATAAAAAGTCTAAAGATCATTAAAAATTACTATATATTAAAAGATCCAATTAAATTGAAACAAATAGATTTTATATTAGTAGTCATGACCTCATTACCTCCTCTCTTAGAGATTCCCAAGTCCATACATCAATATAATAAATATCAATGAATTATTTTCCCCCATCAGCTCATAATTAAAATGTTAATTATTTACCATATAACAAATTTCATAAATACTTTAATTTTTTTTAATAATACTGTCATTCCACTATAAGGTTATAATTACTCTTGGGAACTATTATCTCCATTAAATGTGAAAAATAGACTTTTAACATGATCGCATTAATGTTTCATAGATAAAAATAATTATGTGATAAAATATTATCTAATATTATGGTAATATAATATTCTAGTAATCAAAAATACAAATTCAAGTTTGTTGTGTGAAAGCAAATCCACTATAATCCTACATCTATTACAACATACTACTAACTAACATGTTATAATCTCTAGAAAAACTTTCATATAATGATGTAAGGATATATTTTTTGGCCCAACCACAATCTTGTATAGATATTATTAGTATTTATTTTTTTCTTTGTGGCCAATATACTTAATGTGGGATCACACTCTGTTAAGAAAATCCATCATGAAATGATTTCCCTAAGTATTTACCTGTTTTACTCTATTATAAACAAGACAACTAAGTAGTACCATAGTAATAAAAAATTCATAATAATTATGAAACATTACTTTATTTATGTACCGGATTATTGTAAAGAATCATTGCTAAACTACTTATTATGCCATATCCGAATCCATAACTTACTTGAACATTATCGTTATGAAAAAAACTAGTTATTATAACTTTATCTTACATATTTTATTTAAAATATACTATAATATATAACATTAATCTATAGAAAACTAATATTTTAACCCATATATTTTTAGTATTTCTATTTCTCAATTTACTAGGAAATCATTCAATTAATTTTTATCCATTGTTTTTTGTATAATTGTAACTTTAATCCATTGAAACTATATTAGATATTTTTAATATATTCCCTCTATTATGTACAAATTATCAGTATGAAACTCATCAAAAACCATGGAATGTGACATAGGTTCTAAACTATTATTATTCAAATGGATTTATATTCAACATAATAATATAATCATTTTTTCATTCACAAATACACTGGGAGAGACTTTATGCCATGTAAAATTTGAAATATTTTTCATATATATTTTTCAAATTTTAATTTTAAATACCTTGTTATAATACACTCTATTAATATATTTTTAATCTTTATAAATCTATTTCGCTAGATTTGATACTCTTCATCTTGTGTTATCTATTTAATTAATTCCTAGATAAATCATAATTCTTATACAACTTGTTATACATAAAATCTATTTCTATATGGTATCAGCATATCTCTGTTGAAAAATATCACTTCAAGTACTCACTTTTAGATACATGAAACATTTTCATTCAAAATGAATATTTGTTATCATTATGATGACATATATAAATATATTTCTTTATAAAACCTTTAAATCTTATTGAAATTCATATGTGTTACCAACCCTTCAGGTTGTGAAATATAGCCATCATTCATGTGGGATCCTCTATGGAAAGTAGCCTAGACTCCAAATTCACAAAATAATGATCATGGAAGATAACTATAACATGCAGAGTTCAAATTTATTTCATCATAACAACCAATCTAAAGTTATTTTCATAGAATATATATAGACATATCTAGTAACCATTTCTAACAAAAATTTCTTTCTTAGAATTTTCACGTATCATCCATATTTTTAATAGCCACTAAACAATCTACATCAAATTGAGAAAATTCCAAAATAAGAAATGGATATTGGTACATGGAATCCATCTCTAAATTAATATAAACCTTTTAATATTATCTTATTCCTATTTAATAATTCCTTATAAGATTCATTATTCTTAGATAATAATATATCACTAATATTGATGAACATAAAAAATATTATTAATATTTAACATTCTTATGTAGTTTGTGTCTCTGAAATAATTCATCATTATAAGCCTAGTAATGTTTAGTATCTTTATACAAAATCTTGAATTTATAGAGCCTAGGTCACATTAAATACTTGACTTCTTAAACTATCTCAGGGATGTTAATATCTTAAGGAACTGAAATAAAATTAAATGAAATTAACTTTTTGTTTTCATTTGATATACATTTGTATCTTATTTCAACATTGAAAAATAGTTCTCAAAAAACACCTGATGTTGTTATCTAATGCATACCTTATCATATTGAAACATATCTGATAAAAAATAATCAATATAGTTGGAATACTATTTTTTTATTCACATGTATTATCAAAACATTTTAAAAAAAATCATAGAAGCCTTGTAGTACATATAATAGATGCAATGAATCCACATTTATCGTTCATCACAACATTAATGGGTATAAGTTGATGTTTTTTTTAAAATACCATTATTCCATATATAAAATATCAATGAAACTATTTTTATGATAATCTCTAATAAACCTAACTTGAGGATCCTATATCATTTAAAAAATTATTTATTACTTTAATTTTACATTCCTAAAATATATTTAATGGGTCAAATGAAGTATATACATTTACATTTAGAAATATTTTATAATTTTTGACATATTCTAGATGAATTGGTTTTTGATTATTTGTTGTTATCCTTTTTTAAATGTTTTAATTGACTAAAAAATTATAATTATGTTTTTTAAAAGAACTAATCTCTTAACTTTTGAGATACTAAAAAAATTATAGATATAAAATTTTCAAAAAAAAAATACATTATTTAATAAATAATTTTCTTTCTACAATTAGGTATTATTTTATCCTTTTATTTTTATATTCATTATTTTTACTTATTTGATATAAATGATTCCATAATTACTGAACTATTAATTATGTAGTAAATAAAAAATCATTCTAAATATGAAATAATATCTCTCCATGTCTATATGAACAGTGAAACAAATATTTCTTATAACACTTAATAAATAAAAATTTATTAATTTGAATCAATCCATTGGGAATTCCACAAGCCATGTGATTATTTTAACTCTTCATGGAATCTACCTAATTTATTTTCTATGAGAATAATCTTCTCTTCTTATATTCTTTATATAATTTATATTTTCCTTTTTTTGAATACCCATATCTTGAATCATATTCTATTTCAATGTAAATTATTTTGACATAAATATTACGTGAAATGATGAATATTCTAAAAGTATATGATTTTTATGGATTATTTATTAATTCATTGTGATTCTTCTTATAGTAACCATTATTATCACAAGGGAAGAAAATAACCTCATAATTATTACCCTAATTTTCAATATTTTTTCACATGTAAGCATGGTTTGAATATTTCATAGACTCGAGAGTAGTTTATATCGTTCAGCTCGGCCTTCCCACCTTCTCACTATAATTAGTGATAAACCTCATTCCCACCTATCATTATATTTATAGTGGACCATAGTAAAAAGATTTTCTAAGTGGATTATCCAAAATATTCATTATACAATTATTTATGATTACGAAAAACGTAGGTGGTAATGATGATAATACAATATTAGTGGATTATTTTCTACTAAAAAAGAAGACCAACATCACCTTCTAATCATTTTCCTTTAATGTGTTAATAAAAATATCAATAAGTCGGTGTCATATATCATATTACACTAGTATAGTGTAGTATAAATATCTTTTATCTCAATCCTCTATATATCATTATCATGTAATGGTATATCAATAATCATGTTGTATACATACAAGTCCTTATGTTGTATTAGAAACTCTCTAGACACAATTATTATCTCCATGCAATACAATATATATGCATCCCTATATGAATCTAATATAGGAATACTTTTCACCCTCACTATCTCACTAGGTTGGTTAATATATAATATAGGACTCCAGTATATAAACATTTTTGTAGTATTGTATATTATAAAAAATTATACAATGAATATATTTTTTTCTTCTGTGAACATGGACCTTTTTTTAAAAATAATCCCAATGTTATCATGGTATAGATTACCAATTATACATTAAATAAGAACATAATAAGTGAATTATTTGAATTACTAAGTGTAATATAGTAAATTTTATCTCTTGTTATTGTATCCAATACTAATAACCCTCTATATTGGATTCATAATTTATTGTTTGGTGAAAATTCTAGTGGAAATGATTTATTTTTTTCTTTGACATTACCGAAATGAGGGTTTGGTCAAATTAATCAAAGATATTTTTTTATATTATCATTACAATTAAATTAATCCCAACACAAGGAATCATTAAGTAGACTCCCCCATAATAAAAATTTGTTTTCATATTTCCTTAACACTTGCACTAATTTTTCACTCTGTTTTGTGGATTCTACATTTCGTGATGTTAACTTGCTTAATTCAAACCAAAACTCATATTATAACTCCCCCAAAATGAATGTGTCCAAATGTGGATGAGATTGTAACTTATATCTAATTGTTCATTGTCAGTCATGTAATGAAGTAATTTTCTAACTTAATATTTATTTGAGTGGGTTAAATATTTATATATAAAAATATTTATAATACCTTTTACATATATTTTTAATATTATATCAATTTTTAATAATTAGTTAACCATGTTTCAAATAAAATAATTTACCCATTATCCCATTATTTTCTTCCATCAAATCCTTATTTTTATTTCATTTTCTTTGCATGATCTCATTTAAAATTCAAATAAAAATATATCGAACAAAAAAATGAATAACCAGAAAATTGATAGAATAAAATCAATATGTTTCATGATCATCTACTATTAACTAAATCTTTGTTTATCGATAGAGTGATAAACCATCCCTTGAAACTAAGGGAATAACTACTTGGCCCAAGATTTGAATTAGTTACAAAATTCCACCTTTAAAAACATGAATATCATTTATTTGGAAAGTAGTTGGGAAAAGTGGCCTCAATGTACCCTTTCCCAATAGTTTTCTGAAACCATTGATAAAAGTGGACCCATTCCCAACAGTTTTGGAAACCTATGGGGATGATTGGCCATAAATTACCATTTTCCAAATGTTTTGGAAATACCGTTGGGAAAAGTGGACCCTTTCCCAAGGTTTTAAGAAAATTGCTCGAAAAAAGTGACCTCATATTAATCTTTCCAAATAGTTTTTGAAAAACCATTGGGAAAAGTAGACCCTTCCAAACCGTTTTTCCCAAACCATGGGGAAACATTGTGTCAAAGTACCCTTACCCAAAAAATTTGGTAATACTATTGGGAGAGGGGACCTATACTAATTGTTTTTATAAAATATTGTTGTAAATGAATTGATATATATTGAATTTCTTGTAGTGGTATTGACTAGTAGTGAATACGCATCACATAATAATATATGTCATATAATAAAACCCACAATGTATGTAATGATTTACCTAGACTGCACAACATATAAATTCATCACTAGGTCGTGTAATTTCATTGTCTGACAATTATCCTCCACACATTTGTTTGGAAAGTTTAAGTGTTCTTCATCTATTATGGGGACATTCTTTGTCATGTAAAAATTAATAATCATATTATCTTTAAATTTGGATCACAAACAACAAAATAGTATTGAAAAACCACCAATAAAATTTGTAATTGATAAATGAATTATTAACTATTTCAAAATTAACACATATATACACTAATTCCATTCAAATGAATCAAAGCACAAATAAGTGAATAGAACCATGAAAAATAATATATTTATTTGTATCATTTTCTAAATTCATATAACTACTTGATTGATACCCTAAAATATTCAATGAGAGAATCATTTGATCTATAATTTTAAAATAATTTATAATCAACAAATAACTCATTCTAGTTTTCTACCGCTATTGATTAATGTGGTTAAAATTCATGTTATAAAATATTTATATCAAAGGATCCAAAGGGGTATTATTCTATTTGTATCCGTGAATTATTTATAAACATCATAATATAATAAATGGACCTATATGTTATAGAAAAGAAATTACCAATTTCCCTATTTCATTTGATGTGGATTGCCTCAATAATACCTTCATGATTGAATATTATATTGTTATCTAAATCATGAGTGGTAGGAGAGGGTTTGGATATCATATGTGATTGATCTATTGAGATAATCCCTTTGAAAAAATATGAATCTCCTGAGAGAATACCACTGTGAACACCAATTCACATCATCTTAAAAAATGTCATATTTGGGTTAATATACTTATGGTTATACAATTAAAAATTATATAGAGGACCTTATCTAATTGTTAATTCAAAGTAAATACCACTTTAAATAGTAATAATTATTTTATTATTATATTCCATGGCATGTGCTAATTCCCGAATATTGAAATATAATTTTATATATAATGAAATCAATATGTATTTAAATAAATAAATATCAGAATATGATTAATTTAATAAATAAATAAATATTATAATTTCAAATTATTTTATAGATATTTGTTTTAATATTAACCTAATTAATGAAATTTATATTTTCTTAATAAATATTAATTTATCAACTACTGAATAAAATAAGAGATAAATATATTTTATATTTTCTTAATAGGAAAATATTTTTTATTTTATATTCAATTCATATATATTATAAACTACAATAATATAAGATTAAATTTATGTGATAAATATTACCTAAATAATTATGATTTCTTGATCTAAAGAATAATTTTTATTGTCTTATTTAATCCAAATAATATTTACTTGAGATTCTAGATACACATTGTGTGTGACCCCCTTTGTTTGTTTCTCGGTAGTAGTAAGTGACCTTACCTTATTTCCATGATTAGCAACTAGAAACACATTAGGGATCCCATAGAGAATGATGTTAATTTCGAAACAACAACGACCTCATACAGACACTCATTATGTAATATAATAAATTTTTTAAGATCCCTTTATACATGTTGAATATTTGAGTCATCAACCTAAATGATTCCTTATCTTTTTTTGGACTAATGAACATGAATTAATCGATTATCCACAATGGACCTAAATTTAGTCATTTTATTTCATTGGAATCATAGGGATATAGATGTCAAAATCTATAAACTATAAGTGAAAAATATTTTCCTATGTTAGTAATTAATTCCATACCATTTATGATGCATGAATTATATAATACCTCTCTAAGATATTATGTTTTCATAGCAATGATCAATTCATTATAGTACAAGACCCATAAAACACGTTTATAATAATCACATATATAAGGATCATTACACATGTATGTATATAAGAATATCTGATTACAAAACAAGTGTAGAATTCTTATTGGTGGGTATATCCGCATAACCACATATCTTATTGATTACCATATACAAACCTATTGAGATGAATTCTCAATGTATTATTATCCCCCAACACCTTAAGAACAAAATATTTTCATTACCTAATCATATAAATTTCATCAAAACTATTGGACATACCTTTAGGAATGTTTTTATAGAACATAAAGGTTCTCATTGTAGTGTAGAAATACGATATAATTTTAATTTAACAAATATTTATAGTAAATTATAACATTAATGTTATATTAAATAATAAACATCATGTATTAATATATTAATTAATATTTTGAAGATAGAATATTCTATAAACCCAAATAACATAAAACTTTTGTTCAAGGTCACTAAATCCAATAGTTTTTCTATAGTAATTTAATAAAATATTGTTTGGGTTTTTTGTGTATTTATTAATAAATTTTATTGATATTGTTACTTTTTTTATTTTAATAATAAGAAATCATTTTTAAACATTTTTTACAAGAAAATCATAAAAATAAAATCATTAGTTGGAGTATAATTTTTAGTTTTATTGTTAGAGGCATTAAAATTTGATTTTTTTTTATTGATGAAATATGTAAAAGGGGGGATGGTTATATATTTTAAATTCACTAAAAATGAATATTTTTAATGAAAAAATGTCTTTAATCCATTATAATGAACCATTGTAATTGGATACCCTATGTATGGGTATTCCATCACAATCTTAGGACTAGGATATAGGTTAACAATGGAGAATCATTCTAAATGGATGCCTTAGGGATATATATGTGGTGAAATGTCCCAAAATCTTTTCTAAATAAAGACATAGATATTTTATCATGAGTATGTGAAATATTGAAAAATGGAGACCCATATTGCACACATTTCAGACACTCTAGATGATTGATACTGTGATGAGTCTTATTAAGAAGTGTCATTCCCAGGCCAACATGCAATGAGGAATTACTTAATCACAAAAATAGTTCATTATTAATGATTTTATATCATGAAAATAAACCTAGTATATAACCTACCATTAGATCAACTATACTGATGATCCTATCCATCCACGCATTTTCTTCATGATCATCATCTCAACTACATTTTAAATTCACCCAATCAAAAGATCTGAATTATGTCCAATATACCACAAATACAACCATGATGATCACACATGAAATACTTTGATTATTCATCCCATACACTACCTTTCCAATAAATACTAAGGATATTACATTCCTTTATCACTACCTAAAATCCAGTTTGGTATTTATTATGGTACCCATCATATATGGGAACATGAATGAGGAAATCGTATGGAAATGATACTTCCCCATGAACATAGATCAAAATATTCCCCATACTCACAATGTACACTCAATCCCAATATCTAATTTCAATATTCTTAAAATGAATTTTAACCAAAAAAAATCCACAATAAGATAAAATGATCTTATAGGGTCTAATATAGTTTTGAACCATGTCATTCAAATGAATAAATGATAAAAATTACCCCAATCCATCAATTTCATATTTGGGGTCTGGTTAACTACATGAATATAAAAAGGTTCGTCAGAGAAAAGTGATTTTCCCAAATTAAATTTTTAGTAGGGGAAATTTCCACAATCCAACCCCATTTTTTGATTTTATTTTATTTATTTTTGACTCTCCTTGGTTTTCCTCTCCTTCTATGATTAATTTTCATTGAAGTTTGAAATTTTGGACATGAAATTTAAGTTTCAATGTTAGTACATGATTTTAAATTATAGAAAATAAACTATATAATTGATATGTAGTTTTGATTGTGCCAAAAGTGAATGACTAGATTTGGGTTAGTTTGACCACGCACACAACTCATGTTGGCTTCCCAAACATTCCAGCAGCGGCACGCGGTTGGTGAACAGTTTTCCTAACAATGTTGTCGAAACATGTACAATCCTTTTCATATCTAAATTATTGATTTTATTAAATACATATCCTACCCTAACCACATAAACTCATCCAAATCCATTACTCATTCCATATTATTCACTAATGATCCCTGTTAAGTTGAGTGTACCTCTCTCCCCTTTGGCGATATCCCTCAAGGGTGCTCCTTTAATGGGTTTCTCGAGACTCATGTATGGTTATTAAATGTTAAGAATCCATTCAGTTTTAATTATTCTTCCTCCATAATTTCTTCTTTCCTCCATACCACTCATTGTGTTTTTTTCTATAATAAAACCTAGTTAGGTTTTCTGTTTTTATTTCTTATGGATCTAGTTTCATAGGGTGTTTGATTTTATTTTCACATATCATTCAACCCATATTTGATAATTTTACCATATTTAATCTATTTTTGGTATGTCTACACTCACATATCTTCCTAAATTTATGAATCCCAATTTCATTTATTTTGAATTATTTTTTAAAATGTCTTATAATAATATTATTTATATTGTAGGAACGCTGAGGTTGAAATCATGGTTTTACCTTAGTTCTCGAAAAATTTGAAATATTTTTCTATTAAAATGAATTGATTTTTTGTCAACATCCATTCACAAAAACTATTTTTTAGATTAGTAGGATGGATTTTTTTGAACGGATTTATTAATACCTTTGAGTTTTTTTGGATTATAATGGATATATTATGGGTGTTCATAGCTCTTAAAAAGGATTTTTAAATATATTACATTTTCTATATTACTTTATAAGAATTTGTAATTTGGATTAAATTTGTTTTACGATTCTTAATTTTTATAAAATGGAAATGTGACTAGGTCAACACATTTAACAAATGTGTTTCTGGGAATTTAATTCTTAAAAGATATAGGTGTGTTCTTGGAACCTGTTGATGTTTTTTTATTACTATTATTTGGATGAAATGTTTGGGAAATATTGTAATTATGTTTATTTTTATTCTTCGAGGGTTTTTTTTATTCAATACTTATGGAAATCCAGGTAACATGTATAGGAAGTCTTATATTAGTGTGATTTCCCCCACCTCTATCTATGTTAGTGAATTAGGTATCTATTTCCCCTTCCATTATCCAATAACATGCTAATATGTTGATTTCACTAATTAAGGGTCTCCCTAATTTTTTTGGTATGTGTTATAATTTATCCAAGCCATGGTATCCTTAATGTTTTTTTACCATGATACATAATTTTTATTTTAGAATATATTGAATTATATTTATATTTTATTATTTTATATTTTCTAATGATTTATATCATTTTCATTATTTCTTAAACCTTAAATTCCCTTTAGTAAAAAAATTATTCTATAATGGTTATTGGAAATCATGTTTTAATGGTGGAACAAAAGTTGTTTTCAAATGGGTTTTTTAACAAAGTTTCCTTTATAATGTAAATGATTTAAAAGTGAATGTTTTCATTTATATAAAATAAAAGAGAATGTCTATATAATGAAAATGTATTTTATGTTATTGGGAATTAAAAAATCGTTTGAATAATTTAATTCCAACTAGAATAAACTGTATATTTTATTTAATGACTAAGCATGGGGTGTGGCTTACTTTTGATTTCCTAATGTTTATTTATTCTAACATCTATTAATATTTCATGTTCAGATTTTTATTTCTCAAAGTGGTTGTTTGGATTGAGGTTGGATGGTGACTAGTATAGTCACATTAATGTATGTTGGTTATTTAGTTTTTTAATCTTTTGGCATCATCAAAATATTCATTTCTACTTTATATTACTTAAATCAGTGTTTCAATATATATGTGGAGTTATGGATGTTGAATATAAAGACTATTTTGTGAGAGAGTTAGTGGTTAGAAGGGGGATTTTATTTTCATTGTTTAGTTTTTTTAAATTATTTAAATTGCCTAAATTATTTAACTTGATTATTCATTTTTTTCCTTATTATATTTGTAAAGGAAATTTTACTTACGGATGGATCATGCTAGAATTTCCAAAGAAATTATGTTTTTTGTATAATTTCATATATTTTTGAGAAACTAATCACAATTTATGTTTCCTAGATTCTGGAACACATGTTCCATCTCATAGGGATGGAGAATTATTTTTTATGTTTTTTATGATCGCTTGGTGGCCCAGTTTATGGGTGTATTAAACCAAATTTGTGACAAATTACATAAGAGACTCGGTTCCTTAGTGGGAGATTGTGTTTCATAACACCCTTTAATATTTAGGAATTATTGGGAGATTGGATATAGTACTATTGGGACTTGGTAGGTGTATGCGGGAATATTCTATCTTTCTCTTTAAATTCAATGCCTAGAGTTACCTGAGTATATCAAAATGTGAGTCATTAATTTTTATTTTTATTCATTAATTTTAAGCATGTATTAAGAATGTTTATGTATTCTTTCATGATAATTGGATTGACCTAGTTGCACTAGGTGAGCTTTTAAGGCCTTCCAAGGGATGTGGATATGGGGTTCATGGTTATTTATAACATTGAGTGGTATTTGTGTATTAGGAACATTTTCTACCAAAAAAATGTGTCTATGATTATCATAGACCCAATTACCTATTAAATTTAATATTATACTTCCGTTTTTATCATTTTTTATCATTTCATGTCTATTGAATTGGGTGAAATTTGAGTTTTAATTTTAAATGTAATGTTTTTAATATAAAAAAGATTTAGTTTTGAATATAAAAAATGAATTTTTCTTAAATTGATTAATAAACAAGATTCGTGTTTAGTTATTTAAGAAAATGGTCCAAAAAATTAAATGGTTGTATTATTGAATATTTTTGGTATTTTCATTATTAATTATTTTTGTTGGATTTAAAATATGATAATTATTTTTTTAATTATCAATCCTAAATAATTGAAAATCATATTTTATAGGGGTAAAAGATATTTTAGAAACTAATAATGGGGGGTTTTATTAATGTGTTGATGTGTTGATGTGTATATTTGTGTGTCTTTGAATATAAATATGGTTTTTAGGGTAAATTAAATGTTTAAAAATTAAAAATAGGAAATCAAAATTACTTTTTAATGATGGTGATTTTTTTGTTCCAATAATAATTTTGATATAGGATTGTGAAATTTCAAAATTATTCTCAAGTAATGTTTTTAAATTTATAATTTATCCTTAAATTTAAAATCAAAATTGGTATAATGTTTTTAAACGTGAGTGTGTTTTAATAATATGTTTTATAGAATTTTATTTGATTTATAATCAAGGTTTATGACTTGAAATTACAACATATTGCTCAAAAAATATTTTCAATCTTCCTTAGTGCTTGTGATTTTCTCTTGGGTTGTTCACTATAGTAGCGGTTTATACGAGGTTTATCATCATTTGATTTTAAAATATTATTATTGGGTCTTGTTATCTTTCTTGTATTTTAATTATTCTTCCAAGAAAGGTTCATATGAAATGGTTTGGTGTCTTTATTAGAGGATGAAATTATTCTACCTTCTTGGTGTAGTAACATTTTATACAGATGATGGGAATATATTTATTGATAATTATTATTAATCATATAGAAAAGTGAGTATCTAAAGTGGTCCATAGTTGGTATTGATCTTTGGTTTCCTATTGATTTCTACCAGTGGAGTGTCAATTGTATTAGAGATGTGGTTTTCTCAATGATCTCTTTTTTATCAGGGTTTGATTGATTTTTCATGAGAACATGTTTATAGGTGATAGAAATTGGATTTTTTATATACATTTTTTGTTTCCTATATGTGTGTCTCCCCCGTCATAAGGAACTTTCTAGTGGGTAACATATTTATTTATAAGTGTTTTCTATGGTTTCAGGGTTTCAAGTGTGATGATCTATGTTGATTAATGTTTCAGTTTTGTTCTAAGGTTAGTATTGATCATTCTATCTAGAGTTTATCTCTTTTTTTTTCAGATTCTAGTCATTTGTTATTTTTTTCATCTTTCTTTCTTTGGTTGTCTTTTTTTGAAGTGGTTTTTTTCATGATATCTTGGTCTTTAGTGAACTTTCATAGTATGTTGGAGATGGTTTCTTATTATGATGATTCAGAATTTCATTATAAAACTTTAGAATCCTCATTCCCTTATATTAATTAAAAGACCATTATATTTTAATATATTATTATCATTAAATAAGTTATTGTGTTCAATATCTTTCTCAACACGAAACTTTAAATAGAAACGAAACTGTAATATATTAAATAAAATATTAATTTTTTAATATAACCATTGAATCCTTGATATTGAATTAGTCAAAATGAATATGAGTGACAACTTCATAAAATATTTATAGAATGAAAATAAATTTTATATTTAATACCAATTAAATTCACTTTTAATAGGTAAATGTACTAATATGTTCATTATATGATTAGAATTGATATTTTTTAAAAAATTAACTTTTATTTTCTATTTAACATATGACTAGTCAATGAAAATATAAATTTATATGAATAATTATTTAATAGTAATTAAATAATGATAAAAAATTAGAAGAATAATATATTTTAATCTAATGACTCATCTTCCCATAAAAAAGTTAAATAAATTTTATAATTTTCTATAAATTTTTTGAGAATTTTAATTGGAAAAAATACATTCTTTTTGGATTAATTCTAGTAATATTTTATTAAGAATATTTTTTTTGAAAATATTTATTTTAAGGTGATTACTGAAATGTGTTTTTTTTAAAAAATTTCTGATTTAACGACTTTATTAGTAGTCAAGTATGTCATAAAAATTTCTGAAGTATCTTTATAAAAAACTATTTATTTTATTTATGGAATTATAATTCTAACAAATTTATTCTAGATTAAATGGTGATATTAAATATTTTATAAATTAAGTAACATTTTTTCGATGAAATTTATTTCAATACATTATATATTTATTATTTTAAAAATATTTTTATTGAATTTATAAATGAATAAAATAAAATAGATTTAAAATATGGAATCATTATTACAGTATTATGTTTTATGGACCATTTTATTTTTATTCTTAAAGGAAAAATTACTTAGATAGAGACTATTTACTGTGGTAAGACTATATTCATATTAAAAGAGTTTAACCAATTGAAAAAAAACAAAACATGTTAAAAACATATGTAATAATGTGTGGTTATACAAATCATTGAAATTATATCTTCTTCACTACAATATTTATTAATTTTTTAGCCACATTACTTGATAGTGGCCTCTCATTATTAAATAGTTATGGATATTTACATAAATTTTATCCATTCTAACTTATAAAAGGGGCATCTCACTACTCATTCAATACCACTCCAATAATCAAGATTCCTCAAAAAATATATTAATTTTTTATTCCCATAGAATACAATTCTATCTAATTCATATTTTTTTCATAATGTATTATCCTAATCAATCCATTTAAAATGAATTCTTAGAGGGTAACTCAATGTTTTTAATGAGAGTAATAATTTCTCCATAACGTTTTTACATTATATATTACCATTACAATTATAATTAAAAATTAAATATAAATTAGAATTAATATCGGTTCATTGATGAATTTTATTATGATAATGTAATAACCATTAAATACATTTCCCTTATCCCCTAAAGAAAAATGAAAACAAAATTTCTGTGTATGGGTAGAGTACCACCTCTATAATTCAAAACTTTAATTTTACATTAATTATTATCAAAGATTGTCCTAAATTAATTTTTTTTGTTATTTATGATATTTATTAACTTAAATAATATTCTTAAATGGTTTACCATATTACACCATTTTCCCATTATATAAATCCAAAAAACATCATTCTTGCGTATGTGCGGACTACCACCTCTATAGAATGATACATTCTTATTTTAATTACTACCTATTATAAATTGACTTAAGAGTGGTTATAATGGATAGATATTATTTTTATGACATAATAAAGGTTATTATATACAAAACTGGAGAAAATTTTATTTATAGGATAAAAATGTTCATAAATAATTAAATCATTAATAATAACATTATTTTGTAGAAAATCATTTTAATCATTCTGTGAAATATTTTAATACCTATTACTTATTCTTACACATCATTAAAATTATGATCTATCACAATATTAAAAACTAAATATTATCATTATTTATTATTTTAATTTTAGTACAACTAAACCACCACATAGTCATCCATTAATCCTGGTATGTTCATGTTGGAATTGATTTAACAACTTACTTGAAAATGGTATGAATTTATATCATGGATGAATATTGAAACATAATTACAGGTATATTATGATAAAAATATGTAAAAAATTATTTTATGTTGGTTATGGAGTTTCAATATTATCATTAAACCCATTAATTAATAAAACACCTTTTTTGATAAGAATCACCAAAATGCAATCATCATCAATTTCATCTTCATGGATTATATAAAAAATACCATTGTGTGAAATTTTTACTTTATAAATATCATGAAACAAAAATTACAATAACATCATGTATATCGGTAATATTAACATTGTAATAATATTTAATACCAACATCATTTTTATGATACTATGTCAAAACGATCAAGATTACTTACACCCACTATTGAAAACATGTAATAAAAAAGTATAATTCATATTGATAATGATTATAATTTATAATTATAATTAAAAAATGTGTGATTAAGGTTATGAAATAATTTATTAAAATCATTTTTTTAAATAAGAGGACATGTTTGGGATAGAAACAACATTGAGAGGGGGCTAATCAGTTTTCAGATTTTTTTTCACCAATTATAAATTTTATCCCTTTACCTCTTAAACCTGTTAGGAGCATGAGTCTATTATACTATACAATTTATCTCAGGATATAATATAAAATTATGTAAATATGAATCATGATATTTTTACAATTTTCAATTTTGATTAAGATTATATAGTCCTTGGTATGATTTATAAATAATACAATAATACACATCCCTAAAAAATCTTTTAAATGTGGTCACAATAAGGAAGAAACAATTAATTTTTATAGCTCCACATTATACCTCTGAAGATAGTATTTACCTTCTTTATTGGATACTTTATAAAACTAATAAATTCATTCAGTAGATGATACTTCTATTATATGTCAGAGCTCAGATATTTTCTTCCACTTACTTCTTTTTCCCTTTGTTACTTGCTTGGGAGAAGGCATGAAACTCTTCATCCTCTTCTTCTTCACAATAACAACAATCCGAAAGCTTCAACATCAAATTTTTATTCTTAAATTCAAACTAAATGTTACACATATTTCTTTATCATACTTCATTCATAACAATATACACATTTATTTGGACGTATAAAATCATTATTGTTCTTTGACCCATATAATGATTAACAGATATTAATTCTATCACCAACTATTATTCTCTTCTTCTTGATAACAAAAAAATTATTGTGATTATGGAAAAAAAAATGTCATCCCAACAACATCATAATTAAATATTTTTTCCATAATAATGATATGAATTTATAGAGGACTGTAAATATCAAAATTATTATTCATACCAAATGATTATTATAAGATATTAACCTAGTCCCAAAATGTTATTCTATATGTGAATTTATATACAAGAAATATAGAATGTTGTTAAGTATCAACTTCTTAGTAAATAAATTATTGAGAAAAGTTTTTATACCTTCTTAAAAATAAATAAATACATCATGTGATGTTAAATTCAAGAAATTGTTGTATGTAACTATAACATCCTATGTTTCTGTGGACATTTTTAGAATTAATTAAATTTTCATTTATGTATTTCAATTCACTATGTAATACATTCTATTAACATGGAACCAACTATGTGTATGTAGAATATATAATTGACTGGGTATGTTTTTTATGGAACATCAACTTGGAATACGATATGTCCAACACTATTGTTTCTACGAAACAACATTTTATAGTTATAATTATTTACATGAGATAATTTTAACCTGAAAATTAAAGATATTAATAGGAATAGTAATAAATAATTTTAGATTATGGTTTATATTCTTTTTATATAAATAAAAAATATTGATAACTAAATATATAATTTTTCAAAAAATGCTATATATTTTTAAAAATATTATTTTCTCAAATGAACTGCTTTTAATGTCCTTTTGTAAAAAATAATAAAATTAATTTAAGACTTATTTATAAACATAATTTGATAAAATAAACTTTATTTTTTAACTGATAATGTCATATTTTTCTTGGGGTTAAATTTTTTTTGAATATTTTGAGGAACATCATTTTAGAATGAATAGTGAAAAAAATAATGAATTTCAATTCAAAACATCTTTTTTGGATAATTTATATATAGGATAAAATTATAATTTAAGTTAGATTAAAATTTAAATTAAATATTATTTTGTATCAATTAATCCAATTTAGATCATTTTATCCAAATTATCATTGAAATTAGATATAAAATCATTACAAACATTCAATCATTTTTTACATTGAAAACCAGCAATGTCATCCCATGAGCATGATTACTTTTAAATTAATTTATACCACTTCTATGATGGGAAATTGGAGAAATGGATTATATATTTAGGAAAAAATTAATAATTTCTTATAATATTGAATTATTTTTATGACCAAAATGATTAGAAACTGTGATTAAAATTAATTACATAGATTGTGGTAAAATTAAGCTATACTATGGACTAAGCCTTAAATTTATGACCCAAAACGACATAAAACATGTACAAAATCAATTTCATGGACCTATTTTGTCCTTATTATTTCTTTTATTGACTTTTTATAATTATTGGTTCCACATTCCTCATAAAAATGTGGATTTAATTCTAAATTCATATATTTACAAGAGTGTCACTCCTCCTCCACTATAAAAAGGTCTTATATCCTCCCACTTCCTCAAAAAATTATAACCAAATAATATCAAACAATATCTACCCAATATACATCCAAACATACCTAAATTACTCCTAATTTACTCCCCTTTTATGATGAAATCAATCTATGGAATCCATTTTACATAAACTAAAAGGAGTTACCTGAGTAAGAGGTGACAAATTCTCTCAAAATACTTTATTTTACTTTCATTCACCACCCCCTCCACTCTAATTATTAAACTAGTATATTCAGTGTAGTAGGATTATTTTATTCTAAGGTTTCTACTTACACATACACACACCTCTAATAAATGGGTAAAATACTATTGTTTATGTGTGTGAGGAACTACTACCCCCTAAAATGATGATTACTCATTTTCATTATCCTGAAAATCTTGTAGGACATTAATATGAACACTATGTTTAAATATAATATATATTATATTAAATATTGTTTAATTCTTTTAAAATAAATATATTGATACTTTCCATTTTGATTAAATAAGCTATTTTTTTGAGTAAGTGTGGACTCCACCTCCCTCAAAGTGATGTGATTCATTCAAACACTACATTTAATTTATTATGAATGGGTTTGGGGAATATATATGATATATTTGATGTTATAATTACACTATAATAATTATATATATATAAATATATATACACATATTTCCTTTACATTATTTTATTCAATATATCAATAAAATGAAAGTAACGTTCATATGTACGTACGCCATACGATCTCCATAAATGGTGTATTCCATTTCACACTTCTATATCTAATATATTATTATAATAAAATAATGAAAATATATGATATTTATATAAACGATTACATTCTAGAAGTCATTATTTAATTATTTTTACAAATGATATAAAAATTATCACACATGCGAAGAACACAACGAATATTATCCGAAGTGAAACCTTGATATAGAATTGTTAATAAGTGGGTAATTAAAGTCCTAATCAAACCATATAAAGTATTAGTTATAATAAAATGATTCTATGTTATATATGTATAATAATTATTTTTAATATATATGATGTTTGAATGTTTACCATGATAGTTAAGACACAAGGTAATTGTACTTCATCTCAATTTTAATTTACATGAGATACATCATTTATTCAGTACACATTCCTTTATTGTGTTTTATACACTACACATGGATGTATTAAATTATTCGAATACGTAAATTTATGGTTACTTAAATATTTATTTTTTTGTATTTATTTAATGGGTTTAAATCTCAAAAGATACCAAATCGGTAACATAGCTTTATCTTTATTTTTCTTCCTTGATAATCATGTTTTTTATGCACAAAAATTCATTTTCTATGTGTATATACTTCGATTTTACATGTTATATCATGAATTTAATTCTTTTAGTTATATTTTACGATTAATGTAATCTCATTTTTTTACATGGAGAGTATGATCCCTTGTTACCATGTTAAAAGAGTTTATTGAAACCATCTCATTTATTTTCATGATTTTCAATGTTTATGCTTGCATTTACGAATTGTCATTATCAATCTCTCAAGAACACTAATGAGCTACTTATCCAATGTTTATTCAAGATATATCTATGTATTAGTACCTTTTTCCTCTCTTTGGTACCAAACATAATTAGTGAAATTTTATAAATAAAATCTAACCATATTTCTCTCCTTGGTCCGACATCTGTATAATTTAAATTTCCTTGCGTTGAAAAATGGTTTAAAAAATGATTTAAAATTATACATGAAGATAATTTTAAATGATAAACTATTTAATTATTTTTCTTTTCATAAATATTTATATATAATTTTTAAAATATTTTTTCAATAGAAAAATTTTTCAAAAAATTTAATGTTTTAAAAAGTATTTTCCAATGAAGAAAGACCATTTTCTTCAAGAAATTATTTTAAAAGATCTTTCCAAAAAAAATTCCCATCTAAGATAAAATTCATTGTCATTACTCATTACTTTTGGTGAATTTATTTATTTTTTCCATTAATATTATTTCTTGGAATGGATTATTTTTTGATGGAATGATGTTTATGAAACCTATTTCTCTTACACATGTTATATGCTTTTGAAACCCACTTCTTTTCATGGATAATGTTTATGATTAATTATTTATGAAACTGGTCATTTTATAAAGGTTATGATATTATTACTTGGTTATAATAACCATTTCATTTCATGGATTCTGAAATGTTTGTTTATGAATTTTTGGCACATGTATGTATGATTACATTATGAGATGGGTAAGACCTATGTCATCATCTAATGTATTGGGTAAAAATTTTAATCTCATGAGATATACATAGATAGAAATAAAAATGAATTTGGTTCATTATTATTGGGAAAGAATTCAGAGTGAACTCGATTAAATAATACAGGGCTAGAATGGGGAGTGAAAGTGATTCAGTAAAGGAATTGGTCAACTAAGATATTCTCGATAGTAATGCCTAGACTACTATAAAATCAATTATATTTATGCTTATGTTTCATCAACAAATTCCATTTTTTAAGCCTATATTATTATTTCAGGGATTATATTCATTGATTTATAATGATTCATGTCTTATGAACATCCAATCTATATTCCATGATTCATGATTATGATATTTGATATACAAGGTATGATCATCAATTTTCATGATCATGTTATCATACCATTATACTCTATATTATGATTACATATCTCCCATGTTTACCCTTACTGAGAATCTGAACTCACCAATATTTATCTTTCCTTCCCCATGGTTATGTATATATGTATTAGGTGTGATGTTTCTAAGAAGGTTTCTATTCAATAAGAACCTAGTGGGAGATAATGAATCTCATTTATTTATTAGTGTTTATGTTTCTATGTTTCCAAAGTAACTACACTAATATGTTATTTTGGAGTTTGTTTTTATAATTTTTAATGTAATACATAATATTTATGTAATGTTAATTTATAAAAAAAGATGGTCGTAATAGTTAGTATTATAGAAATTTTTTAGTTATACTTTGTAATTTATAATGTTAAAACCATAGGAATAACCCTAAGGACATGAATTTGGATAATAAAAGGATAATGAAAACCCTAGAAAACATCTTGGAATTTTAATAAATATAAGGATAATGAAAACCCTAGAAAAAATCTTGGAATTTTAATAAAGGATATAGTGAGTGGTTTCCTACAAATACAACCCATTCTGTAAACTACAAGTGGATATGGAGCAAGAACAAATGTAACTTGGAGTAATAAGTCTGAAAATATGTTCTGATCCTAATTTTGGTCAATCGAGAACAAACATAACAAGCCTTCTAGCCCACCTAGTTTGAAACTATTAGAAGATATGAATTTAAAATTAAAAAAATCATTACAAACCAACATGAATTATTTAAATAGAAGATGGATAATTATAGCCCTGTATAAACCTCAACTATTATAGATTAAGGAAGGTGTAATAATTTGAACATCCTATAAGTGACTTTTCATGATTATGTGGTTCCTAAATATGATAATTATTTCTTAATTTATGCTTTTGGTTTTATTTAATTGATGGAACCCAAATGAATAATGCTAATGGTGATTTCAGTAGGCAATGTAATGATTATTCTCTTGAGAAACAGAATTATATGGGAGCTCGAATGCAAAACATATTTGCTATGCTCACACATCTTTATAAATATATGAATAATGGAGGACTTCCAAATGAGAAAAGGATGGAACAAAATTATGTTCAGTATTTCAGGAGGAAAGATCATCTTTATTTCAGACGTTCTTCTGATTTAGTTGATGTTGATCAATGGATCAATACTACTAAAAATATATTATCTATTCACTACTGTTCAAAGAAATAGAAATTCATTTTGGGTTTTTATCCATTTGAATGAAAATAATACTAGTGGTTAACTGTAATCAAGAATATTAGGTAGAAATATGAGACTGAATCCATGTATAGGGATGATTTGAGAAACTTATTATTCAATAATTATAATATGTGGAATCTTTGTACTAATATGGAGAAAGAGTTACTGGATTTGACCCAAGGAGATAATGAATCATTTGGTTCCTATATATCTAATTTCACAAGACATATGAGGTACAATTCAAGAATTATCATCCAAACTGAATATAAAGTTGATAGGTTCATCAATGGACAAAATCCATGTCTTTGAATTGTGTTGGCTATAACGTACTTCCGTAGCTATGAAGAAACAATTTTTTGTGAAATAAAGGTTGAAATGGAGATTCGAGTAACGTATAAACCTCATGGTTTGGAAAAGAAATATAATATATAGTTAAAATAAAAATATAAAAACCATGGAGGAAAGAAGATTAGTTTATATTTATGATCAAAATTTGGGGAGAAGAATTGATGGATTTGTATTAAGGGTTCTAGTAAATGTTTTATGTATAGAAAGGAAGATCATTGATCAATTTATTATCAATATAGGGGGATGATGTTATCTAAAAATACTAATAGAGAAAAATATACACATAATGAACATCCCATGATTCATTGGTATAAGTGTATGGAGAATGGTCATTATGTTATTCACTTCATAAACACAAGGCCTATTGATAATGATTGACATCAAAAACCTCTTAAGTACAGGGTAAATGAGAAATCTCATTAAATTTCTTTTTTTTACAAGGGGTGTTATACCAATGTTATGAAAGGTGAACATACCATACGATCTAGAACTGGTAAAGTCATATTTGATTTTGAATTTACCCATTCATTCGTATCAAAATAATTTTCTAAATGTGTTAATATTCTATAAAAATAAATATATTTGTAATTTAATGTGATAACCCATAATGGTACTATAATTTCATCACTTTTATATGATTCTTATCTGGTTGAAGTTTATTGGAAGGTTCCTCCTACAAATATTTTGATTCTTATTTTGGTTTAATTTGATGTGATATTGGGAATGGATTAGCATTCACTATGTAAGGACGACATCAATTGTCTAGGAAGGGGTGTTATGTTTGTTATTTTAAACCCCCCTTATGATCATCCATCTATGTGATGATAAGTATGAACTTCCTAGGGATATTATATCCAGTTTTTGGGTTTTAATTCATATTTCAAAGGGTTCATTATCTCAAATGGTTCTGGAGAAAATCAACATCGATGATATGCATATTGGTTGGGATCATATCGATGTTATTCCTGATGAGTTATCAAGCCTTGCACCGAAATGTTTTATTGAGTTCTCAAGAGAACTCATACATAGTTCAAAACCAATTTCAACAACTCCTTATAGAATTATCCCGGTTGAGTTATAGGTGTTGAAGAAGAAACTCCTTGAAAACACAGATGAAGGATTCATTCAGAAAAGTCTGTCACCTTGTGGTGCACTGGTTATTTTATTTAAAAGAATGATGTTTCAATGATACTATTAATTGATTATTAGAAGTTTAACAAGATCATTATCATGAAAAAGTATCCTCTTCCCCGTATTTGTGACATGTTTGATCAACTATACAAAGTTCAATACTTCCCCAATATTGACCTTTGTTCTGGATAAAATCAATTGTGGTTCAATAATGATGATATACCAAATATGACATTTCATATGATAAATAGACACTATTTATATATAGTGATGACTTTTTGTCATACAAATTCCCCATCTATCATAATGAAAATAATTTATACAGTATTTTGAGAATACCTCAACCAGTTTGTGGTAGTCTTTATAGATGATATTTTTATTTATTCGATGAGTAATCTAGAGTACGAATATCATATAAAATTTTTACAAAAGGATCTAAGGAAGGAGAATATATATGAATAACTTAATATGTGAAAATTTTGGCTATTTAATGTTTCCCTAGACCAACCACAGATATTTAGATCTGTCTATTTATTGGTTTAGTAGGATATTATCAATGGTTTGTGGAGAATTTCTCAATAGTATCTAATCCTCTGACCAAGTTAACATAGAATGGTGTCAAGTTTATCTAGATAGATTAATGTGAGGAAAATTTAAATGAACTAAAGAGAACATTAGTCCGTGAACGTCTACTAATATCACCCTATAGTGGAGAGAGGTTTGTAATATTTAATGATGTATCCATGAAGGGATTTAGATTGTTATATCTTATGCCTTTTGTAACTTGATGATTCATGAAAAAATATATAATAAATGAATTGGAGTTAGCAATGGTAATTTTTGCATTAAATATGTGAAGGAACTATATTTATAGAGAAAGGTCTAATATATATAGATCATAAATTTATAAAATATATATTCAAAAAAATATTTGAACATGATCTAGTGAAGATGGTTGGGGTAAAAAATGGATTCCAACTACACAATGCATTACCACCATTGGAAAAGGGAACATGGGGTCTGGTGCTTTGAGTCGGAAGGATCATGATAGCATATCCTTAATGAGGATAAAAAAGATCCAATATTTTTTAATTTGAAATGGATTGATTTATAAATCATATAGGATGGGGAAACCCATATATTTCACAAATGAATGTTTAACCCTGTTTCCATGTGATGATTAGGGAGGTGCAGAAGTATGATGTAGAAATTTAAAAGAAAGTTAGAAATATTTCGTAGTTTAACCTTGATCAAAATTTAATGATAATGTTTTGGAACCATATATGCATTCCTTCTATACCATATTTTAAGAAAACTCTATTAGGGGAAGATCATACTACATCATTCTCTATTCATCCTGAATGTTTGAAGATGTATAGTAACATTAAAGAATAATTATAGTGGTAATTCACAAAAATATATATCATAGAGTTTTTATCTAGGTTATTTGTGTATCAAAATGTTAGGACTCAAAGAAAAAGATCAAATGGGATTTTCATCCGTTACCCATAACAAGATGGAAATTGGAGAATATCATAAGTATTTTTTTTCATTGGACTAACCAAAACCACTAATGGGTTTAGCTCGATATGGTTGGTTGTCTATCCCCTTACTAAGTCATCACACTTCATCAATATCAGAGAAGACGTCCCTCTGGATCATCTTTCCTAGATATACATTAAGGATGTGGTCAAGTTTCATGAAATACCACATTCCACAGCATTGGATCAAGATTTTAGGTTCACCTAGATGTTTTTGTGCAATCATCAGTAAGAACATGATATAGTATACAGTTTTAGTACTACCTATCAACCTCATAAGGATGTTCCATCTAAAAGAACAATTCAAATCCTAGAGGATATTTTGAGATATTTTTCTCTAGATTTCAATTTTTTTAGGATCAACACCTTACTCTAGTTATTTTTCTTACAAAAATATGTTTCACTCAACCATTAATATGGAACCTTATGAAGAAATATAGGGGAGGAAATGTAGAGATCCAATGTGCTGGTATGAGGTTTGAAAAATAAATCCATTTGGACTAGAGATTTCTAATGAAATAGTAAAGAAGTATAGATATATTCTGAAGAATATCAAGGCATCTCAATATTATTATAATGCTTAATTTAATAATCTAAGTCATGTTCTATAATTTTATGTTGGTGAAAAGGGGTTTCAATACATCTCACCCTAGTTAAAAGTTATGATATTTGGTAAGAAAGTGAAACTAAGACCAAGATATATTGGTTCCTTTGATATTATTGATCGTATCATGATGGTAGCCTTTATCTTTGAACTTACTCCACATATCTCTCCATACCATGATAGGGTTCCATGTATCTATCTAGTGGAAGTACATATATGACCCTCCAGATATACGGATCTCAGAGTTCGTACCTCTGGAGAAGGATCTTTCTTATGAAGAACAACATGTTGAAATTCTAGATCAATCAGAGAAAGTTATACAAAAAAGACCTACCACCTGGTCACAGTTTTTTTAGAAATCACACATTATACGATGTTATGTCTAAACTGGAGGATAGGATGAAGCATAATAATCCTCATTTTTAACTCCATGGGTGGATTTTGAGGGTGAAATTCATTTTATGTGGTGTAGAATGTAACACCATAAGTTTTTATGGATCTTTTTCACAATAAATTATATTTAAATTTATGTATTTCAATATACTTAGTCAAAACAATATAATAAGGAACTAAATCAGAATATGTTACATAGAAAATATATTGGGCATACATTACTTGGAACATAGACTTGGTGTACGTTACATGTAACACCAATATTTATATGAAACATAATTTTATTGTTGAAATTATTTAAATGAGATAATTGTATCCTAATCATTATATTTTAAAATATGAATTATAATAAATACATTTATACAATGTTTTATAAATTTTTTATATAAATAAACCATATTTTTGAACTTATAATTTTAAAATTATCTTAGGGAGAGTTTTTAATTTTTTTAGAATCTTTTTTTCAGATGAATAGTTAAAAATATTGAATTTAAATTTAAAACTAATTTTTTATTGAATTTAATTATAATGATAAATTATAATTTAAATCGTACTAATTGTTTAATTATATAGTATTTTTTTCAATTAGTCCAATTTAGGCCGTTGTAAAAATTTCAAATTGAAATTGTATAAAAAAACACAGAAAACCTTTGATCATTTTTACTTTAAAAATCCCCAGTGTCATCCCATCAGCGAGAGGGGAAAAATTTAAAAATGAATTAAATATTTATATTAAAGAAATTTTATAATGTAACATAATTCCAACATTGTTTTTTACCAAAAATATTAGTGAATTTAAATAAAATTAGATACATCGATTAAGGTAAAATTAAGCTTTATTGAGGACTAATCCTTTAATTTAAGACCCAAAACAACCTATACTCATGTCCAATATCCAATTTATTGGCAAATTTAGACACTATAATACCTTTCATATAATTAATATTATTATTTTATCCCCTTAAAATGAATAACATGGGTGGAATACTAACATTAAATATTTACAAGAGTTCCATCCTCCACTATAAAAGGCCACCTCCCCTCCCAGTTCTTCACACCTTTAAAACCACATATATTTGGAAGAGCTGTATAATACACTTCCATAACTCCCTCCCCTAATATTATAATAATTATTTTGTTGATAAATAAATTCAAGGAATACTTTTCTCACAAAAAAATGGAGTTACATGATTAAGAGTTAACAACTTCTCTGAAGCTCTATTATTTTATTTTTTTTCTCCAACTATCCAATATATTGATTCCCTTATTGAATAAAATAACTTGTATCTTGATTTACATGGATTTTATATTTTTAGGGTTAAACCTACACATACACACACCTTTATATAATGGGTAACGAACATACTATTTATTTTTTACGGTGAACTACCACATAACAAAACGATGATTGTTAATTTTCCCTTACCACCTCTCATGGTGGACATTAGGATGGAAAATATATTTATATATGTTATATATTATATTTATTAGGTATTTAATCTTATTAAATCATTTTAAAACATATATCTATATACATTCCACTTGTTTTAAATATGATATTTTTGTTTTTAGAAGTGTGGATTACCGCCCCCTAAAATCGATGTGATTCTTTCACAGACTGCATTGAATGTATTAAGGATGGGTTTAGAGAACATATATGATAAATATTAAATAATAATTATACTATAAATAATATATATAGATATATATATAGATATATATTTCATTTAATTTATTTTGTTTAATATCTCTATGAAACAAAAGTAGTGTTCATGCGTTTGTACAGCCTACTATCTCCATCAACTGTGTATTCCATTTATTAATTGAATATTATATGTATTATTATAATAAAAATATATTAACTATACATTATATTTATATCATGGTGTTCATTATTGAAATAGTTATATAATTATAAGTTCCAAATACATAAAAATTAAAACACATGTGAAGAACAAAAAGAATGTTACGAGAAATGAAACCTAAACATATAATTTCTAACAAGTGAGTAATATGATGTAATAATAAAACCATATAAGGTATTATATATAAATAATATGGTTATATGAAATATTTATAATAAACACTTATTTTTTATATAATAGGATTCAATGAGTATGACGATAGTCAAGACACAAGGTAAGGGGATTTAATCACTCATATTTATTTTGGTTAGTTACATGGTTTATTCACCACTCTTTCCCTATATGTGCTTTGTATAGTACACATGGTTATATTCAATTATTCTTATACTCAAATTTATGTTCATTTACATACCCATTTCATGATCATTTTTTCATAGGGTTTAGGTTTCAAAAGATGCAAAATAGTTAAAATAATTTTGTATCAATTTGCCATCTATGAGACGCATGTTTTGATATGTGCCTAAATTATTGTTTGAGGAATATACACTAACATTTTACATATAATATATTAAATATAATTATTTTAATGATATTTTATGTTAAATATAATTTCCATTTCTTACATGGAAAGTATGATCATAAATTACCATGTTAAAAGTGTTCATTGAAACAATCTCGTCACTTTTCATGATTATTTATGTTTATGCTTCTTTTGATTAAATATTATGATACATCTCTGATGAAAACTCATGATTTTTATTATACTATGTTTATTCATAATATATAAATCTATTATAACCATTTTTTACTATTTTTAACTTACGATAATTATGAAAATGTATTTATGAAATTATCCTAATATTTCTCTCTTTGGTTAAAAATATATTTTATTTGAAAAACCATGTTTTCATAAAATTTTTCAAAAAAATCCAAATGGTCCTTCAATACAATTTTCAATGAAAATTATTTTAATTTATTTTATTGTTTTCAAACCTTCCTATATATTTTTTTAATCATTATTTCAATGAAAATGGATTTCAAAATTTTATAATTTTTTCAAATCATTTTTCAATGAAGAATGAATATTTTCCTCATGAAATGTTTTATAAGATTTTTTTTTTCAAAACTATTTCCCATCAAAGATAATAGAGTTGGGTGTTTCTCAGGAATTTGTGGGGAAATTTGTCAATGTATCCATTTATATTCATTCTCAGAAAAGATTAATTTTTTATGGGATGAATTTTATTAAAATAATTTGTCTTTCAAAATTTATATGCTTTTGAAACCCTCTTATTATCAAAGGCCTTGTTTTTTATTAAAATATTATGATACCTATCTTTTTTCACAGGTTATGATGACATTTCATGATTATAATTCCCATTTCATTTCAGGGGTTATGATACGATTGTTCATTAATTTTTGGAACATGTTTTTTTATTTAATTATGAGATGGGTGGGAAAAATATATTCCTCCAATTATTTGGGTAGTGATTTATATCTCACAATATAGACATGGATAAAACAAGAAATGAAATCAATTTAGTATTACAGGTCTATAATGTATAGTGAACTCTGTTCAGTAATACATGATTGGAATGGGGTGTGAACCCAATTAAATATAAGACTTTTTATACTAAGAAGGTCTTAGAAGAAATTCCATGACAACTATAGAAATAAATATATATTCTTATGTGTCTGTAACATGTCCCTGTTTTATTCCTATCTTTTCTTTCATGGATCCTATCCTTTATTTCTATACAATTAATTTCTTATGAACTGCCAAGCATTTTTGTGTTTATGATCCTTGATAAGTATTTTAATATACTCTATTTTTATCATCATGTTCTCATACCCATATTTTCATGATTATGCTTGGGTATCTCCCTTGATTACACTTATTGAGCATTTGATCTCACCCATTTTTATGTTACACTCCCCCAGGATATGAACATATGTATTGTGTTTGATGTGTCTAATAAGGTTTCTTGTAAATAATAAAATAGAGGCAAAAGATGAAGCTCATTTATGTACTAGTGTTAATGTTTCCATGTTTCAAAAGTTGCAATAATAATATGGTCTTTGGGAATCTGTTTGCATAATATTTTAAGTATTCTGCAAAATTTATGTAATGTTAATGTATAAAAAGGTAGGGTCACCATAGTAACTCTCATTGAAAACTTTTTCACAAACCAAGAATTATATTTTTAGTTTTTACACTCTTATTCAGGTATGTATAATGTTACTCAATAAATTATGAATTTTTATAGGCATGTGATTTTAATGGAAATTTTAAATGCATCCACCTCTATATTAACTTTTTCTTCATCTTCCTTCCTTAAGAAATCTTATTATATTCACATTTTCTAGTTATATAACACATAATTTATATTGAACAAGACTTTTAGGATTATAATATCATATGGTTTCCTCCTCCCTCATGAAACACAAGTTTATGGTACATATTCCTTATTCAGGTAGTTTTTTATATGTTGAAAAAGTTTTTTATGAGACTCAGTGAGATTGTGTTACTATCACTAGATTGATGTACAATTCATCAGGCAGTCATGAAGTCTAATAAACATCATGAAAACATGGAACTCATAAGTTCTTCTTCTTCCTAGTCAAAAGCCAAGGATCTTAGAATCTCTCTTGACGATAGTCTTGGGATTCAATATTCACTATTCTTACAATAAATGAATTTGGAAGACCCCTCTCAAGCATTCTATGGATTCCCACAAATATTCCTTCCTTGAAAAAATAAAATATGATAGAATGATCTATTTTCTCAAAAATCAGAAGATCTCAAATAAATATTCAGGACATATTAATATCATCTTGGCTTGGTGCTTAATAATTTATAGGAATGTACACACCTTCATTGAACAACCTAAAAACACTAAAAAATATTCCATGTTGGTATTAGTAAATAATTATTTCATTTAAATATTTCAATATGGAATTATCAAATATTATATACCAAAAAACATTTAATATTTTATTTTCTGATGGGGCCTTATTATTTCACAATGAGTATATCAAAATCCTAAGAATATGAATGAGTTATTATCCCTATACATCCTGTACACACAATGACACACATATTATAATTTGAAAATAGTTTTTATCTTTTTAGTGGATTCATATTTAGATATATTATATGCATGAAAATAATAGCTTGAATGGGTATAAATAAAGATAATAACATTGATGAAGCTAACTTTAATAACTAGGCTTGATTCATTGATTCCAAAATTGATCACTACTAATACTAAATTATATAATAAACTAGGTATGTTCTCACCAATTTAGTGTGGAATTTTTTCATGTTTAGTGAAAGTTTTTTACATGTGGTTACATAATTTTTTAGTGCATGTTTTTAATATTTCTAAACTATTAAAGGAATTGATGTATTTTAAACATATACTTAAAAAACATACCATATATAGTGGTGTTTTAAACTATAGTTACATGTTACTATTAGAGATAAATAAACATTATAGAAGATATATCCCCTCATGAAACAAAAAATAGATATATAACTAAATGTGAAAAAAACACACCCCCACATCTTCTTACCATGATCTAGCCATCATATCACACACAACTACATAATCATTATTCTACATCATTAATTCTAACATATAACCACATTAGAAAATATTAAAACATAATTAAATACTACCAAGCAATGTCATAATCACAAAATGCCATAATAGATATAGAAACCAAGATTAGTACACTTAATAATATTACCACATCATAATAGACATCCACCACACATCCTCATACATCATTTCCACATTATCACCAAACATATTTTAAGACACAAAAAATAATATAATTATATGAAGTCAATTTCTATAATAAATTTCTCATAATAAGGATTCCATAAAATAAGGAAAAAATGAAATACTACCAAAAAAATTCATCAAACATTCATTCATCAATCACTAATATCTTCCTCACCTCACTGTTAGATAATATAATTTCTACCAAAACCCAATTCCATTCAAGAAACTACAAAAATCCCCTGATAAAAAAATAATAACAATTATGATATGTGAAATAATGGATTAAACTCAACACTTATACACACATGAGTTACTTCTATCACCCCTAATCATATACACCAACCTGACACTCCCTTCTAAAATGAACAAGCTAAAATACATACATTAATCATAGTAATAATAATCTATGCATCCCACCTCTAATAACCCATTTATGAAAATGACACATGGAATGCTCCATTTTATTCATTAACCATAACAAATCATATCTCCTAAAACATAACAATATAACTTTATTGGGAGCACACCCACCACTTATTTATCTATTTTACCACACTCATCCATAATATTATGATATAAAAACATTAATTTTTAATATTACTACTAATACAATAAATGAAAGAAAAAAATCTCATCACAACCCCATAACAAGAGGTACTAACCATCCATGAACAATTTCACACCAACTCATTACTTACCAAGACTATTTCCAACCATTTACTCCACCAAATGGAAAAGGGAAAAACATTTCTATATATATTGGAATAATTTATAGGGAATATTATTATAAATAACTCAAAAAATACAATAAATGAATAATATAATAGAAACATTAGATGAAAAAATAGATAAAATATACCATGTATTTAGATATAATATAGTGGAATAGAATATAGATATCACATTCCTCTAACAAATAGAGAAATTTATTTAAAACATATCACTGTATCTCAATCACAATATAATTTTCTTATTCTGTCATGAATATACTTACACAAACCACTATTAAATCCATATTCTATTCCAATAAACACATGAAGAACTAAGATCACCTTTATATATGTCTACACTTTCTTCTCTCTACACTGGTTTGGTAATTTTCTCAAATATTAAACAGTGATATATATTTAATTTTTAACATAAAACCACTAATATTTTTTATACTAAATGATCAAGAAATGTTTTTATTTACCTAATAATTAAAACCTTGCATCAAACTAATTTCACCCGGGATGCATGGAATCATATTCTACTATAATTCAATCAATTATTTTTGTAGAGAAATGAAATTCACATAATATAGTGTATGAGTCACTGATTAATGTATACTTCCCCTATTTGTAAATTGTTTTTTAATTGTGATAAACTACCTATAATTATATAAATGAATGGAGTAACTGCAATCTAGATTCGATTTTTTTAACCCCTAATAAAATTTCAAAAACCTTATATGATAATGGTCCTCAAACCATGCCACACATGTGACCAGAATACCCCTTCCCAAAAAAGAGAATGACTAGATCATCTTAGGAGACCGAGAGGGACTGTGTAGTGTTGGTGTCCCACAATTCATTTTTTCCTAAAAATAAAATATAATTACAATTTAATTTAATATATATTAATAAAGTAACAACTCAAAATAATTTATTATTGTGAAAAATTAATTGATACCCCAACTAATTTTGTTGAATCATTCAAATAAATTACATTTCATTTGCTATGAACATCCAACCGAAGATCCATCTGGGAGACATAATACCAAAAATTTATTTTCTACATTAAATAGAGAAAAATATATAATTTTATATATGAAATATATAATTTTATCAAATAAAAATTTGAAATCATGAAAATATTATCATAGTTTATCAGTTTCTTGTGAAGCACATTAAACGAGTAGTGTGGTGTGATTTTTTAGCTCGACTTGGTATATTTTTCAGAAAAAATCTTAAATTAAATAACATATACATTAATAGTAATGCATGTAATGAAATATACTACTCATATTAATGTATATTTGTAAAATTATATTAATATAATAATATATTCATCAATACCATGTGCTTCTCATGGAAATGGACATCAACAAACACATTCCACAATTCTATAGGTACCCCTTCAGTCGCCTTATCATATTGTTACTGAGTTTTAAATGATTTTTAATTAAATTAATTTATAATATCCATTTAAAATCATTCTATGCCATTCCCAAAATTTTCCATGTCTACTTTTGTTTCATAATATCAGTAAGTGAAAATTGGTATAACATCTATACAGAGAGACTGATTTAAAAAGTATTATAATTTAATTATAAATTGAAAATCAATTTAGACACTATGAATTAATATTTATTTTATCTTGGAATAAAATAAATCATTCTTCTAGGTTTTATTAATAAGATTCAAGTCAAAATTTGTAATCAGAAATTAAAATAAATCTTCCTCCAAATGGAATAGAATGTAAAAAAATAATCCCACATAATCATATTAAGGGACCCCATAACAATCAGAGGGGAAAATTATATCCAATCAACTCCATTTTCAGTAATCTAAAAAATTAATACTTGTATCAATAGTAACATTGTTTATATATTTTATGAAAAAATAAATTATAATTTTGAAATATATTAATAATTTTATTCACATAAAATTTTTACTTTGACCTTTCCCCCTGTGATATTCTCGTGATATAATAGGAGTTACCACATATTCCCTCACAATATATTTTTTTCCATGAAATACTTATTTAATTATCAGACATAGTGGTACATGATGGTGAGAGGGAGATAGAGGGTGTTCCATACACTAATGGGGGTGGGGGTCAATGTGTGCGGAGAAAAATAATCGGAGCTAGATTGATGTTGTCCCAGACTCTACAGGGAGGGATCCTGAGGTATTATTATGTATCGTAAATGATGTATGAATGGTTGGTTTAATGTTAATTGGGTGTTATGTAAGTTTAGTTAATTTATTATTCCTAGATATTCCTATCGTTTAAGAGAATAAAAACATTAGAACATATATATTTATAGAATCATATATAATATTTATTAAATGATAAAATATGCATATTATGAAGAAATATAATATACATGGGTATGATAATAAATGACTACACATACAAACAAATATAAAATTTACATCTGTTCAAAATTAAAACAAATCATACATAAAATTCAACATAAACATGATAACAAATCCACAATACTAGAAATGAATAATATAAAACATATGGGTCTATTTTTTGAATGTTCCAAGACACTATTTTTTCTTGATTGCGTAATACCATGTGATATTAGTATGGGTTTGTGTGATTTTGAATGTTACCATCCTCTATTTTTTTATTAATTGAAGCATTTATTTTCTATTATGGGAATAAAATCATGTAACATAGTAAAGAATAATTGAATTCAAAATCACGATATTTTTTCCAGAATGAATTGAAATTATTTAATAAATAAAAAAAATTATATAAAAAATATTTATCTCAAATAGATAGATTATGACAATCACCCCAAAAATGTGCAAACATGTAGTGAAAGGGGCCTACTATATTTTCATTAATATAGAGGATGACGGCTGAATATGAGGAATGGGGAGAAAGGGTGACTATTATTTAAAGGATGAGGGAGAGTGTGGTGGTGGTGAGGGCTCGGCGTTGAGGGATTATGGACAATGAATGTTTGGGAGACAACATAGGGGAAGGTGTAAATGAAGTAAGGGGTTTTGTCTAGGGGAAAACAATTTAAGGGAGGGGAGGATAATTTTTCTATTTTTAGAAAATATTTATAGTAGGTGGCTTAAACATCCAAATAAAATAAATATTAAATAATGATTTGGTGTATTGATACATTGCATCATTAGTTCTACCACTAATAACATTATTTACCTTCAATTCTCATAATTATAAGAAAAAATACAATTCACAATGATTATGTGAATATGGTGGGTCTTCATTTCTTAATAAATGTGAATAGAATGTTTGAGATGGTTTCTTACTCATGTCACTACTAGTATATACATTTCATACTTTTACATATTATATTTAATTATAATTAAGGATTTATCATTATTATCAATTCTCTAGTTTATTGATGTTTGAATATTCTCTCCTAAAATTATATTAGATAAATTTTACCACATAGTGAAACATTTATCTTTTTAATTAATTATATTTGTGGGTGAATTATTATAGAACAATCATTAGTTGTTTTTCCAACCATTTAGCACTTCACACATAGAGATTCATCATCTCAGTGTAGAATGTTTTCTTTTTTCTTTTGCAGCAAACTTTTCTTTATCTTCTTCCATTTTACTCATTCATTTCAAATATTATATCCACATTACAAAAATTTACTTAGGAACTATTGTAGAATGTTTGGATCTTCTACATGGACTTTTATAAGTATAATCTACAGAAATTTTTATTTTTGATTATAAACCATTCTTCAACTTCAAGGATTTAAAATCCAATGTCTTCTCTCAATTTTTTATTGGTGCCTTAGGGAGTGACTTTTTTATCAATAATTTTTTTCTTACTTCCAATGGATTATTAGTTTATCTTGAACAACATATATGGTCTTATTTTTTTCATTTTTGTTTGATACTTGTCGAGATGATCATGAACTAAACTTATGAACATCAAATTTCAATAAATAACATTTATTTTTAGGTTTTCCAATTATGAATGAGGTGTACTTAATTTTCTTTACCAGTTTTTGTTCGTTCTTATACTCTGGATTTCTCCCCCATGGCATGGGTTTCTTTTGTTCTTTTACATTTAACTGATTGTACCAATTATTTAATGGAATGTGTTTGGATCATTTCAACACCCAAACTGACCCAAGACCCTTAATCTTTTTATACCCAATGTTTGAATTTCATGGGTATTTTTCATATATAATTAGGGCCTTCATTGGAAAATAAATTTCATACAATTTCTCATATCCAACCTAGACATTGTGTTATGAAGATCATCACCTTTCTTCAGACAAACTATTCATAATTTTTTATAACGTATAACATTCATGATAACAAATGTTTATAGATTATCGGAATATAGTATTTCGGATACATCATTCTTAACATCATCTTGAGATATATTATTGAACAATGTTATTGTTTTGTATATCACATGTTGTAGGTATTTTCACCATTGAATCCTCCTGTGAACATTAAGTAGTAGTAATATATTTCTACTTCTTTTTAAAAGATTTAATACATGTCTTCTCATGATTTTAAAACAAAACATCCAATTTTTGATATTTTATATTATGTATGATTTTTTATCTTAAATAGTAATCTTGTTCTCTTGGAAAACCATTATCATTAATTGAACTTCCCCCTCATGTATTTTATATTTTTCATGGAATATATTCCCTTTTTCGGATCTTTTAATGTTTTTTTATTTTCATCCATGGAAAATTATTAAATATTTCATCTTTTCTTCATGTTTATTGTTATTTTATTCCATATTATTCTTATCTCATACTACCCCTTTATCTTCCTTGATAATATTTTATTCAAACTATATGTAACATATTTCAAGATTTACTCTTTGTGATCCAATGGATCTTACATTCTTAGATAGTTTTATACATTCTAAATATTTTTCTTTTAAATCCTTATACATTAATATTAACTTCTATTTAAGCTGATTGATCACTTCATACATGATTTCTAAAACACCATATATAATAGTGACTAATTATTTTTGATACACTATATAATATCATTTACTGCATCAATTAAAAAAAACTGACATGTGATCACCCCCACTAGTTCTTGAATCACATAAAAGACCATTTTTAATAGAACTAACACATTCCTCTTAATCAATTCAAGTAAATATAATTTTTATCTTAATTATTAAAATTTGAGCAACATCCTATAAATTATCCACGACTAATATATCTTCATTATTTGAAAGGAATAAATGTATTTATACTTATACTTATTTCTATAAGAGTTATATCTTATTAAGAGTGATTTTATAATTGTTTCTCCTACTAATCATGCTCTTGGTATAAATTTACTTATTCTTATAGATAAATCAATCTTCACTAAAAATATTCTTTACTATTATCAAAAGAATGAATATAAAATGTTTAAAAGTGAAAATTTTTAATCTATATAATCAAATAAAGATGAACCTCATTATGATAGTAATTGATAGGAAATATTTTGGACATACAAAAAAATGAGATGGTGTGTGAATCATTTTTGGGAACTTATTCACCAATTATAACTTTTACCCATTTTATATTATATTCATTTTAGTATATTTAATCTATTTTTAAACTTTATTTATCACATTCATGTATATTGAAGTAGATAAAGATGGTTAATAATATTCTTACAAGTTTTATAAATCAATATTAGTTTATAGTACTTGGCTTGGTTTGTAAATTATATAATACCATGAAATAACCATAAAATATTCCATTAAACTTGGTTAATACAAGTAAGAAGTATCCTTTTTACTTTTATTACACTATATTCAATTGATAGTGCTTATTTTGTGGCTCTAGGATGGTTTTATATTGCCTCTAAAGATATCCTTTATATTCATTATAAGGTACATTATGACACCAATAATGTGTTCCCAAAAAACAGACATTTTTTGGATGTCAAAATTCTACTTTTTTCATCAACATACTTCTTTTTCACATTGTCACTTCCATTGTCGAAGGAATGAAATTAAATTATTCATTGTAGAAGCAAACTGAATAATGAAATTATGGGTTATTGTTCATAATAAAAATATAATATTTACACTTCTATATTTCATTCTATTCAATCAAAAAAATATAAATCTATTATGGAATGATAATCATAAAATTATTCTTTAACCAAAATGATAGTTATTATATATTAATTTAATTACCAAATCTTCTTCTATTCACCTGTTAAAATCACTACTTATAATCATTATTATTTAAATATTTAATTTTCATCGCAACATAGTCATTATTAAATTCTTTATCAGTATTAATGATATGAATTTATAGTGGAATTGATATCTCATAATTCTTCTTAAACCCAAATGATAATTATAATATATTGGATGGATCACTAACTATTGCTCTATCTTCGTTCATTTACACAATAAATATGGAATACTTTTCAATATCATCTTATCAATAAATTAAGTGTTTGAGAAAGTATCACTTAATTTTTCAAATGATATATCAATATCACATAATTAAAATGAAATAAATATTTTTTATCTTGTTAACTTCAAGAAACAATTTCATAGATCACTCATGAAAACAATTAGAATATACCAAGTATTCTTCTTATTATTTTTTGTTCTATTATTCAAATGTGTTTAATGATCCTCAAGGGATTATGAATTTATGTATTAATTTTTTTGTGAATACCATTTTAAATGAATCCTCCCTCACTATCAACTGCTTAGTATTATTCCTTTTTTATACAAGCCTTTTATATGGACACTATTCAGTTATATACCACCTTAGTACTCATGCATAAGAATTTTGTGTTTAGTATGCATTGTGTATTCATCCTTTTTCAAGAAACACAAGCTGGTGGTAATTATTTATTATTCATATAGGGTTTTATATAAAAACTCTTTATTCAAGAAACTCAATAAGATATAAATTCTGTCACTAGTTATATATAAATTTAGTAATGTAATCATGAAGGATAGTTCAAAAAATTAAAACATGGAATTCAAAATTATTTTTATTTTTTATGAAATCCATGACTCATAGGATCTCACTTCACGATAGCTATGGGATATTTTCCCTCTTAATGCATTAAATGAGTGTGAAACACCCTCTTTCCAATGATAATGGGGATCACGGATTATCCTTCTTAGTGTAGGTAAATTCATGAAGAATGATATATTTTTTTATAAAATAGGAGCTCTCAATGAAATGATTGATTGTTGGTACCATAGACTCAGGTTTCTTCATTTTTATTTATCGGTGAGTGCACACCACCATTTTACCACCTAAAATATAAATAAACATGACATTTTGGTGCCATCAAATCAGTCTGGATTTTAAATATTTGAATAATGGTTTTTCAAATATTATACAAAAAAAACATATATTGTTTTCCTATTATATGACTTCACCTTATTTTTCAATGCCCATCTAATGTGCATGTAAAAATAATCACATTATTATCCCTCAAATTCAGGCATCCATGCTTCCATTAATATTGTACTAGTAACATAGTTTTTACTTCCACATTGGATTTATCATTCAAGATAGCATTTGTATCAAATGTATAAAATACATGATTATAAATATGTAGAACAAGTTCATTCATTCTTCTTTCAATCAAAAATCATGATTCTTGGTGCACAACTATTTTTTCAATAATGTAGGTTCATCAAATATTTGTGTCATGTCATCCTCTATAGAGAGAGATAGATGATGAGTATGTGGAGTCTCTAAGTTCATCGAATCACATCATATAACATTGTAGAGTAATATATGTATATATATATATATATATATTTGAAACCAACTACCCACTTACCACATAAGACATTAGAGTGGTGGATAACTTCTTAATAGCCCATCTTGTTCCTTCCACAAGTTTGTGTTACCACCATGGTCCACACCATGATACACTCTTCGCAAATTTCATGTACGGTATAGACCTCACCTATGCAGTCCCACCCGGGCACCACCATGTGTACTTTCTGTACTCCATGCTCAAACCTACCCACACACAAGCAGGTGATATAAAATCCCACTACTCCTCATCTAACCATGCATGGGTTTTATCCCAAGTGGTTGATCCAAGATCACATATTTGGCCTGAATTGGCCATCCTTTGGCCGATATAGTTATGTATATATTTTAATAAACTGACCACAAAAATAATGCTTATTCTAAGTATATTAACAAACACAAATCCATTTAGCATCTTCCTAAAAATTTAAAAAAAAACACCTGAAATAAATTATATTATATGGGTTCCTCGTTAATTTAAACTTCTCCTTTATCATGAAAATTATTATTTTTCATGGTATTTATATTCCTCATATTTTTTGGAGCATAAATTCCAAGGAGCATGTCATCATCTAATCATGTTTCTTCACATCTCCCATATGTGTTCTAAGTTTTCCCCCCTTAGGTGGCTATGGTTAGCCGTATATTTTTATAAAATGGATCCCAATCTAATTGTTATAATAATTATTTTCATATCAATTAACAAAAATTAATGTATCCACTCCATAGACATCAATATAGAACACATGTAATAACAGATATTTTGTGGATGTCTCTTTATTTGAAATTTATTATTTATCATGAAAAATAGTATTTATCATGGTACATATATTCACCATATTTTCTTTTTGTAATATCAATTCTAAATATATCTTCATCATCCAATCATTTTTTATAGAACCCCCTTCAATATAATAAACAATGTGTCAAGTCAAACCAAATAGTGAAACATGTCTTATGATATTAAGACTAGTAAAAACATATTCCTAGTTATACACTCAATTTCATCAAAAGAACATCCTTAAGATAATAACACTTGAGTAATTTCTTCTTTATCTATACATATGGGTTATATACACTTTGTTTTAAATCATGGATATCTAATATTATTTTCTATAATTATAGATACTTATTTCTATTTAAATAATTTAACATATATAAATCAATGAAATATTGGTATTTCATTGATCACACTAAAAAATAAATAACAACCATTGATAGATAATACAAATCATACAGAAGGTGGGATAAAAAATATATTAGGTTATAGTTCATTCATGGAAGCCTATAAAAAGAACAAGGTTTCTCATGGCCTCAAATATGATTACATGATACATAAAAAAATTTAGTAACATTAATTTACTTATATCATTTACTAAAAATAAATATAGGTTTTTTTATCAATTGATTCAATTCTTATTTTATTAGTATAGTTATTTGGTACATCAATATTCATTCATTCAGTTTTAATAATTATATTGAACTTATTTCATGTAAGTTTGTATATCCTTCAATTGATTATATTATATATTTTTAAATCACATTTTTCAATGGATTTAATCTTATACTACATAAATCATCATCTTATATTCATTTCCGTATGGATCCTATTTTCTATAAGGGATAATTATTTCACAAATTTGTTTTCGTTGAGTTACAAAGTTTTATCTTTAACCACTTTTTTCTATTCCTGGTTCTCCCACACTATATTTTTATTATATATTATTTTAAAATATTATTTATGGAAATTAATTTTGAATAAAAATAATGTTTTATCACACTTTTAATAATTTCTTTTTTCAGAAAATGTAATTTCAAAGTATTAAAAAGGTTCATTTTAGAATTAAATGTGTTGTCTTTTGGATACACATTTCTTATAAAAATATTATGTCATTTTCAAGACTCTAATATCAAATACTTTTCAAAACAATATAAATTTTTTATGATCATATACTTCATCGTTTCAATAGTTACTTTTGAAAATGTATTGTAATTTGGTTATTTATATAAATTTTAGAGATTTGTTTTAAATTCTCTTTAAGTTTTCACCTCTATTTTAGTTTTTCATACTCAATAGAATTTACAAACATCAAATTTTTTTACACTATTTGACATATAATATATATATATATATATATATATATATATATATTGGTGGAATGAATGCATGGTATCAATCAATTACATTCATGACTTCCTCTTATGTGATATTGTTTAATAGATTTTATTGCAATGATTATTTTCATCTATATGACAATACTTTCGAGATTTCATTGCTACACCTGTGATATGTTATTATATTACCACACAAATTATTTATCTATATTTACTATGAATTTGCATTTCAATCAATGATATGATCCATCACTACCTTTGTCTTATATAACTATCCATTTTAAATAGGCATAACTTCTCTTCCAATTCCTTTACTCTATGAATAACTTATTTTATATTTTATTTATTGAAGTGGATTTAATAATATATATATATATTAAATAAATAAATTATTAAATTAACCATGTACTCTTTATTTTATGCGGTGTTATTTCGGGGGTCTCTTAAATAGAAATCTATTACATTAATTGATTACTGAATTGTTGTAAATATGTATGTTATTTATTAATTTGTAGATATCAACGGATTACATGGGAAGGATGACTATAAACTTTTTTACCATCCAAATTCATTCTCTATATGGGTTATGATCCTTTTATCCATTTTATTTATATAGGTAATTGTAATGGTGTTTCATATATGTTTACTATAGTATAGATTGTTATGGGAAAAGATGATGACATTTTATTTTTTTTGCATTTTCTCGTAATATGAATGCATTAAACATAAATAAGAGATGAGTCATGCCTTATATTGTATATACCATTGAGGAATTCATTGGTCTCATGATAGAAACTTGTGTAGGTATTTTTTTTATTCCCACTAATGTAAATTATTTTTACATGAAATCATAATTTTAATTAAGAAATTTAAATATTCATTAACCAATAATTTCAATTTTTAATTAGTTTTCAGAATATTTGTTTTTAAATAAAAAAATAGAAAACAATATAATATAAATTTAAATTTTAAAATTTTATTCTTCTTCATAATTCATTGTTTATTTTATTGAAATTTGAAAATGTGGTTTATAAATCATTATAGAAAATGGGACTTTTCACCTCTATGTTATGGGAGGAGACAAATTGTACCATCCAGCAATGACAGCGGTAAGATAGGGAATAGATGGAGTAGGCTACACTTGGAACACCAAAGGGTGGGGCAAAGCATCTTTTGAACATGTGTGTTGGTGCATTCCCCTGAATATTAGGTGTTTTTCATGCATGTAGGATCACACCCCTAAAGTTGTCATATTGAGTCATAGACACAAAATTATGATTTATAAAAAACATAGAAATAACCAAGGATCTAATTTGGTATTATTATTATTATAGATATATTATTGAAAAATATGACAAATATGATGCCTCTTCGGCTGATTCGCTTGTCTCTTGTACTTGGACACCCTATCCAAGCCACCTCCACCATTGGTATTGTAACACCCCATTATTTTTTGAAGTATATTTTTTTGAATCAATTTATCTTTTTCATATTATTCTTTTCAAATGAAACTTTAAATAGTTCCTGATATATATATATATATATTAAAACACTATGTCAATCATTCCTTTTTGATGTAACAAAGACTTGTACTGAACTACACATGATACTGATTTGGCTTTCGCTAAACACAATACCGACTTGTCTTGCACTACACACAATACCCACTTGGCTTGCACTACCAACTACACTAACTTTTCAAATCTTACATGAAAGACTGTCTTGGTGTGTGACTTGGAATACGGTACATGCAACGCTGACATAGCGTATGACACATAGAACACTGAGTTTCAAGGAAACATCTTTATTTATTTAATTATTTAAATGAGATAAATATTATCTATCCATTAAAAACATTTATAGGAATATTAATAAATACTTTTGAAATTTTTTTTACAATTTTGTTTATATTAATAATACATATTGATAATGAAGGATATGATTTTTGGTAAAGTCCTTTTATGATAAAAACTAGTTTTCTTAAACAAACTGTTTTTAATAATAATAAATTTTTTTAATACATTTATTAATTTAATTTGATAAAATAAATATCATTTTATTATTCAAGATTATCATTTTATCATAGGGTTATTGTTAGTATTCATTGAAGAAACTTCATTTTTTGATGAATAGTGAAAATACCACTTTTTAGAAAAACCCATCTTTTTTAATTAATTATTAATGTTAAATGATATTAAAATTTTGTTTTTAGGTCACATTAGATTAATATACCATATATTATTTCAATTTAATTCATTAAAATCAATTTCAAATTGAAATTATATATGAAATCTGAACAAACTTTTGATTATTTTTATATATTAAAAACCTCTTATTGTGTCCCCTCTACAGGATTAGCATTAATACTAATTTTTCCCCTTCAGTGATCTGAATTTGAAAAAACCAACATACACCATTTGATTCAGTAAATATGTTGATTCTAATAATAACATTTTAATTTTTAGCCAAAATGATAAGTAAAATTGATTAAAATTAATCAAATTAATTAAGGAAAATTAATCTTAATTAAGGAGTAGACCTTAAAATTAAGGGCCCAATTGATCTATCAACTTTTCCAACACCCATTGGTTGTCCATAGATCTGCCATAAACCTTCTATTATTTAGTTTATTATGTTTGGTATGACTTTTTTAGGTAATAACAAGTCTACACCTAACTTGTTTCTAAAATTTCCCTGTGATTCATTTTCTGTCCCTATAAATAGTTACCACCTCTTCCCACTTCCTCACAATGAGATTAATGACACAAGGTAAGGGTATATCATCTAACTTTTTATTTCCGTGAGATACATACAATGTTCTCAAATATTTCTTTTTTTGGCATATTTTCTACACAGTATTTTATTATATGTGTCTTATACCTGAATTTAATAGTATTAAAAATTCCATATTATGATATTTCTTTCTTGGGTTTTATGTTTCAAAAGATACCAAATTGTTAAAATAGATTTCTCTCAATTTGAATTCTTTTATAATTATTTTCTATAATTCATCTAAATTATCTTCCAATGTGTATATAGTTTCTTTATAAATTTTATATCATGAAATTCAATCTTTCCATTATATTTTATGTCTAATGTAATTTCCTCTGCTTACATTGAGAATTTGATCCCAATTTACCTAATTTTAAGAGTTTATTGAGAAAATCTCATCGATTTTGGAGATTTTTAATGATTATGATCATTTAATGAAATATTTTTACCCATATCTCGATAAAACTCATAAATTTACCTCTCCTATGTTTTCTAAATATATATCTATGTATTGGTACCATTTTTCACTCATTTGTACCTAAGATAATTTATAAATTATTTTTATGAAAATATGACTCTATCTCTCTCTTCGGTCAGAAATCTTTTTTATTTCAAAAACAATTCCAAAAAGTTTTCAAATAATCATTAAAGATAATTATCAAGGAAAAAGTATTTTCAGAATGGTTTATTTATTTTAACACATCCATTATAATATTTTAAAACTATTGAAAAAAAAGGTTTTATGGTAAAAAATTACAATAATGGATTTTAAGATTTATTTTTATGTTTTCAATGTATTTTCAATAAAATGGTTATCAAACTTTTTCAGGCATTATTTATATTTTTTCAACAAGTTTTAAATGAAATATGTTTTTTAAATGATTTGAATCTTATTATATATTTTTTATGGAAAATGGTTTTTAAAATGAATTTTCGAATTATTTATCAATTTTCAATATATTTTCTATGTAAATTATTTTCAAATGGTTTTATTTTTTAAAAATTATTTATTAAAGATGAAAGGATATTTTCATAAAGATTTTTTTGAAAGATATTTTAAAGTGATTTTCGAACAAAGATGACATCGGGCGATATTACTCATACCTTTCTAGAAAATTATGTAAAGGTTCTATTCATATCATATATATGAATGGGTGATGATTAATGACATGGTCTTTATGAAACCCATTTCTCATCTAGGGGTTATATGTTTACAAAAAATCATTTCTTTTCCATCGGTTATATTCTTTTGAAATGTTCTTCTTTACAAGGTATTTTCTTTTCTGAAATTATTATGAATCTTTTATCTTTTCCATATATTAGGATGGAATAAAATGTAAATGATACCCATTTAATTTTATGGGTTATGATTTTATGTTTATGAAACCCATATTTCTTCATGGGTTATGATATGAAGAATGTTTTATGTAACATTCATGTATTATTTCATTATGTAATTGGGGGAGCCTATATCTCCCTGCAATGCATTGGGTAATGATATGTTGTATGTGAGATCAAAGGGTAAACAAGTTATTGCCCACAACCGAAAAAAGGAAGTCAAATGGTTGCAGCCTAATCCTATAAGAAAGAGGGTACACAAGTTATAGTTGAAGCCCGAAAACAAGAATGTACATGGATTATACCTCCAACCAAAAAGAGAGAGGGTATAAAAGATATAGCTTATTCCAAAAAAACAATTATTTGGGTTATAAGCCAAGCCTGAAATAAGATGGTAAACAGGAAAAAACCCCAAGCCCAAAACTAGATGGTAAACGGGAAGACATCCCAAGCCCCAAAATAAGAGGGTACATGGGAGGGACAACCCAATCCTAAAATAAGAGGGTATAGAGGAGAACATACCAAGCCTGAAACAAGATGTACATGGGGGGTGGGGGAATTCCAATCCCGAAGTAGGTACATAAGTGATTATATCAAGCCTAACATGTTACAATTTCCTTGGTAGGCGTCCTCGACATAGGGTTTTTACTTACATATATCTTTTTCACAATTCCATCTTTTATTCCTATGTTATGATTTCATGGAATTTTTTCAATATTTCTTTATGATTCATATCATATGAGCTTCTAATATTTATTATTATCTCTGATATGTAGGGAATTATCTTCAAGTGTTATTTTCACTCACCATATCCATATTTTCAAGTTATGTTTACACATTTTATTTATTTACCATTACTGATCATCTGAGCTCACCCCTTTGTTATGTTTCCTTTCCCTAATTTAATAAGAAAGGTTTTATGTTGATGTACTAAAGGTGTATATTAATTTTAGGTATGTTGTATATATTTCACTAGGATAAAATTGTTTTTTCATGTTTCCAAAGATACAAAACTATTCGATTCCTTGGGCATGTATTTTTTTTAATTTAAAATATTATTATAAAAAATGATGTAATATGCTTGTACATTAATCATGGGTCACTATATGTACACAAAAAAGAAATATTTAAAATAATTTTATTCCTCTACATATTTAAATATAGATCTTAGTATCGAGTTGATGGTCTAGTCCTGAGGTCGGAAGCACCATGGATCATTTGTGGGAACTTTGGATGAATACCTTTGATAAAAATTAAAATTTAATTAACTAGTGTTTAGTTTGTGAATGTGTAAAGCACCTTGAAGACTAAAACAAAAAAATGTAGAGTTCTACAGTAACATGATTCTTCGATGGTTTTCTTCTTCCATTATTATTGTTCTCATACACATGTTACTGGTTCTATTCCCCTCTTAAAACCATCCATTTCCACCGAGTGTTATCAATGCTTGCTACTACCAATGCCACTATTCCTCAAGTGTTGTTATATCATTGGAGTTTCTATAATTACCTATGACTGTAAAGCACTACGAACATAATATGATAGAACTATATCATTACTAATTAAAAACACTACCATAAGATGTGCCTCTTGTCCATCATCTACTTTGAATCCTACTACCGTAAATTGCCTCTTCTACCACTACCAATAGTATGATTCTTTTTAAACCTACTTCCACTACTGTAGATATCTACCACTAAGAGTCTGTCATGAACCCACCCAAATCCATAAAAGATTACCCCTCTTAGGCCAGTAATTAGAGATGGGAGATGGTGACTACCCTATTCCTTTGTCTAAGTTTCTCCAGGTTTGTAGCTAGCACATTGGGTATATCATACATACAAATCAGAGTAATTTCCATATTAGAGAACATATAGAAGATAAATATATGATAAATAAACCAATAAAATATTACTCATATGGATAATAAAAATCCCATGTTCATACAAGAAATTTCATACATAATTGAGTAATTACAATGATAAACTACAAAAACAAAAAGATAAATATGGTAGAAAACATGGATCCCCAACAACTCCTACAGAACCCCAAGCTTGTAATATCCAACCAAATATCTATGATTTTTCTCATAAAATAAAAAAATTATATATATATATATAGGGCTAGAATAATAGCTATAATCCTTACAATCCTACCTTGATCCTCTCATGATTGAGATAAATAATGTATTCTAAATCCAAGTGAGCCATAAGTGAAAGTAACTCCTCACCAAAAGAGGAATACTAAGGTCTTAGCCTCAACATGGATTTTAGTCTCCATATATGGAATAAAAGTAATCATATATTATAGTAATTAAATGAAAATGGTACCCCCACTACCACATACCCACTAGTTTTAAACTTTTCCCCAATGTTTCATATCCTTAAGTATCTCTCTCCAAAAGTAATCCAGCCTAAAAACACATGGAATAAGTATCACAATATGAACCACATATATTATACCATCTCATCTAACCATATATATATATCCATATATAGAAACCCAATAATTTCAATGATCCTTCACATTCAATATTAAATGCACTATACATCATTTATTATACCTAAATCCATTACAACCCATACACTGAGTAAGGTACCATAAGTAATCACATCTTATGCATGGAATGTCTACAATAACCATTTGGATAATTTATCTAGAGAAAAATTTGTGTGATATATCCACAATCCATTACATACCTCTGTAATCATATATGGGGAAACTAAAAACCATATATATCAACACATAATTCAATAAAGAGAAGAGAGTGGGGCCAAGGGGATAGTCAGTCATTCGTCGCCATCATCGGGAGGTTGGAGAGAATTCCCACCCATAGTCCACTAGGTGTCAATTTCCCTTAATAGCATAGGTGGGGTCACATATGAAATCAAAAATCAGAGAGGATATAATATATCCCACTACGACAATGTGGTAATGACTTAGTCCTAGTATCAAATGTGACTAACATCAATCAAACACCAATTTTCCACTTCTAGAAACAAGATATCCTATAAGCATAGAAGCATTAAAAATAGTTACATTAAGTTACATCTATCATTTTTAAACAATTAACTTTACCTTAATTAATTAATCGTCTGTTAGATAACAACAATCTTCCAAATTATAAATTTCATTATCCAAAAGATCCATGTCCATGACATACATGCATAATCTAAGACGAGTCTACAATTTCATGAGAGAGTCTCATTTATATTACATAAACACAGACCCCCTATGTAAGAACATTTATTTTATCATTAATAAACATTTTCTAATTCCATTTACTCTGGGAAATAATTGTATATTACAAAAAATGATATGTATAACCAAGCACAACTAAATACATCAAGCAGTGGGGAAAGAAATACAGATAAACAAGCAACCTATCCATCTATAAATTAAACAGATTCACTAAAAACGAACATCCAACTTATTCACACAAATATTTATGCCCATATTTAACATGTTCGGTCATATTTAGTGTTATCCCTAACACCATCATGAATATCACCATTTATCTCATCTTTACAGGCTTCAAATGTTGTGAAAACATTGGGCCTCCCCTCCCATTTATCATCATCTATCTCAAGATCACCCATCCAAATCAAATATCACATCATTCAACTAATATCCAAATATCACAAAAGGAAAAAGTAGGTAAATATAGTCACATAAAACAATGAATTTAACCTTAACATAAAAATGGTCTCTCATTCCCCCCAATACTAGGAACACATCATTTTTTAACTAACAATATCTCTCACTCCCAAAAATTTATATATATTAAAACAAAAATTTTTTATTTCATCATGATTTATCCAATTTATTTTTCACATGTTCCATCTATGAGAATCCTGTTTCATTAGATATAATAAGCTATAAAAAAATTAATTAATAATGCTTCCTTTGATTATACATCATTAACAATCATTAATGAAAATATTTTATCACATGAAATTCCATTTATCATTACCCACATCAAAAATCATTAAATATTAAATTTATTTATCCAATTAAACTAATAAATTGAATAACACATTTAATTAATCATGTATACCTACATTTATACGATTATAATAATATTATAAGAAACACTAGATTTATTATAAATACCTCTTATTTAATATTTTAATAAACCCAAAAGCATTGATTACATTAAGTTCATTGCCAATTTTAATTGGATGATACATTATTAACCAATCATACAAATACTTTATAACATGCATATGCTTGATAGAACACTATCTAGTAAATCAAGAGGAAAATGATTATCATTACAAAAAGAAAAATCAAGTGATCACAGCACAAAAAAAAATCCACTAAGGAATATAATTTAATCTTTATTAAATTAATTTCACTTTTATTAAAATTTATATACCATAGGAAATTTATTCTTTCCCATAAATAAAGAAGAGTAGAAACAAATTACCCACAAAAAAGATCAATGTTCATTTTATAATAACATATCAACGTCATGGATATTCAATCCCCTCTTCTGTGATGAAACTATAATTCCAAAAAGAGATTCATTCCACGAATATACCATAAAATTATTGAAATATATAATTTATAAATATGGTGATCAAACACTGTAACATGGAAATATGCAATTTGAGAAAATACGATCAATGTAGAGAAGCTCCTAAAAGAGATAAAGACATACATCATATTGGTGTAGATCAACCATGGGAATTGATTTATGATTCTCAACCATTGGGTGCCAAGGCTAAATGAGAAATAACTTTAATAAAGTGGGGATATAATGTGGGTTGGGATATTTATAGTTTGAATGAATTCTTCAATACCATAGAGTATACCTTAGTACCATGCCACAACTTGTCAAAAAATAAGATGACTATGGAGTAGTAGAAAAATTCCATTTCTAAATCCCAGTAAACCATACATTACTATAATAAATGGATTAAAACCAATTGAGATCCCATTTCCCATTTAGTAAAAATAGTATATTCTACTCCAATATTTTACAACCACCCAATTCGTGAAAAAATACTCTGAATATATTGTATTGTAGCCTTATATACTATGTTGCTATCTCAAAACTACCGATAAGGGAATATTCCAGATCCAAACCTCATTGAAAAATCCCCTCAAAACCATGTACCCTTACCAGGAACCCATATCCTATAGAATGGACATATGTTCTAAAAAACCTAGGCCTATGTCGCACACCATGGCTCTTTTCAACAACATTTTCAAAAATTGAAGTGGAACCCCCATTTTTATAATTACCTTTACAAAACCTCTTAAAACCGCATAAAACCTCCTAATTGTTCCTATAAAACACAAAATACACCAATTAAATGAATTATAGGATCTATTTCATTATATCAAACACCACCAAAATAATTCTCATACTCAAGAATTTAAAACACCGCCTAAATAGAGAGACTAAAAATGGGTCATCCAAATAACCAACACACAAGATACCTCTCAAGTGTATATACATCATGAAATATAAACCACCTCACTAAGAGTAGGAAAGAATAAAAGCACACAATAGAAATATTCACCTCCTAAACACTCTCCTGGGGTAGATACCTCTCAAATGAGAGAAAGGACACCACAATCCCCAAGAAAACATTATCTCATTAAATAGAAAGGGTTAAACATCCACAATAGGAATTAAAAAAGAATAGATAAAAATAAAAAATATACAGGTATTGAGTTCATATCTATGACTCGTGTTTTAGCATTCTCTCCTCTGCATCATTTTTTTGGAACAAGACACAAACCAATGGAATAGAACACCCATAAAACACCATCTCTAGGAGGTCTTGGATCTCCACTAGACACACCTCAAAGGATGTATCATTTTAAATATCAATGTTTCCCTAATAAATAATGTGTGATTCATCATTATGGTTGCATAGAATCTATGAAATATGAATGAAATCATGTATCTATCTTATCTAGTTGTTAAGTGTTATCAAATACACTATAGCTCTAACAATATTAGACACCATGAAAATCCTAAAAGTGGGGAGAAAACCTAATCCCATGGAAAAACATTGATGTCAATGTTAAGAATCACATTCAAGAGAACATTATAAAAAATGTTAAATTTTAGATGTCTCCTACTATTGTTTTCATTGTATTTATAATTATTTTACACTACCTTCATCATTTTGAGAATTAATTGAAGAGAATGTGATGTATTTGTCACTATCTCTGACAAAATATTTTTTAACGCTATGACCCTAGTACTACATAATTGAGAACACAAATTACATCCATAAAAAGTATAAAATTGTTCAATAATAAATGCATTGTGAAACAATTATTATAAGAAAACTCAACTAATTTCCTATTCCTTATGCGCGATCCGCCAAAATTTAGTTTACAAGAATTCAATATGTGTTCAAGAGTTCTGATGGTCAAATATGTCTAATCATGTATATATGGATTAAATGTAGTGATAAGGAATAAATATGAGATAAAAGCATATTAAAGATCTCTCCCCACCCTGGCGGTAAAATTTGGTTAAAGATTGATGATTACAGTCATTGGAACTATGTGGAGACTCACTACCTTCACCATATACCACCTCGAAAGAACCTCCACTGAGCTCAAATTCATGATTTATATAAAGTTTTATGATATTCTCAAATTATCTATTGTCACCCATATATAATTTAATCTTCATTATGATCATGGTAAACCTGTAAATAATTCAATCATAATTCCATCCTACTTCCACTCGATAAAATTTAATGACTAGAGAAATCCATTGGGAACATGTTGCTCGACCTTCACCTTCTATAATACCAAACATAAAGACCCAAACTCTGTAATTTCATGATTTATACCAAGCTTCCCAAAATTACGTCTTGGAACATGTTTAATATTTATTGTGTTGGGATTTACTGAAAAAGGAAAAATATTGAACACATAGACAATATTACCTTGAATAATGAGAGGACTATTAGCTACCCCTTAAAAACACATGATATTATTAAAACATAGTCCAACTATCAAGGGAATAACCAAACAAGACTCAGTATCTCTAGACCTCACAATATAATCCCTTAGATAGGAGTTATCTACCAACTTTACCATATATTAGTAAACTATTATCAAAAAAAGTATCCCCTTCTTCCAACCGCATCCATAAAAACATATATCATCATTATTTCTCCCATTACTCTATAGAAATTTCAAGATTCACACATAAAATCATTGTATGACTTATTTCATAGATCGCTATCTAAAAAAAGTTACTTTAATAGTTTATATGAAATCTTGAATTCATAATACTGTAATAATTCCGTGAACCGTCATTTTTTCACGTTCAACTTACTATTAAAGAACACATTTCTCATTCTCTTATCATAGATAAAAAGAATCTCTGATGAGGTAATTCCATGACACAACTAGAGAGAAAACAATATATTTCATCTTGTGATTGGTGGTGTAAGGTTATTATCATAAATATGTAACTATAGAGGCCGATAAAAAACAATTGAGCTTTGTGAAATCAGAAAACAACTCAAACCAATACATAAAGAATTATATAAAACATCAAAATGAACTCCCTATATTGGAAATCAAAGGAATTGAGAACTAACCAACTTCTCCATTGAGTATTCAAATTTATTATGATACTATTTTTTCCATAAAAATATATGATGATTTATGATGAAGGATATTTGTGGGGATGAAAACAAATAGAAATTGGCTACAAACCTTCTATAGTTTTTTTCAAGACCTAGGTAACTTCTCACCTCGTATTCTATCTTGGGGAATACCCAATAAACGACTTCCTCTATAGCTAATAATTAATGGGACATGACATAGCATAATAAATGAACTTCTCAATCAAAGTATTAACACTATAAAACATGATGAATAGATATTGAAAATGAATAACTCCCAAAACAGCATGTAGATCCTCTGCATAATCCTCCTCACATGTGGAGTACACTTGAGGTCATTAATGAAAACCACTTCGATCTATTCCATAAGATCCATGGAATCATTTTTTATCAAACCTGTGAACATGACTAGAGAATTATTCCCACTGAATTTCACCACAAAAAACTCATAATGTCCATTGAAAAAATAGAGAGATGTATTTGGAATATCCCAAAACATCACCCAAGACAAATGATATATTGACTACAATTAAATCATAAATAATTGACTAGATCCTTTCAACTAATTTCATAAATCACCAATTCATGGAAGGGAATAGTTATTCTTTGGTGTCACCTTGGTCAAGAGATGATAATCGATAAAATGGAACAAACTCCCATGGGCCTTATTCCTGAACCAAACCAGTTCACCCCAATGTGACATACTTGGGTTAAAAAACATTACTATAACATGTCATCGTGGTATACTCCCAGCTCTTGAAATTCAAAAGTAACCATCCTATATGAAGACATTGTGGAATGTTGAATGACTAGTTATAATGCAATCCAAAACTCAATCTCCCTTCAAGGGGCAATGCTACAACCTCTATAAGAAAAAATGGGGTTCTCATAAAAAACCCTGGGAATATTGGTGAGATATTCCTTTGGTGAACTCTATATAATATTTTCCATTAAGGAGGAAAATGGTGAAACATGTCACTGACCTATCTAAGGGTCTCAAACACCAACAAACATAGCTTTACAACTATCAACATCATAAAAAAGAACCTTTATTCTAAATTAATCTCCAACATCCTAAAACAAATATACAAAATACACATTGTGGATTTGTTTTTGTGGTTGTATCCATCAATATAGGAAGTATCTCAAAGAGATATTATTCCACAGCGCTAGCTCATTGTATCAACATATGTCATACAAATAAACTTAACCTCTAACATCCATAGTCAAAACCAAGGGAAGTAGAATTATATCAATATGAAGTTCAAACGAAAAGAGAAGGGAAGGTTTTATGAAGGTGTGTAGCTCCTGAATCCAACAAACCGTGGTCCCATGAATAAAAAAATAAAAAGGTTACCTCTAATGATATATGTGTCACCCAACATTGTCAAGGATAGAGTATATAGCTGAACATGACCTTCCCCATTGTCTGTCTGACCTTAATTAAGACCACCTCCACGTTTTTCCGCTTCACCATGAATATTAGGTGTGTATTAGGGTTTTCTATACCTTCAGTATCTATTCTATAATAATAAAAAGTTAGAGAATCATGTCACTACATCCTTGGATAATGATTCCTCAATAGAATAACCTAATGAAAAACACACATAGCACGAAAACTACATAGAATGGTTAGACACTCCTGATGATAATGACCTTAACTTTAAAAAAACACACATATGATCCCATGGTGAAAGTATGGGAGCTACTACCCCTTGAGAAATGAGATTATGTGGGTTGGTACTTACCCATAGTTGTCAAAAATATATCTAGTCTAGGAAATTATGAACTGAAAACTATATATCTACATTACAAGGAAACATGATGGTGCCACTCTCACGATGAATTGGTATTGGATAACATCCTATCAAAAACATCTTCTCTATCCAACACGTCCAGATATGTCAAAAGTAAAAATGAGGTGTCCTTGAAATGAATATATAGAGGAAAATATTCCTCAAAATTCCTTGTCATAGCCACTTTATTTGGAAATGGGTCTAAATAATATTTGAGAATGGTCATGAAATAGATCCCAAAAAAGCACAAACTAGAAATCCTATATTGAAGGTTGAGTATCTACATAGAATTTGACAAATTTTTTGTTCATGAAATGAACTGTACATTATACTGGTCTCAGATCATCTCCCATGAAATTGATATATCCCCATAATCCCATTGGAATATCATCCAAGACATCCTCAATACTCCATACAAAAACACCATATATAAGACAACCTATTTCTCCTTTGGAACATAAATAGAACTGAATGTAATCTACACCTTCTCTAACTAGATTTCAATGGGTGATTCTAAAACAGATTAATCTTAATTAAATAGATTATGATGGTAAAACTATCTGAGTGTCCACCTCCATGTTTCATCGTCTTTAACCACTACTCTATGGTGATCTGTTGTCCCATCCTGTTTAACTTCTTCAGCATGAACTTGACAAGGATATCAACCTGAAACCATGTATATAAGAAAAATTTGTTAGTGACTCATAATAATGTAATATAAAATAATTAATATTAATTATTTAATTATTATTTAATTCTTTTATGGTTTACCTAACCGAAAGTATTATACATTTCAAATATTAGCATAAAAATGGTTATGTGTGGTTGTTTCTTAGGTTTCTACCCCGAAACCATCACCAATTCCCTTTTTAGGATCAAAATAATTAATTTTCTATGAATCTGATCATAGGGTCCCAAAAATGATAATTTATTTGCCAGAATCTCAGGTTTAAATCACTTACTAGTTTTAGCTGACACGATTTCCCAACCAACCCATAGATTCCTCCCCTATTCCAAACCCCAAACCCCATTTTTGTCCTTCAACATAAACTTCAAATACAACTCTTTCATGATCCATACCGATAAAATAAACCCCGCCTTGGTTAGAAATGAGAAAAAAGAGATGGTGAAAACCCATGTTCTACCTCCATTGGGCCTCATGTTAGTAACTAACATTGGTGGAATATCACACAAAAACTTTTGAAGCATTACCCTCTTAGAAAACAATTGGAAGAAGGAGATAAGATAGATTCATCAATAAAATCAATCTCATAAGTATGGAAGAGATCCAAAGTACATATATCAAATGTCATAAATAGTTTTAAAAATAGAAAGGAAAACTAAAAATACCAAAAGACAAAAATGATAATTACCACAAAGCCCAATCAACTCCAACAAAACTAATATCTTTCAATATCCATCCTGATATTCAACATACTTCAACGTAACTGAAAATATATACATATACATAGAGTGAGAATAATATGTATATAGAGTAGGATCCTACACAGATCCTCTCTTTCAAAATTTATTGAAATCATGCCAAATCCCAAATAAAATCAACTCAAACTAACTCGGTACCTTAATAGTAATACTATGTTTCTAGCCTCACCATGGTTATCTATTACCATATAATACATACATGGAATCAAATATCATATTAAAGTAACTACAAGGGTGACTTTCTATAACTTCCCCACTAGTTTTTCAAACTACCACCACATCACATGTCGAGAGCCATCTATATCCCAAATTAAACCTTCCCAAAAACTCATGGGCTAATATCACCATATACACCTCATGCATAACATCATCTCATCAACCCATCCACAAATCTATATATAGTAGCAGTGTATTTTTCCAGACCCTCCATATTTCTATGTCATAAATCATACATAAGGTATTATACCTTAAGTCATTGTCACCCACACACTGAGTAAGGTACCTAAATCCATCACTACCTATACACATTATAGGAATAATAACCATTTGGAAACTATATCTTGATCTACTTGTTTATTCAATAACCACAATCCATTATAGTCCTCTACATACATATATAGGGAAACTAATCACTTTTCATACAAGAATATAATACTAAAAAGATAATAGGTTGGGGCCAAAGGTGGTTGTCATCCATTTATCCTACGACAAGGATATTGGGGAATACACCATCTGAGTGACCATTGGTTTCAATTCACCCTAACAGACATGGGCGTTGTATCTTATGAAATAAAAAACAGACATGATAAAATTTATCTCACAACCACGCTATGAGAATAACCTATTCCTATGGGTAATATCAACCATCGTCACTCAGATACCAAGTTGCCACTACTGGGTACAATATATCTTATAAGCAGACAAGAATTCAATAATACCTACATTAATCCACTTCATTATTTTTTAAATAATTTAAATTAAATTAACTAATTAATTGACCGTTAAATGAAAAAATTATTCCAAATTACACATTTTATTATCCATGAAAGACAATTCCATTACCTCTATGAATAATTCATATCTAGTAAATGGTTTCTCAAGGTCATCTCATTATCAATAATATAACACCAATCCCATTTTGTCCAATTTATTAAATCATTATTATAAAAATTGGGTACAACCGCGAAAGCGGCACACACGCAAGGAAGAAAATTACATTAAATCGCAGGCCTGGGGACCTGACCCCGCGACCTGCCCCTCACCCCCCCCCCCAAACTCATGGGCTAATATCACCATATACTCTAGGAAAACACCCTAAACTAAAAAAATAGATGTATAAACCAGGACATCCAATTTTATCAATAAGAGGATAAATGGATGGAAATAAACAAGAAACCCAACCATATATCCATTAAACAGATTTATTAATAGTAGAACCTGACTTAAGCGCAACACCTGGTAAGAACTACATCAACCCATTCCATTATATATGGTTCTATCCCAAAAAAACTCATGAATATTCTGTTATATCTCACTATCATAATTATCATCTACTACAAAAAACACAATTATACTCATCACTTTCTCATCTTCTATCATATGATCAACTATCCAATGCTCATATCACATCACACGGATCATATCCATAGAAAAGAAAAGGAAGAATCCAAAATATAGTGAATAGGGAAATATAGTCCCTAAAAAACAAAATTTAGTCTTCATATGAAACAGGATCTCATAGATCCCAACATATTTCATCTATTTTTATAAATAAATAAGAACTCTTAGACCCAAAAATTTATCATTTTAAAAACAACCAATTTTTATTCAATAATGAATTAAACAATTCATTATTCATAGGTAGAAACTATGGGAAAAATAATTAATTATCTAAATATATATATAATTTTATTAAACAATTATTCTTTTCATTTTCTATATTTGACATGATTTAATGAAAAAAAATTCTCTTTTAACATTCCATTGATCATCAATCATTAAAAAAAGGATTATAGCTTGAACTTATTTTTCCAATTCCATTACCATATGGTATAAAACATTAATTGAACATGCATAAATCCATCAATTTGATTACTATAATTTTTTATGAAACACTGTATTTATTAAACATACCTATTATTTAAAACTTGTTCCAACCAAAAAAATATTTCCAGCTTAACATTCTTTAACAATTTCCAATAATAGAATAATGGTAATAAAATCATAAAAATTTAAAATAATAATATTATAGATATCACACTATATATCAAATAGAGAGTAGATTTATTTTCATGGTAAATCTAATATTTCATGTAAATAAAAATAAAAATAAATGAATCTACTACCTAAAAAACATCATTTTTCTTCACTTGAGAAACGATCAATGTTACGGATCTCTAATGAACTCTCCCATGAGGAAACTACAATTTCCATGGATATTGTTCTTTTAAATAATTTTAAAATGACATTTAAAAACCATTATAATTATGGAGATGAAACATAATAACATAGAATGAATGAATGGGGGAAATGAGATAAATAGAGAGAAACAACTAGAAAATGGAGGTAGAACATACCTCAGATCACTGTGGATTGAAAAAATGAGGATTAAATCAAGACCTATAAATGGTATTCAAAACCATCAAAAACCATCATTGGGTGCTTAGAGTTAGAGATAATGAACGAAAAATACACATTAGGATCACATTGTGCCTTGTTAAAACAATATGATTACAATGATTCAAAGGAAAGATATCAAGTCATAGTCCCCCAGTCAAACCCACATGATAATGATCCAGAAAATAGATCTAGATAAAATATAATGTTACTCTAAGAAAGAATATTACATAGCATGTCCACCACTCTATGACCACCCCATTTTTGGTAGCATACCCTAGAAAAACCATGTTCTAGCTGCACATCTCATGCAGCAGCCACGTAACCACTACATATGGATTGATCCATTGGAGAAATCTACAGTGTAGTCACCAAGAATAAGGCATTAGCCTCCTCGAGCTCCCATTCAAAGTAGTGTGTCCTTACACAATGCATAACCTCGGCCTATAGCACAGTCTATGGTTCCACATTGCATTATTTCCTTGAAATGAAGTGGTACGCCCATAAATTTTTTATATTTCCCCTCCAAACCCTCTTCACTCACCTTAAACCTAATTCAAGTTCCAAAAATACCCAAAACCCACAACATAATGTAATTACAATATGGAGGTCCATAAATAGTTTCTTCAACCAACGGTAGTTGATTCCAACCACAACTAAATCATGTAATTGAAATGTTGTTCTCTCTAAAACCATTGGTAATTCCTCAACTACAGATATGCGACCCACCACCACTAGAACTATTGATCTCACTATGAAATACAATTGTAATATACTTGGAACCTCATGTTGATCATTTTTCTACAGTGTAAGGATGATTATGTTTATGGTTTGTAGGATCACTGTAATTAGGAAATATATATTCACATGCCTGAAGAATGTGGTTTGTTAGATAAAATAGTTTTAAGATTGTTATATGATGTCATAAAATCAACCATAGTTAATCGGATAATTTCATGATCAAAATAACCATGAAAGGGTCTTATTATGCCATGTTGATTCTCATGTTACATATGAGATGGGGATTTCACAAATATTTGCCTAAAGTTTCACGATTTATTTGTGAATCCCACCAATATACACCTATGTGAAAATAATAGGGTTACAAAACAAATTAAACATTGAAAAATAAATTTAATTAAAAAGAATAATTAAGGAAAATTTATTATACATAAAGATGGAGTTAAATATGTGAAAAAATGTGTATGTCAACATCAAGATATCTCTCTCTTAGATAGACGAATTAAAAGTATATAATTTCATGTAATTAAATGGATAATAATTTGATCAATTTAAATATATAAAAATTCACATTTTTAAATAAAACATTTTGGAGATTAAAATTCCAAAACATTGGTTGTTTATTCTTATAAATATAGAGACCATGATTATATAAATGTGATATTCCACACGACATTGAATCTAGCTGGTGCTGGTATGACATTCCTTTATAATATAGTTTAGTTTTATTTCTATCATCTGTAAAATCATATTAATTTTTCAAATGAAATTGTATTAAATTTTTTATATATATCTCCCTCTGTAAACTATGATCTCTTGTACTTAGGATGATGAGTAACTAACATGAGGAATATCCCAAGGGAGTAATCTGGTTCTTAAACCAAATCCCATGTTTAATTTATTCTTTATCTTATACTTTGGATGATCCATAATGTGTGTAATCCTCAATATGACTAATTAATGGGTTAACTTAATATTTTATCACCATTTTCTTTAATGTGAGGATGTGTATATAAGGTTTACTTGGTGATTTAGATTGTATTTTATATTTACAACCAAGGTATAAAAATGATTTTATAAATACGATGGAGTGTAATAATAATGAATATTTAGACTATAAAATTATTGTTCTCCTTGCATAACTCTCTTGAGAAAAATTACTTTCATCACCAACATAATTCACTTTATTTAAATTACATATCAGTTTTTGGTTTCAGTTTTTTATTAACATTATCTTTGTAGTCCTACTTATTTTAATAATAAAAATTCCAAAAATAGAATAACTAATTTTTGAATAGTGTGTGATTGAATGTGAAGCCCCTTAAGTGAGATGAACCTAATTATCCATTTTTATACAGAAGAAAAAACCTTTAATCTTTCACACCACTCTATAATAGGTGTGTCAAAACTAAGCACCATTACTAGGGATCTGAGTGGATTTTTCACTCACTATTTCTCTTTACACATTAAAAATAAATTTATTTTTACTAAAATAAACCTATAAAAATATTATCCTATGATTTATTCAAATTAGTATAATTATGTGAGGGTATATTACTCATGGGTATAATGATTAGTGGTCTACAATGATGAGCAGTCTTTATACAAAGGATTTATGATCATACATTTTTTGGTGACCATATGTCGAATATCCATGTTACAAGTCTCTCTCTTCAAGAAGTTATTGATATGAATAATCATGTGAAAAGTAATTATCAATTTTTGATGGCTACAGAAGAAGTACAATTGGATGATCAACCTCAACCTAAATCTCTACAATAATTATAACTATAGGATGAAGTATAACCTCACTAATATTTATAGTAGAATAACCCATGACAACTATAAAAAAATTTCAAGGGATATATTCCACTATACTAAACCATTAATGAAGGTGACTATGGAAGAATATTTTTATGTTGATAGACATATTGGAGATCAACATGATTTGGATGAATTCCTAAATAAATATTAATTCCAACATGATTTATCCATACCTAAAAAATAAATAACCATAACTATTATGTCTATTTTTTCCGATGGATGAAAAAACACCAAGGAGGTCAAATTAAAATAAATAATGGAAAAAGCTAACTACCTACCTCCACCTAATACCACTAAACTCTACAATGATTTTTCTATTATAGAATAAATTGAATGTAAACCAATATAAAAATATGATTTTTTTCATGAAATCATTCTCATCTAATTTTATTGAAATTTAATTAACTATCACCTGTCATAATTATAAATTTAAAAATTCATCCAATAAATGGATTTACTTATAGGAATATGATGAAAAAGCTATACCTTATGAAGAACATAATAATGTCCTCAAATATGTTGCATATTTCTTAGGGGGAGCACATGAGTATATATAAGTGGATTTACCTTAGGAAACAGAGACACAATATGCTTAAATTGACATGCAATAATTTGAAATTGATTATTTTATTTTAATTTTGATTAAATAGAATTACAGTCTAAGTTTTCCTTTTATTATTCAATTGTTAGAAAATACATTAAGTGGTCATTGGATAGTGAAGAATAGGTTATGCATGTAGTATCAAAAAATAAGGGGGGCTCATTCTTTATCTTACCATGTCCATCCAAATGTTACCTTTTTGTTGAGGGGTGGATTTTATGTACTCTATAAATGGACTCCTAAAATATAAAAAATATGTAATAAAAGTTAGATCAAATAAGTGACACTAGTTCAAGTAAATGAGACTTCATCCAGATTCAGATTTTAGATAAGAAAATGTACTGCACTTATGGAGGTACAAACAACCCAGAGAGAACGTGGTGGATAAACCCAATAGTTATCCCTAATTATTTATATTTTATTTATAGGAAGTTAATTTTTATTTTCATTCCTTTGTATTAGTTTTAATAATATATTAATAGGTATCCAAATTCCCCACAATATTTTAAATATTTATTGACACAATAATTATTCTTAAATGAGTGGTTTTCTTTTGAAGGTATTTAATGATGGTGGAACTAAAAAACACTAAAACATGGTTACAAAGAAGGGATTGGACAAGAGATTCATTTTAAAGTATGTTCACATCTACAATATTTAACATTGAACTCCTAAAAAATTAAAAATATTTTTTATGATTTAATATAATTATTTCCATATCCTCAATTGGAATTTATCCTTTACCTGATAAATCCAGGATCTAGGATTTATTTAGGAATCCTATGATTTCATGTTTTAGATTTATAAATTAATAATATTTAATTAGTTAAGTGGGGAATGAATTAATAAGAGTAAAAATTATAATTATAGTTCTATGAATATGTATTTAAGGAAATTTATATATTATCAAAATAAAATTTCCCTACCATTTTTCATGGTTTTTATTTCAAAAACTCATCTAGATTTTTCTGATATTACTATTTAATTCCATTTTTTATTTTGTGATTTATCTTTCCAATTCTTGAGAAGGTTACATGACACAATTATTATAACACAAACTTGATCATATTTCATACAATAACACAGGTAATTACACCTATTTTAACATAAATGTGAACAAGAAAATGTTATGATTATATAAAATCACAATTATTAATATTGAGGAATTTCTATTGATTTATCACTTATTCATGAGACAAACTTTTAAATTAATCCTTATTTATCCCATATAATAAGAGAATGACCTTTTTAGAAATGATCCTCATTATAATTCTATATTTCCCATTTTACCAAACTCTATGAATTTGTCTGATATTTTTATGTTAACATAATGGGGTGATGGATGTCACAGTATAAGGGATGCCTGATATAGTAATGAAAAGGTGTGGTGTTCTCTTTATGGTATTAATAATGGTTCGTTCTCATTCACTGCATCTCAATTATATCAATATTTAAAAAATGAAAATGAAAAAAATAATTATTGTGACATGGGAGCATCAAAAATTACAATGAACGGTTCAATGATTTTATAATATAGGGTTAGGGGTGGATTTGATATTTATTATAAGAATTAATTTTGAGAAAAAGAACTACAATATTTTTAAAATAAAATTAAAAAAATAAATTAAAAAATTCAAGATTGTTTATATCATTCATTAAACATATATTTTTCACACTGTTACATTGAGATTGGGAAGTGGATAATTTCACTTTTTAGAGGGTAGATCTAAATGAAAAGTAAAATTGGTTATAATAAATTATTATTTAGAGATAAATCTTTTTTTTGATATCAATAATTTAGGGTCTGATTTTTGAAAATACTGTTGTTGAAAACTCAACATTATAAATGGGGTTAATAACACATATTCTTAATGAGATGTAAAGGGAAATACAATGTTCACCACAAGAATAGGAATTATAATAGAATATAATTATTAAAAATAATGAAATGGAAAAAAAATATAGCTATCATTTTATAATGGAGAGTGATAAAGAACATTGACCTCAAGATATTTAGTGATCTAAATAAGGTTATGGACTACAAGGCCATGAACCACATAAATGTAAAAGGTTATTAATATCATAAAAATATAGATAGTAAGGAATTTTTTTTGGTTCAAGACCCATGTTTCTAGAGTTTATGAATTATTTTACTCTCTTAGAATATATGTAAATATAATTTTATATTTTAAAAACCCAAAATTACCATTTTATTATGACATTAATTACTTCCCTTCTTTTTCTCACACATGTTGAATCATATGGTGAAGTACATCATTAATCTCTAAAACCTTGTCTAAGGATCAACATAAACCATTCTATAATTGGTTAACCATAAGACCCTTCCAAATATTATGATCATAAACATTATAATTATCTCTATGGTAGTTCGTGGAATGTGACTTATGTGATCCATTTCAACCATATCATTATATAAGCATAAATATCTCAACATCTTGAACAAATTTGAGGATATATTCCCCTCAATCATGTTTTTACCTTACTATTGAATCAATTTTCTAGGTTTCAATCAACTTATCTCTAAAATTCATAATGAAATATTACTACAGTATAGTCCTTATATATTTTTATAACTCTTATAACTAGTACATCATTAATAAAACACCAATATAAAAAATAAAATCTCATTAATCAATCCCCTACTGTTATATCAATAACATATTATTGACCTTGATCCCTTATCTTATTTTGAGGTATATTCCCTTGATTCTTGGGTAATTTTTTTATGTAGTTCCCCAATTATTTTTATTTGAAACATTGAAAAGTAGTGTTTTATTTCCGCCCTTTTAATTTCATTTCTCGGGTAATATTATCTCCATACTTATAACAAACTATTACTGCCTTTAAAAAAATACATGGGTGGTTCTTTCCATAATTATAACCTGTGGGAAAATCCTTCTTTTCCCTCATCCTTTTATCCCTCTTTTTCTCTTCCATCCACTTATTTGCTTCCTTCCATTTGAAACCATAAGGCTTTGAAAATTATTTATCTATATTGATAGCTCAAAATTTATTACATGATATTAATAAAATTATTTTGAGACTAGTTCTATTTAGATAATTGGATTAGTCCCTCCAATGAAGTGAATAATTTTTCATTTAGTGTTTCATATGAATTATGTAGAATACCTTATTATTCTAATAATGGAATCTTGATACACTGAAAAACATTATTCCTTTTCCTTTCAACTAAGTAACATTATCTTCATCTCATTTTCATATCATTCGGGAAATATTTTTCAATTAGTTTATAATTAAATTCATTCCACTCTATAAGTTTTATTTCTACTTACTCATAGTATTACAGATCAATGTCAACCATTCATTCTCACCACCATTGAGAAAATAAACTGAAATTGCAGCATTTTCCTTTTCACCATATCCTAATTCCATAAATTCCTTCTCCAACTAAATAGTCCATTGATCAATTACCAATGGATCATTACTCCAACTAAATTATGGGGGGCCTTTGTCACCTGAAGAAACCCAGCATCGACGAATCTTGATGTGGAATACTTTGTTCCATTTGAGAAAGTATATGTTCTATCACCTAATTTGTCTTCCTAATATATTCATAGCATTCTCAGTTCCAAAACCAGTTATATCAGCTTTCCCAGTTTGGAAAATTCAACATTTTCAATGGGTCTTAATACCCTTATCCATTACATGTTCCACTTTTTTGTAATTACATACACTAGATTAGATCATAAAATAATGTAACATAATTTTTAATTTCCAAAAATTTTGGATTAATTAACAGAAATTTAAAAAATATATCGATATATAATATCATAATAATGAAAATGGTTTCATTGGGATGTTTTTCTATACATATCATCATATTATAACATATGATTTAGTTCACTAATATTAGTTTTTATAATTCTAGTTTCCAAGGATTCTACTAACAAAAATTTGATACCAACTGTTCTGACATAGAATATAGAATCTTGGATCCAGTTCTTACTAAAATAACATTGGCATATGATACAAGGAAATAATATCCCAAGGTACTTAATTGTTTATCATAAATGGTATAAATAATTTGTACATGAGTCTTGTATTTCAATGAATAATTTTTTTACAAAATAAAATTTTTTGAAGTTAATATTTTTACATCTGATATATCCTTTCATTTATTTCTTTTTAACTACATTGAATACTAGGTAACGGAAAAAAATATGGGTAAGATAAAATGATCATTAAGGGTGAAATATTGTGGAAGATAAAATTAGTCAATGAGAATAAACAATGTGGAAAGGTAAATAACTGATCACACATGGAATTGAATAACAATATTGAGCGTAATCAATATAATATGAATATAATATGATCCAATAATTCCACATAAATAATCACATGATATTTAAACTTTACCATGTATATTCTGACTATTAAAATAATTACATGGAATGAAAACAATGAAAGAATTCATAATGATGGACTTTTGAACTATCAATATCTATCATAAAGAATGTCATTATCAATATCTACCCTTAATACGAGTTATGAATGTGGTTAAAAACCTATCTAAATAATCAATTTTGTGGTTATAAACTCATTTGAACTATAATTATCTATTATTAAGATAGTAAAAATCAATATCTAACTTCTATCTAGATTTAATCTTCTTTTATACAAATTTGAAGGGTTTGTCTCTAATTGAATTCATCCTATGAGACTGTCGATGGATCAAGGGGCTTGTGTTAACCGGTCTCTAACCCATTTACTTCTTGTCCAAAAGTATCCACATATATCATGCATTAAATCTAATTATAAACATATTCGCTTATCAAATATCAATATATAGTAAAGGATACATATTTATCAATATTTTCCTTATCAATCATAAAAACATCCATGTCAATACCATATGTTAATGTTGTTTATGCCCTAGAGAATAATCATATCCATGATAAATAACATTAAGGTTTATGTTTAAATAGATAATTTTTAGTTTATAAATGAATCATCAAAAAATGACGGTGGGTAATTCCATACAACATAAAAATAACATTCTTTTTTGACATTGTAAAAAATCCTATTAAACTACCTTATTTGGAAAGTGAAAAGAATATTTGATTAAAATAATTTTTTATAAACAAGAAATGAATATTAATGAATCATTTTTAAATTTTTTAAAAGATTTGTGGAATCATTTTATGAAAACATGGTTTGGGAGAAAACAGTTTTCTAGCTGAATAGAAAAATGAATTCAAGTTTTATGAGTATAATTTGACAAAACATTTTAAAAACCAATGGGAGTAAAAATTTTACTTTTACTTGAAAGTTTTAATGAATAACAAAAGGATTATAAAATTAACTCTTATATTAATCGATTATCTAAAAATTTCTTTTAATGGAAATTTAAGTGTAAAAATATCGAATAAAATGAGATTATGAAGTAAATCCAAATATCATAACATTAATGTGAAAAAAAGCGAATGAATTTATTATGTGTATCAACTATAAATCCAAAAAAAATAAATAAAATAATATATCATCAAAAATAATTACACACATAATCTTAGAATATTAATTATAATGATGAAGTAATATATCCCAATGAAAAAGAATTGGGTTATAGAATTATTACCACTTGGTAGATTTTAATAATAATCCCCTCAAATTAAATTATTTAAATTGAAAAATAACATAAAATTAGGAATGAATTATTGAATATATTACATTTTATGGGGTACTATATGAAAAATATGAAAGTAATTAGGTGCACAATATAATAATATTCCTTAATGATATGATATTGAGATGAAAACCCTTTATAATTGAGTTACATTTGATTGATGAGATCCCTAAAATAATAACATAAATTGAGACTTATAATATCATTAAATAAATGAAATTTATTATATAAAATTTCTTAGCTTATTAAATGCACCACACAGAAGAAACGAGTGGTGAATATGGCATGAGTCTCGCATAAATAATTATTAAACATGAAATCCCCTTACCTTATACTTAATTTTATTTAAACAACATTTAAACTGAATTATAATGGATTTAATAATGTTATTTTATTATATTATAACAACATTAATATTTATAACATCATATATTATCCTATTATAACTTCTTGTCACCCATTTTTTAATAATTAGTCATTATTTTCATTTTTTCTGGTGTTAATTGCGTTATTTTTTAACAATATATTGACATGTTATTATTTTTTTCTTTTTAATTATATCATGATTTATCATATACATAATATAAATCATGATTTATATATAATATATTTTTCTTATATACATATTTAATGAAATTAAAAAAATATTGTGATCATAAATGGAATTAACCGTTCTTAGAGATGGTTAGTGGTATGTGCCTGTGAAAGATGTTTTCATGTTATTATCATATTAGAAGAATAAAAAGTAAGTTTTATATATTTAAATTATCATTTTACTATAATTTTTATTTTTTTATATATCATATTTTTTTATGAAACCCATCCTTAATACATTATATTTCATGTGTGAATGAATCACATCGTATTGAGGAAGTGATAGTCCACAAGTACACAAAATGATGTTATTGTATTCCCAAAAAAGGCCACCATAATTGTATTTATTATATAGTAATTACATAAGTCTAAATAAATTATAAATATCATATATATTAAATAAATTTACCTTTATTCCCAACATTGAGAGGTTGGAATGGAAGAACAAACGCCATTAGTTCATGAGGTGGTAGTCCACCGTAAACACGAACGATGATTATGTATCCCATTTGAGGAATGTTTGTGTAGGTTTTGGTCATAAAATTAATATAACAGAATATAATTTTATTTATGATACTTAGGTAATTATATAAATGATATATATTAATAATTTATGGGGGAAGAAATAAATAATACTAAAGTGACCGTTGAAGAACATGGCCTATTCTTTGTGTATCTTCATTTGGTTTTCATCAAAGGACTTCCTCGGATGGATTTATGCCAAAATTTTGGATTCTAGGATTATTAAAGGGATATTTAGATATTATTTTGGTAGTTTTGGGGTGATCCAAATGTCTTTATAGCTATCAATAATTTAGGGGTGAGTTCCCTTTTATAAGTGAGGGAGAGGACATACTATGGATTTTTGAAAATGTCATTAGCTGTAACCTTGTTATTACCAAAACATTGAATTAAATTACACTTATATTTAGAGAAATAGTTTTTTATGTCATATATATGTAAATAAAATGTATTTGGTAATATTTAGGTTCATTTTTTCACCTTACACTCTTAGTGTAACCACTATGTGAACTAATTTTTACCTAAATCAGTATAATTATTTTTAAATTCATTCACTAATAATTATTATTTAAAAATAGTTTTACCTTATTATAGATTATAAATTATTCATATTCAAAAGTTTTATTGATTTTTCTAAATTGAACTCATTGAATTGGAATAAATTAATTTAAAATTAATACCATAGACGAGACAAAATGCATATTTTTAAAGTAAAAAAGTACAAATATTTGAAATGTTTTTATATCCAAGGTTCTCATATAATTTATCCAAATGAACTAAATTGAAATAATATATGTAAAATTTATCTAATGAAACATTAAAACTAACCAAATGCATAATTTTACCATATAAATTTTTTTGATGAGAAAACATTTTTCAGTTAATATTAGTATTTTTCAATATTCATCAAAAGATATATTTTGTTATAAAAATACCAAAAAATCACCCTAATATAATTTTGAATTTCAATTATGAAAAATGAAGTTAATATTTTTTAATACAGTTTATAAAAGAGGTAAATTTACTTTTAAAAAAAGTTTATCATTAAAATATGACAAAAATTCTTTTAAAAAAATAGATATTTTTATGTGTAAAACAAGAATTTTTATTTTATTATGAAAATAAAATCTATTAGATGAAAGAAAAAATATGAGATAGAATATATAATATATATTTCAATATGATCCTTCACAAATAATAATTAATTTAATTTATTAGGATAAAACTACATCGGGTGCATTAAATATTTTTCTTACAAAATCATTTCCTTTATATTCAATTGGATTCTATATTAATTTATAATTACTTGGTAACAAATGAATTATATAAACATATTTAAATAATATTTTTGAAAATTAATTAATCATTTCATAAATTTCATTACAACATCTTGTTGATACATATCGTATTAAATAATAATATTAATATAATATTGAAGTTTTTTAACAGTCGTTCTTTCATGTAACACAAGGTATCGGAGGAACTCAGTATTGCGTGTAATAAAAGACAAAATTGTGTTGTGTGTACTGTAATAAAATCTCAATAATGTTTATAGTTTAATAAAAATATTTTCTTGTATATAATGTAATCTATAAGAAAATTAAATTTATTCGAAAAGGAAAATGTAGTAAAGTCTTGTGGTGTTACAAATATGTAGTGAACATATATATTTTCAATAACAACAAAATATAATAATTAAATTGAAATTTTTGGTATATATTTAAAGTGTTTACATTTTGACTACATTGTTTTTATAGAATACTTTCAATGGAATATTTAAAATATAAAAGTATTATTTTATGTAAGAATAATATTGGTTCAATTGATTTCAAAATTGAAATATTCCGTAATGGAAAAAAGGAGAAAAGGGATTATAGTAATTAGAAATAAATCATTTTATTCTAGAATTTTGTTTAGAAAAGAAAAAATAGTATTTATAGATTCAAAATTGGATATTATTATAATAGGAGGACATAAAATGAATTCAAAAATGTTGAAAATACAACTTTTAGTAGATTTAAAGAGTATAGTGGAATAAATATGCTAGTAATTTTAACCATATAATCCATTAATAAAAAATTATAATTCAATGAAATTAATAAATAAAAATGTGGAATAAATTACTATAGAAATTTAATTAAATTAAGATATTAAATACTAAAATAATGTATTCTTGAAATTATCATCTTTTTTTCAAATTATACCTAGAACATAAAAATTTATATTATACTGAATATATATAAACCAAATATATATATTAAATTGGAATATTCAAATAAATGTTTTATTAAATGAATATGAAAATTTCTTTAAAATTGAAAAAATAAGGAATAAAATTTAAGCTATAAAATTATAGTGGATCATATCTTTTTTGAAATTAAATTGAATTAGGCTTAAAATCTGATATTTTATGATACTCGTAAAACCAGATATTAAAAATCTAAGGAATTATGTATATATATGTGGTTAATTCTTTGAAATCTATCTTGGTAGTGGAAATTAAATTAGGCTTCCAATCTTGGGGGATCCTATATATTTGAATCTGATGTAGAGACCCACGAAAAAAAGACTGAATGTTTTTTTCATCTAGTATATATAATTATTATAGGTAAATATAGTTAAGGTTATAGAAATTTATGGTTATTCATCATTTATTTCAAGTAGGTGAAGTGAAAGTACATGTTTATTGATGCTCAATAAAAATAGTGATTCATTGAGCATCTTCTACAACAAAGATGTGATGGAGCACCTGGAATGTGGGGAGATAGTGTAGTGACTTTACGTAGTGAGTTAAGGTAGAATTCTTTTAAAAAAAGGATATATTATCCATTAGGTTGACTAAGTAGAGGTAAAGTTTCAGAGAAGGAGGTAGAGGTTGGAATGTTGTGAGGTTGAGGTGGGTAAGTTGTAGAGTGAAGTAGAGGGGGATCTACAGGTTTGAAGGATTATAGCTGGAGAGGACAAATGAAACCTAATGGGTTATAAAAAAATTAATATATGAAAGATGATGTGAAAACATTTAAGGATAGAGTAAACTATATAAAAGATTTAAATTTTGATAAGTATATATATATATTATGATTCATGTCCAATAGATTTATAATTTTTAAATCCATATATAAATATTAAAATATATTTAGAAAAATATGTTTCTCAATTATATCCTTAAAAAATATTTTGTTGAATGTATTTTTATTTAATATATTATTTTTTCAAGAAAACATTTGTAGCTATGTTTAAAAAGTATATACTCTTAATGAATTACATGATTAATTTATAATTAAATTAAATTTTAGTCTTCTAATTTTGTATAATGTAAATATCAGACTCTCTATGTACTTTTACAATTGTTATGTTCGTTTATAAAATTGTTTATGAGGTATATTTATTTCTTTCATTAATTTTTTTTATTTTTATTATTGTGGTTTTTGTTTTCATATATATATATATATATATATTTAACATTGAACATGAATATTTAAATATTAATAATGTTCTAATAACATTTTGTTATTTTTTTAGTCTAATTTTCATTCATTTCAATAATTTTTTTATTTGACATGTTTTTTGATCTATTGTTCTCTTATTTTTTCTTTTATAAACTTTTTTTATTAACATGTATCATTTTAAATTTTTTTTGAAATATAAATTTTTTATCATTATAATTCATTCCCATTTTTCACTATTTGATGTTTAATAATTTAATTTTTTTAAATATTCATAGTTATTTTAGAAATATAATATAAATTTGGAATATTTTAGTCCATGTTGTTTTAGAAACTTTTTTTGAATGATTCAATATATATTTAAATCTTGTTGTATTGTTGTTTTTGAATCATTTTTATTAAAAATACATAGGAATAATGATTATTAAAAATTTCTAGAGAGGTTGAAATGTCCAAACAATATTTTTAAAAAGATAACAATGTAATTTGGTAAGATAGATATTTTGGTCACATGAATTTGTTAATCCATTCAAATTATGATTAAAATTATAAAAAAATAAAAGTAAATAATTTCTTTTAGTGATGAAAATTTTGGTTCCATTCATTTCAAAATGATTGGAATTATAAAAATAATTAGAAATGATATTTATTAATTTTATTATAGAGAACTTCCATATTTCTTTAAAAAAATTATAAAAATATATATAAACCAATTCAATGATGACATAATTAAAAATTGTTCTAGATTAATTTACTATATCATGCTAATTATGTTTTTCCTAGAATTTGAAAATGTGACTCAAAATATTTACCTTTTATTTAGAGGTCGATACTTGATCATTGTTGAGGATGTCAAAAAAATAAATTTTAATTGGTTATCACCTCACTAGTCTTGAAAAAATTCTGACAAAATATTTGTTGAAAAGTTGTATGATAAAAAAAATAGAACTCAGGTGCTCGACACAAATTTGAAAACCATCATATATCATTTAAGTATAAAAATATAAGAAAAATAATTTATCAAATATATTCAATAGAATATTCTATAATGCAAAAAATATGTCCCCTTAATGTATACAGTCCAAATAAATATTGTTAAAACAATTTCATATTTATGAAATGTTCCCAATATTAGGTTCTATTAAAATAGTTACCATAGAAAATTTACTAAATAAAGAAAACTCTAAATTTTAATATTCATTTTCTCCCATTACAGAATAAATTTTTTTCAATATTTTTTTATAATGTATGATAAAAACATAAGTTCAAATTTAGAACATAGTGCAACTGGACATATTTTGGAATTTGTTTCATTATTATTATTATTTATCATTTGTATGTGATACATTAAAAACTATTAAGACATGTTAATTTTTTTTGAAGATTAATAATAAAGGTTATCAATATTTTAACCAATAAACTCACATGTGTATTGATTTTATGTATATTGAATATTAATTACGTGAAATATAATCTCATACTAGATTACAGCCCGAGAGAATTAATATTATTTTTAAATTGTTTGACCATTCATATCTATGTATTAGGTGATTAGGATACAATTTCATTTATCTAAATAATAATAATTTCTATTTTTTTTCATTTCATGTCCAACCTAATTGCTTCCAATGATGTTATTCGAAATCAAAAATAATTATCATTAAACAAACATTAAAATCTAAAAATTATTGAACTAAATTAAAGAAATATAGAAACATAAATCTAGGAAGTACAAGTTCAGTAATAGTGATATGATATAGGGTTTATTTTACTTTAAGGAAACTAACATGTGTTAATGTTTTTTTATTAGAAAACAATAATATTAATTCTATAATATATTTGGAAGCATCGAAGGCCCAAAGTAACAACTTAACACTCAAGATACCTCTTTAACTGAAGTGGTTAGTTAGATGTTCACAATGGATTATAGGTTATAATTTTTGTAACACCCAAATATTTCATAGTATATTATCATTTTAAAGTAATTTAATTTCTTATATTTCATGCAACACCGACTTTGATTGCGTTATAAAAAAGATTTAGTTTTTGTGAAACAACATATTAGTATTATAATTATTTAAGAAATATATTTATTTATCTATTAAATATTGTAATATTAATAGTAAAAAATAAATTTTAATTGTTATTTATTTTGTTTTCACATAAATAAAACATAAATATAATGAATTGTATACATTTTGTTAAAATAGTTATATATTTAGGAAAACAATTTGCTTAGAAAAACGTATTTCTCTTTCCTTTTGTGAAATTTAATAAAATAAATTTTAGACACTAATATAAATTGAATTTGGTAAAATTGAATTCATTTTTTAATTTATAATATCAAAATTACTTTGGGTTACTTTTTTATATTTTTCTGAAAACCTTAAATTTTGGATGAATAGTGAAAAATGTTGTGTTATTGTTTAAAATTGAATTTTTATTCAAATAATTATTATATTTTTTAAAATTTTTTTATTGTAAAAATTCATACATAATACCTATATTAGTACAATGTAATTCATTTGGGTCATTTTATAATAATATTTGATATATATAATTTTCTTGAACTTTTTAACGTCTTTTACCCCCTTTTAAGAGTATTTTCAATTTTCATAAAACGTAATTTTACCACTTATGTGATTTTAGTTTCAAAAATAAGAGAGAAAAGGTTTACATCATAATGTAAAATGTCGTTCAATAGAATGAAAATTATTTTTTTTGGTGAATAGTAACAGTTGAGTTTTATTTACCATAGTTAAAAGAAAATAGGGCAATGAAAGGTAAAATTGGTATTATAATTACCATAAAACTTATTCTATTTCTATTATCTAAGTTTATTTCGATCGAAATAAACCTTATGAATAAAATATGAGCTTTTTTGATCCACCTGGATTAGATTAGGACATTTATTATTATTTTATTTAATGATGAGTTAACTATGTTCAATTCAAATTTTAATAGCTAAACCATTTTTAAAATAAGGTTACACATAAGATAAACTCCATAATAAATATTTATTAGAATGATAAAAATATTTCCTACATCATTATATTATATTTATAATTTTTAGACATTAAATAATAATAAAAATTTGACAAAATGATGATTCAGTAATTACCTTGCTAATTAATGATTAAAATAATTGATATTCTAAATATTAAAAAAATTTAAATTAATAATTTTGATGTATTCCAAAAATATTAAAGTACAATATGAAATGTTATGGTTGATTAAATAATTTTTCTTCAATGTGATAATGTTGTTATGACTTTCATGAAAAAAAATACTAAAAAGTGTCAAAATGGACTTAAGTGAGTTTTAAAAAACAAATACTATTTTATAAAATGATTTAATATTCCTAAAAATCTGTGATTCTTCCAAAGGACATTGATATAGTTATATATGTCAATACTGAACCACTTCAGTTTCTATTGTAATTTTATAGTATGTTTATTTACCATTTATTATATTAATATAAGAAGACGTGGTAAAAGTTAAACAGTTTAAATACGAGTTAAATCCTAAAGATAAAGTTATTATGGTGACCAAATCATGTATAAAACATATTTGTTGAGTGGTTTTATACCCATATCCACAGTATCCTTTAAATAACTCATTTTTTAGCCTTTAAAAACCAAAAATTATTTTTTAATAAAATAATATTTCAATCTTTTTCTATGGTGCCCTCACCTCTCTTATAAAAGGGAACTTCCTATTCTATCAAATTCACACATCCAATGCCATTTTAATCATAAAAACCTACTAAAATATCCATCTACCTACCCACACTTCATCCTAGAAGCCTTAAAATGATCATAAATACATCCTATGGAGCCCTTTTGAAGAAGAGGTAATTATTTTATAACCTCTTTCAGAGTTCTTTTCTTCTGCCACTTCCTCTTTCATTGTTTTTTCTGTAAAAATATAATAACTCCAGTACCTTATACAAACTATGAAGTTATTATAAATATGGTACAACCTTATTCCATACCTTATCCATCTTTTGAATCACAAAGTCACCATACATGCGTAAGTACGGATTACCTTCTCCACGTTGTGGTGTAGTTTTTCATTAAAAACATTATTATTTGGATGGGTATAATAATTAGTATAATTGATTTAAATAAAAAAATATAACATGTTAATGATTCGTTATATATAATATATCATCCAATTAGATACGATTTCATCAACAATAGAATGATATTTTTTCTCGTGCGTACGTACAGCTTACAGTCTCCACGACATGATGAGATTTAATTCCCCATAATAACCATTCCAGAATAATTTTCATTTGATGATTAAAAATAATGTTTAAGAACATAATATAATTATGGATATGAATAAAATACATCTTTTCCAGAACAAACATGGATTACATAAAAAAATATATAATGTAAAATGAATCAGTTAACACCTAAAACAATGATACTACTAAAATATTATTAACAATGAAATATTATAGGATCATATATGATATGATATTTGTGTATGTGGTTCTTGTATAATTTAATAACAATTTTTTAACCATTATACATGAGGTTAACTTACCCTTGAATAAGTAAAAGTACAAGGTAAGTGGTTTTCATCTCAATTTTTATTCCCGTGACATTCATGCTATATTTTCTACTATTTCCTTTTGTGTAGTGTATATACTACCCTTGATTGTATTATTTGTAGAATATAAATTAATATATGGGTATTTACATTTTCAATGTCTGATCCTTTTTCATGGGGTTTATGTTTCGTAAGTTATCAAATTGGTATGGAAATTCCTAATTTCAATTTCTACTCATTTGGGTTTATGAACACTTCATTGATTATTTTAATCCAAGATTTTGTATGGAATCGCAATTTATTTATTTATTTAGTAATTTCCACTCCACTTTGTGGGGATATAATTTTTATAAACATAATCTATCAATTGATGAAATCTCAAGTCATTGATATGAGTGTGATATGGGTAATCTTAACTCAATTTCCATTCATTGAGTTAATCATCCAAGTCATTGGTTTTTTCTTTTAATTTTTTTTTTGAATGTCCTATGATTGATTTCCACTGAATATCCAATCATATTTAGGGTATTTTTATTTTTGACAAATAATTATGTCATTGATTTGTCCTTAATCTAATGATATGGTCTTTATAAGGGATTTAGTCTCAAATTACATTCCATTGAGGTTTCTTTGTTGTTATGTGTGAATTCACTTTTATATAGTGTATATACTGTCATTTGGCATTTTATATCAGGAATCCTTTTATTCTAAAGATATTACAATGTTTTGATTAATGTTATTCCTCACTTTTTTGTATTCAAGCGTCACTCAGTTGTTTATGTACTCTAACAAAAATATCATTTTAACTATTTTAATGATTTATTCTTCAAAATCTATATCATTATTTTTCATGTTTTAAAAGTGGTTTTAAGGATTTATTTATATCGACATGAATGTTTTGAAATTAAAATTCCATTCAAAATGTTCAAAGGGGCATGGGACACATTGATTCAGAAATATCTTTTAAACATTTTCTTTTATAAATTGTGTGACAATTTAATGATTTCAAGAAAAAAGGGATATTTATCTAAAATAGTTTCATAGATTATTTTCAATTATTTCAAAATCATTCATTGAATTTATTTCCTAATTGAGATTGATTTATTATAATATAATATTTCATATTTTATTGAATGAGATATGTTTTAGTGAGGATGTGCTATATTTATACCATTCATGGTCTATGGTTAAGGTATTAACATTTCGTATGCTAGTTTTAATAAGAATGGTTATGTTATGCTTCATAATTTTCAAATGAAGACTCCAATGGGCATAGTATGTGATGGGTGTGGCCTACTATATCCCCTTGATGTATTGGTAGTTCTAATAAGATAAACTAGTGTCTTGGAAAAAGGCCTTGATAAAATTAATATTTGTAGCCTTCACACGAGGCCTTGACTATGTGGTTATCATATCTGACATTATGAATTCCACCATTAAGAAAATAGATATCGATATTACATGTGATTATTCCACTAGTAGATGATGCATGAGAATAAGTAAATGTAATTATTTGATTTATCTTTTTCATATAATGTCGAAGTTTTTGTATAAAATGATTTTTTAGTCTTATACATTGCCTTAAATTTTTATGCTTATTAATAATAGATTTCACTATATTGTTATCCTAAATAATCATCTGAGCTCACCCGATTCTAATATTTTATTTTTTCTAGGATGTGAAGAATTATATTATGACTAATATGCAAGGATAGGATATGGGATATGATTCTGTTAGAAGGAGACAAAATATTGTTTTTTTACTTTATAATGTAATGTAAAACTTATGTGTGTATCCAGTACTTCCAAGGATACTAAATTGATCGGTCTTTTATGACATGATATCTTTCAATCATGCCAATGATATGTAATAATGCACCGACTTTGGGTAACTATGGTTGTGACGTTTCTGTTGGTATCAAAGGGAGGTTTAGTACAATCCTTGGAAGCAAGATTCAGAAAAACTATGATTAGAGAACATTACCCTAAGATATACACTGAGGATTAGTATAGATGAACTTCCTAGAATTTTTGTAATGTAGTGATTTTTTGAGTATTCCAAACAATATATACCTTTCTTGATACTACAAGTGGGCGTGGTTCTAGTAAAAATATACATTGGAGTGAAATATCCAACATGGAGTTTTGGGCTTGACTCGGGTTATCATATTACACAACAACGTTCCTTAATGTGCACCTGGTTTGACACCCCCAGGGGAATATGCTTAGAAAAATTCAACTTTTCATTGTAAACCGATTTTTAGTATTTTAATATAATATGGGAATAAATAACCTTGGATAAATTCTAAGGTGTTTTAGATTAAAAATAAGGTGTCATGATATTCTCTGTATAATTTGATGACTATTTTTACTCACACTATGCTTTCTGGTTTGATTCAATGGCTGGATTCTAAAGAATTAATAGTTACATTGAATATGATGTATAAGGTGGGAATAATGGTATAAATGAGAAAAAAGGGAATGTTGGTAGGTGTAAGAGATGTTGTGTTCATTCTGAATCAATTTTACAAAAATATGATCAATAACATATCCATTAACCAACTACTGAAGACAACAAAGAAGAGAAAGGCAGATAATGAAAAGCGATCCACCTATGGGGACCATGGAAAAAAGAAAGCTCAATTCCCATCATATAGGAAATGTGGAAGAAGACACTAAGGAAATTGTCTCAATGGAACAAATAAATTCTTTATGTGAGGGAAAAAAGTACATAAGGTAAATAATTTTTTAGGAAAAATGAAGAGTACTATAGAGGATAATAAAAATGATCCTAAGAATACATTTGTAGGAATTTGATATATATTTAAGAAACCTGGACATTGCCCATGTCAATGCACTATTATATATAATAACCTTAAGTTCATGGAAGAACCTATGTTGAAATAAATGGATGGCGAAATGTTTGCAAGTATTAATTCTCTTTGTTGATAGGATTACTTTGGAAAAACATTATCTTGTATGTGTAACCTTGTTGTTTGTTATGTGAAAATTATATTTGTCTAATAATTATCATTTATTTTACGGATATAATTATAAAGAACCATTTGTTATAACATGATCTTTCAATTAGAGCCAATTTGAGGTTATTACTTTAGGGGAGAAAATGTGAGGTATGAGATAACATTTCTGGTTAATATATTTTACGGTTATTTCAAAAAAAATTATCTCATTTTTTAGAATGTTATAAATTTATATTGTTTTTGGAAAAGGATAATATGTAGACAATGTGACAACCAGTCATGTCAGACAAAGCTACAGGAATCGAACCCACAACAAAAGTGCACTTTGAATTTATCGCAAAACACTGGGCTACATGAAGTCCTAGGTTAGTATAACTAATTATTTTTAGTTAAATGATTTTATGGTTCAAGAATATGTTGATTTTGTAAAATTATGATTTATAAAATGGATGTCCTCAATGTAGGACAATGATTTGTTGATTATGTGATAATTGTTATTTTGGATGATATTCACTCTTTTGGGAACACTATATCCCGAAGGAAAATAGAATACTATGGGATTTCATTTGATGAGTAATGGTGAATTTTTATGTTGGAAGAATCTATGTTTTATTTTGGACATATAGAGATTTTTTTTATTTAAGGAAATTATTAACCTATCATAGAGATCATGTGAATAGGTTAATTATTTTTAAGTATGTGACTTTAAGAGTAGTCGATGTTATTTGGTGATAATTATTAAGATATATTGTGGAATATTTAATCAATTACTTCTGAATTTTTTGTTTCAAATGTGGTTTGGTCATTTGGAATAATTTAATGGAAATTGTTTATTGAGTGGTCTTTATTGAACTTTCGGTATTGTTTGTCTAATTTTGGAGATTAAGAGTAGTAATTATTCTCTAAAGGATTATCCTTTTTAGGGATCATCTAATATTGTACTAACCATTTTAGTTTTGGATGATTTCTAAAGAAAAGGGAAATATATATTTCATCTTTGATGGATTATGTGATTCTATAGAAGTTGATTCTAGCACTTCAGGTGTGACCAAGGCATCTTGGCTACTCGTCCTTTGGAGAAAAGATGAGTTTGTGGTAGAAATTAATTAAAGGATGGAAATATACTTTTTAAATTAAGTATATCTCTTTAGGTTCATAGTAAATCTCATAAATAATTTCCTCAACATTATGAAAATGAACTTAAAACAAAAATAATGCATGCTTACAGTTCCTACTTTGTAATCAAATACAGTTTAACCCATCACAATTTTATGTCATTATGATTGTTAACATTCTCTTAATATTATTCTTTATCACTCTCCATAAAAACTTGATGATCTATTTTCTATTACATATCTAGGTTTTCCTATATAAAATCCTAGTATGTGTTATTTATAGTAACCTTGATACTTAAATTTATTATAAAATAGAAGCCTTAATAATCTATTTTTGGATGTGGGATTTCAACTAAGATATTTTTAAATGTCAAAATCCATGTTTTCAATACCAAGTTTAAATTTAGTGGATGCAATTAACTGAAAGAGGGGAGAATGTAACACCCCAATATTTCATAGTACGTTATAACTTTAAAGTATTATAATAGCTTAGATTGTACAAAACACTGACTTGGATTGCGTTATACACAAGATTGAGTTTCTTAAAAGCAACACATTATTTTTTATAATTATTTAAATGATATATTTATTTATAAATTAAATATATTAATATTAATAGAAATTAATAAATTTTAAATGATATTTATATTTTAAAAAAAAATTATTTATAATGAAATATATATCTTTTGTTAAAATAGTTATAAATTAAAAAAAACTATTTTCTTAAAATAACTACTTTTTATATCCCTTAGTTGACAATAATAAAATTAATTTTAGATATTAATAAAAATTTAATTATATTAGATAGACTTAATTTTTTATTCAGAATATCAAAATTATCTTAGGGGGATGTTTTGGTATTTTTTTTAAAACATTCAATTTTTTATGAATAGTGAAAAAGGTTCCATTATTGTTTAAAACTGAATTTTTAATTAAATTTTTTTTTAAAATTTATTTTAAATTAAAAATTGATACATAATATTTGTATTATTCCAATGGAATTAATTGGAGTAATTTTATAAAAAATATTATATATATATATATATAATTTTATTTAACTTCTTAATATCTTTAATCCACCTTATAGTCAAATTTAAAATTTTAGTAAAACATAATTTTACCTCTTCTGTTATTTGAATTTAAAAATTCCAAGAATTAAAATTTACATAAGTAATCAATATGAGGTTCAATAGGAAAAAAATAATTTTCGGTGAATACTATCTTTTGAATTTTATTTACCACGGTTAAAAGTAAATATGGTAATTAAATGTAAAAATAATATTATAATTACACTAACACAACTCATAATTCTTTTGGATAAGTCTATTTTGATATATATATATAAACTTATGAATAAAATATTTTCTTTTTTTATCCACTTTTATTAGATTACGAAATTTATTATTATTTTATTTAAAGAATAGTGAAAAGTGTTAAATTCAAATTTTTATAACTAAACCATTTTATATATAAGGTTATACATAAGATAAATTCGACTATAAATATTCATTAGAATGATAAAAAATGTTCATATATCATGGTATTTTATTTATAATTTTTAGTCGTTATATAAGTAAATTTATTTCTGACGTAATAATGATATAGTGATTACCTTACTAATGAATGATTAAAATAATTGATATTATAAATATTAAAATAAATGTATATTAATACATTTTAAGGATTAAACGATTTTTATAGGTTAATATGGAATTTTATAATCGAAAAAATTATTTTATTTTGATGTTATAATGTTATTATGTCTTTTGAAAAAACCAAATACTAAATACTGTCAAAATTGACATAAATGAGTTTAAAAAAATAATATTTTATTAAATGATATATTATTCCTAAAAATATATTATTCTGAAAAAGGACATAGATATGGTTATATATATGAATACTTAAACACTTGGGTTTATATTTTATTTTTATAGTATGTTTATTAACCATTTATTATAATAATACAAGAAGACATGGTAAATGTACAACTATTTAACTAAGAGTGAAATCTAAAAGATATGGTTAATATGGTGAGATAAACATGTATAAAACCTATTGGATGAGAGGATTTAAACCCAAAAACACCTTATCCTCAATGTAAATCATTTTCTGGACATTATAAACAGAGAAGCATGTAAAAATAAAATACTATTTCAATCATTTCCTAAGGTGTCCCTTACCTCTCTTATAAAAGGGGACTTCCCATTCTCTCAAATTCACAAATCTGAAGCCATTTAGATCGGTCAAAACCTACTAAAATCACCTCCCAACTACCCTCAATTAATCTTATAGTCCTTAAATTTATCATAAAACCAACCTAAGGATCTCTTTCTTCAAATAAAATGGAAGAACCTAAAGAAGAGGTAATTATTTCATCACCCCTTTCAAAGTTCTTTTCTTCTTCCAATTCCACTTTATTTGTTTTTTTCATACCAAAACAATAACTCCAATACCATATACATACTTAGAAGCTATTATAAATATCTTACACCCATAACCATTACCTCATCCATCATACGAATGACAAAGTAACCATAAATGTGTACATACGGCTTACCGTCACCACGTCGTGGTGTAGGTTGTTATTCAACAATTCATTTTTTAAATTGGTATAATAAAGTGTATAATTGATGTAAAAAATAAATATAACATCATAATGATTTTTTATATATAATATAACATCTAATTACATATAATTTCACCATAAATATAATGATATTGTCGCTCTTGCGTACGTACGACTTACTGACTCCACAATGCGATGAGATTTCATATCCCATTATAAATATTCATAAATAATTTTCATTTTATGATTAGAAATAAATTTTAAGAATATAATTTCATTCTGGATATTAATAAAATATATCCTATCCATAATGAACAATACTTATGTAACAAACCATATAAAGGAAAATGAATCAGTTAACACCCTAAATAATGATACTGCTGAAATATTATTAACAAATTAATATTAGAGGAACATATATAATATAATATTTATGTTGTGGTTATTATATAATTTAATAGAAATTATTTATCCATTTTATAGGAGTTTAATTTACCCTGGACTAAAGAAAAGTGCAAGGTAATGTGTTTTCATATCACTTTTTTATTTCCATGAGATTAATGCTATTTTTTAAACTATTTTCTAATTAGTGGTTTATCTACTACCCATGATTTTATTAATTGTGTTATATACTATAATTTATGGGTATTTACATATTCATTGTATGAAACTTATTTCATGTGGTGTATCTTCTATATGTTACCAAATTTGTAAGGGAATGTCTAATTTCAATTTCAACTCATTGTGTTTTACGCACACTTCATTGATTGTTTTAGTCCAAGATTATGTGTGGAATCACTATTTATTTTTTTATTTAGTTATTTACAAAACCCTTTGTGTGGATATAATTTTGATACACATAATCACTCCATTGATAAATTCTCAATTCATTTATATGAACTTGATAAGGGTAATCGTAACTCAATTTTCATTCATTGTGTTAAACATCATAGTCATTGGTATTTTTAAAGAATATGTGTGAATGTACTATGATTTATTTAAAATGAATATCAAATCATATTAAGATTATTTATATTTTTCACTCATAATTATGTCATTTATTTACCCTTAATATAAGGATATAGTTTTTATAAGTGATTTCATCTCAATTTACATTCCATAGAGAATTCTTTCCTGTTATGTGCCGATTCACATATATATGGTGTATATAATGTATATTGAAATATTATACCATGAATAATATCATTCTAAAGATATTATAATTTTTTATTAATGTTATTCCCCAGTTATTTTGGTTTAAGCGTCTCTTATTTGGTTATGAACTCTGACTAAAATATCATTTTAAATGTTTTAAATATTTATTCTTCTAAATCTATCTCATTAATGTCCATGTTTTAAATGTGGTTTTAAGGAATTATTTATATGGACTTGAATGTTTTGAAAATAAATTTCCTTTCAAAATTTTCAAGGGGTATGGGACACATTGATTCAAAAATCTCTTTTAAATAACTTCATTGATAAATAGTAGGACTTTTAAATGATTTCATGAAAAAGGAGATATTTCTCTCAAATAGTTTCACTGATTATTTTCATCTATTCAAATATCATTTATTGTATATTATTCTTGATTTAGGTTGATTTATTATAAAAAAATATTCAATATTGTATCGAGTGAGATATGTTTCACTAAGGATGTGCTATTTTTATTCCATTCATGGTCTATAAATAAAGTATTAACATTTCTTATGCTAGTTTTAGTATGAATGTTTGTGTTATGTATCAAAATTTTCATATGTGGAAAGCATTGGACATAGTAACTGATGGGCGGGGCCCATTATAACCCCTCGATGCATCGGTAGTTATCATGATACAAACTAGTGTCTTGGAAAATGGCCTTGATAAATTTATTATATGTAGTCTTGGCATGAGGGATTGACTATGTGGTTATGAAGTTTAAAATTATGCATTCAAACATTATAAAATTAGATATTGATATTACATGTGATTATTCGACAAGTAGAATATCCATGTGAATATGTAAATGGAATTATTTGATTTATCTATTCCATATTATGCTGATGTTTATGTTTAAGATTCTTGTGTTATGGTCTTATACATTGCCTTAAATGTTTTTGTGAATTTATAATAGTTTTCACTATGTTGTTATCCTTACTGAGCATATGATCTCACCAATTTCATATGTTTTATTTTTCATAAAATTTGAAGAAGAATATTATGACTGCCATGCAGGGATAGGCAATGGGATATGAGTGTGTTCAAATGAGACAAATATTGTTTTGTATTTCATAGTGTAATATAAAACTTATGTATGTATCTAGTACTTCCAAGGCTACTAAACTGATTGATCATTTGGGGCATGATTTCTTGAGATCATACCAATTTTATGTAATAATGCACTAACTATCGGTAAATGGTGTCTGGGAATTACAATATTCCCAATAGAATATCACTTCAGAGGAAGGGTAAATAAATTTTCCATATAAAATTATATCATTAGCCTTATATTTATTTCCATTAATGTATCCCAAAATGACAAAAATAAAACTTTTAAAAATATGAGTTTCCTAAATATGTTCTAGGAGTATATTTTTTCATGTTCGTATAAAATATTTTAAACATTTTGAAGAAAACATATAGCATATTCTACAGTTTTATCGAATTCTAAAAAAATTTAAAAACCTTTTATTATATTTTAGTAAGGCCAAAAAATATCATCTCAATAATTCATTATAGTCAAGCGATGTTCGAATTTTATATTCATATTTTGAAAATGTAAAACGAAGATGGATTATATTTAAATCATTCTCAATAATTCATTTGTGGCTAATTCATTCCTCGTATTCCATGCCACTTAAAAAATTGATAATTCCTAAATAATTAAATGGTTTCTATAGTGGGTATTTATTATGATAGCATCGATATCATAGTGATTTCCCAAGGAATGAACTTCACCAGCAACAATTTCCCTCTATAAACAATTTGAATAGTTAAGATTGGTCTTGGAAAATGGAAATGAATATCAATACTACATAATTCCCAATCCTGAAAAAATTTACACCCATAAAGAAGGCCCAATTTGGTTGTTGACATTGATACATCTTTCACCATATATCATTTAAAATATTTATATTTATTTACACCCACCAATCCAAGATCTTTGTTATAATGATCAAATTTTAATCAAATACAACTTCCATTAAACATATAATTTATCAAATTGATTTTTATTATATCTAATAATGGTATCAATTACCATATAATCCCAAAGTTCATGTAATCACAATGACCAAAAATCCAAATGATCATACATATAAAATTCATATTACATTCCTATATATAACCCAAAAAACATAATTAAAATAATGTCTTTAATTTTTAGATTTCTTCTCTATAGATTATTTTTAAATATCTAACATGTTCTATTCAATGCATAGTTATTATCAGTTGTATGATCCTCAAAAAAGATGAGGATGAGGAATATTTTAATCTTATTTTATTTTTCATTACCTATGGTTTTATTTGTTTGGTAATTTTTCTATTTAGGTTTCATTTAAGTGTCTTATAATGTATTTAAATTTGAAAATTAATATTTTCACTAATGAAATAATTCAATTTTTTTATGTTCATTGTTGTCTAAAAAATATATATCCGAAAAATGGGTTTATTTATATAGAATTTCAAACTAACAATTTGGGTTGTTACATATATAGTGTTTGAATTTTTTTGAGTTCTATTTTATTTAATTCACATCTTCTCACCAATTTATTATGTAGGAAATATTTATTTTATTAACAAATTGAAACATAAAAAAGAATAAATATATTTATTTTTTGGATCTGATAATATTTTCAATATTTCATCATCAAGATTTATTATTTAACTTATGGTACTTAATTTTTAATTATTCAATTAAAAAATGTGTTCTTAAAATATTAACATAAATACTGAACATCACCAGTTTTTCTTGGTCTTGGATAATTTTGATTATAAAATTACATGTGAGACTATATATAATACTCAACCCATTTCACCAAGGAATGTAGTATAGACATATAAATCATATTCAATTTATTTTAATATATTGACATTACTGGTTTATATGTTCTTACAAAGTCTTCAAAGTCCTTGAGCAGACCTATTTCATGTTACACAAATAGTTTTTAATATTTTTGAATTATTTTTTATTTGATTAATGGCCTATCATAACATCAGTATTTTGTTTAAAATTATTTTATTAACCAATTTAAAAAAACTATAAAATATGTGAACTTATTATTTCATTATAATAATGTTTTGTTTTTTATCATTGAATGATTTTATTTTTTATCTTTTTGTAATTAATTTAAAATTAGTTGGTTCAATATAGGTTTATTTTAATAGGTAAAACTTTTAATATCCCTAGTGTGTGTAACTTGAGATCAATATAGTTCAATTTTACCCCAACTTGAGAGGGTATATAAAATATCTATCCTAATTCCCTTGATAATGGTGTATAAATAAAAATGTAAAATTGAATTAAATTTTAAATAATAAATATAAAGGGTTTCTATGTGATAATAAATCTACCATGGTCCTTGGACATACCTATAACATGTTCATATTAGTTCATACCAATGGTCAAGTCTGACTATCTATTAATTGATGTTGATAATTATATAATAAAACAATATCAGGATAAAAAATTATATAACCTCATCATACAATGAAGATGATATAAAAATTCTATATCCAATGATATATAATAATATCTTGATCATCACGTGTCTTATAGAATAAGGAAAAAAATAGGGAGTGGCATGTTTCAAAAGATCATACCGTATCCCATCCTTATTAATAATATATATATATAATTTGTCATGAAAATGTAAAGAAATATATATCCACATGGAAATTTCATGATAGGATTTAAATTTATCAATGTTTATATTTTTTCATCTCCCAAAGGGGTATTCTCTATCATCTCTCAAGGGTCATAACCAAATGATAAACTGCCTGCCATCCCTCATGATTTTCACCCAATGAAAAAATGATTTGGTGACACATTCCATGATCTTGAGATCAATGTTTAACCAATAACCTATCCCGAATAATGCATATCATTAATAAAATAATTCTAAAATTAAAAAACACATTATGAAACACACCACAAGGTATCACCTCTTGGCAAAACGGTGTTATCTCTCTCTATAGTTCTACTAAATCATAGTTGTCACATCAATGCATATTTAAATTTTTCTTATTATGACTAGTAACTGCCTAATTATAATTTTGACCTCATTTCATAAAACATTAGGCTTTACACCTATCTTAAGATTACATGTTACACTATTTCATCAAAAGAGATTTCCTATGGGTTTTCAACACATTCATCATCCACCCCCCATTTTCATTGCACCGTATTTTAATTTTTCTTAGATTCATGGATTTCAATCAAAAAACATAGGCATGATGTTAAAATATATATATATATATATAGAATAAATATTCTTATCAAACTAATAAACAATAAAATGTATAAATCATTATATATTGAGGATAAAATTGAGAAATAATTTCAATGTATAATTTTATATTGTTTTTCTATAGTAAATTTTTTATATCTTAATAAGTGTTTGGGACATTGTTAATAGATATTCTTAAGAATTTTATGAATTAAAATCATTTAAATATGGTCATTATTAGAAATATTATTTTTATTTGTATAATTTGTGGCATAGATATCTGGGTTTTTTAATTATGAAAACATAAAATAAGGTTGGATATTGAAAAACTAGAAATTAAAATGGGAAAAGGTAAATTTTAGACTTTGGAAAAAATGGTGTTTTGTAATGTCTCAGATTTTTTATTTATTATAGGAAAATATTATATGGAATTATTACAAGACTATGATTTGTGACGGCATGCAATTCTGATTCCCATAGTTTCCAGAATAATTTTCAAAATAAAAAATACTTTTAAATATCGTGTGCAAGCGGTTTTCCTAAAAAGTGGAATAGCATTTAAATGGGTGCCCAAATAAAAAATATAAGGGCATCATTGTGTTCAATGCAGCGACTTTACCTTAGGTGGGGCCTAACATCGACCGACACATATTGACTGGAAAATTTCGTTTTTAAACATTTTAAATTAAATAAAGTAAATTAATAAATTATTTTATTTTAAATGTGTCCATAACATAGTGATGCTTATATTTTTAATTTAAATTAGCAGAATCCTATAGATATGCTTGTAACCCGAGAAAAAATCCTAGAATCCACGGGATATTTGGAGAGGAATCATCCATGGGGGATTCTTGAAAAACGTCGAAAAACTACATTATGTGGATCAAGCTAAATGACATTGAATCCCAACTGATGACCAATCACCCGCTTCGTTGACGATCAAGGTAGGGGTTGTGTTGCTTTGATTGCTTTCCACGGGTCGTAAATTTTTGTGAGAGGGTGATATTTTCTATTTCTTCTAGGTTTTTGATCTGGGAATTTATTTATAATAATTCTTGAGTTTTTTTAATTATCCTTGTTTAATCATTCTAATAGGAGCGGATCAACACTCTGACGAACGACGACAGAAGTATTCTCATCAATTTTGTTTATTGAATTTCTTCCACCTCCTCCATGCGTTCTTCACATTCTTCATGTGACAATGAAGAATGGATTTTTTTTAATTGTTTTATGATACAACTATGCAAAATTAGAGATTGAACATCACAATAACCTAGAGGAGGTGCAACAATGATGGCGGACGAAAAATTGGCTCAGATCAAGGAGGATTGTTCATCAAGCGTTCTTCATGAGGGTGGATCAAAGAATGTTTTTGAGGATAATCGGAATCCCAAAAACAAAAGATATGGAATTTGGATGTTGTGGTAACCTCATTACTAGTGTTTTTCAAAGATTGGATGGCCAGATTGACGAACAAATGATTCCCCTGGGTGTGGAAGGAAGAACAAGACGTTATTGAAAAACCCAAAGAACACATCATGTTCTTATCTAAACACTCTATGTGGGGTCATCATGGTAGTAGCCAGGTCGCGTAATTATAGGTCCACAAGGCTGAATATCCTGAGAGGGGGGGGGGTGAATCATGGTATGACTAATTTAAAATTACAGCCTGTTCTGATCTTATTTCACTGTTAAGAATAACACTCTTATGTCTCTTTCACATTGCACAATATAAAAAGAAATTAAAGCATGCACATGACATAGAAATTTTTACTTGGTTCACCCTCACTGGGCTACATCCAAGGAGCATACATCAGCAATGTGCTAATGTACCAAATCCACTATAAGTTCACTTCTATTTACAAGGTTCAGGATAGATCACTTCTATTCTTAGGCTCACTGCCTTTGGAATGTTTAGGGTCAGCTCACTGCTTTCCCAGGGGTCACTCCATGTTTCTCTCTCTGGATCACTTCCAGTGGAGAGGATCACCTACTTCCTCTTCCTTTTCTCACTGCTCTTGAAAGGATCCACTCATAGTTTATAGACCTGTAGGTCTCTTCATTATCACTAATGAATACATCATCTGTTGTATGTGGATGCTCTGTTGAAGTCCAAATTTTACCTGTAGATGAATCTCACTTTGCACCGAAGGTATTGGCCAATCTTCCAGCTTTCACACAGACCTGAATTTTTGCAATGAATCAACCTTACTTGGCGCCCTTCTCTAATCGGGTGCACAAGTCTTCAGTGCGCAAGTCAAAACTGCCACACAAGTCCAACTCAACCACATGCGCGACACAAGCTTCTGTAACTCCAAACATGCACGATGCACACCCTTTTATGCCAAAACCAATATTAGCACGCAACCAACAATTTTCATGCTTTTTCAAAGTTTGGAACGCAATTGTCACCAACCCACTTGCACGACGCCTTCTCCTTCAACTCAAAACTTGTGCGACTCACTTCCTTCCTCCCCCAAATCACTTTAGGTGCACAACTATCACCTGGAACGCAAATTATACTTTCACGACCACACACCACATGCGCGACCACCACACTTGCACGACGGGAGCTCTTATTTTCTCTAATTTTTGAACTCTTGTATAATGAAGAGGGGTCGACCTGTATTTATAGGCATCTGGACACCCTGCGTGACAGCACGCAAGTCTCCCCTCGACGTGAAAGTTTCAGCACGCAAGTCTCCTTCCATGAAAATCACTAGTGCGACCAACCCTAAAACTTGGGTGCCCCTTATCCCTTTTCCATATTTTGATGCTTTTATCATGAAAAACTTATGTCCTGAATGTTTCCTCTCTTTTAAGTATATAGAACCCAGGTCCCTTTGTGATAGACAACATTTCTCCATTTGTCAGTTTCAGGCCCAAATATTGGTCAAACATTGGAAAATGGCGCCACCTTGTATATGCTCTTTTTATACTACCTCCAGATCATCCATACCTTTTTCAACGTTCTTGAATAAATAATAGATCATTAACCACATCCCTTGAACTCGACATGCCACCATGAAATCTCCTTTTTCAACAAATTTGAATGTGATGGTTATCATTGTCAATAATCACAACACTGATATCCACTTTGTCAACAGACACAATCACCTCAAAAGTGATTCAATTATGCCTTGAGGGGTTTTTTCCCGACACGCAAGCTGCACATGGTGAGGGACACATCATGCTCCCAGAAGACACGACGTGGGGGCCCCACCGAGCAGCGGCTAGAGTTACTGGGTGACATGAATCATATACGAGGAACATGACCACTATCACATAGTGTGTGAGTCCTTATATGGGACCCTATATGTATCTTATATGATACATGGATACAGAGTGGAGTACATACCATGTACTCTACTAGACGGTCAGACGAGGCAAGTTATACGGCTCACCCTATGTACTGGTTTCACGGGTTGGCATACACGGGTTGAGGACATGTATGGGCCCAATGACAACATACATAGAGCGGACCCTGGATTCCTTGACATCACGTTTGATCATTCATACACACTGGGTATTTGTGTTTCTACATGGCATGTTCTCCAGATTCGGGTCGTTGTACACGAACGGTACATAGATTTTATGGACACGGTGTGTTACCACTATTACATGCTGTGTAATCTCTTCTACATGGCTCAATCCTCATGTACAATATTCTTTTGACATTTTTCTTTTTGGTTAGTGGCCCTTTTCTCATTTCCCAGAAGTTCGTGTATCATTTCCATCCTTATGAGTATGATCCCTTCGGTAGAAATTTTCGAGAGAGATTCTGGTATCCCTTTGAGTTGCTTGGAATGAGATCCTATATCGATTATTGACCCTTGGTAGAGTCAGTTATTGATGTGACCCATCTATAGGATTTCGATCCCCTATATATTAGGTGACTCCAAATGAGTCGTGATATCTTCCAAGGCCTTAAGAGTTATCCTCATCTGTTTATCGTGATCTTTTCCCACTAAGGAGTGTGTTCTCCTAGAATGAGTATATATATTCTCTCTTCATATCAAAAAGTGCACCTATCTATCCTTTACATTTTATTGATGAACAGTACTTCTCCGACCAACATCATTATAGCTATCAGACTCATGGAGTGAGTTCTGCCAGATGAGTGGATTATGGAATCTTCTAACTGAATCCCAACATGGGTATGTGGTCGTTGTTGACTATGGGTATGGGTTTCTAGTATATCTGGATGTGTTTCTCATGTTATATGTTTATTAGAAATTAATTGTGTAGATATGACTATACATTTACTCTGTATATCGCATTGTGGTTTTTGGGGTCCTCTCTTGAGTATTGTTATAATTGCCCCAGCACGGGCTTCTCCCACGTGTGTCATGTCTTCTTCCAACGAGTGGCCTTTTGATGGAGTCTAATGTAGACAAGGATCAGACTGCACCTTCTGTGTTTTTTTAGGATGAGGTGTTCCTACGGCTACGAGCATTATTCCCAGTACCACATTCTTATTACAATTTCAAATTTGTAGCTTGTAAACTCTTGTTTTTGGTTGGTTGTATTCTGGACCAGTTTACATTCCACACATTACTTACCATTGTTCTTTGTTGGTTAGGTGTACTTGTATTCATACATTTCTGCCTTAGTGATTTTACTTTTTTCATTTGTGGGCTTGAATGTGTGTGTGTGTGTGTGTGTGCGTGTCCGGGAACTTATGTAATGCATCCCATGTAAAAGATATTCCTAATCAGTGATACTCAACTTCCTCTAGAATATTGGAGCCAGGATTGGGGTGTTGCAGTGTGGGCCCCACTGGGATGGGTTGTGGTAGAGTGGTATCAGATATGTTCAGTTTTACATTAGGACCAAGAGTCTCCGAGTTTGGTATGGGAAAATAGTGTTGAATGTTTCAAGTTTGGCTTTCTGGCCAAGGAATCCATTGTTGATGTGAGCGTCTGATGTATCCATACAATAGGACTCTGATAACTCTCTTTTGGAATCCATACATGAAAACACTAGATGTAGAGAAATAAAATAATGGTACAGGATTCATATAGGAATGGGTTTCATTTTCCATGCCCTTTTGGGTCTTCTATCCAAACATAATCATTGACCATGGTACATCTTGTTTCATTACTAGATGCCTCTGCAATGCATACCAACTAGGATTTAGAAGCTTGATCATGAGGATGACCCCCTCAGTGATGATGCTTCGATTCAAGGTCCAGTTCTTTTGGAATTACCTCCCAATGGTGTACCTACAATACAGCCACAACTGAAGCAGCACATGGTACCTGTTGTACCAATATATGAGGAGAACCGGTTGATCATGCTCCCTAAGTTTCTGTTATAGAGGCCCCTCATGTTCCGATGTGAGCTAGACCCTTAGGTATATGAGCAATGGCTTTAGGTGGTGACCAGAGTTTTCCGTCTGGTGAGCATACCAGCAGACCAGATGGTGATCCTAGGAGTGGGCCTTCATTATAGTTCTAAAGGATGATGGTGGAGTTTTACCACATAGAATCATGATAAGGAGACTCTTTTGGGGATGGATTTTGATTTCCCCATTAGGTATTTCTCTTCATTTACACTGAGAGATGTGTGTATCTTGGAGCTTCTTCAATAATAGTAACAAAATTTTATGGTATGTAACTATTCATCAAGGTTCACCAACCTCACTAGGTACACAATGGATTTTCTCAGGGATCAATACATCAAATCTCATACCTTCTATATAGGTCTATTGTGGGACATCCAAGCTACTATCATACCTCTATTGATTTTGACTTATGCTGGAGTGCTTGAGTGGACCTTGGTGATCGAGAGATTCTTAGTGGAGTAGAGTCATTCAGTTGTAGCCAAGAGCAGGAAGATTTGGGTAGTGACCTTGGTAGCAGGGATCTTACATCAGACATAGGAATTAGGATAAGGGAGACATCATAGGATGACCTAGGATTGGGGAACGATAGTACATGGATCTCTAGAAAGATCCAGTCAGCCCAGGGATATGAAATTCTACTAATGTGATGGTATAGTATATATCACTATAGATTTTACAACCCATCGAGCTACTAATTGGGAGGCAGTGGATGGACCACTGAGGCAGAGGTAGAGAGTGGTGCAGGAAGACCCTCTAGGTAGAGGATGTGGAAGAAGAGCATGGAGAGCAGTAGGTGGTGGTAGATGCTTTGATCTAATTCCACCACCACCCCCAGAGGTCTGATCCAAGAATATGAAGTTGGGGGACAGGGGACGAGATATCTGCATGCTGTCAAGGCGTATAACCCAGGGACTCCAAGAATGATTCGAGGTACAAACATGGATTATCTAATGTATCTGTTGTACATATAGACACATGTTCCAGTCATTCCTTCCTCTCCAAATGTCTTGTATGAACCTTGAGATTACTATAGTATCATTGACTCGACCTTTATTCCTAGAGATACATATGGGAGTATACTCGATGATCATGAATCATTTTTGATAGTGTGATCTTTCCCTTGGAGGTGAGTGTTTTGGTTGGAACCTCTTGGTGGGAGCGTTGAGGCCTTACGATGCGAATATTGGTATGGATTTCTTATCTTCAGTCTATTCCTAGATTGACTGCATTAGGAGAAGAGCGTTGTGTGTCCGTTACGATGGGATGAGGTTTTCATTTTTCGGTGAATAGGAGACCCATGCATCAAAAAATGGGTTCATTTATAGGAGGGTGTATCTGATCACCCATGAGTTGGATAGACTTTCCCTTAGAGCAGCAGATGTTGAACGTTTCCACTTCCGAGTTGTAGTGGCGGAGTACCGAGACATCTTTCCAGAAGATGTTCCAGGGCTACCTCATGGCTAGGAGATCGACAACTGTATTTACTTGAATCCCAGGACGACACCTATATTCTCACCAGTGTATTGGATAGCTCTTGCAGAGCATCGTAATAAAAATGTGTTGTTAGAGGATCAATAGATTAAGGGATTTGTAGGACCTAGCATTTCACCCTAGGAATCCCTAGTTTTGTTGGCCAAAAATTCCGAAATGCAGATGGGAGTTTGAGGTTGTGTATCGATTACCGATACCTGAAACAGGTGATGGTGAAGAAAAATTATCCATTACCATGGATTGATGAATCCTTTGATTAGATGATATGGGCATAGTTGTTTTTAAAGGTTGAACATTGATTGGGTAACCACCAGTAATTAGTAGGGGATGAGGACATACCGAATATGTCTTTTAAGTGCCGCTATGGTCTCTAAGAGTACTTGGTGATGCCCTTTAGTGCGACAAAAATTCCCACAGTATTCATGGGACTTATGAAATTGTACCTCTAGATATACATAGACATATTTTTATTGGGATTCATCGACGACATCCTTGTGTACTTGGCGTTAGAGTGGGATCACGTGAGATACATATGGATGGTGTAAGAAGTACTCCAAGAGCACCTGCTTTATAGGAAGATCTCGAAGTTCTAATTCTGGCTACAAGAGATACACTTTCTAGGAAATGTTATCTTAGTAGATGGAGTATAATTGGACCCAGCTAATGTTGACATTGTGTTAGAATGGGAGACACCTCAGAGCGTGATATAGGTGCAAAGCTACTTTTGGCTGACAGAATACTACTAGTGATTTATCCCAGATTTCTCTCAAATTTCGAAACCAATGACATCCTTGATCTGAAAGGGGAAACCATTCTCCTAGATGTAGATGTACCAGCAGGCTTTCCATTAGTTGAGGGAGTGATTAACAAGCGCACTGGTCTTGAGGTTTCCATAGGAGGGTGTTACGTATGTTGTCTTATATGATGCATTAGGGACCTTTATTGGTTTTTTCTTTATTTAGAGACTGGTGGTGATTTAATATTTTTCATTCCATCTTAGGTCATATTAGTAGAACTATATGACTCACGATATAGAGTTTGTAGTGGTAGTCTTCACGTTGAAGATGTGGAAACACTACCTCATGGGTGAATGATTTATCATCTACTATAACCATAAGTTCCACATGTAAATATTCTCATAGAAGGATCTAAATACGAGGAAGAGTTTATGGATAGTGTTCCTCTAGAATTATGACTTTGAGACCGTCTATACCCTTCAGAAGAGGAATGTTGTGGCCGATGATCATAGCAGGATATCGAGTCCATAGATGCTGAGTAAGGCGAGAGAGTAGTTTGGCTCTCTATAGTTCTCCTTCATGGATGGAGATGATGCAACTTACCTCCAGTCAATGGTTTCCACACCTCCACTATTAAAATTAGTTAGGGACTCATAACTAGGGGATGTCTCTGGTAAGACTTTACGTCCTTAGTTATACATATGACAAGATCTTGATGAATATTAACATGGTGGGGAGCGTGTAGTCCTTTTCAGAGGATGGACAATTTTTTCCATTGGTGTTGTGGGAGGGGGCTCTAAGGGAATTTCATACATCCTCCATTGTGGTATATCCGTGAGTAGAGAGAATGTACAATGACCACTAGTGTTAGTTTTGGTGGATTGGTATGAAGAAGGCATTATAAGAGATCGATTCTCGATGCCTTGCATGCTAATAGGTGAAGGCTGAGCACCAGGTTCAGATATGATTAGATCACTTCTTGAAGTCCAAGAGTGGAAGTGGGATGGAATATCGATGGACTTCATGATGGGATTACCATGAATTTATATCTCCCAAGTTGGCCCAATTTCTATCTATTTGGGAGCAGAGTTCCATAGTGATATTCCCTTTGACAGTAATATTGCATTGAGATATGTGCTTCACATCCCAATTGTGGAAGGGCTTGTAGGAAGATTTTGGTACTCATTTAAACTTCAGCACAACATTACAACCCCAAACAAATGATCAGACAGAGAGGACCATTCCGGTTCGTGAGAATAAAATGCAGGTTAGTATAATATAATTTGTCCTCATTTGGTAGGACAACCTAACACTGGTGAAGTTTTCATACAATAACAGCTACCACTCTTCCATTGTCATTTCACCATTCGATGCATTATATAGGTGACCCAACATGTCACCACTTTTTTGGACCGGACCTAGAGAGTCTTCACTCATTGGTCAAGAATTAGTATGAGCTATCACCAAGAAGGTGAAGATCATCCACTAGAAGATAAAGACTGTACAAAGCTGGGAGAAGTCTCATGCTGACAGGTGGAAGAGATGTTGGAGTTCTGGAAGGGATACCATTTCTTTCTTCGGGTCATGCCTCATCGAGGGTTGAAGAGATTTTTCTTGAGAGGCAAGTTGTCTCTGAGGTTAATCGACCCTTTTTAGATACTGATCTGAGTTTTTGAGGTGGAGTACGACCTACCTCTACCATTGTAGTTTCACTGTGTGCCTGATGACTTCCATTTATCGCAACTAAAGAGGTATGTGCGTTACCCATCACACATAATCGACTAGGGAGACCTATACATGGAATATGGATCAATCTTTGTAGATTACTCAATATAGATTGAGGTTTTACAGTAGAGGGTCCATCTTGGATAAGATATTACCCTAGTTCATTTCTGTTGGCAGCATGAGAACCTTCATTAGAGCATGAGGGATTATGAGGCTTAGATTCGTGCATTGTACCCACATCTGTTTGAGTATCCTTTTGTTTTAAATTTTATGAGATGTAATTCCTTAATATGGGGAGAATATAATGTCTTAGATTTTACATTATTTATTTTTTAATATTATATGGAATTATTAAGGGACGATGCTTTGGAATGGCGTGCCATTTTGAGGCCTGGAGTGGCCATAAAAAATGTTTGAAATAAATTAACGATTTAAAAAGTGTGAATGAGTGGTTTTCCTGAAAAAGATGAATAATTTTTAAATATGTGCTTAGATCAAAAATCGGAGGGCGCTGTTATGTTTAGAATAGTAACTTTACATTATGTGGGGCCTAATATTGACCAGTATGGGTCGAATGTAAAAGTTAATTTTTGAAAATGTTAAAGGATATAAAATAAATTAATAATTTACTTTACATATAATGTTTCCAAAATGCAGAGACACTTTTTTTCTTATAAATAAGCAGGATCCCAAGGATAGGCTCATAACAAAGGAAAACTCCCTTGAAACATCGGGATATTTGGAGAGGATGCACCCTTGGTGGATTCTTAATGAACACCAATGAACAAAGACACGTGGATATTGTGTAGCGAGATCAAATCCTGACAGATGGTTGATCTCCCTCCTCATCAATGATCAAGGTGTGGGTTTTGTTGATTTGATTTTCCCCATTATTTGATTAAACGATGAATGTAGATCAACCCGTGAACATGTCGATCCGTGGGTCATGCAATTTAGTGTGATGGTGTTATTTTTCATTTATTTTGGGGTTTTGATCCGAGAATTGATTTATTATAATTGTCGAATATTTTTTTATTATACCTATTTAATCTTTTAAATGGGAGTAGATCAATGATGTGATGAATAACGGCAGAGGTTCGTTCCTCAATTTGGTTTATTGAATTTATTCCTCCTCCACCCCAAATTCTTCATGGGGTAATGAAAAACGAATCATTTTGCAATGAAATTATCACAAATCAGATATCTTACATCATGACCACCTAGAAGACGAGCAACAATGATGTCAGATGATGAATCATCTCAGATAAAGTAGGATTTTTCTTTTAGCATTCTTTGTGCTGGTGGATCGACTTGTGTTTTTGGGGACGATTGGAGGACTTAAAACAATGGAGATGGCTTGGGATGTCAGAGATACCAAGATCATGGAGTTATGTATCCATTGGATGGTGGAATCGATGAACGGTAGATTCCCTAGGGACATGGAATGAGGAACACGATGTTCTGCAAAATCCCAAAGAACAAGGCATTTCCTTCACTAAACATGCCATGTGGTGTAAGTATCGAAGAGACCAGGTCTCACATGCTTTACACAGTGAAAGACACGACGTGCTCTCATAAGACATGACATATGGGCCCCACCCAACAATGGCTTGAGTTACCTTGTGATAGGAAGAGTAGACACAGTGTGTGACCACTATCCCATGGATTTTGGGTCCTTATATGGGATCCAGATTATATCTCAGATGATACAAATACATGGGGTGGAGTACATGCCATGTACTCCACCACACTGCCAGACATGTCCAGTTACATGGGTCACCCCGTGTACCAATTTCATAGGTTGTCATAAATGGGATGAGGTATTGTATAAGCACATGGATAGCGTACAAGGACTAGACCTCGGATACCATGACACGACAAGTGGTCCTTACTACATGTTGTGTATACGTGTTTTTACATTGAATGTCCTCCTGACTGAGGCTGTTGTATATAGGCAGTACCCGGAGTCAAGGGACATGGTGTGTGACCACTTCTACATTCCATGTACTCTCTTCTATGTTGATTTATCCTTTTTTACACCATTCCATAGACATGCTTAATTGGGGTTAGTTCCCATTTTCACATTTCCCTTAAGGTCGTGAATCATTTCCATCATTTGGAGTATGATCCCTTAAGAAGTAATTTTCAAGATAGTGTCATGTATCCCTTCGAGAGGCTTGGAGAGAGATCCTTTATCCATTAATGAACCTAGGTAGAGTCCGGTATCAACATGACCCATCCAAGAAGATGATGATCCTCTACTTAGAAGGTAAATCTGGATGATTTTTGGAATCCACCAAGGCCTTAGCAGTGATCCTCATCTATGTACCATGTTCTTTTCCCAATCAAGAGTGTGTTCTCCCAGAATTAGTATATACATTCTGTCTTCAGTTATAATAGGGAACCTATCACTCCCTTGGATTTTTTAAATGAATATTACTTATAGGACAGACGTCATCATAGATATCAAACTCCTGGATTGAGTTCTGATGGATGAGTGCCCTGTGGAATATTCAAACTGAATCCCTAGCATTAATATGCAGTCATTGAAGACTATGTGTCTAGGATTCCAGTATATCTATATGTATTTCTATTGTTATATGTTCAATAGACATATACAATTTAGAGATAACTATACCTTCACTTTGTGTATTTCTTGGGGATTTTTGGGGTACTCAATTGAGTACTGTTATACACACCCATGCATGGGCTTTGCCCGCACGTGTCGTGTCTTGTGCAGACGAGCAACCTTTTGACAGAGTCCAGGGTAGACCAGGACTGGACCAAGCATTCTGAGTTCTTTTCAGGCCATGTTGTTCCTATGGATTTGTTCAGCAGTCCTAGTACCTCTTTATTATTACAGGTTAGACATTATAGTTTGAAAAATCTTGTTTTTGGTGGGCTTTTATTATATCCCATTTTACTTTCCGAACATTATGTTCCATTGTACTTTATTGGTTGGGTGTAGTTGTTTGCATGAATTTGATCTTTAGTGGTTTTACTTTCAGAATCTGTGGTCTTTAAGTTGTGTTCATGTGTACATGTTCTTAGTAAATGCCTCCCATGTTAGTGATATGCCTACTCAATGCCAGTCACCATCCGCTAGCCTATTACAGGACGTCGTGGGGAGTCGCAACACGAGCTCCATTGGGATTGGTTGTGACACGTTTGATGAAGTGGAATTATTGATATGTTGATAATTAAATCTGTTAAAAATGAAATGAACCACAGGTAACCAAATTTAATGGAAAGGACTATGGATTAATAGGAGTAAAGTCCCATGAGAGGAATTTCCTCTTGCTATAGGATTATTATCACTCTCTAAGGTTCTATTATCTCACACCCACGACATTAACTGACATCCAAATGATTATCATTCTAACCAGTAATCACCCAATAACATATTATACCTCATTGAATAAATCATCAACTTCTAGTCTTCTCCTGTGATTATTTTTCACAATATTTAATCAATATAAATATATTAAGGGTTCATTATCCATGTATCACTCACTCACATTTTCGATTCATTTATTATTAATTTTTCTCTCACAATTCAACTTCAATCATGAAGCATAGACATGCATTAAAATCATAACACACACATACATATATAAATATATATATGTATGATAACCATTCCATTAAACAAAGCCATTATTAAATAATATAAACCATTATATATTAAGGATAAAATATTGAAATAATTTCATTGAATAAATTTTTTAATATTATTTAAGTAATATGTATATATTTCTGTGTGTTCTCGGGCCTTTGCGAATAAATCTGATTGAAATTTTTATTTTTATTAATTTCAAAATAAAACTTAATTTTTAATATTTAATATTTTAAAATAATTGATATTTGTTCATTATTTGGAATATTGTTTTGAGTTTTACAATTTGTGTCATTGAGAAGTTAATTTTTTTATTGAATGCTTAATAAAAAATTTGTTTTGGGTATAATATAAATGAAATTGAGGAAAATGGTAATACAAAAGAGAGGCACGAATGAAATGGATGATTCCATGTATAAAAATTATGTTTGAATTCCCACTAGTGGGGTCACTTGAGGATATAGGTCCCACAACATTGGTCAGTCCTATCCCAGAAAATTGTACACATAGATCCCACCCATTGATAACACTCTTCCTATTAGATAAAGCATTAAACATCACACAAAAAAATTCTATTCAAGGTAAATATTTTATGTTGGATCACATAAATAAATTAATAGTGTATTCTTAATATAGGGATACAACTAAAATCACTCGAGGCATGGTGAACATTAAATTCTACTTCCCAGATGATCGTAACCATCCACTTATTATCATAATGATCATATGCTTCAATATATTTCAAATTATATCCATAAATATATAATATATCTAGCAATATTGTTTCCATTTTACATATAAATATCACATATCATTCTTTCTAAATACTAAATCAATCCACATTTTTGTTGATGAATATTGATGAAGATAAATAAATATTTGGATCTTGAAATCCAGTTCAGTATTTTGATGTGCTTCTCGACTAATCCTTCCACCAAAATAGATAAATTAAATGCTCAGGGTACTCTGAAAATGAACATATTATAGTAGATTCTAAACCATATAAAAAAAGTCTTAGTATTATTCTTCAACCCAATAGTATATTTTAATGTTTCCCTCGAATAAATTTTTTATATTCTTAATTATTGTAGAGATAAAAATATATTAATTGATATATTTTATAAACATTAATAGAGATGTTGTCTCAATATTAGTGAAAATATTTTCTCATCATTAATTGATAGTTTTTATTAATATTAATACAGAGATAAAAAAATAAATGTTGACAACATTAGTTATATATCGACTTGGTTTCCTTTTAAAATGGTGATGTTATATATTTTTAAAAGGCTTCTTGATTGAGTGAAAATGAAAGTTTTCTCAATATTTAGATCATAAATAGATAGGATTGGATTTACCAATTTTGGATAGAATGTTTGAATAATTTATGATGGTTAAAAAAGTATCGATAGTTGATCTCTAATGTAGTGGATTTTTATGATTTCCATAACATTTATGAAGTGATAGAGACACATGATTATTAATCAAAAATGGACGTATGATGTCGTGAGATTCAATATTTTTGGTAGAATATGTGGAAAAATAATAGGAATCTATTGGGAGACAAATGTTCAATGAAGTGGTGTCGCTAATGATGTATTTTTATATATGATCTTTGATATGATGTTTTTTTTTGAAAGGTAGTGGTGTTTCTCATATATGGCTGACATTTTTGTTAAATGAATGGAGTTTTTCAGTTATAATAGGGTGAACATATTCACTAAGATTATTTTCCAAGAGATAAAGAAGGTGTATCAAATTTTTTTAACACTTTTTGTTTTACATATTTTAAATTCATGTTTGGTAAATTACATTAATTTTTTACTCTCTAATTATTAGTTAAATTTTAATCTTTTTCATAAGGATATTAATACTCTACATTATATATCATATAAAAATTAAAAAAAATCATATAATTTTATTTAATCTATTTAAATACTACTAGTATTATATCATTGGGTTTCTTATAAATATTTTCCAAGTGATTTTCTTTACAAGTTCCGGAATCTCCCCAATAGTAGTATCGGACCCTATAGTTAGAGATTTCAAAATACCATTCAAATTAAAGAGAAATTAAATAAGTTTAGTGGATAATGATGGTAAAGTAATGCTAAATTCTTCAGAGATAATGTTTAATGGTGTTTGGTGATGTAAATGTTATCGTTAAAAGGGATACATCATATTTGTGGAACATAACATTACCATAATTGTGTCAAAGACCATCGATAATTTTCAATAGGGTTTAGTGGTGGAATCATATATGGAGAGGTGATTTAGGTTTTTCACCTAATTATTTTCTCAGTATACTTCCACTAGTGAAAAAATTAAATATTGATGAATGAGGTGATGCACTAGAAATTTTAGGGAATTAAAGTGATATTGCCTTCTTGGGGGATATTGACTGAGGAGAGAAATTTATTTTTATGGGTGATCCAAATATTGTGGTGATAACTACTATAGTATATCCATAAGTTATAGATACTATTATTGTTTTATAACACACTTTAAGTAATGGTACTAAAATAATTTTCCATTACAGTTTCTTTTACAAGTGTTTTGTTATTTTTTTCATAGTTTCAAAATTGTGTTGTCTTAGTTTATGAAAATGGTGATTCTTGGTTCAATGCTATGAATGTTTCATTAAAAATGATATTTTTGGTTGATTTCACCTTCTTTTATGTTATTAAGAAGAGAATATTATAGTTTTACCCATATAGATATTTTTTATGCCAAACTTTTTTATCTCCATAAATATTGTAGTGAGACCAAATATTAATGGAGATATTTTTTTACAAATTAATGAATATATGTTATCAGTATTAATGGATATTTTCAATAAATATTAATGTAGATAAAAATATAAAATATTGAACACATTAATTGGATATTTACATGGTGACATTATGAAAGGATATGATGAATGATATTTTTTGAAAATACTTAAGAAAGAAATCATATTATGCTCCTCATGACATAGTCCACTGATAGGATGAAGGGGTTACCATGTTCATGAAATCATCTAAAAATAATCTATATTGATGAATAATGAATAAAATGTGAATCTATATTGTGGTGGGACTCAAAATTTGTGATAGCATGTTAGAATAGTTAGTGATAATGATAAAATCATCAATGATCAGTCCATAATGTAGTTGGATGTTGTATTGGTGATATCATGTGAAAAAAATTAACACAGAGTAGTGGATAGTCAAAAGGTCATTGAATTAATGACTATAAAAACAAATATTTAGTTTTTATCTATGTGATGTTTGCATTCTATCACAACAATTAGTTTTTGAAATTGATGGGTATAAATTTACCATAATAAGGGTTACTATTTTTATAATAGGGTGTCATTTGTCTCCAAGATGATTTTTATAGTGGGGAAGAAGCTATGTTTGGGTGTGTCTTTATTAAATGATTCTGTATACTGCATATAAATTTTTGGTTTAGTTATTTACCTGAATATTATAATATTTTATTATTAATATAATTTTTATGGTTTCCATGAAGTGTATTAATCCTCCACTTTAATGGGATTTCTTCATTAAAATAACTTATGAAATTTTTATATTAGGTATACTTAAATACCACATTCATTATTTTTTCGAGCTTCTTGAAAACACTTCACATGTTTTTTCATCCCATAATTGTGAATCTCCCAGTCATAGGAAGCAAATATAATCTCAATATTCTTGAAAATATTCATAAACCCCAAAGTAGTGTCAACCTTAATTATCAAATTCGGAAAGACCTACATAGTTTTAACCATTTACATTGTTATCAAATCTGATGAATGTCCTACCAAAATATATATAAGATGAGAAAATAAAACAATTGGAAATATGAGTAGTTGATTCACAGTTTTAAAGGGTAACCCCATCAGATTGAACCCAATCCACACATATCATCTTTGGGTACATGTAATTTTCAGGAAGAGAATAAGTTCATTATTCAAAACATTTTTCCTAAAATTAGGTAATCACTTTCTGAACATTCCAGGTAGAGGGTGATTATGAAGATAGATATACGAACAAACACACTTGATTATAAATGAATATTGGAACATCCTAAATTTTTTTATTACTAAATTATGAGGTCTATTTGGATACATTAAAAATTAGTAGATTCCATGTGGATTTCATCAAATTGAATATAGATTTTAGAGGGAAAATAGTGGGGGAGAAAACATTTCATTGGAGGGTATATCAAATCATGCACTCTCATTATATACTCTATGATTATCCATATCAAATACTCAATAATTCCATTTTTCCCAAGACATTCCTCTATTAATACTATCTATGGGGAATAAGAAATATACCGTAGAGGAGACTAGACTTATAAATGCCCATGGGGGATTCTCTTCCCCAATATGTCATTATTTTTTTGTATAAAAGTATAGTAATTATGTGTCGTATTAAGTGGATATGATTGATTCTTATGTTTCATCACTTTTGAAACAAGCATTTTTGTTTATTCATGATTTGAATATTATTACTATGATTGTTTGACCCATGGTTAGTAGATATTAGGGTAAATGCAATTTAGTAAGAGTGGAAAGAAAGAAAAATAAATAACCATATAATTATATAGAATGATAAATTAGGAGATATATTAGTAATATAATCAATAAATGATATGTAATCATTGATCAAGAAGTGGTAAAATTCATTATGAGGAATCATGACTTTATGTGTAAGTCTTGAGCTACTATGAGAGAGGTTTCAAGAGAATATCTGAAATTTCTAATAACATTTCCCTAGAGAAATTTCATAGAATGCCTTTGATGTTTTATTAACAACCTAAACCCCTCCCCCATACAAATTTGAATCAAAAATACATTTTTTTAGTTTGTTTCTTCAACTATTTAGTTCTCATTGCACTCAATAATCATTATAAACTTTAAAACGTCAATATATATATGTTCCCAAAAGGCACTCATAAAACCCTTTCCCTAATTATTTCCATTATTTACATATAAATGAGTTAGTGTATTAACATGTAACTTATCCCTATATGGATGACTGATTTACCCAGAAACATTTATGTACACATTTAATAAAAAACAAGTTTTATATTATAATATAATTTTAATTTATTTTCAATCTTGAATATTTATTTTTTGAATAATTTTTTAGAAATATTTTAAGTTAATTTGATGGACTTACCTCATCTAATTTATAAACCTAATAGTTGGAAATGAAAGAATATATATCATAGATTTAGGAAAAAACTAAAAACATCAAAAAATAGGTTATCCAACCAGATATGTTTTTATCAAATTGTGGAAAAAATCATTACATTACTGGGTATAATTGGAATCAAGTACAGTAAAATTAAAGCACATAGATATTACACAATTGGGAAGGAATTATTCAGGAATTAAGTTATAATACATGGAATTTAATTATGATCTCTATAAGAACTAGACAATCCTTATTCTTTCTTTAAATCGATCACAGATTGAATATGAGTGGACCTTCATCGGGGAATTTTTGTTTATAGTTCAATCATTCTATATTTTTGTATAAATACAAATGAGATTAGTTTCAAATATTATACAACAACATGAAGGGGAAAGGAATTTTTTATTTTCTATAATTAGAGGTGTAATCATTAAACAGATGGGGATATAATAATGTTATTTTTAATATTGTATTATCAATCTGAATGGACCAAGTATTCGATGAGTAAGATTTCTATGTTCTTTTAATGGATGAATGGAACTTCTATAATGCTTGAGAGAGTTATGAAGGTTTATATCAAAACATCCAAACACCTAAAATTAAAACCCTATTTCATATAAAATATGTTTATGTCTAACTCACTCATTTATCAAAACAATTTGGGGACTTAGTTGTTGTGGGATATTATTGAAACAAGAGTTTCATAATGAAAGGCTGTATTTTCCACAAGTTGGAATTGAATTCACCTGATGAGGACATGAGAGCATGGAAGGATACTGTATATAATTCTTCTTACAAAAAATATTTTTACTATGAGATTTACCATCATCAATGATAGTTTTATAACGTAAATTAATAGAAAAAATGAAGAATAACGAATAAAGTTACTCATGAACAGAGTTTGTGCACAACTCATATCAATGTACAAATTATAAAATTATAACACATTCACCCATTTAAATGGAAATATATATATAAGGTATTGTAAATAATATTTAAAGTAATGTGGGATAATTAATATAAAGTCATTAAGGTTTTATGGTCAATTTAGACATTTATTTTAGAAGTAAATGCAAATTCCAGAAATCTATAATTTATAAAAATAGTTTTTTTGATCACTAATTTTAGAATTAATTTGATAAAACATGTTTGAATAATGAAAAAAATTATTGATGGTGTATAAGTAAATATATCATTTCAGAAATTATATAATTCAAATAAAATTAAGGGGTATGTTTCGCAGATAAATCATCTAAAAAAGAATCACTTTCAATTTATATCAGCCATATTGGAGGAGTCTTGTTAACACTTTATAGATGGAAATAGATAGAACATCCCAAGCAAGAATTTATAAAAATACTAGTAATTTTCATCTTATTAACTAGGGGTAAAAAAACAATTATATGTCAAACACCACATAAACATACTACTTTAATGCAAAGAGATTGTTATAATTTTCGAACACCTTTAAAAATTCAAGATAATCACCAGAGAAGTTAAGAAGGTGTAAAAAAATTCAATAGAAGACATAGGGACCCATCAAATACACTGAAATTTATTTCTCATGAATATAGATATGGTAAAATTACAATAATTTACAATTTAATTCATTAAAATTTAATTTAATATTTTCCATATCTTATGAGGATTACAATACTAAGTTTAAATGAAACACGACACTCTATTAACATATTATTTGAACATGACAATTATAACGTTGCCATTAAATTTTTTAGAATATATATAAATAAATAAATTATAAAAAATATTTGTTTTATACATTTTAGTTGTTTATATATTTATTCAAAATAAAATAATAATCATCTCAAATAAAAAAGAACTCTTTTTTGAAAAAACAACTATTTCTTTTCTAAAATTTGGTTTAGTCGCGCTTCATGCACATCATTTAAAATTAATATCCACCAATTTTTGAAAAAATATTTTATAAAATAAACAATTATTTCTAAATAATAAAATAAAAATTACATTAGGGTTATTTTTTGGAATTTTTCCTAAATGTTTCAATTTTCAATGAATAGTGAAAAATACTGAATATTAATAAAATATTCCTTGTGTTTAAATTATCAAAAAAGATAAATTGTATTTTGAGTTGCTATAAAAGTTACATTAGTTTAATTATTTATTTACTAATCCATTTTAGTTCATTGAACAATTTTCATTTAACACCCCGAGCTTCCATGATACGCTTCTCATTCAATAATGCAATAGCTTGCATTGTACGCAACTTCGAGTTCTGACACACCGCAACTAATCAAAGTAGCCATTATGAATAGTAATACCCACCTTTTGAAATTATATAAATTTTATATTTCAAAATGGACTTCATTTTTTTATTCGGAATATCGAAGTTATCCTAAGTTGAGTTTTTTGTAATTTTTTGAGAATTTTCAATTTTTTATGAATAGTGAAAAATACTTAAAACAACATTTTTAATCAAAATAATTTATAGTGATAAATTATACTATTTAGTGGTTTTAAAGTATAATTATAATATATTTTTACCATTTTATCCAATGTTTGTCATTATAATTAATTTAACATTGAAATTGGACATAAACAATTATCAATCTTTGGATATAAATTGTTTATTAAAAACACGCTATTTGTTGTGACAGCGAGAATTAATTATAAAATTAATTAATTCAACTTATATATTTGTAATTTTTTAAAATAGACATCATTTTTGAATTCGGAATATCAATTATAGCTTAGGGTGAAATTTTGGCATTGTTCTAAAAAACTTCAATTTTTTGATGAATAGTGAAACCACTAAGTGGTAGTTAAATAACTGATTTTTCGTTTAAATGAAATATTACGACTTCTGTGTTTTGATTTTCAAAAATTTGAAATACATGGTTTTCATTAATAAGTAAAATGTGGTTCAATGAGATTAAAATAATTTTTTGGTGAATAGTAACTTTTATGTTCTTAATCGCGATTAGAGGTAATTAGTGTAGTTTAAGGTAAAAATAATGTTTTAATAATATGAGAAGAGCTTGAAACATGTACTACCCTAATTTGATGTGTCATGGCCGACCAAGAAAACCTATGGGTCAACTTGGGGACCCCATGGAGCCACTTTAGTTGGAAAATGACATAAATACCTTTTATTTAATGTTAAAGTAAAAAATGACACACACATGAAATGTTTTACTAACACATTTTTTACATGGGGTTATGCAAGACATATTTTTGACTATAAATAGTCAATGGAAAGCTAAAAAGATTTCCTACATCATAGTAGTTTTTTATTATTTTTAGAGATTAAATAAATTAAATTATTTTTGACATCATGATGATGCAGCGATGACCTCATTATTTAATGATTTAAATAAAATGGAAAGATAATGTAATATCTAAGACCTACACATGTCCAAAACCTATTGGATGGGTGGATTTAGAACCCTTATCGCCTTATCCTCGAATTATATAAGTTTGGGACCTTTATAATCCGAAAATCATTGTATAATAATGTAAACGTTCCTTACATTCCAAAAGTGCCCCTCCTCTCCTCTTATAAAAGGCCCCCACCTCTACCACCTCACTCACACTATCAAGCCATTTGGCTCGGCCAACCTATGCCCAAATTCTCTCCCAACTTCCCCCTCTTACTCCTAGAAGCCTAAATATGGGAAGACCGCTTCCCAAAGAAGCCTTTGGCTCAAATCAAAAAGAGTTACCCGATTTTAAGGTAATGTCTTCTCTAATGTTGTTTTGTTTTATTTTGATTCTCCAACCCCTTAAACTATTTTTATTCCATTATTTTGTAACAACACCAGTATCCTCAATATAGTAGGATGTTGTTATAAGAAGGATTCTAGGTACACTTACACACACCTACATTTAATGGTTAAAAGACATACTGTTTCTGTGGATGGCGAATTTCTGCCTCACAAAACGATGATTATTCAACACTCATATAACACCTTCAAAGGTGGACATTAAGATGTAACTATATTTATATATGATATATAATATGTTTATGTTTTACATAATAATCTTTATTTTTCATTTATGGTATATCTTTATGATTTCCATTATGGGTAAACGCGATAATTTCATTTTAGGAAGTGCGGACTACCGCCCCCTCAAAGTGATGTGAATCGTTAATGCCATATGTGGGATGTATAAAGGATTGAGTAACTGATATTATATATGATATTATACTGAAATATATTATACCTTTATATAATTATGATTTCATTCCATTAAATACGAAATAGAAATGAATGTAGCGTTCATGCGTACGTACGGCTTACCGTCTCCATGAACGGTGCATTTCATTTCTTACCTCTAAATGTAACGTAATATTATGAATGAATGTATATACTGGATATATATGATATATATGACATCTAAATCATGAATATAATTCTGGAGATAATGGATATTCTACCACATAAACAACTTGTAATTATAAGAAGTTTATTGTTGACTGAAGTACCAAAATTCGACAAAACGACCGTTATTAACTTAAATAATTATATAATGTTAATAAAATTGTAATAAGTGATATAAAAAGGATAATGAAATTGAAAATGGTTCTTAATAAGGTAGATATTAACTCTAGTTTATTATTCAGGAGGTTAAAGAACGGTTGGGTCAAGTCCGACATGAGGTGAGGGAATTTCTTAACCCAACTTCCATTCTTTGGGTAAATCTCCTACTTTCAAATTATGTCATGATATTATTATGTCCTATTTTGTGTTTTTACTCTTTTTATGTGTACCTATAGTGAATACACATAATAGATCTATTTTATTTTAAAAAATGATCTTTTTAAGGACTTCGTCTCAATCCCCTTTCATTGAGGCATAGTTGGTTTTATACACAACTTTCTTTTATACGGGGTATAAACCCCTTTGAATTTTACGTTTATTCAAAAAGAATATTTTTTATACGAAGAGTTTTACTAAACAAAAAAAAGGTAATGTTTTTCTTTCCATTCTTATGCGGTGACGACGACTTCTCCGCCGCCGTGACTATTATTTGAGTTTCGGCTTCCTCTACAAGCCATAACTCTTTTTAAAATGAAAAATAAATACAAAGTTATAATTTTCTTTTATTTTGGTATTGAAAATGGTTTTGAAAGTGTTTTTATTATATTAATGTGTTGTATTAATATCTTATTGAAATGTGGAAATGTTATGTTTCCTTTATGCATGTTTTATGTGATACGCTTATGTTATGGTTTATGATATGTTTAAACCTATTCATATGAGGAATGCATTGGACTTAATAAGTGACGGGTGGAGCCCGCTATAGCTCCTCGATTCATCTGTGGGTCTCATGAGACAACTAGACGTGGAATTGGATGAGGCCATTTCCCAATTTGATTTATGGTTTTGGTCGAGGCCTTAATCATTTTAGACATCTTGGCCGAGGCATTGACAAAATGTTTTAGAATGTCTAGCATTATGCATTCCATCATTATGAAAGTGGTTATTGATATTGCATGTGATTATTCGATCAGTAGAATATCTATGTGAAGAAATGAATGGAATTATCTCATTTTACATTTGCCATGTTATGTTGAAGTTCATGTTTAAAAGGATTTTGTTTTAGTTATACATTTCCTTAAATGTTAATGCTTATTTATGGAAGCTTCCACTATGTTGTTATCCTTACTGAGCATCTGATCTCACCCCTTTCAATGTTTTAATATTTTCCAGGATGTGAAGAAGTATTTTATGAATGACCTGTAGGGATAGTCAGAAGAGGACATGAGTGTGGACTTTGATGACTTTGTTATTAGTTTTTCACTTTATGATGTAATGTAACATTTATGAATGTATCTAGTGTTTCCAAGGCTACTAAACTAATTGGTCTTTTGAGACTTGATCTTTTGTGATCATGCCAATGTTACGAAGTAACGCACTGGCTCTGGGTAGCTAGGGTCATGGCGCTACATTTCATATTTAATTTTCACATTAAAACCTTTTAATCTTTATAAAATATTCTCTTTAAAAACTAGCTTTCTCATTACATTTAAGGGATTAACATTAAATTAATATTTTACACTTATATGAATTAAATTTAGTAAAATTGGATTCCATATTTGGGATAATATTAATTTTTTGTTATATGCTAATTTTAACATAATATTTTACCAAAATTAATAGTAAAAGTAATAAAAATTAATTAATGGAGTTAAGGTAAAAATGGGTTTGTCAGGGGTTAAGATAAAAAGGTGTGGTTAAAATAACCACAAAATCTCTATAATAAATTAAATTTAATGTTTTATACCTTATCAGGTATTACCCTCCATGATACTCTAATTTTCCCCTTTTTCATGTGTAAAAAGTTGTCTTACCTTTGTCTTTTCATAAAATACATGTGTTTCCTTCACGTCACATATAAAATGTCACACCCTCTTCTCGGTTATTCACACATTAATATATATTTTTTTATTAAATACCAATCCAAATGACATGAAAACTAATATAAAACCACCCTAGAAGCCCTATTTTTTTTAATAAAATCTAACAGAAGAATTATTTTTTTGAAAACCAAATCAGGTTAACGGAAGAAAAGTTAACATACTCAAATTAGTGTTTTTATTTTATTCCTTCCTACACATCCATGAATTATTAATAAAAATTATGATATAATTTATTAAATATCTTACATATAGCTAGATATTTATATGTTATGTTCATGACCTAAAACCATCCCCAATTCAATCAAATTGGTTATGAAATCCTAGATTGTTTCTATGGTGGACTACGACCTCACAAACTGATATCATTATTTTCACCATCACCACCTCTAATTTTTTTTATGAAGATTAATATAAATTATATATATATATTTATATTCATATTTATAATTTGATTATATCTCTAGATTAATAATATCATATATATATATATATAACATTCTATTCATTAGGAGAGACCGTAACATCGCTTGTGTGTATGACTAACTACCACCTCATGAAGAGATGTGTTCGTTTTTTATATAACAGATTATATGGGAGCTAATAAGGATCAATTTAAAGAATTTATGTGATATAATTATGATATTCATGACACATTTATCATTATATGAAGATAATATATCATTTTTATTCTTACCTTTTAACTCAGTTAATGTTGATAACATCACTCATATTCATGTGGACTATCACCTTCATGAGGTGTTGTGACTCTTTTTTAATAATCATACCCCAGGATTATATACATAACTATACATAAATAGGTAAAATTAAATCTATGATATTATTATAATTTCGGAATGATGAAATATTACCTACCTACTTGTCATAATTATATTTGAAAAACGGAAACGTTACCCTTATGAACGTACAACACACCATCTCTATAATAATAATGCACATCATTTCCCAAAACCATATATAATGATTAGTCTTAGAATAAAAATTGATGAATAAATATTGTAATTATTTTATGATTATAATTTTTTGATATGATTTCACTATGTAATGTTCAAAAGAACCAAAACATTTAGGACAAATCACAAATGAGAAAATGATGTAATTAAAATAGGAAACAATGATAATAATAAACAATTATTACTTAACAAGTTATAAGATGCTAAAAAAGGACAATATATGATATTATAAATAATAATATGGTTATTTTATATGTTAATAACAAGTGAAAAATCAAAATACATGTGGTTATGGAACATTCAACCTAAATAAATTGTAATGTAATGTATATTGACTTAATTTCCCTTCAATGAGGAATATTTTAATGTTATATGCCTAAATTAATTTATTTAATTTATATGATGATCCAAAAACATTTAAAATCATGATTAATTAAGACTTTATTGTAATTTAAGGTTAAATTATAATTATTTCACCCAAGGTTATTTCACATGAAAATTTTTATGTGGTAAATTTTATTGTATAATCTCACATTCTTCTGTGATTGTTTAGATTTCCTTGAAATAATCACAATGATATGATAATTATTATTTGGATATTAAATATCTATATTATTTTAGGACAGATATAATTATGTCCTAAACATTATTCAATTCTTACATTGGGTGTTTACTCTGTTGATTGCTTGATTAATTGGAAAAATATTTATAAATATATATCCTTTAAAAAATACGGATATTAGATAATAATGAATACAATTCATTATATAAAAAATTAATATAATATATAAGGAATTATTTCAAAATATAGTGTTGGGTGGCGCCCATAATTATATAGCCCCTCAGTCCATCATTTGGTCTCGTGATACAAATTATCTTTCCAAATTATATTGGATACTACCTATTGTTTTAAACCATATTATGAATGGTCATGATAGTAAAGTTATCTTGATTCCCAAGATCCTGAATTATTATAATTATTAATTGAATTCGTTAATAATTTAATTATTATTTTATATAATATTTTCACAGTGATATTATCTCTAAATTCACTTCATTCTCAGCATATTGATTAAATTCAATCATTTTCTGTTATTTACCTTTCCATATTGATTATTATATATCTAATTATGATATCCGAATTATAGAATAAATTATCTGTGTGTTTAGTTATTTACCTTGTAATATTTTTTTTATTTTTATTGATTCATGATAGCTTCCACTTTAATAAACAATTACTAAGCATTTGAGTTCAGATTTATTATTTTCCATTCCCCATGGTAAAATGAACAATTCTTGTAATTATTGTTCAATGATGTTGTTCATTTAATTCTGTTGTCTATTGAATTTTATCTTTTATTACCAATGTAAAATCAGTATAATGTATTTATATGGTTCTAAAAATTAAATAAACATCTTGATACTCTAGTATTTAACCATTTATATCTATGTTAATGTAATAAAGAAGAAAAAAAATCTAGGTTACTGGATTCAGGGTTGCTATATTTGGTATCAAAGGAGAATTAGTAAACAATTTGGAACTAGATTAAGGGAAAATAGATTAGGTAATGTAACTCTATGATATACAAGGAGGATAACTATATAACATTTTAATTTTTTGGCATGAAATACATCCTGTTGTTTTTCATAGAAATATATCCCATTCTGGATACTACATATTGACATGGTTTTGGAACAGAGGTACCTAGGGATAATAAATCTGAAAATAGTGCATTGGGCATGAACAAATATTCACCTAGAGAAAGAATGTGGGCCTTACTATGATCCTTCTTTGACCCTCTTGGCGGGTGTACTTAATACGTGATAGATTTGAAAATAATGATATCCCTGATGAAATGATGATAATGATTCTGAGATAAAAAATATATAAATTATATGTTATTATAATTGTTACAACATATTAGTAATTACATATTATGATTTATAATTCATAATTTTATGCTCTAATACAGTATATGAAATTGTTTATAACTGGCACTTATTTGGAAGAAAGTAATTAATACTTATGGCTAATTAAGAGGATTACATGGAAAAGAATCCAATATATCTAGTATTTTAACAATGAAAATAATGTTTATACTAGGTAATGTTAGAAATTATTTGATCGGAACCCTTATTGGTATGGAACAACCTATTCCCATGTGAGATTCACCTATTTTAGATTTCTTTATGGGAGATAATCAAACACCATTTGGTGGGACTTCTAATATAATGGCAATTAAAAAATAGAATATGTCTCTCAATGATATATTTATGGCCATGGGATGTGGTGAAAAGAAAAAAGCTATACTTATAGTGTATTTTCTTAAAGGATATGCTTATAAATAATGGTCATTGATTTAGAATACTAGGGAGTAAGAGGAAATAGAACTCCAGAAATATAAATTTGTAGTGGAAACAGTATTCATCAAATAATTACCTCATGAGAAATAAACTAAAATAAAGGGAAAGCTCCATTACATAAATATAAAGGAATTAGAAAATGTTTCATATTATAAAGATACCTTTACAATGTTATCTAGGAATTCTCTGGAATATAAACCTAACATGGAATGTAATATTAACCATTTAATTAATTGGGTTGTTTATATAATATGAATATAAATACTCTCTTAAACATTTTCCATCATTTTATGAAATATCTCTACATTCTATAAAAACATTGAAATAATGATCTATATCCTACATATTCAAGTGAAATCAGGAAAATGGGAGGTCATGTCATCACTAAGTTAAATGTAATGTGTTTAACAAGGAAGAATAAAATATAGTGATTTCCACCATTTGAAAACAATGGAATGAATCACCATGTAAAATTATTGAAGGGATTTTGATTTTTATCTATGTAATGAGATATTATTCAGTATGATAATGAATGGATGTTTAAGAAACAAATATATTATTTATAATGATTTATTTTTATATAAATTAAAAATAATTCAACATTATTTCACATGCCTCAATGGAATAAACCATTGAAGAGTTCAAGGGGAGAATTCCAAGATTATGTGATCACTAAAATTGAGTTGTATGTACACAATGATGTGGTGTTGGAACATTACACCTATATTCTAATTTATATAATGATTTATTTGATTCAGTATCAATAAAATCATTTATATATACCTAGTTTTCTATACTAATTATAATTTTTCGTTTGAATTTAATTATGGAGTTGTCATTAAAAACTCATAAAGGAACTACCAATACAAAAAGGATGTGTTATGAGGCCCCCAATATGACGTAGAAACATGATCAATTTTTTGACATTATTAGAATACTTATGTCTTTCTTCAATATAATCCATAGTATGGTATTGATTTCACAATATGTTGAAAACATTTATTGCAAGAATAAGGAAATTAATGTTTTTGTGGATGATATATACTTTCATATCCTTAATGTAGATAATTTATCATCTAATTAACATCTAGATCCACCCCTAATATCACAATAGAATAAGATTCTCCTGGGGAAGAGTAAATAAAATCTACGGATGAGGATGATAATCATCAAATTGAAGATGAACCTATTATACTGGAATACATTGATGTATTTTTTGAGAAAAAATCTTGAAATAAACAAGTCTTTTAAGTTATGTTTTTATTGATTTAAACCTTAATTCAAGACCGATATCAAAGTAACACACTAGAATAACCACAGTGGATGTAGTGAAGTTGGATAAAAAAGTAGAGGAGTTGTGGGATAACGTATTTATTCACCCTGCTATTTCTCCCTGGGGATCCCCTATTCAAATTGTTAAGACGAAAGATGGGTCTATAAGGCTATGAATTTATTATAGGGAAATCGATATAATTAATTACATAGAAATTATATTATTCCTCAAATTAATGGCTTATTAGATCACTTTCTTATAGCCCAATATTATTCAAATATTGATGTTCGTTGGGGGTATATTCAATTCTGATTAAGGAAGGAACACATTCCAAATAAAACTTTTCAAATGATCTATAGACTTTACATATTTACAGTACTTCCATTTTCATTAACTAATGAACCTATTTTTTATTGATCTAATAAAAAATGAATTCAAGGATTATCATGGTAATTTGGTTGTGGTATTTATTGAATTCATTTTATAGTATTCTAAAAACTATGAGGACTATGAAAATCAATTATGGCTTATTATATAGATTATTTAGAGTAAATTTCAAAATTCTAAATTTAGTAAATCTGAATTCTTACTTTAGGAAGAGTCTTTAATTGGCCATCTTGTCTCCAAAGATGGAATCTCAGTTGATACTATGTAGGAAAAGGTAGTAATAGAATAACAAATACCAATGAAAATAAATGAGTTAAGCAGTTTCATTTATTTGATAGGTTAGTATTGATGATTATTTCATAATATTCCCTCATTAGATAACATGTTAAAAAAGATTCCACATAATGGGGTTTTGTTTTTTCAGAAAAAATAATTTGAAGAATGTTTAGATGGGATAAAGAGAGGATAATCCAATGATAATATTTTGACTCTACCATTGGAAAATGAATGGCCTGTGATATATTGTGAATCATCGTAGAAGGAACTTGGTTGTGTCCAAATGAAAAATGATAGAGTTTTTTTATATTCATAAGTAAAATTGGAGACTCCTGAATAGAACTAAGCATACCATGATTCTGAGTGGGTAGATATAATATCTTCATTAAAGATATCGAGACATTATCTATTTGGTGAAATATGTGAGGTATATATAGACCATAAAATCCTAGATTCATATTTCCACTAAATGATCTCAATATGAGATTATAGTGATGGCTTAATATTCTCAAAGATTATGATTTCTCAATACACTACCACCCAGAAAAAAAGGTGTTTGATATATTTAGGGTGGATGATAATTGAATTATAACCCAAATGAGGATTGAGGGAGATATTATGATCATGGATATCGAAAATATTGATATTTAAATAATTAGGGATGGTAAAATCACTGATTTTTAAATTATTGTGAATCCATAATTATTAGAAAATATAAAATTTCTCATTATGATGATGCTGCATTTCAAAATATATGAATGATGGGAAATTAGAAGACTTAATTTATGAATATTTTTTCCATATGTTTAGAAGTATAGTAGGTGTTCAATATATAATTCATCTAAAAAGGGAATTATTTAATAATTCTTATAGAAAAATATTCCCAATACACCTAGGTAGTACAAATATTTATAGGGAGTATAAGGAATATGTTTTGTGGGATAAAATGAAGAAGGAAATATCGGATTATGTGTCAAGGTTATCTATTTTTTTAACAAGTTAAATAAATGATATAGCAATCTAGAATAGTTATGAAACATCTTAATATTCTTATGTCAAAATGGGGTGAAATTACTATAAGAATTTTTCATAGTACTACCAAATACTCCATGAAGTAATAATGCAAAATGGTTTATCATTGATCAACTAACCACATATGTACATTTTATTAATATAGGAAAATATTTAACACTGGGGAACCACAAAAGGATCTAATTAATGAAGTATTATAGTTTTATGGTCCTCCTCTTATAATTTTTTATCATCACGGTCCCTTTTTAACATCAAAATTCAATAAGAGTCTTCAGAAGACTATTGACATGAAGTTTATTTGTCTATTGCCTACCATCATAAAAATGATGGATAGTCTGAAAGAAATGTCAAATAATTCAGGACAAGTTTTGGTCCTAATCATATTAATTTCATGGTATGTGGGACCAATATTTACTATGGGTAGATCTTTCATATACCAAAAGTTTCTATTCATGTATTCAAGTAGTGTAATATGAAGAATTATGTAGAAAGAGATGTTATACACAAAATTATTGGGATAATGTTAATGAAAATAAACTCTTTTTCCTAGATATATTTGATGTGGAAATAAAAAATGGATATTAGGGATCAAATGTAAGCACCTTAAGGTATGAAAATGAGTTATGTGGATAATTAAAGGAAATATTTGAAATTCTGATTCATAGATAATGTTTTATCTGAAATATCTCTATGGAAGAGTGTTATAAGATTTTATTAAAAAGGGATACTAATCCCTAGGTAAATTAGACACTTTTAAATTAATGAAATATTTAGTGTTATTTCCTCTATTTTTAAAATTTCTCCAAATATCTTAATATTTTATGATGTGTTCTATATATCTTTGTTAAAGATGTATATGCCAAAACCCACACATATGTTTAACTATGTTGAAACAGAATTGGAACCCGATCTATCATACTATGAAGAACCCATCAAGAATCGTGATACTTGAGAGAATATACTAAGGAATAAGAAAACTCTTCTAGTAATGGGATTTTGGATCAATCCCTAAATTGAGGAAGTAATGTATGAACCAGATATTATTCTAAAGAAGACCTACCCTCATATACTTAGAAGAAAATATACATGAAATATGTAGATTGAAATTTATATAGGAGGGAATAATTTTACTCCCAAAGAATTTACAATATATTTCATTTAGAATAAATTAAATTTAGAAAATAACATACTATGTTTGCCACACCAGGTTTAAACGAAACACTATACTCTATTAAAATATTATATAAACATGACAATCATAAAACAGTCATTAAATTTACTGGTTTAAATATAAATTTACTAATTTATTTAAATATATTTTTTACACATGTTTATTTATTATCTATTTATTATAAATAATATAATAAACCTTTAATTAAAAAAGGAATGGCTTTCTTAAAAAATTGTTTTTTTCAAAATGATTGTTTAATCACGATTCATGCACATAATTTAAAATTAATTTTTCATTTTATTCATTATTTATTGTGTAAAATGACCATTAGTTTTTATATCAACCTATAAATATGATCTTATATTGAATTTTTTGTTTTTTATGAAATATATCATTTTTTATGAATATTGAAAAATACATGATTTTTAATTGAAATCATCCATTTCATTTTATTTATTTATATTGTTAAATTATATTTATAATTGGTTTCAAAGTGAAAATAGTTCAAATATATATCTATTAATGCACTTTATACTTTCTAATAATTTTTAAATTTAATTTTTATATAAAAACATAGTAAACTTTTGTGCTTTTCTATTTTAAACCCTTCTTTTTCATCGCATTTGTGGAATTATTTTTATGTTAAAATATTCCATATATGTGAATATAATTTGGGAAAAAATAGATTCCATATTTTTACAACTAATAATTTTTATTATGTAATAAGGTAAACATAATTTTTTACCACAATGAAGAGTAAAAATAGTAAAAATTTGTTTACAAGGGCGTTAAACAAAAAATGGGTTAAGATATCCTAAATACTTGTCTAAAATATATTTTGTGGACCTATTATGACCATATAATGTATATTATAATACATAATTCCTTTTGGAATCATATTTCATGTGAAAAATTTTGGTACACCTTTTAATTTCAAATATTAAAAGTGCACCACTCACCACACTTATAAAATTCCCCCCTCTCCTCTCTTCTACACACCCAAAAAAATATATTTAATCAAAAAAATAACATTCTGAATCACATAAAAGCATCCATAAAATCATCATTGAAGTCTTATTAATATAATAAATCCAATATATGAATGTTATTGGTGCAAACCTATGGATGTTTTCTGATGAATATGTAGTATTATTTAATGAGTATTGTTATTTTATTTCTTCTTTTACATCCTTAAAATCTCATTAAAACATTATTATATAATTTAATTGGTATCTCAAATATATTTATATGTATTTAGATTAATATTATGACTTAAAAACAACTTCACATATATCAAATGGGTTACTAAATTGTCATTTCTGTGTCCGACGAACTACCATCGTGTGAACTGAACTTATTTTTTTACATTTTGACCTATCTTATTTGGGTGTGATGATGGTTATAAATTATATTAATTATTTTTATAACATGATAATACCTACATAATAATTATTTAACATATATATTTTTTACTTTCCATTTCTCACGAGTAACGATGATGTTGCTCATCTGTAAGATGAACTACCACCTCGCTATGTGACGAGATTCATTTTTCAAAAATGATTTACATAAAAGGTAATAAGTATAATTTAAATGAATTAATTTTGATTAATTATTAAATTAATGAAATATTTATCATTATTTAATAATAAATTTTTATATTTATTTATTACCTTTTTACTCACTTAAAAATGATAACAATATTCATATACGTGTGGACTACCACCTTCATGAATTGATGTGACTCTATTTGCATCGCCACACCACATGGATGAAATACATAAGTAAATTAAAAATATAATATGGTATTTATGATATTATAAAAATTTTGGAAGCATTAAATATTACATACCTTCTTTCTATAATGATATTTTAAAAATGGAAATGTTATAAATGCTCATGTATGACCTACTGACACCATGACTGTATTGTACATCATTTCTCTAAAAAAATATCTCAATTTTGACGTTAAAAGTACAATTGATGTATAAATATGATAATTTATTTCGGAATATTATTTTATATATTATGTAACTATTTGATATACACATGAATTGGAACATTCATTAAAAAGAATGAAAGTGTAAACAAGGCAATAAACGCCTAGAACAATGAAAATAATGAAAGATTATTAATGAATGGGTGATATGATGTTATAAATAGATCATTAATGATATTATAAATATCAATATGTATATGTTATAATTTCTTAAATATTATAAAACCACTTTATGAGAGGTTAAATCACATTCCAACAAAAATAAGCCTTACGTAAGGGACTCTATCTCAATTTACCTTCATTAAGGCATATTGTAATTTTATCCACCTAATTTATATTATAATGTATATATTACCCCTTTTAAATTTAATATCTTTATTAATTAATACTCCATGTATTCTTTAGGTTTAATTTTGAGTTATTTCATTCAAGGTGATTTGACTTGAAATTTATCAAGAGGTAATAGTTTTTGTATAATCTCATTTTATTTTATCGTTATTAACATTATCTTGAAAAAATTACTTTATTGCGATGATTTTTCATTGTAGGATATATTTATATTAAAATCCATATTCATTTACAATGGATATAGTTATTTCAAAAACCATATACAATTTTTAAATATATTATTTACTTTTAAATTTATCTAATTACCTTTTGAATATATAGATAAATCAGTATCCATTACTCAATACGTATTTTGAAAGATAAGTAATATTATTCATGAATTAAACAAAAAAAATTACATATGAATTTTTTTTACATGAAATGATGGGTGGGTCATGGAATTATATATCCCCTCAATGCATCAGTAGTTCTTACGATACATATGAGTTGGCCAATTTAAATCAGTTTATACCTATAGGTTAAAATCATCTTGGGAAATGACTTGATGGTTGAGGTATCATGATGACAGAGATAATTATTTCCTATAATTAATAATTGACTTAAGAATTTACTTATTATTATCAATGATATTATCACATTTCAATTATCTATGTATCAATTTCATTCTAAGTTTATTGATTAAATAACTTGTGTTTTTAGTTATTTTCCTAACCATGTTGATTGTACCATATCTAATTATATTATCAACGTTATTGATTAAATTTAATTTATGTTAAACTATTAACCATTCCATTTTTATTATACATATTGATTCATGATAGGTTATATTTTACTTAACCCTTACTAATAATTTTTGATCGCAATTATTCTGTTTCCTTTCCCCAAGATATAAATAATAATTAATGGATAGTGTTTTCCAGGGCATGGTTCATTTTGTTTTGATCATGTATTATGTTTTATTTTCTATTACCAATATAAAATGTGTATCATATATGTATATGGTTATCCAAAACTAATAAATGGATCAGTTATTTGGTATTTTAACATTTTTATCTTTTCAAATGTAATAAATTAGTCACCAACTCTAGTTTACTAGAGTTACGGTCACTATAGATAATAATTGAATAGCTCTATAAAAATACTCAGTTTGGAATCAATAATTTTAAAGGAAATGTATAACATAATTATTGGACCAATAGTTATAATAATTCCGAAATGATTAAATAAATATTGAATTCTATCTTATATAAATTTTCATGGTTTTTCATCATAAGGATAAGTAAGGGAATTTAGTTAGAAACCCTCAAGTGTTGGATAGATAATTAAGAAATAAAGAAATTTTAATTAATATTTCCAAAGAGGATGTGTCTTCTGTTGAAGAAGTATATGAATAAGCTATATATTGAAATAAAAAAATCAGTAAACTTATTGAAATATAAGTATTGGAAAAGAAAAAGCCTACACATGAGGGGAAAATATGATGTATTGAAGTAGACATTTTAAGTCATATGGAACAATTGATGTCATTTAATTTGAAAAATAAAAAATCCATAATAGTGAATCAATAAGTTTCTTTAGTATTTGAAACATATTCCCATCATAAAAGGAAGCTCCTACAGTTGTGTAAAATTCAATTTTGGAATTTCAATAATAGGAAAACAATGGGTAGTTAAGAGTCCTTAAATAGTATAAAAATCAATTTTTATAGAGTATAATTTCAAGGATGTAATGAAGGACTGGACCTTGTTAAAATATATATTATTATTCATATAATTTCCACTTGAAGAAGAGGATAATGTTCAATTTGGATATGTTAGATGGGGATGTATATATCCTTAATGTGGATATATATGAAAATACATTATATAATTCAATTTTATATCTAGAAAAATTAGGAATTCATGAAAAATACACAATTTCAGAACCAGCTTTGTTCCTACTAAAGAATTTCAATTTTCATTTGGGCTATATATGAGTTACATAAAGAATAATTATTGTTGATGACCTAAAACAAGTACTTTTTGGGAGTAAACCTATGCAACATATTTTTATTAAATCATTTCAAATTTTTTATATAAAATCCAACACACCAATTATGATTTATTTTTTATGAAACTTAAAAAAATGTTGATAAAGAAATAGAATGAATAGACATATACACTATAAAAAACTTTTGGAAGACTAACCTGTAACATCCCAGGTAAATGAAGAATAAAATATTTTCATATTTATTAATATTTTTGAATTAAATGTTAATTTTAGTTTAAAAGGGTTGCTATGTTCGATAGCGTACTCAATACACAACAACGAGTTTCTTTAAAATCTTACAATGCACACTAATAATATAATATTATTATTTTAAGAGGTCTTTAACTCCAAGAAGTTTTATTATAGGGAATGAAAAAAAAACTAACTCATATATGATTACACATGTATTTATATTTATCCAATAAAACATTGAGGCTTAAAATGTGAATGAATCTAATTTTAAGCGTAATTTACATTAAAAGGTCAATTTACCTTCTTCAAATGGAAAAACCTTTTTAAATATAGTTTTGGTCACTTTAATAAATTATATTTGACCAAATAAAATCTTTATTTATAATTGGGACATCAAATATTACTTTGTGTAATTTTTTGGTATTTTTCTGATAATGTATAATTTTTAATGAATAGTGAAAGATATTGTATTTTAATTTTAAAGTTCATTTTAGTCTAATTTATTTATATGGTTAGAATATCTTTCAAATTGGTTTTAAAGTGAAATTAAAATATATTTTTACCATTTAATCCAATTTTGTTCATTGGAATTAATTTTACATTGAAATTCGATATAAACATGTATGAATCTTTTGATAATTATTGTTTCTTAAAAACACGCTATTTGTTTTGATAATGGGAATAAATTTTAAAATTAATTACTTCCACTTATATGATTTGAATTTGGAAAAATAGACATAATTTTTGAATTCGGAATATCAAATATAGATTAGGCTAAATTTTGGAATTTTTCTGAAAAACTTCAATTTTTGATGAATAGTGAAACCACTAAGTGGTAAATAAAAAAACTGAACTTTTCATCGAAATGAAATTTTACCACTTATGTGAATTGAATTTCAAAAATCCAAAATACATGGTTATTATTAGTTAGTAAAATTTGGTTCAGTAAGATGAAAATAATTTTTGGTGAATAGTAACTGTTGACTGTTTTTTACCACGGTTAATGGTAAATATGGTAATTTAAGGTTAAAATAATATTATAATAATTCAAAATTACCTTAACACTTGTCCAAACTTTATTGGATGAGTAGTGGCCGACCATGGGCATCTTTAGGTTTATTTTGGGACCCCATGGTGCCACTTATGAAACAAAATGACACTTTAGATTAATTAATTTAATGTAAAGACAAAATTGACAATAACAAAAATCTTTTAGTTATTAATTTTCATTAGGTGTTATATAAGTTATATTTTATACTATAAATATTCATTATAAATATAAAAATATTTCCTATATCATGGTATTTTTTTATAAGTTTTATAAATAATATGAAATAAATTATTAATGACACAATAATGATGTAGTATTTACCTCATTAATAAATGATTTAAATAAATTTGATTATATTGATTAGAATATTATCCAAAAGCAGTCCAATTCTGATTGGATGATTTTATTTCGAATATGAGTAATCTTATCTTCGACTATAATAATTTATGGAATATTAGAAACCGAATATAATAATAAAATAAAATAATGGTTTCACACATTACTAAAGAGCCCCTCCTCTCCCTTATAAAAGGAGACCACTTCTAACCAATTCCTCACACCTCTAAAACCATTTGGATCATCCAAAATCTGCCCAAGTAAATCCCCTACATCCCTATCCTCCCCCTAGAAGCTTTATCTTAGGCATAGGGCACTTCAAGAAGTCCTTTGGTTCAAACCACAAAATGTTACCCAAATTAAAGGTAATGGTGTCTCTTAAATTGTTTTCTTTTATTTTACTTCTCCAACCCCTAATCACTTTTTATTCCTTTCGTTTATAAAAAATCGAGTATCATCAATATAATAGGATTTTTTATGAGAATGATTATAACTACACTTACACACACCTCTATCTAATGGGTGAAGAACATAATGTTTCTGTGGATGGAAAACTAACGCCTCACGAAACGATGATTGTTCATTTACCTCTTACCGCCTATCATAGTGGCCATTATGATGGAAAATTATTTATATATGATATATATTATGTTTATTATTTATTTATTATTTTTCACTTCCTATTTATAGCACGCCTTTATGGTTTCTATAGTTGCTAAATACGATAATCTCATTTGAGAAAGAGCAGACTACGACCCCCTCAAAGTGATGTGATTCGTTAATGCCTTATGTCGGATGTATAAATGATGGAGTTGATAATATTATATATGATATTATACTGGAACTATAATATACCTATGTATCATTATGTTTTAATTTCATTAAAATAATAAATATAAATGAAAGTAGCGTTCATGCGTACGTACGGCTTACCGTCTCTATGAACAGTGCATTTCATTTCTTACCTAAAAGTGTTATATACTATTATAAATAAATTTTTATACTGGATATATATGATATATATGATATCTAAATCATGAATACCATTCTGGATATAATAGACTATTGAGAGTAACTTTTTTTTTCTGGGTTTAAAAAAAATTAAAATATGATAAAAGGGGTTAGGGTTCGGATATTTTTAAAAATGGGTCGAGGATGCGTGAACGCCGTTCACGCATCCTTTCGCGGGAAAAGTTGTGTGAACACCGTTCACGCATCTGGCCGAGATATTTTATAAAAGGAGGGGTCCCCCCCCCAATACCCATTGTTCTCCTCTGATTTTTATTGCGAAGCTCTGCAGAAATTCTTTCTCAACAAATATTTGCTGCTTTTATTGAGGTAAAATTTCTATTTAATAATTTAATTGTTTATTTGTGTTTATTTATTTCATTTGTATGTTCAATTGTGTTTATTTATTTAATTTGTATGTTTAATTGTGTGTATGATTTATTTATTTCATATGTTATGCATGAAATATTTATTTCATTTGTATGTTTAATTGTGTTTATTTATTTAATTTGTATGTTTAATTATGTGTATGATTTATTTATTTCATATGTTATGCATGAAATGTTTCGTATGATTTAATTTTCTTTATTATGAATGTTCTTATGACTTAATTTTTTAAATGTCTATTGTCTAAATATTGAATATTTTATGTTATGTCTAAAATTTTTAATGTTTAGAAAAAGTAATTTATGTTAGAGAAATTTATTTTAATTGATGGTTTTGATGTAAGTGTAAATTAAATTACTTTTATTTACTAGTAATAATATTTTTAATCAATAATGTATAAAATATATTTACATATATTTTGAAAAGTAGAATAATTCCCAAAAAAACATTACAATTTTATAAAATTTAAAATAACAAAAGTGTTTATTATGTAAATCTCAATTAGATCAGTAATAATAAAAGTTATTTAATGTTTTTAATAATTATATATATATATATATATATATATACATGATGTTAAATTTTTGTAAAAAAGGTGTAGTATTTAATATAGATTTTATATAATACGAATAATATAATAAATATACCAAAAAACACGGTATGAGTGATGACTGATCTTGAGATGACCGACCATGCATAATTGAAATTGCATGTTTTATTTTGTTTTTGTTGTTATACAATTTGTAATAATTGCATTTTTTCGGCATTGATGACCTGCGAGTCATCTCTCAATAAGTGTAAGGACTTGCATGTCTGTTTAAATTAATTTATGTATTTCATACCCCTAGACCCCCTCACATGCATGTGAGTAAATTTGTAATTAAAAGACTGATGCTTCAAAGAGGTGTCGACGAAGAGGCATCCCCGAAGAGGTGTCGACAAAGAGGCATTTGAGAACTCGTTCGAGAGGAGGCGTTGCTGTTTGACAGGAGATTGGCGGTTGCTGCAATATTTGATAATAGAGATTGGAGTTTACCCATATAAATTGTGGTTAGTTTATCAGATAATGATAATCTAATCGCAAGTCTCAAGATCAAGTCATGATTATATATTCATAAGTAATCATACTTTATGAAACATTATATTAAATTTTCTTTTTTACTAAAATCACAAGCACTATACCTTAATAGTGATAAATCAATACATAAAAAAGTCTCAAGATAATCAATTATTCAAAACCAAATTAAATAATTTAAAATTTTAATGTAGTGTATAATATTTTTATATTTTTTTTTATTAGGTAATTATGTCTGCTCAAATATATTGCAATGGTGAGGTAATTTGTACCGATCAGGGTTTAAGCTACAGTGTGCCACCTGTCAAAGTGGTAAATCTCCATGGTTGTATGACATTGGATGCAGTTCGTAATAAGATTCATAGTCGGTTAAAATTGAGTGCAGGACAAGCAATCACTTCAATTAGACACCGACATCTTCAATATCCTAAGCGTATGTGGCACAGCGACTACCCTATAGTCGATGATGAGGATTGGATGGAGGCTTCTCAGTTATTCAGGCAACAATGTATTAATGGTTTGATGGAATTATTTATTGTCATTTCTGATATTGATGTGGTGTAATCGATTACTACAGAACCATGATTTGTGACCTCTATAGAAGTTGGTCCTTCACAGCAGTCTTCTTCATTGCCTCCTTCTCATACGACTCATGTGGAAGAATGTAATGAGGAAGATCATCAAAATTTGGAAGGAAATGTAGATGCCATCCGTTTCTGTGATGATATAGTGCAAGAAAGTTTATCTGAGGAAGAAGAATCTGGGGAGTCAGCAGGAGATGATGTGGTTGGAAATGAACCTTCTGAGGTTCCTTTGAGAGACAGACATCCACTACATCCACCAGTTAGTGGTAATCAGCCTTCAGTTTTGAGTTCCTTAGTTGGAGGAATGTCTCGTGAACAACCATTTGATTGGGATGTCATTACACCAGCTGCTGAATTCCCTGGCATTATAGGGAATATGCCTACATCAAATGATAATGTCATATATGTTGGGCAGGAGTTCGAAAGTAAACAGGTCATGAAAAATGTGATAAAGCAATACCACATTGAGCGGCATTTCACATTTGTGGTTTATGAGTCAAAGAAGACCAAATATCTCATTCGTTGTGAAAAATATGGGTCCGAATGTAAATTTCGATTAAGAGAACTATTTGATAAATGTTATGGATGTTGGAAGATAACCAAATTAAAAGGCTCACACACTTGTTTGCATCCCAGCATGGCACAAGATCACTCTTCTCTTGATGCAGAGTTTATATCTACTATTATTTGTGAGATGATACGAACAAGTCAGAATGTTCATGTTGCCCTTATTCAGGAAAGAATTCAACAGTTGTATAACTATAAGGTATCATACAAAAATGCTTGGAATGAAAAACAGAAAGCCATTGTAAAAGTGTATGGTGATTGGGATGATTCTTATGCGTTGTTGCCACAACTTATGAAATTGTTGTCTCTCAATAATCAGATTGTTTATCAGTTGTACAGTGTTGATTATGTATCCCAAAATCATCTATTTGATCGGTCAAAGGTGAAGTTCAATAGGATTTTTTGGGCATTCAGACCGTGTATTGCTGCATTTCCCTTTTGTAAACAATTTATTCAGGTAGATGGAACATTCCTTTATGGAAAGTATACAGGTGTTCTACTCATTGCTGCCACACAGGATGGTAATTGCGCTCCTCTGCCACTTGCTTTTGTTGCTGTTGAAAATGAAAATTTTGAATGCTGGAGCTGGTTCTTGGCATGTGTACGTGTTCATGTCACGCAGAAACAGGGCGTGTGTCTGATATATGATCGTCATCGAGTGATTATAGAGGTCGTGAGTAGTGATGGGGTTTCTTGGACTGAGCCGAATTCTTATCACCGTTATTGCATTAGACATATTGCATGTAATGTGCATAAGCTGTTTAGAGATGAGGCCATAAAGAAGGCGATCCTCAAATTGGGTATGGTTTTCTAAACTTTCTTTCTTTAACAAAATTTAATATCCATTTTAATACATTATTATGTTATGCTTTCAGAATATGAACCCCAACAAGAAAGGTTTGATGGATGTCTTTAAGAGATCCGAACAGTTAATGAGGAGGTATATGAATATATGGTACAAATTTCAAAGGAAAAATGGTCATTAGCATACGATGGTGGCATGAGATATGGGCATATGACCACTAATATAGTGGAGTGCGTAAATGGGGTCCTCAAGGGTGTGCGCAAACTCCCAATGACAGGGTTAGTGCAAGAGACATTTTTTAGATGTGTTCACTACTTTGTTGACCGGTCCCAAAAGGCCTACCAGAGGATGGAAAATGGAATGCTTTTTACTCAGCATTTTCAAACTGATGTTGACCAGATACGGAATGAGGCTTCACGATGGAATGTTATTGCCTTTGACAGGGAAAAGAGGAGTTTTTGGGTAAGAAAGTGCTACGACCAGGGTGCATGCACTAATGGTGGAGTGTTTTTCGTGATGTTGGATAACAGGTACTATGATTGTGACAGCTTTCAGGCATTGAGATATCCATATGTACATGTTATTACAACTTTCGCTTCAATAAATATATCATGGGAGCCATATGTTAACCCGGTGTATCACATGAGCACATTGGTTAACTGTTATAGTGCTTCTTGGAGGCCTGTTGGTGACTTCCATTCTATCACATTGCCTGCTGATCAACCGACCATCGTCCCTGATATTTCTAGGTTTTCATAAGTCGGTTTTGGTATCATTTATAATTTTTTCAATGTGTGTCATTTTTAAAATTATTGGCTTCATGCTACTAGGTTGCGGCCTCGAGGAAGACCAAAGTCAACTCGCATCCGAATTGAGATGGATTAGCCTCGGCAACGAGGAGGGAGAATACGATGCAGTATCTACCACGCAGAAGGACATACTCGTAAGAGATGTCCCAAAGTGGCAGGACAGAGTTCCAAATCTCATCATCCATGATCAAGTCTGTGTACCTACTCTATTTTTGTGGTAAATATAATTTTCTAGAGCGTGAGTTGTACTTTTTCTGGAGGATTTCAAGTGTCTTGTTTTTGATAACTTAACAAACGTAATTTCACAAAAATGAAGAAATATTTCATTTTTCACTTTTTCCTGTTAATTTTTAATGTGAAATAATGTTGATGGTTATTTAATGGATAATGGACAAATTAACAAACGTAATTTCACAAAAAAGAAGATATAATTAATTTCTCACTTTTTCCTGTTAATTTTTAATGTGGAATAATGTTAATGGTTATTTAATGGATAATGGATAAATTAACAAACATAATTTCACAAATAAGAAGAAATAATTATTTTTTCACTTTTTCCTATTAATTTTTAATGTGGAATAATTTTAATGGTTATTTAATGGACAATGGATAAATTAACAAATGTAATTTCACAAATAAGAAGAAATAAATAATTTTTCACTTTTAAATTATGGTTTTCTTATAAGATGTCTAGTTTTAGTAATGGAATCTGAGTGCCTGAGAATCTTTAACTAATGTTGATTGTGAGACTAGGCTAATGTTGATTGTGATACCAAATAAAAATGAATATATCACGATTCCACTATTAATAAGTAACGATGATATCATGTGTGCAGATGGCAGGTTTTCCATTGCTTACATCTCAGGCTACTCATGTATCACGACTGCTTTTAGAGGGGCCTCCTGTGGCTCCCTTGAGTGTACGTAGATCTCACCATTTCCATCATACTGCACCACCTCCCGCTATCGTCCCACATCTTTGTCGAGCTGGATTCTATGGAGTAGCGATGTGCGACTTCACATTTCTTGATCATCAGCTCATTGCCGCACTTGTTGAGAGATGGATACCAGAGTCACATACTTTCCATTTCAGTGAGGGGGAGATGACTATTACGTTGCAGGATGTGGCTATTATGTTGGGCCTCTCTATCGACGGACATGTTTTGACAGGCCGAGTTCAATCAGATTTGCCTGAGCTTGTTCATAGACTTCTGGGCATAGAGGTCCAGGATGATGGCAGGACCATCGTCGGTGGTATATTGAGGATGCCTTGGTTAGACCAGCACTTCACACATTTACCAGATGATGCTGATGACGTCACTGTGCTGCGATTTGCACACGCAAATATTTTGAGGCTGATCGGTGGCACGCTTTTTGTTGACCACTCTACTACTTTTGTGCACCTGATGTATCTATCTTTTTTAGAGGATTTGGACCAGGCAGGCCGATATAGTTGGGAGTCTGCCTGCCTAGCATATACATACAGAGCCCTATGCAGCGCATGTCGCATCGATAAGATGCTAATCATAGGATGCATGGTTCTTCTATAGATGTGGGTATTGGAGCACATACCTCTTTTATCTCCACATGCCCGTGCGCCATTACCCGTAGATATTGTAGCAGAGGCTCGACGTGGACATTGGTATGTTATTAATTCCTTCTAATATCTAACTTGTATAAAATTCGTTTATGAAATGTAAAAAAAATGTTATCTATGGGTGGAGTCAGGCGCATCGACATTCAGATTCTCCCAGACATGATGTTCATGCCTACAGACTTATGTTAGACAGTATTCGACCAGAAGATGTATGTGATTATTATTTATATTGTTAAATCTTTACTCTTTACTGTACATCTATTCATTTATTAATTGATTATTCATTTTTTCTTTCAGATTACATGGATTCCATATACAGATGATATCCTTCAGAATCTGCCCCCATACTGTACAGTGATGCTTGATATCGGCTCCTGCATGGTTCCACTGATTCATTTTCATATAGTCGAGTGGCATCAGACGGATAGGGTTATGAGACAGTTTGGATTCCTTCAGCCAGTTCCTGACACGCCCAGTCAGTTGGATTCATTGCATTCCCTGAAGATGTCAGGGAAGCGAGATTTTGATTGGAGGAGCTACCATGCGAGATATGTTGCGTTATGGGATAGGCGACGAGAGTCCCAGTTGCGATGGGCAGGGACAATACGCTTTCATTTGATGGATCAGATGGATTATGCAAGCTGGTACATCAGGTCTCCCGTCAGATTTCTGACACGGCACGGACGGGGCTTCCATGACTTGGTATGCATTCTTCCTTTCACTGTTCAACATATTTTTTATTCAAATTAGTTAACAATAGAATTTTTTTTCGTAGGATGCTCGTATTTGTCATCTACTTCATATGTTTGATCAAGTGTAGAGAGCTGCCTTTGACCCAGCATATTTTCACAGCCTTGTACGACAGATGCTACCGTCGATGGATGAGATTTATCATGGCATTTTCTTTGATCCACCACTTGCTGCGGAGGCCACGGAGCCTGCTGCGGAGGCCGCGGAGCCTGCTGAGCATCACATCGATGTACCTGGGGGTGACGACCTTGTTATGGATGTTGTAGTTCCACAGGATGAGGTTTCCCAGCTTGCTCAGCCACATGATATTATTCCACTGGAGGACGGTGTTCATCATGATCATTTATATGCTCCTCCAGCTTCTCAGTCACAGCCACAGGTACTTACAGACGCTGACTGGATTGAGTTCGATGTTTTATTGCATTCATCTGCAGTAGAGCAGCCATCTACTTCCTACATTGGTGAGAGTTCCAGCCAGCTTCCACTATCCTTAGATGCAGGCCAGGGTACAGGCGGTGAGACTGTACATCCACCGTCAGTCACACAGGAGGATGTGGAGGTGGCTGTCGATGAGGATGCGCAGTGTATGCCAGAGCACAGACGTAGACAGACACAGCGTGGACGCATCCAGTATACGCCTGACTGTGGGACAGAGGAGCATCCACACCGGAGGCGTAGATTAGGTTGACATTTGATTTATGATACATTTTGTATGTGTATTACTGTTATCTAGACTTCTATTATACCTTTAATAAATTTCTTACTGTTATCAAATTATCTACCAATGTATATATATTTATATGTATAATAAATAATATGATTAAATTAAATGATAAATATTAATTATATTAATTATTTCGAATTTCAATAGAAGTGTTCAATGTTATGATGAGTGATGGTTCAGTCCAACCATGCAAAATGCATATGCTGATAAGAATAAAAGACCACAACAATTGTAGAAGAATGGAACAATAGTTGGAAAATATTCCATTGGGAATTTGCAAAACAATGAAGTCAAGAAAACTGTGAAAGAAACTATTTCCAAGAATAAGTTTGAGCTAAAATCCAAGGATTATTTCATGAAAAATCTTGAAATTAATATCATCTCATGAAGTTGAAACTTTAGGTATTCCAATCACACTTTATCCATTGTTCTTAATTATATTTCTCATTTCAATTAAGGGGGAGAGCTTGATTGATGGAAAGATGGGATGAAAAGGGGAGATTTATCTTTTCACTTGAACTTTTTAATATATTTGGTGAATTATGTGCAGGATTTATCATTTCATTGATAATTTTGATTATCTATCCTTGTTTAATAATTGATACACTCTGAGCATGATTTCAAATTTATGGTTGTTTATGGACAACATTGAAAACTACAATATGAATTAGAAGTTCATTTGGCCAATTTTTAGAAGATACATATTCAGACTTTATAAAAAGAAAACAATTTATACTGCTACGCAATCTAAAGAGTGAGATTATTGAGTATGCATCTCAAAACTTATGTCATGTCCATGGCATCACTTCTTCCACCTTATTTAGATAAAATGGTATTTTTTAGAGAGCACATGCCTTAAAAAATATTACTCTTGGTTCTAGAAATGAAACTCAGAGAACATAGCATAGTGATGATGTGATCATGGTTCACTCATCACAATCACTATATGTTTTTCATGTAACTCATTTTTTCACAAATATACCAATATTTAATCAGAAAAACAATGAAAAAGGGGTATTATAAAGTATAAAAATTAATTTTCCAGTTTAGAATACAAATGGAACCATATGAGGATCTTTATAGAAATAGATGTTTAACTACAATATGTTGAGATAACGTGAGTGACTGAAAGATGCTAAGATTATAGATTTCTCAATATATGTTAGAGAATACTCAAGCCATTCTATTAATAATGATTTAATGAATATCTATTATTCATGAATATTTATTAATAATTATTAACATTATTTCAATATTTTATATTATTTAATTGATATTTATTAATATTTCTTAATTTTTATAATAAGTTTATTACTTTATAATTAATAGTTATACATTTTAAGGGGAATTTAGGTATTCTGTGAGATGCGTGAACGCCGTTCACGCATCTCTTCTCTCGGGACGATGCGTGAACGGCGTTCACGCATCCCGGACCCATTTTTAAAAATATTTGAACCCTAACCCCTTTTATCATATTTTAATTTTTTAAAAACCCAGATAAAAAAATTACCCGACTATTGACCACATGGAAAACTTGTAAATATAAGGTGTTCATTTTTTACTCAAATTCCAAATATCGAAAAAATGAATGTTATTAACTTAAATGTTTACATAATGTTTATAACATGTTAATAAGTGATATAAAAGGAATAATAAACATGAAAAGGGTTCTTAAGCAAGTAGAAAATAACTGTTGTTTATTATTCAGGAGATTAAAGAGCAATCGAGTCAATTTGGACACGAGGTAAGGGACATCATCTCAATCTGCTTTCATTGAGGCATATTCTGTTTTAACACATGACTTTATTTTATACTCTATATAAACACCCTTGACATTTCAAAGGGAATCTTTTTCTATGAAGCGTTTGACTATACGAAAAAAGTAATGTTTCTTTTAACATAAGTGGTGACAATGACCTTTTTTCCGCCACTACGAGTATTATTTGATCTTTGGATTCCTCAACATGTCGTAATGTTTTTTAGAAGAAAATAAATACCTTATAAAATTTTATGTATTTTTGGTAGTGAATATGGTTTTGAAAATGGATTTGTTATGTCAATATATTTAAGTAATATATTGTGATTGAAATGTGGAAATCTTTTCATTCCTTTATATTTGTTGCATGATTGTATACTGGTACATGGACATTTGACAGGTGGTTATGTAATAAACCAAATGATGGGGGGTGCCATGAATACCAGGATGGGTGGTCATGTTATAACCTCTAATGAATTGGGTAAGGAAGTCAGTCGTATGGCTATTCCATTTAGTGATATGTGTAGAAGTTGACAGTATTTTTATTCCATTCAATTGTGTTTATGTCTTAAGTTACCTTTATATTTTATGAGTTCTTTATATGGGTTTTATGCTAATGATTCGGTTAAAAAAGGGTATGTAATGATATTTTATTCATCGAGGAATATTTACTACTTCATAAATGTGAAAAGTATTACTCATGTTAATGTATTCATGGTTTACTTGTTGTTTTGAAAAACTAACAGTTTTCCTTATTTGTGTATCCCTTACTGAGCTTTTTAGGTTCATCCCAAGTTATTGAAATGTTTTTCACTGGACATAGTGTGGAATAGGGTCAAGGATGGGATCAAGGAAAATTCGGGCTATCTAAAACAAGGATCTAGACATGAAACTTTTTCAAGAGTATTTATTTTATGAAAAAATGGAAATTGTGTAGAATTGTATACTTTGTAATCTTTTGAGATGGAATATTTATGTACTAATTCTCTAAAACTCTAAACCTAAAAAGATCCTCAATGTGAATTATTCATTTAATTCAATGATATGTAATGTTAAAGGTCGGGTCTTTATTGTTGGTATCAGAGGTCAGTTTAGACAACTTTAGGAGTTAGAAAATTGTTAAAATCATATCCATATATTAATTTATGGTATTATTGAAATGATATAGCATTTAAAGATTACCATGTTTCTTCACCTAAGATAGTTATGCGTTCAAAATGGTTTTCTGCAGAGGAAACAAGGCAGCTATGTTCGGACTCTATTAGGAGGAAGATAACCTTCTGAATCTGCAACCTGAGATGGTCAGAATCAGAATGGAACAGTTTGTTGTAGTGATGGCACAGATGACTCGGGATATAAATAGAGGGGGTATCCATGCATGAGATCATCCATATCAATTGTAGAGGAACATGTCTGTAGTGGAGCATTTCATGAGGAAACACCCCCACCATTCAGAGGATCATCTGACCTTGATCAGGAAGAAAGATGGATTAAAGCACTAGAAAATATTTTCGATTTCATGGGTTGTTCATAACATCAAAAGGTTAGTCTCACAGATTTCCGTTTTGAAGGTGAAGCTGATCAATAGTGGTCGATGGTGGAAAATATTGGGGATAGTGAGTAGATTGATGCTCTTTATTGGGATGAAATAAGAGGAATGTTTCTTGAAAAATACTTTCGTAAGATGGTTCGTCTTAAAATGGAAAAATAATTCCTAGAATTGAGGAAAGAGGATGACTCAGTGGCTATATATGAAGCAACAATCACTCGACTTGAAAGGTATGCACAAAATTTCATCTAAGATCATGATAGTAAGATAAATCGATTTTAATTAGGAATTAAGCCATGATATCGAAGATCGTTAGCCTCTCATGACTTAAAAAGCTATGAAAAACTTGTTCGATGTGTGGAGAAGGTGGAAATAGAGTTTTCCAATGATCAAGTGTTCTTTGAAAAACAGCAGAATAAGAGGTCTAGTTTGTAGGAAAACGTGAAAATTAATCAAAGAAGCATGGAGGTAAGAAAACTAAATATCCAACATGTTATAAGTGTGGTAAAAAGCATCCCGGAGAATGTTTATCAAATTCTGGATAGTGCTTCTGGTGTGGTATGTCTAGTCATATTACTTGTAAATGTAAGGAAGATGATCAAGAAGGAAATGAAAATCCATCAGTAAGATGTTTTAAGTTTAATGAAATGGGTCATCATGCAAATGAGTACCCAAGTAAGAACTCAACTGAGGGAAAGAAGCCAGACTACAAGCAGAAAGGGGTGTTGAAATCCTTTGAAACTACTTCACCGGATGTTGATCCATCGAATGAAGTAGTATCAGGTACACTGTTTGTTTGCTCAAAGTATGCCAATGAGTTGTTTGATTCCATTTCTACACATTATTTCATTTCACAAAATTTTTCTAGTAAATTGGGAATTCCACCTCAAGATATAAATACATAACTAATAGTAAAAACACATGGAGGAAATGTAGAGACAAAAATAAAAAAAAGAACATTCCTTTCCTTGTGGGCGGAATGAATCTACCTGCAAACCTTTTTTTCCTCTAGTAGAGTTTGATGTTATTTTGGGCATGGAATGGCTTTCTGTTTATCATGCTAAGATTGACTGCAGATCTAAAGAAATTTCTTTTCAGAAATATTTTTAGTTTGTATACAAAAATGAACCATTGCTGTTGATAACATATCAGGAAGCTGAGAAACTAGTAAAAGATGGATATTAATATTACCTTGAACATATTGTTGAAAACAAAAGAACTTTTCAGATTAATGATTTTCCATTGGTAAATGAGTACCTTTATGTTTTTCCTAATGAGTTTTCTGGTATTATACCTGACCGGGAAGTTGAATTTACTATTGATTTAGTTCTTGATCCTAATCCAATTTTAAAACCCCCTTATCGAATGGATCAAATTGAACTTTTAGAGTTAAAGAAGCAATTGTAGGAGTTATTAGATAAAGGTTTCATTCGACCTAGCACATCATCATGGGGTTCTCCTATCTTGTCTGTTAAAAATAAAGATGGTTCAATGAGACTATTCATTTATTATAGAGCATGGAATAACATTGCTATTAAGAACAAGTATCCTTTGCCACATATCAATGATTTGTTTGATCATCTTCAGGGAGCTCAGTATTTTTCGAAGATTGATTTGTGTTTGGGGTACTATTAGTTGAAAGTAAAGGATTCATATATTATGAAGACCGTATTTCATAATAGATATGGCCCTTATGAATTGTTAGTTATTCATTTTGGGTTGACCAATGAACCCGCTGTATTCGTGGGACTTATGAATAGACTTTTATGTCATATCTTGGATAAGTTTGTGGTTGTGTTCATTGATGATATTTTGGATTATTCTAAATGTAAAAAGGGTCAAGAAATCTATTTTAGTTTTGTCATGAAAACCATAAAATAAAAGAAAATGTTTGGAAAAATCTGCATGTGTGAGTTTTGGATACAACAAATTTCTTTCTTTGGTCATATGTTTTGAAAAAATGGATAAACTATTGATCCTACTGAAACAAAGTTGTTGTATAATGGCCAAGACCCACAAATATAACCGAGATTCGTAGTTTTCTTGGTTTGGAAGGTTATTACCAGAGGATTGCTGAACATTTTGCTCAGTTATCTAGTCCAATGACTAAGTTAACTCGAAAATGAGTTAAGTTTATATGGACAAATGAATGTGATGATTGTTTTCATGAATTGAAAATAAGATTGGTGAATGATCCAGTTTTGGCACTTCCTTCCAGAAATGGTGAGTTTGTTTTCTATATTGTTGCTTTGTTGAAAGGACTGGGTTGTGTCCTAATGCAAAATGATTAGTTAATTTCTTATGCTTTACGTCAGTTGAAACCACATTAGATAAATTTTCCTACACGTGATTTGAAATTAGATGTTGTTGTTTTTTATTTCAAAATTTGGAGTCATACTTTGTATGTGGTGAAGTGTGAAATATATACTTATCACAAAAGTTTGAAGTATATATATTCACTCAGAAATAATTGAACATGAGACAGAGGAGATGTTTGTAATTAATAAAGGATTATGATTGCACGACCCTTTATCATCCAGGAAAAGCAAATAAATTGGTTGATGCATTGAGTAGAAAATGTAATAATTCATTATCCACGTTATGTTTGGAAAGAGATCCTTTGGTATTTGATTTGATGAAATTTGGAATAGAAGCTGTCGGTGCAAGAAATTCTTCTATTTTGTTTCAGGTGTCAGTGAATTCATCACTATCAGATAGAATAAAGAAAGCATAGAAAGAAGACAGGGAGTTGCAGAAAAAGGTTGTGTTTGTTAAGAAGGGTAAGTTTCCTGATTTTATCATTGATAATGAATTTGTTTTGAGATTTGGAAAGAGATTATGTGTGCCTTGTGATTCACAGTTGAAGAATGAGTTGTTATGTGAAGCTCATAGTTCCCCTTTTTCAGTTCATCCTGGTAGTACTAAGATGTACAAAGATCTTCGGGAGTACTACTAGTGGGATGAAATGAAAAGAGAGATTGCTGATTTTAGAGTGAAGTGTTTGACATGTCAGCAGGTTAATGTAGAGAGGCAGTTACCGAAAATAATGCTTCATCATCTACCCATTCCAGAGTGGAAATTGGAAAATATATCCACAGACTTCATTGTGGGATTAAAAAATACATCTCGAGGTAATAATGCAATCTAGTTTATAGTTGATTGATTGACTAAATCTAGTCATTTCCATTCTATTAGAGATAATTTGTCTCTAGATCAACATGATCGGTTGTATGTTAAAGAGATAATCAGGTTGCACGGAGTCCCCCTCTCCATTGTATCTGATCATGATCCCAGGTTAACTTCTAACTTTTTGAAAGGCCTTTAGAAGTCATTGGGTACTCAATTAAATTTTTGTACAGCTTTTCGCCCTCAATTAGATGGTAAATCAGAACAAAAAATTCAGACCTTGGAGGATATGTTACGTGCTTGCATGATAGATTATCAGGGAAGTTGGGACCAAAATCATTCTTATGTTGAATTTTCTTATAATAATAGATATCATTACAGAATAAAGATGGCTCCATTTGAGGCATTATATGGAAAGCGTTGTCGAAATCCAGCTTTTTGTGATGAAGTAGGTGAGATGAAGCTGATGGGACCAGAATTGGTAGAAGAGATGGAATAGAAAGATCAATTGATTCAGAAGCACATGATAACAACTCAGAGCAGACAGAAAGGTTATGCAGATAATCGGAGGAAGGATCTTTCTTTTGAGGTAGGTGATCATGTCTCTCTCAATGTTTCCACATGGAAAAGTGTGATGCGTTTTGGTAAGAAAGGAATGTTGATCCTATGGTTCTTTGGACCTTATGAAATTCTATAGAAAATTGGATCTTTTGCATACATAGTGGATCTACCTCCATATTTATCAAAGGTACACAATGTTTTTCATGTTTCAATGTTGAGAATGTATATGCCAGATCCATCTCATGTTTTGAGCCTAAAGGTATTTGAGTTGGAAGAGAATCTCTCTTATGAAGAATAGCCAGTTCAGATTCTTGACCACAGAGAGCATGTGTTGCGGAATAAGGTAATTCACCATGTAAAGGTTTTGTGGAAAAACCAAATGGTTGAAGATGCAACCTGGGAATCTAAAATGCTACGAGGGATAAATACCCCCACTTATTTTAATAAGTGAATAAAAATTACGAGGATGCAATTTCCAAAAGGGGAGAAGGATGTAACATCCCAGGTAAATGAATAATAAAATATTTTCATATTTATTAATATTTGTGAATTAAATAATTATTTTAATTTAAAAGGGTTTCTATGTTCGATAGAGTACCTGATATGCAACAACGGGTTTCATTGAAATCTTATGTTGCACACTAATAATATAATATTATTATTTTAAATGGTCGTTAACTCCTAGAAACTATATTGGCGGGAATGAACCAAACTAAATACAATATTATTATACATATATTTACATTTATCCAATAAAGTTAGAGGCTTAAAATGTGAATGAATCTAATTTTATGCGTAATGTACATTAAAAGGTCAATTTACCACCTCTTAATGGAAGACCCTCTTTAAATATAGTTTTGGTCACTTTAATGCATTCTATTTTACCAAATAAAATCCCTCTTTATAATAGGGACATCAAATTTTACTTTGTGTATTTTTTTGGTATTTTTCTGATAAAGGTCATTTTTTAATAAATAGTGAAAAATATTATATTTTAATATAAAAGTTCATTTTAATCTAATTTATTTATATGGTTATATTACCTTTTTAATTGGTTTTAAAGTAAAATTAAAATATATTTTTACCATTTAAAACAATTTTGGTAATTGGAATTAATTTCACTTTGAAATTGGATATAAACATATATCAATATTTCGATAGTTATTGTTTCTTGAAAACACGCTATTTGTTTTGATAATGGGGAATAATTTTAAAATTAATTAATGCCACTTCTATGTTTTGAATTTTGAAAAATAGACATCATTTTTGACTTTGGAATATCAAATATAGCTTCGGCTGAATTTTTTGTATTTTTCTGAAAAACTTCAATTTTTTATAAATAGTGAAACCACTTAGTGGTAGTTAAAAAAACTAACTATTTCATCTAAATGAAATTTTACTACCTCTGTGAATTGAATTTTGAAAATCCAACATACATGGTTATTATTAATTTGTAAAATTTGGGTCAATAATATGTAAATAATTTTTTGTGAATAGTAACTTTTGACTGTTATTTACCGCGGTTAAAGGTAAATATGGTAATTCACAATTAAAGGAATATTATAATAATTTACAATTACCTTAAAACTTGTCCAAACCTTATTGGATGAGTATTGGCCGAACATGGGCATCTTTGGGTCTATTTTGGGACCTCTTGGAGCCACTTATTAAAGAAAATGACACTTTAGATTAATTAATTTAATGTAAAGACAAAACTAACATTAACAAAAATCTTTTCGTAATTAATTTTTATATGGAGTAAAATAAGTTATATTTTTTACTATAAATATTTATTAGAAAGATAAAAAGATTTCCTACATCATGTTATTTTTTTATAATTTTTAGACATCAAATGAAATAAATTATTTATGACACAATAATGATGCAATATTTACCACATTAATAAATGATTTAAGTAAATATGATTATAGTGATTAAAACATTATCCAAAACCTGTCCAATTCTGATTTGATGATTTAATTTCTAATATGAGTCATATTATCATTGAATATAATTATTTTTGGACCATTATAACCCAATTATAATTATATAATAAAATAATGTTTTCACACATTCCTAAAGAGACCCTCCTCTCCCTTATAAAAGGAGACCACTTCTATCCAATTCATAACACCTCTCAAGCCATTTGGTTCGTCCAAAATCTTCCCATTTAAACTCCCTAAATCCCTCTACTCTCCCTAGAATCCTTAAATTAGGCATAAGGCACTTCAAGAAGTCCTTTGGTTCGAACCAAAGGGAGTTACCAAAATTAAAGGTAACAGTTTCTCTTTAATTGTTTTCTTTTATTTTACATCTCCAACCCCGAAACTCTTTTTATTCCATTCTTTTGTAACAGCACTAGTATCCTCAATATACTAGGATGTTGTTATGAGAAACATTCGAACTACACTTACTCACACCTCCATCTAATGGGGGAAGAACATAATGTTTCTATGGATGGAAAACCAACACCTCACGAAACGATGATTGTTCAATTACCTCTTACCAGTTCACATAGTAGCCATTATGATGGAACTGTATTTATATTTGATATATATTATTTTTATTATTTACTTATTCCTTTTTACATACTATCTATATCATGCCATTATGGTTTCCATAGTGGGTAAATACAATAATCTCATTTTAGGAAGTGCGGACTACCGCCCCCTCAAATTAATGTGATTCATTAATGCATTATGTGGTATGTATAAAGGATAGAGTTGATGATATTATTTATGATATTATACTTGAATTATAAAATAAATATGTATCATTATGTTTTAATTCCATTAAAATAATAAATAGAAATGAAAGTATTGTTCATGCATACGTACGGCTTACCATCTCCATGAACGGTGCATTTCATTTCTTACCTCCAAATGTTAAGTACTATTATAAATAAATTCATATAATAGATATATATGATATATATGATATCAAAATCATGAATACAATTATGAATATAATGGACTATTGACCACATGGACATGTTTTAAATATAAGGTGTTCATTTTTTACTCAAGTGCCAAATTTCAATAAAATGAATGTTATCAACTTAAATGTTTACATAATATTTACAACATGGTAATAAGTGATATAAAAGGAATAATAAACTGGAAAAATGTTCTTAAGTAAGTATAAATTAACTATTTTATTATTATTAAAGATATTAAAGAGCGATCGAGTCAAGTCAGACATGAGGTAAGGGACTTCGTCTCAATCTCCTTTCATTGAGGAATATTTTGTTTTAATACGCGATATTATTTTATATGCTGTATAAACACCCTTGACTTTTCTATGGGAATATTTTTCTATGAATCATTTTACTAAATTAAAAACAGGAATCTTTCTTTTAACCTAAGTGGTGACAACGACCTTTTTCCTCCGCTGTGAGTATTATTTGAACTTTGGCTTCCTCAACAAGCTGTAATGTTTTTTAAAAGAAAATAAATACCTTATACACTTTTACATATTTTTTGTATTGAATATGGCTTTGAAAATGGATTTTTTATCTTAATATATTTAAGTAATATATTTTTATTCAAATGTGGAAATGTTTTCTTTCCTTTATATTTGTTTCATGATTTTATATTGGTACTTGGACATTTTACGGGTGGTTACGTGATAAACCAAATGACGGGTGGTGCCGTGAATACCAGGACGGGTGGTTGCGTTATAACCACCAATTCATTGGGTATTTAATTCATCCGTATGGCTATTCCATTTTGTGATATGTGTGGAATTTGACCGTATGGTTATTTCATTTAAGTATGTTTATGTCCCATGTTACCTTTATATGTTATGTGTTCATTATATGGGGTTTATGGTAATCTTTCAGTTACAAAAGGGTAAGTAATAATCTTTTCTTCAGTGAAGAGTATTTACTGCTTTATAAACGTGAAAAGTATTTCTAATGTTAATGTATTCATTGTTTATTTTTTGTTTTGAAAAAATAATAGTTTTCTTTCTTTGTGTATCCCTTACTGAGATTTTTATGCTCATCCCAAGTTTTTGAAATGTTTTTCATAAGGAATAATGTGGAATTGGGTCAATGATGGGATCAAGGAAAGGTCATGCTATCTAAAACATGGAACTAGACATTACTCTTTTTTTCAAGAGTTTAATGAAAAAAATTTGAAATTTTGTAGAATTGTCTACTTTGTAATCTTTTGAGATGTAATAGTTATGTCCTAATTCTCTAAAACTCTAAACCTGAAAATATCCTCAATGTGAATTATTCATTTAATTCAAGGATATGTAATGTTTAAGGTTGGTTCCTTATATAAAGAATAATATCAATGATCAAAAATCACTATGAAAACATGGAATATCTTATTTTTATCATTTTATCATTGAGTTTTATTAATATAGGACTTGGGTGGGTAAAAATTTGGTATTATTGTGTTGGATTCAAGAAATTAATATTGATTTATTTACATTTTACAAACATGCATAATGCACTAATTGTTCCCCATAAAAAAATAATCTGATAAATAATTTGAATTAGAGTAGTTTGAGTTACCAGGATCATAAATAAATTCCATTAAAAAGATTGAAAATAAAAGTGTGTATGGGTGGGTGTGATAAAAATAAAAATTTATTAATATTAGTAATTCCATATAAAAGTGAGATAGATAACCTTTCATCCTTTCATTGTATATTTGAAATAGTATATGGTGATTCTTATAGCATTGGATAGATCAGATAAATATTAGTCTAACATAAATCTTAAATAAGTGCATTTCATATCGAATGACTATAAT